>PELC01000002.1:0-692181 GCA_005212705.1 Curvularia lunata | reverse complement strand
GGGGGGGGGGGGGGGGGGTGGTTTGGTCTTGATAACAATCAAGCAGTTTGTGACGCTTTTGGAATTTTGAAGGGGTGGTGCTAGCTAACCACCTCCCCAATATATGAGCCGCTATTTGGCCCCCAAATCGCGCCGAAATAGGTCTAGTATGAGTATTCAGCCCGCATTCAGCTGCTGCATACCTCTATTTGCCGCTGTAATCTAGGCTATTAGCATTGAGTAAAAGATAGTTAGCGATAGACGCTAGCGTTGACAGAATCCAGTTTGCTGCTATCTCTCCCCTCTAGATGCAAACATGAATACAAAGTAATGGTATCAAGGTGGCTCTATTACACATTATCAGGCGTCATATTTTATGGATATCCAAAAGAGATGAAGTTGTGGATTGATTGTTGTTCCTGTCAGCTATGAAGACGCGTCTCTCCCTCCGCCAATCCACGCACAAATCATTGGGATGGCCTTACAAAGTAGTTACAGTTTTCAGCCTTGTCCAAGCAGAGAAGAATTGACTTTATTCGAGATAGCTACAACTCCTAGCATGGCCGAGATGCGCAAAAATGGCAGTACACTCATTTAATCGCAGTGTTAGACTACAATAAATCTGAACTAGCGATCAATTTTCCTACCAACATCTCTTCTAATAGAGGCAAAGCAGGCCGTGATCTAGCAGAAACCATTTCTGACAGTTATCCAACGTGTAATCCATCTGGATGGTTCTGATATCCAATGGTTTTTTGACCAGCTTCAGGCTGCTTGTGGGGATAACCAAGCTGCTTGGTATTCCTACCCACACTGGAAAGTTAGCTATAGTGTGACCAGTGTTGGGAATGATTATTGCTAAGTGGGAATTGCTAAGAATCTTGGTCCAATGGATGCCATTGGGGTGGAGGGTTGCTATGGGACCAAATTGAGTGCTCATCGCTGCGGCCGGCTCATCCTTGCTTCGACATGCTCTTACCTCACAAGTCTTTGTATTCATTGTTGTACTTACCAGAGGAACTACGCACATGTAACATATAGTTTTCCTTAGGTTCAATGCAAAGACTTTTCTTACTAATAGTATCGAACTGAATGATGTTTGTCGTGAATCTGTTTCGTGTATAGTACTCTATCTATAAGCCCGGGACACCTCTAGTCATGTGATGTACCACCAACCAATCCGACCTCTTCCACGTGTGTATTAATTTCCGTAAGCGCTTGGTTGTATAAGTAGTGTTTTGTCATTTATTCTATATTATGATAGGAGCAAGTTTAAATACAGCGTTATTAATTGTTGGAGACATGGGCTACTCAGCCGATCTCCAGTAGAATATACGAACTCAATATGACATCCGGATCCTGCAATCAAGCGATTACCAGAAGGTATTATGCTAAACGAACGAGGTGCTAAGATCGTCCAGAATGTGAGGATATTCCACCACTACAATTGTGAAAGTAGTATTATAATATATAAACCAGTACATAAAAGTAGACTAGTTTCGTGTACAAAGTTAGTACTTTTTTTAGTATAATTTAGTAGCATAGTGGATAATCAGCTGTAGGAGGTTGTATTGTTGTGGTAGGGCAGTTTTGATTAGACCATTAGCCGACTTGGGGGGCCTTTGTCCCCCGCATCGATCAGCCCTATCGATAAGAGATACCCGGAAATCACATGCCCGCCTCCTGTGTTGCCTTGTTCCTGCATTTGTTATTTTCTTCTTCCACGCACGTCCAGTTTTCAATTCATCATTATCACACAGCAAAGGGCGATAGAAAATGTCAAGTGCAAGAGATATTGTGTGAACCTGCGAAGCTTTATTGATGTGACCAAATTAGATACATGAAATCATAGCTTCCGGCATGTGCTGGTATCTTATTGTTTTCATTCCTTCGTATCGTCGTTCAGGAGCGACACGTTTACCTGACGCAGTAACCACCGTCGATGAGGAGGTCGGAGCCCTGCAGATGTTAGTTGCTAAACACAAGCCTAGGAGTTGAATCAAACTTACAGTGCAGTAGGATGAGGCGTCCGAGGCAAAGTAGACGTAGGCGCCCTTGAGCTCAGTAGCCTTGGCATCACGGCCCATGGGGATCATGGAGTGCCACAGCTTCTGGATGTCCTGAGGAACAAAGTCGGACAGACCAGTGTCAATGTATCCAGGGGAGATGGAGTTGACACGGGCAAAGTCCCTCCACTCGTTGGCGAGCGACTTGGCCAGGTGTATGCAGCCAGCCTTGGCGACGTTGTATGAGGTCTGCTCCTGAGGGAAGTTGGCAATGTGGCCAGACATGGAAGAGGTGATGATGAGGGAGCCGGTCTTGCGCTCGCGGAAGTGGAGACCGACGGCACGGGCGCAGTTGAAGGTACCAGTGAGGTCAGTCTCAACAACCTCCTTCCACTGCTCAACGGTAGCGTCGAGGATACCGTTGTCGGCAGTCTTGCCGGCGTTGGCAATGAAGACATCGACCTTGCCGAAGTCCTTGATGACGTCCTGGACGAGCTTCTCGCACTGGGCGTAGTCGCCGACCTGGCACTTGTAGGCCTTGACCTTGACGCCGTACTTCTCGCTCATCTCCTTTGCATTCTTCTCGGCACCCTCGGCACGGGAGTTGTAAGTGATGGCGAGGTCAGCGCCGAACTCGGCGCATCCACGGGCAGCCTCTGTGCCAATACCGGTAGGGCCAGAGGCACCAGTGACGATGACGACCTTGCCCTTGAGGCTGAAGAGGTCCTTGAGCTCGGTGGCCTTGGGAACTTCGATCATGGTGGCGGTTGGAGGGTGTTTTGGGAAGAGAAGTGAAGCGGGGGTATAAGAACAAGGGTATAGAAGTGCAATTGAGGATGCGAGGAGAAGGATGAGGATGCCAATGGAGGGGCAGCGAGGGGTTCAAGTACTCGAGGGAGCTGGGAGAGCTGTTGGCGAGGCTCGCGTTAGTGGCTAGAGAGGGGCGCTGGGTCCCGAGTGACGTGTAGCTCGATCCAATAGTGCCATGGTGGTGCGACGTCATGCTTCCGGGGGGAGTTGCCAATGGCTCCATTTTGTTGATGGTTTGGGCTACGGCGTTCGGCTGGGATCCTAGCTGTTGATGGTGGGGTCGAGGTTTTAGTGGGTTGGCCCGGCCGTGACGTTGATACCCCTCTGCTAGCTCTTCGGCGCCGCACCCCTTGGCGTCTTTTCCCAATTGTCTGCTGCGTCTGCAGCTGCATGCACGCCCGTCTGCACTCGACACGGCTGCTGTTGCTCTCAGCGATGTAGTATGTAGCTGCGGCGTGTTGGTATCGTGACTGAAGCAGCGCGTGCTGTCTCGTGCCAGGCGCATTTCCCCGAGTCTCCCACAACAACAGCGGGGATGGTTCCCAAGGTGGACCCCCGCCGTCGATGCGCGGCATGCACTGTCAGCGATTATATCGTTGACAAAGACTGCCCCTACGGCTGCTCTTGCATTCAGCCTGTCCGCAGCGTGTGTGCCATCCACATGGCCATGTGCCAGTGATTAGCATTCGACAGATTAGGACTCTGGTGCTGCCCCGCGTGCATTCGCCGTGTCTTGGGTCAGTGTTACTCAGCTCTTTGTCGTGCTGGTCGCTGGTCGATGGTCGATGGTCGATGGTCGATGAGATCGGAGAAGTCTGCTGGACCCTGCATGTGTAGCAGCACATGAGCAAGGAAGACGTCCGAAAATCTCTGCGCAGGTCCAGCGTCTCTGGGATGCGATGCGGATCCGGGCACTCGTATGGCTGCCGCCCGTCCCAGTCCAGTGTCAGCGATCAGGTAATGCTTCTCAACCACGTACGACGGCGGCCGGCGCGGGACCCAAGATATGGCGCGTCTTTCGCATGCGGCCCGCTACGCTGACGCGGGTGCTCGTTTCTCCGGCACCGCTCTCGCACGTGACAGCAGGACCGTGGTGCCGACCGCGATATTTCATCTGGATGGGAGCCCGTCCGGTGTCTGGCGCGGCGAGTCATGCTGGATTCGGTGGTCATGTCGCGACTCTGTGTTGAGGATCAGGACCGACGGCCGACCCCGACGGGCCAAGCAGCTGCCACAGGGCCTGATGCGACCCTCTGATTCGCAGCCATGAGAGCTCTCACCATACTTTTGCTCCTGCGTCACCCTGCCCCTCCAGCCCAGCCAACTCCGACGCCCATATCCCCCGACTCACTCTCGACACCGTGCAACACATAGAGCCTGCCATCGCCGAGTCCCGCAACAATGGTGCAGAACGCCCTCCTGCCCAAGCCCATCCCCGCCAGCGATGTCGTCGTCGGCCAGCTGCTCACAGACCCGCTGCACCCAGACCACGACTCGTTCTACCCCGACAAAGCCCACTCCGAAGTCGACGAACTCAACGATTTCCACATCCAGCTCCGCTACAAAGACCTGTATTCTCTCGACACCGAGGGCCGTTTCATGACAAACTATGGCGCCAAGTTCGATCTCGGCAGAATATACCGCCAGCCCAACCTGCTCACAGTCAAGGCCGAGCAGATGATACAATGTACGACCCAGAGCCCCTCCAAGGCGTTCGAGGCTGTCTGCAGTGACCCTGGCGCCCGCACGTGGATGGCCGAGCAGATCCAGGCGGGCAAGCCGCTATACATTGTTCTCGGTTTGACCGAGCTCAAGAATGCATCATTCAAGCGGGCCAAGCTTCGCGATGCCGGCGCCTCCAACCGCATCAACGAGACACCTCTCGAGAAAGACGCAAAAGTCCCCCCGTCCCTGCGCGGCAGATCCGAAGCCAGTTTGGGAGGAATCGGCACCGAGCCGCTGATATCAGGAGTGTTTGGAATGGATGTGAGGCGCATTGTCGCAAGGCTGACTACCCCCGCCGAGCCACATCGCCTCGAGGACATAGGTTACCGGTGGTATTACTACGACGTCCCGGGCTCCACCAACAATGCGCAGTTGGCAGTTGGTCTCGGACAGTCGCTCAAAGCCAACGAACTGCGTCTCATGCTGGACCTTAGCAAGGAAGACGTGCAGGGCAACCTCGACGCTATAAGCAAGCTCAGTCTCGATGCCATGAGTGCTACGGCCAGCCCAATGCTCAAGCCCAGCACCCCCATGCTGCGTGGACGCTCGCCTTCGCCGCACCCCACCATGCTTCGCTCATAGTGTCACCGCGACATGTTCCTGTGCGCAGCAACGAGTTATGCCTGGTCAAAATTCTGCCTTTCTTGTTGCATTAGACTCTCATGGGCGTTCTTGCGAGGACTTATGGCCCTCATGACCTGGTATCTGTTTTCATATAATAGTACACATTGCATTGCTTGTTCTCTGCTTCTTCTCCATCAGTGCATACGCCTGGAAATTCACATCTCATGCATTAGCCACTCAATTACCTTTCTTGTATTAGGCTTTTTTTCTTATTCAATGTGACCATTTCTGTGACCTGCTAATGACCGCCGTGGGAATGAGTAAAGTGCTGGAGAGAGCCAGCCTTCGATTGTTTGCACAATCAGATTGATCTCCCAGGTATGGTTTAAAGAGATACGCCGGGAGTTTATCCAGTACCTTCTAGATGAAGAAAGAATCGTAGCGCTATACTTTCTGTCCCAGAGACGACGGTGAGTATGACTGCCACCGCGTCCGTCATCCGCCGTCATCATCCGTCGAGCTGCCGACATGGTTCTGACCACAAAGGAAATTGGCGCGGCGTCGGGCCCAAACATATTAAGAAGTGACCAGGTTTAAAGAGACAAGCTACGGTGATCAACGCGGGACAGTTGCGGGGTGAGACAATTGCTGCGTACTAGTTTTGTTTGTGAAACGTGAACAGTCAGGCAAGATAGCGGGTGGTATTTCAAAATACGAGGTTTAGACTCTCAGAAATCCCATTGACCCTGGTTAATCAGCGCCTCACCTCAGCACCATGGCCGAAACGACAACAACCCTCAACATTGTCTGCTCCAATCTATATATATTCTCACGCAAGCCCTTTTCTCTGCTCAGTTTTCTGACGCGCCCATACAAAAACCTTCTCCGACACTAAACACCACTCGACGTGAATCTCAGCTTTCCAAATATGACTCTTTTCTCATCAAACACATCGATCGCAAACCTCCTTCCAGACAGCGGCTGGAGCGTCCTGGATAAACTCGTTGTTCTACTAGTCACGTTCCAGCTGCGACTGCTAGTAATCTACAAGCTAGGCTATGACTTTCAGGACTTTACAGCACAGACATGTCGCTGACAAATGTGTATTGGTTTCGTGATAGTTGTGCCTATCTGGCAGTACATGAAATGGGCGTGCAGGTTGTCCGTGGCATGGTTGTGGGCTGGGGAAAAGGAATGCAAGAGTCGTGATCAGGTACGTTACAAAACCAGAAAAATAATGTATAGTCCTGGGATTACTTTCTGGTAAACATGCATCAAGCTGAAGCGTATGTAGAAATGTCAAGACGGTTTCGTGAGCAGGAAAGAGTGATGAGGGCGGGGCTCCAGGCTGGCGATCAGAGGCGCTGCTTGCGGGAGAGGGCCGCTAGTGGGTTGAGATCAGGGGTTCGTGCGTAGGTTTCTTTACCTGTCAGGCCCACCTGATCTACTACTTACGCTGCATACCATATATACTATCCACATCCTCGCAATTATACTATCTTTAAATTCCATCTTTACCGAGCACGTACGGGATATCTAGCTTCAAAGAACTACCTACATCCCTTTGACCTAAGTACTTGGTCGTGTGCTTACGTGGCCTGCGCTTGGAAAGCAGCGCGTCCATTCAGAAGGAACAGATCCCCCTTAGCAAGCGTAAGTCACGGTAGTCGATGGCGTAATGCTGTTAAAAAGAAATGTTGTTTTGACTTACGCATTCCCTTTTAAGTTGCATTTTGTTCCAAATATTTTATTCAACACGACGGTTGCAGAAGGACATATACAAGAACTTGGTATAAAGAAAGTCCACTACAAATTCATCAAAGAGTTGTTACGTCAATCGCATCGGTTTCATATTAAATCCAGCACTAAGGATGGATTCCTCGGCCATGTCCTTTGAGGCAAGAATTGCCTTGGCGCTGGGAGGCTCTGGTTGGCAAAGTCTGCAGAGTGGTGACACTGCGGAGCCGAGCAACGCGGCGAATCATGGAGCCAATGAAGACGAGGAAGGAAGCTTTGATGACGAAGATGAGGACGATGAAGAAGACGGGATTCCCTTGGAGCCTGATGATGCTGCTCCCGCTAAGAATGAAGAACCGCAAGTCGATGAAGCCACGTTGAAGAAACGCAAGAGGAAACAAGAACGCTTTGATAAAACCATTGCCAGGGATGCGGGAGAGGTCCTCGAGACTATCGATTTGAAGTCCCTCATCCCTGTAGCACAAGACGTAGTGTGGGACCGAGACCCAGAACTTCTTTGCTGCTACAACTGGCAGTCTTCTACAGATGGCACAAACACGATCTTCGGTACGTGAAAAGTAACACGAATTGGTACACATCTTTTGTGTTTGCCCATCTACTCAAACATCAAGTCTCCAAACACTTACAACCCGCCATCAGTTCCGGGCGAGCCCGCCAAATGGTCGGAGCCGGCTTTGCCTCATACGTTGCAGAGAGATAGCGGTTTTCAATACCAAGATTACAACTATGCGCGTCAACCAAGAAACCCTTACTCTCCCATGTTCCAGGCGCTCAGTGCCATGAATCCAAACTACGAATTCAACGACATTGATGTACTCGCCGACCGTAATAGTCTGCGTGTGCTGTTGGAGTTTACGCAGGGCAAATCCAACGGACCTTTCCGACTAAATCTGTACCTTGTGTTCAACACGCTTGTCATCGTCCGGCGTGAGTCACGCTGGTGGAAGCTTTCAGACGGGCAGAGCTACGGCATCAATTTCGAGCGGGACTTTACCAAGACAACAGAGGACATGCAAGATGCCACAAGTCACTACCGCGCCATCCGCTACAAGATGGGTCCTCTGAATGTCGTCTGTCGCTTCGAAGCAGACGCCTACGACGACGGCCTTGTACCGGATGATCTTACACCATCCGAAGCCGCAGCCGTAAGCGGCAACGGCGCGGGTCCCACCACCAAGCCCAACTTCAACTACCAAGCCCCTGTGCGTGTGCTACAAAAAGGGCATATTGTTCCTACCGCGCAGATGCTAGAGCTCAAAACGCAGGCCTACCACGCCGACAGCAACAGCCTGGTCCAATGCCAAGACCAACTCTGGTTCGGTCGCACATCTCTCTTATACACGGCACCGTACGACAAGAAGACAGGAAACGTCCGCCGCATCAAGAAAGAAAACGCAGCAGAGCGCGTGGCAAGATGGGAGCAAGCACAGCAAGAATCACTGCGTAAACTCGTCTCGCTACTAGCACACCTCCGCGCTGCGCTCAAGCGCGAACGCAGACCAAATCGCGCGGTGGTTCTCGTACGAGAAGCAAAGAGCGGACCCATTGTGCTACGTACAATGGAGGAGAGAAGTCAGGCCGTAGACCGAGAGACAAGAGAGAGGTTTTGGCCTTTCCGCCCTCAGCCGCAGGCGGCGCATCGAGGTGGGAGAGGGACGTTTCAGGGTCCGCGTGGACGAGGTCAAGGCTACGGTACGGGAGCAAGAGGTGACGCGAGTGCACGAGGACGCCATGCTCCGTATCCGAATCACGGGCACTATGGCGGACACCATCCTGCTCCGCGAGGGAGGGGCCAGGGACAGCATGGTGCGGGCGCGCAGGAAGGTAGGGGGTATGATAGGGAGCAGAGGGGTGGGTTTGGTCGAGGCCGCGGAGGTTCAGCGGGTACGGGGTATCGTGGGCGGGGCTCGTATCAATAGTGAGTCTGCACGGGGTGTATCAAGGATGAGGTTATTGAGGCTGCTAGGTTGGGTTTTTACTCAAGTGTTCTTTCTCCTCGACTACTGTCAGCGTTGACGCGTAGAATGGTGAATATTGTTGTTTTCATTCTTATTTCGGCATCATTGTCTTATGACTCTAGAGGGATGAGTATCTGATTTAAAAGTTATAGTGACAGTGACAGAAGGATCTTTTAGTTCTAAGACCTAGTTTTGAAATGCGTGATGGGCAGGGAAAGCTGATCAGCATGTTTCCGACTTGCAGGTGAACTATGTTGACTAAAGTTGACTCAGAAGACAGATTTTTTTTTCTCTTGAAATTACAGCCGTACTTGCAGGAGCTGGTGACTGATCGTCATTACATATTCAGCGATCGTGTGAGCAGTATCTTTTTCAAAAAAAAAGTAGTTGAATAAATAGGAATGCTGTCACGCTGAGAAAATACATGTGCAAGAGAAATAGAGAAAATGCGCCAAACAATTATCCAGATGAAATCTATTCCAACCATCTATCAAAACACGCCCTTCGCCTCCCCTCTTCTTCATCTCACAGCAAAACGCCAACATACCACATCTTACGCCCCCTCCCTCACCCCCGCCCCATACACCTCAGTTGCCCTCAACCTCTCCAAAATATACTCCCCAGCCCGAACTGGCCTCCACTTGCCCTTCTCCCCCTCCTTCAAACACGTCTCCAGCGTTTCCACCACCTCATCATAATTCACCGAAAAGAAAAACGGCACACTGTACCTCTCCTCGCTGCTACGATTCACCACCCTATGCACCGTAGACTTGTACAGTCCATTTGTCCAGCGCATAAGGAAATCTGCGACATTGACGATAAGCGCGTTGGGGATGTAGGATGCGATGTGCCACTGGCCAGAGGGAGTGAGGATTTCGAGGCCTGGTGTGGAAGAGGTGAGGAGGAGGGTAAAACATTCGTAGTCAGAATGCGCGCCGAGACCGATTTGGGCTTCTTTTTCTGGAGAGATGGAGGACACGGGGGTTTTCGGGGGTGGGTAGTATAGAAGGCGCGCGATACCGCCGGGGTGCGTTGTCATGGGGTCGAAGTAGGTTTCGCTGAGGTTTAAGGAGAGGGCGAAGAGGCGGAAGAGGTGGCGGGCGAGGTTTAGGACGTTGCCGTAGTAGTCCTTCACGCCGGCGTAGAAGCCGGGTAGGTCCTCTTCTTTTGGCCACATGTTGGCTTTGCCGGTCGAGCCGTCGAGGTTTTTGTACTTGCCGTCGCCGCCTGTGGGATCGAGCTCGGCTTCATAAGAGAAGTTAAAGACTTCTTTTTCTTCCTTGTCCCCGGCTATGGAGGTGTATTCGCTTGGCTCCCATCCGAGGCCGAATTTGTTGTGCTTGAGATGTAGTTCCTCTTTTTTGTCCCGCGGAAGCTCTTTTATGAAACGTTCGGCCTGGTGTAAGATGCTGTCGCAAGATGTCTTTGGGATGCCGTGGTTGGTAATGTAGAAAAAGCCGGAAGTTGTGCATGCTTTGCGGATTTGGTCGGCCACTTTTTGACGATCAGCAAGCGAGTTGGAGAATGATGGCGCAAGATCAATGATTGGTATTTCGAAGTCTTTATCGAATTCCTGGTTTTTGACCGACAGCCTTGATTGCAGGTACGCGGCCGCGCCATTGCGTGCTTCCTCGTACGTTGTTCGGTCTGTTTCTGAAAGTTCTGGGGACATTGTCGATGATTTGTATCGTTAGTGTGATATATAGTTCGATCTAATGTCTATAGTGTGTAACTTCCGAAAAACTTAGTATCACTTTAGACGCTGGAGGTGTCAGCAAGATACTGAAGATGGTGAATTCCCTGTAATTGACGGAGAGAATTTTCAAACAGCCACTCTCGTTATATGTGGGGGCATGTGCATATGATAATCAACGGCAAGTACTAAGAGCTTTAAAGAGTTATGACTTTCACTGTACCTAGCCTTCTAGTGTGGAGTATTGGAGTTGATAACGACGGACCGCATTGGGGTTAGAGGTGGGGTAGCGGAGATGTACCGGTATCGGATCCAACAGTAGTAGTACACGTGCGCATTTGTTAAGTTCCCCTCATGATACAAACTTAGTCTTTGTGGCACCCCCCTTTTCCCCGGATCATACTTATGGCTACTCCAAAGAGCACTACCATTCTTACAAATGGGCAATACCTCGATGTTGGCGCTTCCGGAGTGGGAGCTCCATCCCATGCGACTATAGTTCTCCAGGACGATAAGATCAGCTTCATTGGTAGTCCTGATTCACATGAAATCCAATCATATCGCGATGCTGGAGCAACGATTCACGATCTTGAAGGCAAATACGTATTCCCCGGATTCATCGATGCGCATATGCATTTCCTGTTGCTGGGACAATCTCTGAATAAAGTTGACCTGAATCACGCCAAAAATCTGGAAGACATTCGATCCCTCATTTCGCAGTATGCGAAAGCCAATCCCGATAAGCCGCGCATCATGTGCACAGGTTGGATGCACTCGATGACCGATGGCGTGGCGAAAGCAAGTATGCTGGACGACCTGGATCCGAGACCCATATACATTGACTCTAAGGACCTGCATTCATGCTGGTGCAACAGTGCGGCGCTGCGAGAGATGGGCGTTCAAGATATGGAGGATCCAGCAGGTGGCTCGATCGAACGAGATGCTGACGGAAAAGCGTCAGGTCTTTTGAGTGAAGCGTGTGTCTTACTGATTGTTTGGCCGTACCTTGCCAAGGTTACGCCACTGGTCGACAAAATGGCTGCTTTGAGAACTGCAATCGACGCGTACCATGCCGCCGGATGTACAGGATGCATCGACATGGCCATGGATGAAGGCGCTTGGGAGGCTATTGTCGCCTTGCACTCTGCCGAAGGACTCCCACTTCGTGTTGCAGCGCATTGGTGTATAATACCGGGAGACGGGGAAGAGCATCGATTACGACAGGTCGACCATGCTATCAAGTTGAGTCAGGAATACAACAGTGAAAACAGCCCAGACCTGAGGATAGTTGGCATCAAAATCATCTGTGACGGCGTCATTGATGCATGTACTGCTGCTCTAACAGAGCCATACACTTCCAATGGACACTTTGAAGGTCCAATATGGACCCCTGAAATGCTTGACCCCGTCGTCAAGAGAGCCTCTGAACATGGACTGCAATGCGCATTGCATGCCATTGGAGATCAAGCTGTCCGTAATGCTGTTGACGTCCTAGAGAAACATGGCAAGCCCGGTCAGCGGCATCGCATCGAGCACCTTGAGCTCACTGCGCCCGAGGACGCGAAGCGGCTTGGTCGACTAGGGATCACTGCGAGTATTCAGCCTGTTCACTCTGATCCGGCCATCCTCCGTGCTTGGCCAAAGCTATTAGGGCCTGAACGCGTGAAGCGGGCTTTTGCATATTCCGAGTTTGCACACCATGGGGCGACTCTGGCCATAGGCTCTGACACGCCTACTGCACCATATCCGCCACTGCGCAACCTCTACGTTGCAACCACTCGGAAGTCGGCTCGCGAACCGCATGCAGGCGACGCACCCGTCAATGAGAACTTCAAACTTGAGCTGGCACAAGCGGTGGCTGCGGCCACCGAGGGCGCAGCGTATTCGTCTTTCTCAGAAGGTCGCCTGGGTAGCTTGAAGGTTGGAAAGACGGCTGATCTATGCGTTGTCGACATGGAGTGGAAAGGCGAGGAACTGCTCAATGCCAAGGTAACTGAGACTTGGTTTGGAGGCAAGCGAGTATATGCGACCTAGTTCTGGGATGGCAGTGATGGAATGGAATCAGAGAAGCACGTGGGCTAGGGCTGCTCTGTGAGTGGTAGCTTACATCGTTGCAGGAGATCATGCCTCTAGAAAGCTTCAAGTGGCCAGAATGGCATTGTTAAGAAGACCTTGTCATTTCCTACTCAATCTCGTTCTCCTACCACAGCGGAGACTGCTCCGCGAACACCACGAGGGGCTGATACTGTTTCGTGAACTGAGATTTTCACCAGCAATCGATTGGATGAGTGTCCAGATACAACTACCCTGACACGCCATGTGCAAGCCTTGCCATTGTTTAGCCAACCCCAAGGAATCCATGTCTGCCTACTGAGTAGTTTCAAGATAAGAGAGGGCATGTTTGAAGTGTCATCCATGTATCACTGGTAGCCCTCAAACTTGGGAGGAGGCGCCGTGACACTCCGCGTTTCAGCATCTCGACTCTACCTACCAAAACCACCATATGACGTAGAGAGCGGAACACCACTCCGCGTCTGCTCCGCCAGAAATCGCTCGCCAGAGACGGTCTTCATTTCCGCTATGCGCAACATCTGTCGCACGGCACTTTGAACCGTCTTAGCTGCTGCTATCGTGGCTCAGACGTGCCGAAGATACGCCTGCAAGCCAAGGCATGAGTTTAGAACGTTTCGCAAGCCGACCACCATCGTGATATGGACGATGGTTTGCGCGTGGATATATTGATCGATTGTCGCGCCCCCAGGCCCACAGCTCAGCCCACTCATTCACTCCATATCTACACCATCGTGTGTTAGCACCCACTTCCACTTGCACATATCAAACCATTCAACAGCTTCGTTTCCACCACCACAAATATGTTGACAAACCGTCGCTCGACCATGATGGTTCCACCAAACCGGATGCCAAGCTGGCACCCTCATTCGAAAGGATCAATGCCAGCGGACGTGTCCACGGTACCCCTGGCAACAGAACTCGAAGCACCACAAAGTCGTACTCCAGCTCTTCTTACATCGACATCATCAGAATTACCGGGGCACCGCACCGTCAACGTCCTTGGAGCTGTCCACGGCACCACATCCGCGACGCGCAAAGACACAAAATCCTTTATCAAGAACGTCGCAGCCAATTTCAGCAGTAGTTGGGGCGAGGCTAAAACCGTAACAAGTATCATCTACCAAGCCCGCGACCAGGCCATCGACAGGCTCATCAAGGAGGCGATTAGCAAAGGCGCGAACGCAGTGGTCGGACTAGAAATCAGAGAGAGCGAGATACTCGGATGTGTAGTCGTCAGCGTTAGCGGGACTGCAGTTTGGGTCGAGAAGATGACTGCGGCAAAGAGGGATAGTGCGCAAGAAGGCAACCCATTTCGATGATGATGATGTTCAAGCCAAGGGAGGATGGAAACAGTAATCAAGGTACGGCAGGGCGCTTCCAAGAATTAATAGGGAACATGGTATTGGAGATTGCGCATTGGCGTTTCGGTTCTAGTGGTTGGCGGGCTAAATCCAACATTACACGCATTTGACGTCGTCGTCCCATAAGTCAATGTTCTCTCCATGTGCCGGTGTAGCCTCATCACATTACAAGAGGCCTGAGTTGCTTACAGGATAACCCCACTGTTGCCACGACCCGGTGTGAGGACTTTCTTCGGCAACGGAGCATATTGTCCCGAACGACTTGCGATTACTGGCATCAAGTACTGAAATAAGAGGAGGTTTTTTCTCGGCGCCAACGTTTCTTGAGCATTCGCCAGTATCCTTGTGGCTAGCACCAAAGAAGCATTTTAGCCGGCGATGGTTAGGTCGATGGCAAAGAGCAGATACCCCAGCTCTTCGTATTCCCCAGTTTCTCCCCGCCCACAGCCTCGGCTGGCGGAGAACACCCATGGAAAACCCCCATTCTTCCATACGACGTTCTTCAGCCTCAAACATAATCCATGCATCTCTACCAGCCATATCAATTGCGTCGATATGTAGTCTTCAATTCTCTCCGGCGCTTGGATCTCGCACAATTTTGAAGGATTGGAGAATCTCGCCAGCCAAGAACCTCGACAGCGGATCACGTCACCCAAGAGGGGTCGCTGCACGCACCGACATGGATCGCCAGGAACTAACACTTGACTTCATCCATTTCTTCCGCCTGCCGTTACACAAGTCCTCCAATGAACGATGACCAATCTTTTAGCCCGCTCGTGCATACACGCGATGCGACCGGAAGATGTGATGGAAGGCGTACCTACCTGGAGACGCCATGAAGATCTGCCTTCATTCATCCTGTTGCCGCGGACAAGTGTGGCTAGACGCACTGGTCTCCCGGAGAACGGTCAGTGGCTTGGTCTTAGGAACGGGAAGTATAAGATTGGCAGATCACGGCCCTTTGGAAATAGTCAGTAATTCACCGTTCTTCTGGTCGCGAAGATGGTGCTTCTCAAGGGCCTTGTAGCTGCTGCTTGCGCTACTACTGCGCTTGCTGCCGATATCATTGTCCAATCGTCTGGTGGCAACAGGACTGGCAAGTATGGACACAAATACGGATATGGTTTCCTCCACGAGGTAATTTGCCTGAATCTAATTTCCAATGACTCGTTGCTGATCTGTGCTCCAGGATATCAACAACTCTGGTGATGGTGGTATCTACGCTGAATTGATCCAAAACCGTGCTTTCCAATTCAGCCGCAACTACAGCGTGTCTACTGCCCACTACTTTCCCGTTAACAATGCTGCTCTCAGCATTCAGTTCTTGGATGAGCCACTGTCTAAGCAGCTCCCAGCTTCCATGCGTGTGTCTGCTGGCAACAGTAGTTCCGGCAGTGGCAAGATTGGTTTCAAGAACGAGGGTTACTGGGGCATGGACGTCCGCGTGCAGACTTACACTGGATCTTTCTGGGTCAAGGGAGAATATGACGGTGTCTTTACTGCGTCTCTCGAATCTAATCTGACCGATGAGGTATTTGGTTCCGTCGAAATACCCTCCAAGTGCGCTGGAGATGAGTGGGTTGAGCACACCTTTGAGCTCGTTCCTGAAAAGGACGCACCAAACTCCAACAACACCTTCTCCATCACATTCGACAGTGCCGCAGCCAGCGCACTGGACTTCAACCTCATCTCGCTCTTCCCACCTACCTACAAGGGCCGCAAGAACGGTCTCCGTATCGATCTTGCTGAGGCTCTTGCGGACATGAACCCGCACTTCCTTCGCTTCCCTGGTGGCAACATGCTTGAGGGTCTCAGGAACGACTCGTACTGGGACTGGAAAGACTCAATCGGTCCTCTTCGATACCGCCCTGGTTTCCAAGGTGTGTGGGGCTACCAACAGACCCACGGTCTCGGTCTCATGGAATACCTTGAATGGGCTGAGGACATGGGCCTCGAAATCGTTTTGGGTGTCTGGGCCGGTCTCGATCTCGACGGCGGTGTCACCCCCGAGGACGAACTCCAGCCCTTCATCGACGATGCGCTCAACGAAATCGAATTCGTTACTGGGTCTGCAGACTCCCCTTGGGGTAAGCGCCGTGCCGAGCTTGGTCACCCCGAGCCTTTTGAGCTCAACTATGTTGAGGTTGGTAACGAGGACTGGCTCGCTGGGTTCCCTGGTGGCTGGGACTCTTACCGCGAGTACCGTTTCCCCATGTTTTACAATGCCATCCGCAAGGCCTACCCCAACATCACGGTCATTTCTTCCGCTGCCTCTAGTGACCCAGGTGGTGAGCCTCCGCTCCATGGCCCTAACAGAGAAAATGGTCAGATTCTTCCTGCCGATGCCCTCGGTGACTATCACCCATACCGCGAGCCCGATGATCTTGTGTATGAATTCAACCGTTTCGACAATGATGGCGGCCACATTGTCGGTGAAGTAGCAGCTACCCACGTTAACGGAGGTATCCGCTGGGAGGGCAGTCTGAACCCCTTCCCATGGTGGATCGGAGCCGTTGGAGAGGCTGTTTCACTCATTGGCTACGAGCGCAACTCGGACCGCATCCCCGGTACTTTCTATGCCCCCGTCATGAAGAACAACAACCGCTTCCAGTGGCCCATTACACTCCTCCAGTTTGATGCCGATCCCAAGCGCACCACCAAGGCTGTCACTTGGTACTGCTGGAGCCTGTTCGCGCACCACCCCATTTCCCACACTCTGCCTACGCACTCCAACTCCTCCTACGGCCCGCTATACTGGGGTGCTGGTATCGACGAGGACCGCAACGGCGCCATGGTATGGAAGGGCGCAGTGTACAACACCACCAACAGCTCCGACGTCCCGGTCTCCGTTCAGTTCCAGGGCGTTGCACCCGGTTCTATGGCCAACTTGACTGTTCTGACAAACCCAAGCCGTGACCCATTTGCGTACAATGACCCTTTTACTGGCTTGAACATTGTCAACACTACAAACATGCTGATCAAGGCTGGAAGCGATGGCGCTTTCCACTTCAGCATGCCTGAGCTGAGTGTTGCCGTGTTGGATACTGATGTTGGTAATAGCACTGGGCAGTACCGGAGGCGGTTGCTGTAGTGGCTACTAGGCTACGAAGTAGAAAAACTTAATAAATTGAATAAAAGATGAACTTTCTTCTAGAAACTCGAAGCCTTGGATAAAGTGCCGGTGATATGTGAACTTGATACCTTGCTGCATGTATGCTCCCTGTTCAATCTCCGCTGCAGATAGAATCATTTGTCTTGAGGAGTTGACAATCATCTCTTACTATTCTTGTTCAGAATGGCAATTCCTTTAGAGTATAGATATGTCTCCCTTGACTGTGAAATCTGGAGACCATGCACCCACAACCCCACTCCATGGAGCATGAATTTGCCCACCTGCGAGAGCTTCTGGTAGACACAGCGATTAAGGTCAGAAATATATCCAGACGATTTCAAGAGACTCGAGGTGTTTTAGGCGTGAAAGACGCAACCAATCAGAGCCGCCCTAGCCATTCACCTCTGTACAGCCAATAGACATCCTTCGCTTGGAGCCTTCTACTCATTTCAAAGCCAATTTGCGTGCGGGATACTAAAACTGGTAAAGAATTTACCAAATTGGCGCCTTTTTGGACGCTGGACGAATAAGATGCGTGATTTTGGTGCTGATGCGCCGTGACCATCGAGGTGCTCAATTGGTCGAGCGCACAATCACGAAGAAGCAGGTACAAAAACCATACAGAGTATCCTCTATGGTTCTGAAACATACCAGTTACTCTCACAAAGTTGAAAAATACCCCATGTCACCACCAAAACGCAGAAAGACAGACGGTGCGGATATGAAGCCTAAGAGTAAGCCTAGTGAGCGAAAGCCACTACCGGTTACCATCCTGTCCGGTTTCCTGGTAAGTGTTTTCAATGAGAGCTTGAATCATACTTATAATTACAGGGTAGCGGGAAGACGACGTTGCTTCGACATATCCTCCAGTCGGACCACGGGCTACGCATCGCCGTCATCGTGAACGACATGGCTTCGGTGAATGTGGATGCCAATATAATAAGCCGATCGAGCAATAGGCCAAACAGTAACGGAGAGGTCCGTGTTAAGGAGAAGATGATTCAGATGGAGAACGGCTGCATCTGCTGTACGCTTAGAAGCGACTTGCTTGTCGAGTTGGCGCGCCTCGCATGGAGTGATCAGGGGTTCGACCATGTGGTCATTGAAAGTTCAGGCATTAGTGAACCTCAACAGGTTGCCGAGACATTTGCTACGGAGTTGACCGAGGCCATGCTCGATGCAGAAGGTATGGAGCCAGATGAGAAAGAGGTTTTCAACAAAGTGTAAGTCCGAGCTGACCCTCCTACTTCAAACTACTGACTCGAAGCAAAGTGCAAAGATTGGTGGATTGAAGAGCATCGCCACTGTCGACACAATGGTCACCGTTGTGGATGCCTTCCGCTTCTTCTCGGAGTTCGATACCGCAGAATTCCTGCAGGACCGCTTCGGAAGGGACGAGGTGCCGGACGAGGACCAGCGAACCATTTCTGATCTCTTCGCTGATCAAATCGAGTTTGCTAATGTCATCATCGTGAACAAAATCGACAGAGCGGATGCTGCGACTCTGGGCCGCGTCAAGGCTTACATCAAGTCCCTCAACCCGAACGCTAAGATCATTGAAGCCAAGTACTCCAAGGTCAACGTCCGGGAGATGCTGAATACCGGGGTTTTCAATTTTGGCGAGGCAGTTGCAAGTGCTGGTTGGCTGAAGAGCTTGCATGAGATGACTGTAATGGATGTCCATGGCAAGAAGCGTATCGCACCAAAGCCCGAGACACTCGAGTGGGTTAGCACTTCCGAGAAAATAGCAGTCGCTAACTTCTTTTGCAGATATGGAATTGGATCCTTCGTATACCGTGCTCGTAGACCCTTTGACCCATTAAAGCTTTATCGACTGATTGAGGGCAAGTTCATTCTTCTACAAGATGAGCTAGAAGATGAGGCAGAGGATAACGAAGGCGAAGATGGAGGCAACGGAGACGGTGACGACGGATCATCTGAATCTAGTAAAGCCAGTGCTTCCGGAGACAACTCTGACAAGGACAGCGAAGAAGAGGATGTTCCGATTGATGATAAGCAGATACTCGAGAACAAAAGAGCAAGTCCCTACTTTGGCGGCCTGCACCGCAGCAAAGGCATATTTTGGCTTGCAACGCGCCCTAATCAAATGGGGTCGTGGAGCACTGCCGGGGCAATGCTGACATTAGGGTCTGAAATGCCCTGGTTCTGTTGTGTGTCCGAAGAAGACTGGGCCGCAGACGAAGTGACCCAAACAGCTATCAAAAACGACTTCGAAGGCAAGTGGGGCGACCGCCGCCAGGAAATGGTCTTCATCGGCGAGAAGCTTGACGAGCATGGGCTGACCAAAGCATTTGACTCGTGTCTGCTCAGTCGGAGCGAGATGAAGAAGTGGGAAAAGATCATGCTTGACAATAATCTAGATGACGAAGAGAAGGAAGAAGCCTTGCAAGAACTTTGGGACGACAGTTACTGGACTGAATGGCCGCGTGTGCAGGACGGCGAAGAGGAGAACGAGCACGAACATTCGCATGACCACGGCCACCATCAGCGTGGCCAAAGACATTGAGTCCCCAGTATTTGCATATGCAAAGGTAGTGGTGGTGTATTGTGATGCAGAGAGGGGTCTGCGGGGAATTGCCATCCTTGACGTAATTTGCACTAGGGCACCCCCGACGGGCGCCTCGAGCTAAAGCACACTTCGTCTTTGTAAATTTCTTAGGGTGCCTGTATGGAGCATTGTTTGGGAATTGATATATTCTTACCTTCCAATTCCGACCATGCAGCTGCAAGTGTCCACAGCACTAATCACAAAGCAACATGGCAGTAAATCACGCGCAAAAACAAGTTACAAGCATATTCGACGGAACAATATGGTCCGCGAGATTGCACTGTACATATGTTTATGAGATAAAGCACGTAACTTTGCCTCGAGAATAACAGGACTCACGTACCTCTTCAAGTATTGAATATGACGTTGAAGTTACTGCACATTAACCTTGTCTTGTTTGGGGCGACCCAAGCGCTCGTTTCTTCGGACGGACACACTGGCCGTCTCCCTGCAATGGGATGGAATTCTTGGAACGAATACCAGTGTGGCATCAACGAAACCCTGTTCTTAGACGTTGGAAATCTCCTCGTTTCTCTCGGCTTGAGAGATCTTGGCTACAATTATGTCAATCTTGACGACTGCTGGAGTGACAAAGCCAACCAACGCGATAGCGTCACGGGGAAGATCAGGCCAGACGCCAAGAAGTTCCCTAAGGGCATCAAGCATACTGCTGATGAGATTCATAAGCTTGGACTCAAGCTGGGAATTTATAGTGATGCGGGGACATTAACATGTGCTGGATATGCAGGTTCCCTTGGTAACGAAGAACTGGATGCTCAAACGTTCGCCGACTGGGGCATCGATTGTGGGTATAGTTCTGACAATGGAGACAATGACTAACGACGAGCAGATTTGAAGTACGACAACTGTAACGTACCTGAAGAATGGTCTGACGAATACCGATGGAGGCCGGAAAACTGGCTTGGTGGCCCTCCCGCCGAAAATCAAACTGCTGGAGGTAACTCTGGAAGCAGACCAGTCCCAGCGCCTGTTGGTTATGATTGGAAGACTTCAAAAACCCTCACTCGCTATTGGAGAATGAGGAGCGCACTACTCGCTACCAAACGCTCAATTCACTATTCTCAATGCGCATGGGGACATGCGCATATCGACCAGTGGGGAAATAGCACTGGTCATAGCTGGCGCATGTGGGGAGATATCACCCCCAGATGGACAGGGGGAGGTAGCGGGAACTGGGGCCTGATGCCTATCCTTAATCACGCCTCGTTCTTTGTTAACACCACAAACTTCTGGGGTCACGGTGACTGGGATATGCTCGAAGTCGGTAACGGCGACCTCACCATCCAGGAAAGCCGTTCACACTTTGCCCTCTGGGCCGCCCTGAAATCGCCCCTCATAATCGGCACGAAACTTCACAACATCAAACCCGAAATTCTGCAGATACTTAGCAACAAAGAGCTCATCGACTTCAACCAAGACCCACTAGTGGGAGCACCCGCTAAGCCATACAAGTGGGGCGTAAACCCCAACTTTACATGGAATCAAACTCACCCTGCTGAGTATTGGAGTGGCGTATCTTCGAAGGGCGTACATGTATTCGTTCTGAATACACTAAGCACCCGGCAAATGAAGAGTGTCGATTTTAGCGAAGTTCCTGGACTTGATCCTAACATCGAATACACCGTCTTCGACTCTTGGACTGGAAAATCGCAGGGAGAGTTCAAAGGCAGATACAAAGCATCTGTAGATACCCATGACACAATGGCGATCAGATTGGTTAAGGCAGGTTTTCGTAACTGTAGTTTGGATCATAAGCGAAGAGGAAGCCTGAGCATTGAGCGCCCTTACGTAGCCAAGGTTCGACACATTTTGTCAACCGTTCCTAAATATTGCTAGGATCTTATGTAGTGCTAATAGGGGAGCGGAATGAAATGCGGGGATGTGGGCGGAGTGCTGATGGGAAAGATCAGTATGACGTCATTCTATTCGTCCATTCTCAAGTCTGTCTATCGCACCATTGAATGGAGGTACTCCGAATTTTTTCACCTTTGCCTGCTGTGAAGGAAATGGGGAAGTGATGGCGCGGGTTGTTGTTCCAAGGCATGAAGCATCCTGTGGCAACAGCGGATTTAGTAGCGAGCCGCCATCAATTTAATTCAGGTACCAGTTCAATTCAAAAAAAATTGATATAAATTTATGGCATGAGCGCATGGCTAGCCACGGGTGAGAACCTTCATTACCCCAAGTTGATGTGGCTCCCCTTGTTCATTCATCCTCCACGATGCGGTCGTTTTTACCCCGAGGCTTAATACAACACCATGTTCCTCGGGAGCACTCCGGGATGTAACCCGATGTAATGACAAAGGCATAAGCGTCTACGATCTGCACCATAGGACCGAAGGCGAAATGCGGGGATATTGCGCTAAATTCAGAATAAGTCATCAGCAGTATTCAGTACTTGCGCGGGTAAACTGCAGTCCATCAATGAGGGAAGAGTTGGGACGGGGTTACCATTGCGTTGGGTGTCCACAGAAGAGATCGCACTGCTTTTCTCCTGAGATAGCCTCTGTTATAAGCCCCATCAGCCCCAAATGCGTTTCTCCACGCAATTCTGGCCATGACAATGTTCACAGCAATTCTTGCTGCTGTTGCTGGCTTTGTGCCATTGGCAGCGGCAGGGAACAGCACAAGACTTTGGTATACCGCTCCCGCATCTACTAGTACCTGGACAGATGCTCTCCCCATCGGCAATGGACGCCTTGGTGGAATGGTCTTTGGCGTACCAGTAAGCGAACGTATCCAACTCAACGAGGAAACCATTTGGTCCGGAGGTCGGAGAGATCGAGTCAACCAGGACGGTTCCCAAACACTCGCAGAAGTTCGAGACTTGCTCGCTCGAGGCAACCCTGCTGGTGCGCAAAAGTTGGCCAACCTGGGTATGATGGGCACTCCGCAGTCATGCAGAAACTACCAAACATTAGGAGATATGGAAATATCTTTCGACGGGACGAGCACATACGACAAAACCTCATATCGAAGATGGCTAGATCTCGAGGAAGCTGTGGCTGGGGTACGTTTTCAAGTGAATGGTACCCTTTACGAACGGGAAATGTTTGTGTCAGCGCCAGATGATGTTTTCGTACACCATCTAAAAGCCACCGGCAACGGAAGACTGTCCTTCCAAATTCGTGTGCATCGACCTAAGGACGGGTTGAATGAGGCGGCTGATCAGGAATGGAACGCCAATGGCCAGACATACATGACAGGTGGTACTGGGGGTATTGAACCAGTCGTGTATACTACTGCTCTTGCAGTCGAGTCGGATGGCCATGTCAAAACACTCGGCTCGTTCATCGTTGTAGAGAATGCAACCGAAGCAACCACGTTCTTTGCAGCGGCAACTTCGTATCGACACAATGACACGAAGGCTGCTGTGGATAACACGATACAAAAGGCTCGTCGGTACACCTATGAAGAGCTTCGAAAACGCCATGTCGACGACTATGCGCCATTATTCAACGCCAGCGTACTGAACCTGAATGGGCCAGACCTCCAAGCTAGCAGCCTACCCACTGATGCACGGATAAATGCAACTCGTCGAGGCGCGGAAGATCCTGGCTTGGTGGCATTGGCTTACAATTACGGTCGCTACCTCCTTATCGGTTCTTCGCGCGCGGGTAATCTACCGTCGAACCTGCAAGGCATTTGGAACAAGGAATTTGATCCGTTGTGGGGCTCTAAATACACCGTTAACATCAATCTTCAGATGAACTATTGGCCTGCCGAGGTCACGAGCCTCTCTAGTCTGCATATGCCTTTATTCGATCATCTTGAACTGATGCGTAAAGACGGTACGCACACGGCGAAAGCAATGTACAATGCATCTGGCTGGATGAGCCATCACAATACCGACCTTTGGGGCGACACTGCGCCTGTCGATACCTACCTGCCCGCGACATACTGGACACTATCTTCTGGGTGGCTTGCTACCCACGTACTCGAACACTACTGGTACACGGGCGATAAAGCCTTCCTGACTTCGAATTTGCACATTGTGTCAGAAGCCATCGAGTTTTATCTGGATACACTTCAACCATACAAAACCAACGGATCTGAGTATCTTGTTACCAACCCATCTGTATCTCCGGAAAACACATACGTGGGCCCTGATGGCAAGTCCTATAACTTCGACACGGCACCCACATGTGACATCGAGATTCTCAATGAACTGTTTACGAATTATCTCAACGCCGTCGCCACTCTTCCAAACTCAACTACTAGTTCGACATTTTTGACTCGTATCCGGGATACGCAAGCCAAGCTTCCGCCTTACCGATACTCGACTCGCTACCCAGGCACGTTGCAGGAATGGGTGCAAGATTATAAGCAAGCCGAGCCAGGCCATCGCCACGTCTCGCATCTTTACGCTCTCTATCCGGGAACTCAGATCCTTCCTCCTGGCGCTCCGGGATATAACGCAAAGCTCTTCAATGCTGCGGCTGCTACGCTCGAGGATCGGTTGTCTCATAACGGCGCAGGAACCGGCTGGTCCCGCGCTTGGACAATTAACTGGTACGCACGTCTACAAAACAAGACTGCATTGGCAGAAAATACGTTCCAATTCTTCAATACCAGTGTCTTCAAGAACTTGATGGATGTCAATGAAGGCATTTTTCAGATCGACGGCAACCTGGGATTTGTGAGCGGTGTTGCAGAAGGCCTACTCCAGTCGCACGTGGTAGATGATAAGGGTGTGAGAGAAGTCTGGTTGCTACCCGTTCTACCGGAGAAGTGGAACGATGGCTCTGTAAATGGCATCGCAGCAAGAGGTGGGTTTGTATTTGATCTTGACTGGAAGAGTGGAAAGCTCGTGCGCATGAAGATGGAAAGCCGGGTTGGTGGATCCGTCGTGCTGAAGTATGGCCAGGGTGGAAATTCCACAACCAGCCCCGGACAAGCACAAGGCTTTTCTAATGGTCGTATGAGGCTGGACACGAAGGCTGGGGAAGTCAAAGAGTTTCAGTTTGGTACGGCATAGGTCTTTTAATCAGTCTTGAAATAACTCGCCTACAAAGACAAGATACTATCCTGAATGATGAAAAGCTGTGATAACTGTAAATATTTTTAAAATCAGATTTGCAGGTGCTAATCATATCGTGGACAGTAGATCACTACTACAAATACAGCTACTTTTAGTAGTAGAGTAAGTTTGTAGGGCCAATTGTGGGAGGGTCCAGCAAGGAGGGGCACTAAGGCGGGGTGCACTAAACCCAAGACGGACACAAAATGGACAGCGCTCAGACCAGGAACGCGAGCGCGACTTCACAATTCGCGTCGCCCCTAACGACGGCTTTGTCTGCCCCTCTACCCTCACCCACAACACCACAACGACTTACGACACCCAACGAAAATGGCAGACAGACAAACTCCATTTTCGATCAGCCTCTTTGGCAGTCAGGCAGGCGATGGTCCTCAGGATACCGCTGCGCCCTCGCGCGTGCAGCAAGCCTTGGTGGACTTTATTATGGAGTTCACCCTCGATAATATCTTCGTTTACAGGTACTTGAGAAAGAGGTTTAGATGCATATGAACAGGGCTGATAGGGTCGCCAGAGATCAAATACGCGAGAACGTGCTCCTGAAGCAGTACTACTGTGACATTGACGTAGCACACCTCATCAGCTACAGCCCGGAGCTTGCACATGACCTCAGACAGAATCCTGCTGAGATTATACCTCTTGTATGCCTCACCCCTGACCTCTACATAAATACACTAACAACCGTCAGTTTGAATCCGCCCTGAAGACATGCACGCAGCGCATTGTCTACCCCTCACAAAAGAACATTTCGCTCCCTGAGCACCAATTGCTTCTTCACTCCAATGCTTCCGAGCTCTCCATCCGCGATCTGACTGCCACAAACGTATCGCAACTTGTCCGAATACCTGGTATCATCATTGGCGCATCCACACTCTCCTCCAAGTCCACAGCCCTGGCTATCCGATGCCGAAATTGTCAGCATGAGGAGATTCTATCCGTAGCAGGAGGGTTCTCAGGTGTCTCTCTTCCAAGGACATGTGGTAGAACAAGGGGTGAGGGTGAAACTGGCGAACAATGCCCGCTAGATCCATACTATGTTATGCACGAGCGTTGCCAGTTCATCGACCAGCAAGTCCTCAAGCTGCAAGAAGCGCCTGACCAGGTCCCTGTCGGTGAGTTGCCGCGCCATATTATGATTTCTGCCGACCGATATCTGGCAAATCGCGTTGTTCCCGGTACACGGTGTTCTGTCATGGGTATTTTCTCCATCTACCAGCAAAAGGGATCCAAGCGTGCTGGAAACGCTGCTGTAGCCATTCGTAACCCATACATACGCGCTGTTGGCATTCATGCAGAGGTCGACCACGGTACCAAGGGCAATGCCGTCTTTACCGAGGAGGAAGAGCAAGAATTCCTGGAGATGAGCCGCAGACCAGACATCTACGAAGTCTTCTCGCGCTGCATCGCACCCTCCATTTATGGTAACCAGGATATCAAAAAGGCAATTGCTTGCTTGCTAATGGGTGGCTCAAAGAAGATTCTGCCTGATGGCATGAAGCTTCGTGGCGACATCAACGTGCTTCTTCTTGGAGATCCTGGTACCGCAAAGTCCCAATTGCTCAAATTCGTCGAAAAGGTGTCACCAATTGCCATTTACACATCCGGAAAGGGATCTTCAGCTGCTGGTTTGACAGCGTCGGTCCAGCGTGACCACAACACACGCGAGTTTTACCTGGAAGGAGGTGCTATGGTTCTTGCAGATGGTGGTGTGGTGTGCATTGACGAGTTCGATAAGATGCGCGACGAGGACCGAGTAGCTATTCACGAAGCCATGGAGCAGCAAACCATTTCTATCGCCAAAGCAGGTATCACGACAATTCTCAACTCGCGAACCTCGGTATTGGCAGCTGCCAACCCCATTTTTGGACGCTATGACGACATGAAGACACCCGGCGAGAACATTGACTTTCAAACTACTATTTTGTCACGTTTCGATATGATCTTCATTGTGCGCGACGAGCATGACCGTGGTCGTGACGAGCGGATAGCGAAGCACGTCATGGGCATAGCAATGGGCGGCCGCGGTGTTGAGGAGAATGTGCAGGCCGAGATACCCATTGAAAAGATGAAACGCTACATCACTTACTGCCGACAAAGGTGTGCGCCGCGTTTGTCACCAGAGGCAGCAGAGAAACTTTCCAGCCACTTTGTCAGCATCAGGCGGCAAGTGCATGCTTCAGAAGTCAACGCTAATCAACGGTCGAGTATCCCCATCACCGTGCGCCAACTCGAAGCCATTATCCGTATCACTGAGTCACTCGCCAAGCTGTCTCTCTCACCTATTGCGGATGAGTCGCATGTTGACGAAGCCATTCGCCTCTTCCTTGCATCTACCATGGATGCTGTGAATCAAGGCGAAGGCCAGAGCTCAAAGGAACTCATGGATGAGGTCAACAAAGTGGAAGAGGAGCTCCGACGCCGTATGCCCATTGGGTGGCAAGTGAACTTGTCGACGCTCAAGCGAGAAATGGTGGACGGCAAGGGCTATTCAGAACAGGCTCTTGCGCGCGCACTACATGTAATGAACGCGAGGGAGACGATTAGGTGGAGACATGGAAACAGCGTCGTATTCAGGGCTAGTGCCTAGGCCTCCTGGTTCCAGTTTCCAGGTCTGTACCGGCGTTCTGGGCGAGCAGGGGGGTTTAAGGGGGGGAGAGAGAAAGTAGGCATTTGTGTAAATGTAGTTTGTTTGGATGGCGCCGTCGTGCCATGTAAATCTGATCCAGCGAGAGAAGAATGGCACTCACTCACAGCCTCGCAACTAATATCTCGCTCGCCAGAACATTGACACCATGGACAGCGCCGTAACAACAACAGGAAGAAATATAAGCTTTTGGTCCTGATTCCTTGGTGCATTGTCTTTCTTCAGTGCTTTTCCTGGCATGTCTTACCATTCCCCACTTCTCGTCCAAGCTCGGGGCTGACCCACATCCGATTGTCTGGCGGCAGGTACGGAAGGTGCCTCCGAACCAATTTGTTACTCAAGAGCAATAGGGAAAAATTGGCTCGGGAACTGGGAAACTTGATGCCACTGTCTCGCAGACTTGATGGGACGAGTGGATGCTGAGATGCGTGCGTAACGAGGTTGTTTCCAGGGAAGCACTTTGATCACTTGGACGGAAAATGTTTAGTTTTGGCCAGTGGAATCGCTTCAATATGATTTTCATGGTCGGCAAGTGGTATCAATGCTGTGGATGAGTAAAGCTTGTGTGGTGACGAAGATGCCGGTGTGCGCTGTGCAGATGATTCCACTTCGCTCCATGAACCGATATGTCCAGCGGCGGTCAACCGAAGAGGAGCTGTTGGGAAGAGAGTGTTTCTCGCGAACCAGAATGTCATGTGTGAAGTGTCTGGTGGATCTGAGCCTCGGGCTTGAACAGTGTAAAGTCACGTTGTCTTCCATACGGCAGTGAAAATGACGGTGTGGGGAATGGTACTGGATGATCTGGTGTGAGATATCCCTTTTGGTTCCTGTTTGGAGAGAGTTTTCACCTTGATGCTATCTCAGTGGAGTAAAAAGCCTTGTCGGTCATGCTTGCGAAGGCACCAAGGTTAAGTCTATCGGTGGGTGTCACCGAGCAAATCGCATGGGTCTATGAAAAGGTGGTCCATGAGGCTGCGCAATATCTGGTTGAGGACTGAGACAGCCAAGGTATCCGCTGACTTGCCGGAACAAAGAACGGAGCTCAGTCACCCAAGTAATAAGGTACCGTGGTGGGCCTACCCGTTGCGCCTGCGGAAAAGGCAAGTGATCGCGAGGGCTGCCTAGCTTTGAATAGCTGTGCCATCGCAGGTGTAGTCACTGAAGAAAAGAAGACAAGTGGTAAGTTGCCGGTCTAGTAGTTACTGCTGGTCACATGAGGCTATGCTGGCTGTGCAACAAATGTCTTGCTGGCTTCAACGGCAAGTTTGACTCAGAGACGCTTCAGTGATAGAAGTACACCGCGTCTTTATGCGGCGACAGTGAGCGTTAGAGGTTGCTATAC
Source organism: Curvularia lunata (assembly GCA_005212705.1). Lineage (NCBI taxonomy): Eukaryota > Fungi > Ascomycota > Dothideomycetes > Pleosporales > Pleosporaceae > Curvularia > Curvularia lunata. Next base: position 663,528 of record PELC01000002.1, on the reverse strand, counting down.
TACTCGAATTTTTTTCATAGGATGCAATGAGATGTGTGCATCGTTTGCTAGCAAATGCAGGCTGATTCTGAACGTGTTGGTAGGCAGCGTGAATACGGTGCGCCAATAGCATATTTTGCGCATATGGGCCTGCGATGAGCCTATGGACGTCGGTGTCTGAGGCAGCTGTTGACGAGCAGCCTTGATCAGTTGGCTCGTCCTCTAGATAACGCCAGTATGCAGCCACGGAACTTTGTGGCTGGAGATTTGCGTGGTGCTGTTCTTCACAGCATTCGAGTATGGTCGCAGAGTCTTGGATCTGGTGCTCGAGTTGGATTAGTCGCCGACTACGGAGACCAACTTTGGGGTACTGATTTTTCGTTGGGCTTGTTCAACACGACACGTTGCACCAGGTTGTAGGACGACTTTGGGCATGGAGCGAGTAGCTTCATGACTTCAAAGAGATCGACGGCGTTCTTGTAAGGTTGGCCATGTGGATACTTCGGGTGCGAAAGTTGCAAATTTGGAATGTGGCACAATATCTCGTTTGAGGAAGCAAAATGATCTGCCTGTGTGTCTTGAGTTATTCAGTGATTCCTAGTTCAGAGAGTGACTTTCCCACGGTTCAATCAATCAGTGGGGCTAGTATGATGAGTCCAACTGCCTTGTTGCAGGCCATAGGTGCGTGGTGCCTTGTATACATTTATCGAGAGATTTGGCCGATGCTCGTTGAAAGGGCAATATGAAATATCAATGACTTGAAGCTTGTTAGCATTATGTGTATTCAGTGGAGCTGGATGCGTACGAGAGCACAGTCAAAGATGTGTGACAGATGGGACGAACCAAAAGTGGCATTCACATAGCTACTAGGATGGCCGCTACTCATATAGAAGAGTACTGCCCCGCTAGTTTGTGAAAAGATGTTTCTCGTTCTGCCAATATTATACAAGTTGGCAAATCGTTTGCAGAACAAAGTCAGCGTACAGTCACAAAAATCTGGGCGGAATGTGGATAATGGTGGGCCACTATGGCATAAGAACTATGGTTTGCTCCCATCGCTATCATTTGATTTGTCCGGCGATTGTGAGAATATTCAAAGTGGACCATGCTGTGAGAAGAGTGGAATTTTGACTGTGGACCTTGTGAGTAATACCATGAATGGCATTGTAGAAGAGCAGAGGAGGTATATAAGGTGCGAAGAGCGTCTGACAATTGCGAGCCTTGTCTCAGGCAGAAAACCGCTACCCAGACACCAGTTGCGCAATGGGCAGTACTGTAATGAACTTCAACATGGACCCCCAGTGGCCGGCGATGGCGTTTGGAGCGCTTGATGTCGGCGTACAGATGGACTACGGGATTGGGCCCGGTAAGTTTTCCCGCTCCGCTCCGAGCTCGGCCGGGCGGACCCGTGATGGTTCGATCTGATAACTCCAGGATCTTCATCTGATAACAGTCTGCCTCTCCATTCGCACCTGCTGCCCCCGCTGTACTCGACGCCGACGCTGCCCATGATGCTCGCCAATCCAGCTGCTGCAGCATCCTCGCCTGCGAGCTACCATTCCTCCGCTCCCTCGCCAGCCTCCCCCGCCTCGCCTGCAAACACTGACTTCCGCCGCCATAGCCGCCGTGAGTGTGCACCCTTTGCTTTTCCTCGGCCGTGTACCCGCGGTTCGCTGCGGCTGTCGACCCAAGACACCATGGCTGCACGCACGCGCGTTGCGGATAGTCGCTACTGACGGCCTGTCCTTCCACGAATGGCCCGCTGACAGCCTCGCAGACCTTGTTCCAAACCCCGCCGTCCCTGTACAAGACACTGCCACCACGTCGTCTCCCGTCCCCAACAGCACCGGCCCTCCCCAATCTGGAGGGGGCCCACTCAGCAGAACCCATGTGGTGCCACCACGCCCCAAGCCTGGCCGCAAGCCTGCCACCGAAGAGCCTGAATCCAAGCGCAAGGCCCAGAACAGAGCCTCGCAGCGCAACTTTCGCCAGCGCAAGCAGAAGACCGTCCTGGATCTGCAGGCGTCGTTGAACCTAGCCAACGAAAAACTCAAGGAAACATCCACCGAATTCGCAAGAGCATCCGACCAATACGCAAAAGATATTGAGTTCTTGCACGCACGTATCGAAGACCTTGAAAGAACAAACAATGAGCTACGAGCTGAGCTCGAACAATGCAAAGCCGGAGGCTTCCACAGACACGCACCATTGGGCCCAATAATCGGCCAACCCCAGTCGATTTCTGTCTACGACCCACGTCATGATGTTCCCTTCCGGAGAGCATTTGATACCGACTTCGATGCCCAGGCTCTCGTTCCCAGCCCGCAGCCCACAGACTCGGGTTGTGACCGTTGCACGAAAGACCATTGTGCGTGTTTGGCAGAGATGACGAATGATGTGACCTTCGATGCCCACGGCGATGCTATGACTGGCATTCTGCGCGACGGCCAAGGAGAATCCGATCAGGAGAAACCTCGAGACCATTCCGAGTTCGAAACAGACTTTACCTCTGCCTTCCGTAAGCCAAAACCCCATGAGGCGAACCCTGCAGAACTCCTGCCATCAGGCGAAGATACAAAGTTTCCCGACTGTGGCTTTTGCACAGGCCAGCCAGAGTCTTGTATATGTAGGAGCATGCGCGCCGAAGCTGGAGATGCAACCTCGTCTTTAGCACGCGTTGTGACTGCCTCGTCCGCTGAGGATGTCAAGCCCAACTTGGCCATGTCTGGACCTGGTTCTTGTGCCGACTGTCAAGCGAACCCTGAGCAGCGAGCGTGGTGCCAAAGGGTCGCACAGCTTCGTAGCGAGGCGACGCCGCCAAACTCGAGACGTAACTCAGGTAAGAGTGTCACGCTAGGCACCATGGAACCCAAGGCTTCTACCAGCATTGAAATGAGCAACCCCGCTCCTTCCCCAAATGGTCGTGGAGAAACTGTCGGCTGCAGCGATGCTTTCAAGCTTCTAGTTGGCCGAGTTGACACTGAAATGGACTGGCGTCAACTCAAGCCCGTCCCTCCGACTTTTGCGCAAGAGGATGCTCGAAGAAACACCTTTACCATGGAACCCGGCATGTACAGTGCCATGGAGCTGGATGCTAGCAGCATCCTCACCACTCTGCAGCATGCTCCGGGTCCTATCAAGCCTCGTCCATCCGATGGCACCTATGCGCGGTTGGTTCAGGAGGCGGAGGAGAGGCGACGAAAGTCATCCACACCTATGAAGAAGACAGTGGACCATCACATGTTGGACGCTAAGAACTAGCACTGCATCTCTTCTTTGTCTTTTGATACCCCTCGAGATCCTCGAGCTTTGTATTTCCACATTCACTCAGCAGCAGTTGTTGCAGCTCCACATATGCCATTCTGTAGAAATGGCCTTACACGGCTTGTGGAGAAAGCAGCACAGCATACAAAAATTAGTTATGAATGACGTTAGGGCGGTTTTTTCATGTCAGTAGCATTAACCAGCGGGTGCTTCACTACAATATTCGGATGATACTCAATGATCATCAAATAGACTAATTGGGAGAGAAAGGGACTCTCCACGCATCATGTCCAAAATTTCTGCCAATCTGTTCATTCTCTCTGCTGGTATGCGTGATAAGCACTTGAGTGTCATGCATGTAATTTTTCCATTCGGCTACGTGTCTCCTCAAGGGTCCGATAACTTCCGGTAAAGGCTATTGTCACACCACAATTCCTCCCTGACCGCTAAAATACGGGGTTGGGAGTGAGCATGCTGCATCTATTTCACATCAGAACCGCGCTAGGAGATTGTTCGGATCAAAGGACGCCAGACAAGTGATATGATTGGCCTAAAATGCATCCGAGCTCGGGTCTGACTTGATGATCTGATAAGATTTGCGCTCCAGACCACAAGCGGGAGAATGTTTACGCGGTCAGCTCATGTTATCACTTCGAAATCAAGACTTAGGTCGTTGAGAGACCCTGACAGAATAGTACTGGAGATTGTCTGTCAAAAGACCAATATTCAGTCCCATGTCATTTGTCAAAAATGACAGAAAGGTAGAAGAAGGCTAGATGCGGCCCATGAATAATGCATAGTGCACTCCATACCACGCCTCCTCCAATCCAATGTATTGCTTCCAACACAGCACCCTCCCGGTACTTTCTCACACCACCCTCATTCTTTCTTCACTCCATTAACAACAACCTCCTGGCTTTGTCCCTGCCCCTGTCCATTATACATTCCTGGTCCAGCTCGAACGGCAACCTACATTTCCATCAGCATCCGAGTAACACCACCGCCCAGTGAGAAAATCGGGGATAGAAAAAACTCACTTGCACATCTACTCCCCATCTCTGCGCATTCGCTAGTGCCACATTCGCTGCTTCTTGCTCCAGCACCGCGGCCGCAGCGGCGAGTTTAGTGCCGGCGGCGGAGAGAGATACGCCGAGGCTGGAGAGCTCGGCTGCGAGCTTGAGGAGCGTGTCGGGGGTGGTGTGAGACATTTTTTTGGCTTCTTGATTTGTAGAGTGGTTGAGAGATGGGCTCAGTAAGCAGGTGAGTTGGTGGGTATGGTTTGGAATAGGTTGTATTTCTTGACTTTGCAAGATACTTGGGTGGGGTTTTGCAGTGATGGAGTGAGGCGTAGTGAAGATGCTGGTGATTCTGCTTTATCAATGAGGTTCAGGAGGATGCTTTTGGGCCTTTTGGCGTGGATGTGTGCTCATTGTTTAGGTTGTTGAATGTGTGTGACATTCAATGCGTGAAGCGAACGGTGGTAGCTGGGTAGTAGACACGAGTGAAATATGTTTGACGGTGGTCACAGGCTTCTCTCAAAAATAGATGCTGACGAGTTTGGCATGACTGAATATCGCAAACGTAACACCAGGTTGCTGGAATTCACATGTACGGTCGAAGTCGACGAGCTAATTTGACGCCTGGTGGGTAGCCGTGGCATAATTCGCGCTTCCTTTTAGGAAATACCACATTAAATAATACACTTGAACTTTTGTGTTATCAGTACTGAAGACGATAGTTCATCGTTTGTGTGACGTGTGTGATGTATGTGACTATAAAACACCTCATGCTTTTGAGTCCTCCCTCATTTTCCGCAGCCGGGCTAACACTTCTTCTTTCGAAACGCCATCCCCTAATGCCTGCTTCAATATATCTTGTTCGCTAGATGGCGCCATGCCCGCGGTCTCTGGTACCCGTTTATCAAGATTGGTAGGGAACGGATATCCCTCCGCAACAACGCTGACAAAAGCTCTGACCTCATCACTGAGCCCGCTCTGCTGGTACATCTCTGACAGCGCATCCCACGTGCTCGCGACAAGCGGATACGTATCAATTGATTCCATGGGCTTGCCAAACGCCGACGAGATCTGCAACAAATTCGCCGAGCGCATGACGTCTGAAGAATCATTCTGACCCGCAGCATGGAAGAGTGCAGGGTTGAAGAAAAGACCATCGCCCTTTTCCAACGGGACTGAGACGTAGTTCTGCAAGAAGTACTCCTGGAACTCGGGGATGCGGTACGCCATGTATCCTGGTTCAAACTTCTGGCTAAAGGGTAGCAGGCGTGTAGGACCACTCTCTAACGGCATGTCTGAGTGTGCGACAGCTCCCTGCAAGGTAAGGAATTGGGATGCAACCTGCGTCGCCTTGGGGAACCTGGCACATGACTCGTTGTCTTGGAATCCAATGTGGTAGTCTCGGTGTGAGATCTGCGCTTTGGCACCTGGCTTCACAATGTTGACCTGTGCGGTCAAACGGTGATATGGGCCGAGCCACGCCTCTGAAATGAGCGGTAGCCATGGATTCGAATAGTATTTTACGAATGAATCTGCATCTGAGAGGCAGTGTTTGGATAAGGAGTTCCAAATGCGATCATTGGCGCCACTGCCAGCGAAGTGATCGCCGCGCTGGCCAGACAGTTTCTTTTCTTCGGCAATTATCGTTGAATAGACGTCGTTTACTTTTTCAATCAAAGGATGCTCTTTGTAGAGATTCTTGGTGACGAAGACGCCAGGTCCGGAAAGCAGAATGTGATACCATTCATCTTGCAGGGCGGAACGCTGCTCTAGGCTTAGTGATGAATAGTCAGGGAGATGGTATACCGGAACGTTCCGTTCGATCGAGCTCGCAAGGGGATATTTCAGCGACGAAGACTCAGTTGTGAGTTTTTTGAAGTCTTCCAATGACGGCTGGTTGTTGATAGAGTAGAGCCGAGGCTTGATGGCTGATTGTTGAAACCCATTGGGGTGTCCGTTGAGCTCAGAATGTCCATTCATTTTGAATCTTGATTCAGATTAATCTTTTTTCAAGTTCAGTGATGCTTAATGGCCTGGTGATCATTCGTGTCGTTATTTGTAGACCGAGGGTGGTCGTAGACAAGGCAATTCTGCCCGCTGGTATGGCAACTCGGCCCGTGAACGCCATCGCAAAAAGCGGAGAACAACCCCACTTCCTGCTCACCACACCAATGTCTGCTGTATGCGCAACAACCACGAATGCGCCACCACGAGTCTAGAGGAAGAGTAATTGTCCCGCGGAGAATGTCCCACCGGAAAATCAAATACAGGAACGTTGACATTTCGGCGAAACTTGCTACTATTGATGCCCATCAAGCAACTCGTTCCGATTAGGTGAATGCGTCACGTTATGTATGGTATATTCCTGATTTAGACAATGTCGACAATCAATGGGTTCGTTCGGTTACTACTCAGGCTAGCAACCTAAGACAAAGCCCAGAAACAATCATCGATGTTGTACTACGTGTGTATCTCATAACGCACACACTTGGGCAGTATTCTGGAATACGTATATGAAGTATGCCTTTCTTCAACTTGATGTATTTTCCACAGATCTCGCGTTGCTAAACATTCCTAGAGAGGAAATTATTGAGATTAGTTGACTTTTTATCATCGTTCACAAACCTGAATGATAACTGCTAACATTTGCTCGAAAGGAGATTTGGCGAACCTTTGCGAGTTAGAAGATATCAGCACTGGCGCATTTATATAAACAGCCTTTGCATGTGTAGATAGCTGCGATAGAGTATGATTTGGCCAAACTAACGACGTAAGAAGGTACGATCTGACTATAGAGGATCTTCACCGGCTCCTGTAGCCAGACCCAGACGAGAAGATCTATTCTCTCAAGCCCGACACCGTTCTTGTTGTCTCAGGATCAGAAGGAGAAAAAATGTCCATCAGACGTTCAAAGTCACTATATCTAGACAATAAAGAACAGACAACCCTTCTGCCACAAATTCTCCTCGAGGGAGCAGAGGCGTTGCGGTTGTTCGAGCACCACCCTTATCCAAACATTATCAAGTTTCACAGCTACACCGTCAATCGCGACCAGCGAACTGGAACCGCTCTTAAGAAGCACAATATTGCTCTATAATACCGTCATGAGGACATGTCACATCCCCTCGATATCAGTGATTTATTCAAAAAGTTCGGGAGGGAATAAAGCACATTCACTCCCTTGGATTCGCGCACAACGACCTCGATCCTATAAATATTCTCCTTGATAATACCAATAACCCGACTATAATCCATTTCGGATCCTGTAGAAGGCTTGGTGAGAGGTTGCTCTCAGGAGGTACACATGGCTGGATAGATGAGGGTTACTCCGTATCAGCTCAGTGTCACGATTAGTCTGCATTGGATAAAATAGAAAGGTGGCTTCGAAACATTGTCTCCTCTAACCTCTCTTAGTATTCTATTTCCATAAACATCTGTCATGAATACATACATAATCTTGCGGAAACCCAAAGAGAGAATAAGAATAGGCGAGCCAATTGCATTAGCAGGGACAGTTCTAGACATGACACGAGGACTTCATAGTTAGTCACAGGGCCAGCTAAACGCAAAGCTGACCTTAGATTAAGGATGTAAAGCTTGGATTGCTCATTGTTAGCGCCGGTTCGGATTTAGTAGCATATTCACAGCCTATCAGTAGCTTCAGATAAAGTCGAACGAAGTGCATTGCCGTCTTTTCCACCATGCGCTTTCATACTGGCGCGCTTATCAAGCAGCGGATCCACAACTTTTTAACAACCACAGCTCAACATCACTACCATATACAGCAGGGTCTAGCCATGGCTCATTTTCATCGATTGTAAACACTCTTTCTTTGCCTAGCCTAGAGTCATAGTTTTTGATACAAATCGAGGTTGATCTCAGTAGTGCTGCATGATGAAATCATGGCATGCGTCCCAGGTTGAAAGTTTTGAGGTCCAGATGCGATTGACTTGACAGGAGCAAGTGCATAACGATTCATAAAAGTAGGACAACACAGGCATGCTACGCTTTGCAGTAAAAAGTGCAGACAGTTGCTTGTTGCTGCTATATTGTCTGGAAGCGAACTTCATTCGAGTGACTGTTTTCACACCAATACTGATTCTTCAGAGGTCCAGCACCTAAGGGTGGCGATCATGGCTCAACCGCGTGCGGGGCAGTAGCTAGCTAGTTTGAGGCTGTATTGGCAATCTAGGTCCTGTTCGGTTTCGCGACAGCGACAGCGCAAATACTGCTCGCAGATTACCGCTGATTTCTCTTAGTATTCGGATCCGCGACATAAGGCTTGCAGAAGGGCTGAAGCTGCGATTAAAACTTCGCAATTAGCTACACTTCTTTTAGCGCGTAACAAGGTATATGGCAACCAGTGAACGCTCAAAGCGCTACAAACTGCTCGATTGCTGTCAAAACCGGATGATCCCTTGTTTCATAACTGCCATTATCCCAGAATTACTACAGGAGGCTGAGCTGCCGATTGAGTCTCGATTACTATCGATATCGCTGTGGCTGTGGCTGAAACCTAACAGGCGTCTAATTCTTCACAGTGTGTCCAGTCTCTGCTGCTGAAGCGAAACGCCATGCAGCGAGCTAGTCAGCTTAATCTTCCTGGATGGCCACTGCCATTACATGACTGACACGCCAATAAATCAGGACCATTCTGGTTGCTACGTGGTTGCATGCGGCTGAAGATGTAGCGTATGGCGAAACTCAAATCTCAGCCTTGCGGGCCCTCGCATCTGTTGAGAGTCCTTTTAAAGATTCTTTATCACCATGGCATCTGGCAACTCATACCAGGTAACATGACGGACAACAGCGCTTGTTACCACGATTGTTCGCAGCCTCCTAAGAGCCTGTATCCATATCCTGACATCTCTGGAATTGGTGTAAGTTTCTGCAAAATTAAGAATGGCAAAAATCGTATCTAACAAACCTTTAGGTTCTGATCGGATACACAGCCACTGCTGGAACGGTTGTTTTGATCCTGGTGCTGCATTGTTTTATTGCGCATGACCCGAAGAAAGATCCGTTCCAGAAAGAGAACGAGCCCGCGTCTCCTAACCCACGACCAAATCCAGTAGACGTGGTATTTCTTGGATTCTGCCGTAGGCCTCGAGCATGGCCAAACTCGAGTCCAAATTCACCGAAAGCAAAGGCATACCCTCGTTGGGAAGCAGCATTCATTAAGGTTGGTCGTGTATCCGATGTCACGTCTCAAGCTAAGACCACATAGTGTGTGCAGTCAATGAGTGATCTCCAGATCCTCACAGGTATATCCATCCTTATCAGTGGTTATGTGCAGCTAAATTGTGGTATTTCGGCGTTCCATTGGCAGATCGTCGTTTCGCTAGCTTGGTTCTCTAGCATAACTCACCTCTGTTGCCTCACCTTCCTTCGCAACTATCTGTATAACAGGCCGGCAGAGCGGATGTGGAGACTGATTGCCATGGGTCTGATGTTGCTAATGCTGCTCGTCGCGATGGTACCAACGGGTGGCTACAACTGGACAAATGTTCACGGCGACGACTATCCAACCCCTGCTCCACACGACTATGCAATTTGCTACTTCCGAACATCCAGAAACGACGAAGACCTGACCTTTTCGACAATGGTGACATCCAGTATCTTGTTGACTTTGGGTTTCACTTCTAGAGTTATCCGGCTGCACAAATGCCTATCTGTTTCAGCTATTGGCAGTGCAAGGTCAATGTTGAGTGAAAAGGCCCGTAAGCGCCTTCTTCGAATTCATGCTAAAATGGCCCTGGAATCCTCGGGCTTTACATGGAAGCGTTTGCTTGTTTATCGACCATTGCTAGCGCTGTTTCTCACTCTCCGGGCTTTTTTGGATCTTTGGAACTCCATGTTCATCGAGGTATGGAGCAGCTGGCCTAGAATGAATAATACTGATCTTGCAAACAGATACTCTGGATGATAGGAGGTTTCATTTGGGGTCTCATCAGACTACTACAAACAGTTCAGATAGACGATGGTAGTTCCAGCGATTGGTCTTTCGGCCAGGTTGTCCCTATCGCCCTTCTTGCAGCTCCGTTGCTCAATATCTTTGAAACTTTCATATCAAGTAAGTTATTTTCTTCTTGTGGAGAAAAAACATGAAATTGATCTAACAGGACAACCCACCATTACGATCTCAACGGCGATCGTGCAGATCCACACTGCTTATTCACAGTTAGATCATAATGATGCCTCGCCCAATACGCTGCTCCAGGAACGCGATCATCCGAATCGGAATTTTTATCAGGACTCTGACTGGGCTCACCCATTGATCTTTCTCATGGTTCCGTACGCCATTATCACTACAATAGAAGTTCTAGTGCTAAGTGGAACGGCTAACGTAAAGTTGGTCGCAATCTTGATCCCCACGTCCTTTTTTCTTTGCTATCTTCCTATATACACAGCTCTAAATATCTGGATATTCATTGCAACGAATATGCTACTTGAAGATATTGAGAGTATGCAAGGGAATGTACTACGACCTTTCATGATGAACCGCGATGGTTTCATCTCGGTTTGTAAGGTAATTTGCCCCATCTTTAGTATCGCTGGTACGCCCTGGGTGTGTAAGTGGAATGTCATTCTCGTGTTTTTTCTTGCGGGAAGCACAGTCATGTACTGCGTGGTCGCAGCAATAGTGGCCCTTCATAGGAACAAATTCTCATAGCCTAGGATCATAATAGCTGACGTGGTCTTCGATGCCAGCAGAATCATGGTATGGCGTTCCATGGTCAAGACGGCCTCGAACGCTCAAGTAAAAATGGAAGTTCCGGTCTTGGCTCGTTGACTCAATGAAGTAGAAGCCACAAGATCCGCTTGTGGAATATTTCACTTACTTTTCGCCACCTTTACTCCAAATAGCATATTATTTTCGCTGTGAATCTCATTTCTTTCACCTTCCAGGTAAAGGCCTCTAAAGGTATGCGATGACTAGGTGACTGGTCTCACCATAGCCTGTTTATGTACAACTGTACGTCCGCTTTCTAAGTTCCTCTGCCGTAGCAGTCGACACATTCGGTTCTTCACCATTCCACTATCTTCAGACATCATCCGGGCGAATGGGTTTCATAAAACGACGTGGTGCGGCTCCAAAGCTGAGTCCCATTTGGTAGGAGATATGAAGGCTTTGAGTAGCCTCTACTAAGTTCTTGCAGTCTAGGCCGAAACATCGTCACTTTTCATACGCAACAATGCGATCGACATTTCAGAGTTCACGAAGACTTACTCTGCAACAATGCAGAATACTTCAAAGGACGTTTGCAAAAGAATCGCAAGACAATCGACGGCGAATGCTCAATTTGCGAGGAGAAGCTGGATCCCAAAACCAGGGATTTGACATTCTGTGAATCACAGTGCGGACAGAATTTTCATAATGACTGTATCGACAAGTGGAAAATATCATCTGTGGCCGAGGCGAGATGTCCTATATGCCGAAGACCCTGGACGACCATGTCGAGGAACATCGCTTTGCCATTGAATTTCGGCAACTTAGATCTATATGCAATCCAGTCCTCCGTGGACTGGTTATACACGGGAGTGCTACATATTGATGAAGCTTTTAACCAAGAAAGCAGAAACTACACCCTTCAACTCCTCAGTACTTGGACAGTATCAGTCAAATTCGAAGACTACCGGTTCGAAAAGGCTGTCATAGCTGAATGTGTCGCGTCCATTAAAGATGATTTGACTATGGCCTGCATCAAGCATGCTTTTGGAACCCAAGGCTCAAGCTGCATGCAAGATTTTCTAGTGGACGCATGGCTAATGAACAAGCACGTGGATAACATTGACTACGGCCATAAATTGATGCCCAGGAGATTTGTAGGCAAGTTGTGCTATTCTCTTGTGGGTCAGTTCAAGGGATGTGTGAAGCGCAAGGAGCTGCTGGAGAAGTATACCGAAGGAGAGTATGAATATCATATGGACACTGAGGATGAAGAATCGGCTGCATCAGGATCCGAGATGGACACTGACGATGGAGAATAAGTTGCGTCCGTCTTTGACGACTTATTCAGAACATCGAGCCCTTGGGCGGGACCGATCCACTCTCCTAGGTCTTCTCTAGTTCTGCAGCTGGGTCAGAAGTAGGACATGACGTCAGCTGGTGATACCCTTCAAACGAACCATACACACCTCACTCTGAATCTGCTTGTGAAATTGGGCAAATTTAAAAGTTAATTCAAGACCATTTCGTATTAATAAACCCTCCACGTATGTTGTAAGTGAGGAGTGAGATGAGCCTCAAGATCCTGCCTCGTAGGAATTGCCGCTATGTCTTCAACATTCATCTCACTGTCCTCTACTAGTAGGTTAGACTAGGTTGATGACTAAGCCGTCCACTCATACTCCGTTTGGTCCCCAGCATCCTATATTTTCCGCCTCCCATCATTGTTCCAGCCTTTCTCTCACCACAAACATGGCGGATCTCCACGAGCCTCAACCCGCTGCCGAACCTTGAGCAGCGATTGATGCTCAAGGAGATCAAGGTGCTAACGATAGCACAGTTTCTAGCGATACTCAGACCACCGGCAATACCCAAATCGCCGACGATGCTCAAGTCGTTACCGAGTCCCATAAGCCTTTCTGGTATTCTCCCTTTCGCTCTCTGTATACTACCTACTCATTAAAACTCGCAGGGCCCGCAACAACATGCTCCAGTTCCAGATATCGAGCCTCGCCGACCTCCACTTCACGATCCGCCTAGGCACCTGAACTCAACGTCATATCTGTGTTTGAGACTTGAGCTAACCACTGTCTATGATTTAGATCTGGTATCCAGAACATCCATGTACTTCAGGGAGCGCCTCCAGAACCACCGCAAGCCCGTATCTTCAACTGACGCGTGCTTCATCTGTCTTGAGTCCTTCAACTGCACGCTCACTGACATCACTTTCTGCGCCATATGTGGCCATAACATACATAAGTGCTGCATCGAGGCCTGGGAGGAAAGCTTCGATGTCCGAATTCGCACGCCGACCTGTCCGATGTGCCGCTCAGACTGGGAGGCAGATTGGCTTTCTGCCGTTCTCCATGTAGATGCTGAGCTCGATGCCGAGAGCATAGAGGTTTATCTACACTGGGTAAACACCTTGGAACTAAGGATCCCACACCACATTTCCCGGAAATCTGATGACTTCAACTTCGCTATGATCAAACTCTGGACCGTCGCCAACACTTTCAAAGACGCCGCTTTCAAAGTTCAGATCATCAGGACCTTTCTCCGAGAAAGGAAGATCGTCTTCGAAAGAAACAGTTTGAATTGGGCGTTTGTCGAGAGGCCATGCGACGAGCAGGTCTGCAGGTTTATCCTCGATGTTACGATGGCGGATATGGCACCTGACTGGTTTATGACGGATGGCATAGCTTTACCTGATGCTTTCATTCACAAGCTAATCATTGCTGCACGACGCAGACGCATTTTTCGCGGCCAGTATGCACGAGTGGAGACGATCTGGGTGGCGAAGTACGATTTGGAAGCTCGTGCGCATGCGTTGTAGTAAGGAATTCTGGAGGATCGTTTGGTGCACGGTGGGTCGAACATCACAACAGGATGCAAATTTGCAACAAAACCTAGGGGTGTGGGCTTCCTCTGAAAGGGTACACAAAAGACTCATAAGCACTGCCATCATCGCGGATGCCGTCTTTACCCTCTTCTTGTACAAAAAGTTTTGTAAGCGAAATTGCCTAGGTCTGTAGTCTTCGGGAAAGGAATGGAGTCTTGCTTCTTCAGATTTGATACGAAAGATACGGCTCTACCAGAGTGCTACTGCTTCAGAGTGAGATAAGGATGTGATAATTCATTTGATGACACAGCGCACTTCGGTTCAGCTTTCTGTGCCTGACGAAACTTTCGCTCGCCATTAAACTAATAGCTTTTTAGGCTGCCTTGTTAACGTGTATACCCTCAAGCTCTGCCTATAGTATGCCGTCAATCGCAGCCAGTTTGCTCTGCTTTGTTGGGGCCTACACCATTCGAGTATAGCGCCTTGACAAGTCTACTCTCCCGGTTCTCATAGCAACCACTATTATCTTCTTGCTTGTCTTGTGCCATTGTGCCCTGTCTGGGCTGTTATATGCTTGTTCTGAAGCATGAACTCCACTCGATGTGATTCCCGGATGAAGACCTAATGAGCCCAGTGTCTTCACAACCTCTTATGTTGTTCACGTCTCCAATTATCCTGCATTACTTCACCTCTTTCTCATGGTGTTGAAGAATTACCTGTGCACCATTGCTCTCTCACCTTGAGATACAGAATGCATTGATCTCAGCTCTAATAACTTATTTAACCGCGGCCTCTTGCGTTCTTCGAGCGATATCTACGGCGACCACTCAAAACCCGATATCGAGACCTTATACTGTGTTACATTAGATAGATATCGGTCTGTTATCATGAAGGAAAGAACCATTAAGTAAGTTCAAGATTAGCGCATGCTGTTCGGTTGCTTTAGCTCTATCCGACCTTAAACATGCTCCCGCTTTGTTGCGATTCGAACATGTCACAGATGTAACTATGAAACAGCTACGGCCGAAACATTAGTTACGCGACTATCCATAGGTGAAAATTCGACGATGTTCGTTATACACGAGGACCTCCTTTGCGCCAATTCACTGTTCTTTCGCCGAGAGCTTCAGCCTGGGAGAAAAGACATTGCGGGAGATTGTTCCATTTGTCTCAGCAATCTAGAGAGTAGTCTACAAGAAACCACGTTTTGCAAATCCTGTGGAAACAACTTCCATCACGGCTGTATGAAGCACTTCAAACGTCAAGCGCCTGGAGACCAGCAAGTGTCTTGTCCGTTGTGCCATCACGAATGGATCTATCCCAAATTAATTCAAATCAAGAAGATCTCAAAAATGAATACAGCGGCTTTTGGAACATATTACGAGTGGCTCTACAAAGATTGCATCACATATATACAAGGAGAGGATAAAGAGCAAGTCCTTCGCAATCTCCTCGAGATTTATCAACTCGGAGTCGGTATTGAGGACCAGGCATTTTGTGACGCAGTCATTGAAGAAATTGTCGATTTCGCTAACCGCGAAATGATCGGCCTCTATGAGTGTATAGATAGCATATATGACGCTGGCACTGGACGTACATCCCTTAGGCAGCTCCTAGTATATTTGTACATCTTCGCGATAATCAGAGATGACACATGGGACTATCCAGAGTTCTGGGAAGATATGCCACCAGGATTTGTGAGAGATGTAATTCTCGTCCTTCTACAAGACCATCCTCTTCGAGAAACTGGTATAGATACGGAAATGATACAATCCAGAATGAGCACTCACAACAATCGATGAATAAATCTAGCCCAAGCATAGGTTATAACCAAAGCCACATGTGTAAGTCTCTTCAAGCAAATAACAAATCCTGTACTAACATAGAAGAAACAGACCATGCAAGAGTCGACACCGTCTACATTCCAGAAATCCAAACATCCAATCGATCCAGACTGCAAACTCAAAAAGTCGCTTTTTCCCATCACCGCTTTCCGCACCTGGTTTCAACTTTGCCACTTCACAAATCCCAAGTGCACTCAGAAATTGGAGCAACAAGTACTCATCCTCCATACCTTGCTATGCACGCCTTACGATATACAAATTCCCACTCAGCACAACATTTAGAATTCAATTAATCTTTTATTTTGAAATTCAGCATATCCCAAATTCGGGAAATGCTTTAAATATCAGTCTATATCTACGGGAAACGACCAGCACAACGGACGCTTGAACAGGAGCAGTTTGGTGGATCACCGCTGAGAATCACTCCATGTTTTTGGTCTTTTCATTACTTGCCTTCTTTGCATTTCCTTTCTCTCTCGATTTCAAGGGTGATAGCAAGTCCAGATAGCCAGAATCAAAAGCTTTTCATTGTAATGTGGAGAGAATAATGTGAGGTTCGGGTTTCAATGAAAGTATTTGATGTGAGGCATCTGCAGAATGCCTAAGTGGCAGTATTTACTTTATCGCCCTTTACTATAGTCACGGTATCCTCTGCTTAATATCAAGCATTTTCAATGGAATTGCTATTAATGATCTCTGAGTCTGGGAAGATGAGCGTTGTATTCTACCTCATCAAGACCACTCCTTCTGAAATGAATGATTCAATGTGTCTGATGCACATGCAAGCTGGTATAAATGTATTCGATCAACTTTGGAAAAGACAAACATTCAGGAAACTTGTAAAGAGTGCTAAGTGTTCGGAAAGAAGTAGGATTAACACACTACGATTCTATATCTATATGAAAAAATGACGATGATCTCGCTTTTCCAGCCTCCCTTTCTCACACCGCTCTCATATCATTCACTGAACTCATGTGCTTATTATGCAGCAACAGCCACTGTAGCCGGCGCCGCTACCCTGGTAGCCTGCTCGCCAGCTCTAACTACGCCTATGCTCTTGGTATCTTTTGCCGCTCTCTCGGCACTCGTTTTCCAGACCTCGACTTCTTGGCCTCCGCGGAGAATGCCGACCCTCATGGTCGAAAGCAGGTTGTGCGCGGCATTAGAGTGCTCATACACGCCTCCGTTGAAGACTGCAGTTGCGTCTTTTCCAATCGCAGACTTGATTAATGTTCTACCGCCAGGGTGGTCGGCAATGAAAGGTGATACGTCGTGGATAACGCCCGCAATGGCGACTAGAGCAGCACCATTGGCAGAGGCTTGAGACTGGAAATCTTCCCAGGAGAGGACCGGCAGTTGAGATAGTGGGGTACCCCAGTCAAGCTGTGCACGCTTCTTGTCCACAGCCTTTTGCTGCTGCTGGAGACGGCCTTTCTCAATTTCGTTGGAACGGAAGGTCTTAAGGTCGTAGGCCAACGGGAAGAAGGGGATTCTTGACATTCCCCAAATTAGCCATTTCGTGGGATCGTATTGATACCACTGGATTGCGTTGCCTTTTGGCCGTCAGCTTACAGATCTGGCTTCTCTCGACAGGGATACTTACGGTAGTCGCTAGGAAACTCGTGGTGGAAGTTGTGATAGCCTTCTCCCATTGTAACGAGAGCCGTGAACAGATGATCCCTAGGACTTCTCCGGTCGTCAAACGGTTGTTCTCCAATCCAGTGTGCCAATGAGTTGACACAGAATGTAGCTTGCTGAACGAAGCAAGCCCGGATTATGCCTGCATAAACGAAGCCTCCCCACCAGTCTCCCCATCCCATACCAGCGACCAGGGCAGGGAATATCCACGCAGTGAAAATGAGGACCTTGCCGTAGTGCTTATGTTGGAGTACGACAACAGGATCGTTGTCCAAATCGGAGATATCTGTGCGGCCCTTCACTTTGGGGTCGGTGTTCATGACCATCCATCCAATGTGTGAGAACAGCAGCCCTCGCATTACTGAATATGGATCTTTCATCGTGTCAGTCCAACGATGGTGGGCGCGATGATTGGCGCTCCACCACCGTATGCTTCCTTGAATGGCACCGGCTCCAGTAAATGCCAGGAAAAGGCGCAGAGGAAGGCGTGCAGAATAACAACGATGACTCCACAGCCTATGGTAACCGCCCGTAATGCCAAAGGCGGTCATGCCATAGTAGAGGATGCTCCATAACAGCGTCGGACGAGTGAGGGGTGTGAAACGCGCAAGGTACAGCCCGTAAGCTGGAATTAAGACGACCAGCGTCGTATTGAGCCAATTGATCTTTTTGTACCAGTTTCGAAGAGTCAATGGTTGGGTGGATATGTGTGGCTGTTTTGTTGCTGGAGGCATTGCCGCCGCTGCCGGATCTAAGGCGGCCATCATGCGCAAAACAAGGTGATCGGTCTCAAGAGAAGAGCAAAACGGGCGAGAATTAGACAACCTGGTTGTCCATGTACCACGGTACATATATACACGTACCTACCCAGGCATTGACCGGGACATACCGAATACACCAAGCCCCGCCGGCACCAGCGCAGCGAACAACACGTGTAAAGGCAACGGTCGGGCGAATTCAGAGGTAAGAAACTGCATGACAATCACGCCGTAGCCCTGGATCGGAATCCTCGGGGTCGTATAGCTCTGGCATCTTGGCTGTAATTGGTTGGTGCGAGGCAGTAGATTGGCTGATGAAGTTTACATTGCCATGAGTGGTTAGAAGTATGCAGGAACGATGGCACGGAGGGCTTTCGTCGGACAGTTGATGACTAAATTGTTTTAGGTGGGAATTGCGAACTTTGGGCATCCTGCAAAACGCTTGGCGGGGACGTCAACAAATGTTAAGACCGCGCTTTCCGCGCGTTTATTTCGGAAATCTTGTGGCTGCTCTTGTTTCATGTGACAGTGCAGTGTGCTGTACCAAGCATGTGCATCGAGTCGGCTCGGGCTGTGGAGCGTACGAGGAAACCACTGTCTTCGATGGGTAAGGCGACGATCCTTTCGGTAAAATGCAAGTGCCGGGCTGTAAGACTGAGAGTGGAGTACTCATATTCACAGACGTCCGATAAGGACCAATTTACTCGACGACATCATAAGCCACGATATCCTTGTAATGCTTTTTGAAATAATTTCAGGCTGGTAGCCCAACAAACATCTTCCAGTCCTACTTCTTTGCGGGAACCTCCTCCCATTGTACCCCAACCCATTCTTCTACATATCCCACTTCACCTTCTGGTACATCGCTGGGCTTGCAGTCTTTGCTGCAAACAGCCATGATGATAGTGCCCCATTCCATACCGTCAACACTCATTTCTTCAGCTTCCAGCTCGGTGATAGCATGTGGTGTTAGCTGGACCTCAAACACCCTGTCTGCACCGCATGTTTGACAGCGAGGAAAGCCCGATCCCCCCTTTGAGCTTGTTGTGGTGACCTTGGCATTAGATGATGATGCGTTTTCAGAGTGAGGTGCCAGGGCTTTCCCAGTAGCGTCGCTATCGCTGTACAGCAACGGCTTGCCCTTGAATTCATATCGCAGCACTTGCTCTGCATTCTCGCCAACACGATCTGCAAACTTCTGGAAGGTTCTATCCATGGATGACTCGAAGACTTCCTTGTCCTCTTTACCTCCTCCACTTCCTGTGTTGCCTTCGCTGTCTATCTCCATACGCGCATTCGCCGGAATTGTTGGTGCTGATGGTGCATCTAACGTCTCGTACTCTGCGTCTAGATAATAGCGTGGGAACGGCGTAGGGAAGGCCGAATCTGCCGGCCATGGCTCATGTGGCCGTGGAGGTTGCTGCTCAGAAGGAGGTGGTGACGAGATGCGCGCTTTGGATGCAAAAGTTTCGGGAAGAGTCGTGGACGCCTCATCCTTGTTCTGCTCGGACGCGGTCGCTTGCACAGCTGGTGTCGGGGCTGGGGCGCCAAACGGGTTTGTGCCTCCTGGTTGCGAAGAAAATGGGTTGGATGCGGCAACGCCGTTTGGCTTCGAGGAAAAAGGATTCGAGAAGGGATTCGCAGAGGCTGGTGCGCCTGCTCCGTTCTTTACACCAAAAAGCGACTCGCCAATCTGTGGTTGTGGCTTCTCTTGTTTCTCCTCTTTCTTCTCAATTTTTGCAGCAGGTGTCTTGATGTTGCTTGCGCCTTTTGCAATGCGCACGCCTCGAATTCCTCTGACACTGCCCTCCTTCCTCCTGCACGCTTTGCGCCGACAGGTCCAGATATATAGCCGTCGCTCGTGACCGGGGAAGGTGTCGGGCATGTCGCCATTGAGCTCGAGCAGAAGACTGAGGAGACCATTGCACGATTTGCACTTTGCTAAGGCGCCCGAAGGGGCTGTCTTGTCATCAATCCAATTCTATTTCACGACTTAGTGCCAGACTTCGCATGCTGCATATGCCATGCGTACCGGAGTGCCTCCAAGATGGGAGATGGCGTCGCTCGTGGCTTCGGTGGCTGCGAACCCCAAGAGAACATTGGTCTCTGTGTAGTCGTCGCCGCCATCGGAGGAATCGCTGTCGTAGGGCGCCATCTTGTGCCAATATTTGTGCCGTCCGTGTTGGAAGAGTGGTTGGCGGGGTCTAACTTTTTTGAAGGATGACGCGGGGCTGCCGGGTGGCCAGTGCGCCTGCCTCGCACTGTGCGAATTTGACCAAGCCCGCAACACCACGCTTCGTCGCTCATCCACACCAACCACCATGGGCGCCCCTTTCGACTTCGCGCCTGAGCGGCCGGAGCACATGCAGCAGATCCTCGATGGCCTGGATCGCTACAACCCAGAGACCACAGCCGTCTTCCAGGACTATGTCATGCAGCAATGCGAGAACCAGACATACGACTGCTACGCCAACCTCGCCCTGCTGAAGCTGTACGTGTCTTCTCCCTTCTCTCCCTGCGATCCAATGCTACAAGATGAACAAACAACCACAACGTTTCCTATTACCCGAGGTGTCGGAGCCTGAATCACTCTGCCCACTGAAGTTTATTATTAGCTCTATCTGACAGCTTTCTACTCCATCGTTGTTATATGCCAGCATCACAGTTACCTGCTGCTAACAACAATGCTCTAGCTACCAATTTAACCCCCACCTTGCCCGTGACGAGACCATTACCAACATCCTCGTCAAGGCTCTCACCGTCTTTCCCAGCCCCGACTTCTCCCTGGGTCTTTCGCTCCTCCCCCCGCATGTCCTAGCTCCTCTCTCGTCCTCATCACACAACCCTGCAGCTGGAGATGCGCCTCTCTCAGAAGCTGTCCAGAAGCTTAACGAGCTGAGAAACCTGCTCGAAGGCGCTGACTACGCCACCTTCTGGTCCACGCTCGACTCTGACGACCTTTACGCCGACTTGGTTGCCGATGTCTCGGGCTTTGAGGAGCTCATGCGCGTCCGCATCGCCGCAACTGTCAGCCAGGCAGTACGGGAGGTCGACCGAAGCATCCTCGAGTCGTGGTTGAACCTCTCGGGAAGCCAGTTCGACCACTTTGTTGGTAGCGTGTGTGGATGGAATGTTGATGGCGACAAGATCAAGGTACCTATCAACAAGGACAACGAGGCTAAGGGCACTGTCGTTCGTGAGAATGTCAAGTTTGATCGTAAGTTCATTACTATGAAAGCTTTGCGAAACTTTTACTAACATACTTTCAGAATTTGCAAGGGTTATCAAGAGGGCGTATGAGCAGCCAGCATAAGTGGTGGTATGATAGTAAACATGACGACATGAGACTACGGATGGCACGGTCGGCGTTAGAGGCGGACACCAAAACTGCATGTGCATGCAACAGCGGCATGCCAGTCATTTTGGACAGCTATGCAGGAATGGCTTGAGATGACTTACCATATACCCCAAAAGTACACCGCCATCCCAGCAAGCAGTCTATAGAAGGAAACGCGCAGACGATGCGGTATGTCTTAACAAGACGTCCGTGTATGAAATATCATTCAATTTTCTACCGTTAACAAGACCGCCCTTGTCTGTACATTGACTGAGTGCTCGACCTTTTCTATACAAGTGGGAGAATATTTGCAAGTACATTTGCTTTGGCCAAAGCAGTGTAGTTCAATTACATAAGAGCACCAGCAACTAGCGTGGCCGCCGCGACGCTCCAGATCCAGGCCTGCGTGCCTATCTTGACTGCACTGCCAGGAAGGCTCGATGATTGGGATTCCGTCTCGCCCATACTACTTCCTTGCGCCTCTTTACCAGTGAACTGGGCGGCCCCCTTGGTCGTCATAGCCCCATCACCACCCATCAGCTGTCCGCCGCCCGAGATACTACTTGGGTTCATAGTGCTGCCCTGGATACACCCGGCAGTCCCATTTCCACTGAACATTCGGTCCGCTGCACCCTTCCAAACCTCGGTAACATCCGTAATCATCTTGGCTGTAAACCACATTCTGCAATCCGCCGCTTCGTACATGAACTCCAAGGGCACGCCTGACTTGTCGTTCATCCTGAGATTGTCTTTGAGATTGACTCCGCCTGCGACCTGGCCTCTGCTATACGCAGAGCGCTTGAGGAGTTGGGTTATCGCCGCCGTCTTGCCGAAATCTGTGTTATCCCATTGTTTCTGTTGCTCGGGCGTGCCGAGGAGATACAGTACCTGCATGCGGACGATGATGTCGTCCCAGGCGAATACTTGGGCGCCCTTTGTACCACCAACGCCTTGCATCGGACCAGGCTGTGGCCTGCCTCCGATGGCGATCGTGCGCACGCCGCCCTGATTCTTGAGCAGTTCGTGTACAATGGCACATGTCGACGAGCACATGCCGTCGTGGAGCATGACCATGTCTTGAGCGTTGAATGGCTGGGGAAGACTCGTTTCATTTGCGTTGGCGCCGTAGCCAATGACACTGAAGCCTGTGTACGAGGTGCTGACGCTGTCGCTAAAGTTGTAGCGCAGGACCGGAGTGAAGGAATCATTGTTGGCTTGCACTGGGCCGAATAGCGCTTTCCAGGTTGGTATAGGTTTGTTGTTTACATCGAGGATGTGTTGGTAGTTGAAAGGCGTTGACAAGGCAAAGATGTCGCTTTCGCTGGTTTGGTTATCAAAGGATTCACGAAAGGCTGTTCGGTTGGATTGTGCGAATGTCTTTTTGGCAAGGAAGTCTGAAGTAACGTTGCCAGCAGCATTCAAGGCCTCATTGGCGCGGTAACGCGTTCCACCATAGGGCTCAGCTACTGCTTGCGGATAGACTTGTTTGAACGTGTCGTAGCCAAGGATTGCATTGCCACCACCGTTGCCGCGCAGGTCAAAGATCATTTTTGTCTTTCCGGCTTTTTGGCACATGCGGATGAAATTCCGCATAGTGTTCTGGAAACTTTGAGGGTTCGGGGCTTGGTAAGAAGGAATGCTGAGGACAGCAACATTCTGTGGATATTAGGCGAGTACGTGTTTTGAGACATGAGGCTTACCTGATAGTTCGGGCCATCAAGAAAGTAGCCTCCAACAGCGAGGTCCGAGTTTATCAGTTCAGCTTTGGGATACCCAATGTGCGAAGGCTTAGGCGAGTTTGCAGGCGTTGATGGATTCGAGTTGTTCGCTGGAGACGATGGGGCCGGCGCTGGAGCTGGAGCTGGGGACGCAGGTTGAGGCCCATTGCAGAATCGTTCGAAGAATTTTTGGCCACTGTCAATACCTGTAAAGTTTCCGACCACAACCGCAACGTTCATCTGGGACCAAGTTGTGCCATTTGCGAACTCAAAAGTGGTGTTGGGACCCTGGTACTGTCCGGTACGGAATGAACCGAGAAAGGAAGTGCCAGAAGCGATCAGAGCTTGAGACGGAAACAACGCGTTCCACCGAGTATCGGCGTCATGGAAGTCGGATGCAAGAGACACGTTGGCGAGGTAATCCTGGGCGCTCATGCCGTTGATCTTCTTGATAGGCGACGGTGTAAAGGATGAGCCGTTGTTTGCTCTCAAAACATCCCTGTATGAATATATTTCTGGCAGTGCTTTTCCATCAGAAGAAATAGACACTAATTCTGAGCCAGGCGGTCTTTGGAACTGCATCACCATTGCCAAAATATCCGGTTGGTAGGCAAAGTGGTTATCGTACGCGCTCTTGAACAAATTCATCATCTGTAGCTGGAACTCGTATTCAGACTTGAAACCACCAGCTGCGACCTGGCTCTGCATCCTGTCGAGTTCGCCCATGATATCTACCGGCTTTTCAGTATATGACTGAGGTGGGTTCTTTAGGAATGCAATGTTGGATTGCCATTTGGCCACGAGCTTGAGTTCGTCGATTAATTTGATGTTTCCTTCTTTGTCAAGGGGAACCGACTCCAGGCATTGCATTCCAAGCTGTGCAGGAACAATTGGCCGGGCGCCAGAGGGCAGTGCAGCAATGGCTTGGCTAACGACTGCACACGGTTCTTGTCCTGATGTTGCTGATGTGGAAACTGTCGAACTTAGTATATCTGTCGAATCCACTGATGTTGTGCTGTTTTCGTTCACTCCCATGATTGAGTCCACATCTGCCTGCGTCATGACTTCGTTGATATCCAAGTCAGGAAATTCAGGCACTCCATACATCCACGGATGAGGGTTCGCGGCTGAGAGGCCGCATAGTGTGCCGGCCAGTAGTATCGTGGACCGCATCTTGCCGGTAGGGATTAAGATAAGCTTAGAATATCCAGAAGCTTAACGAGAGTACCTGGATTAGAGTCTGACGATCTGACTCTCGGCGAAAATTTTATTATTATGAGCAGAAGCGTGCCAGCACGAATGGAAGAATGGAAGAAGTATGAAAGAAGTAAAGTCTAGTTGGACATGGCGACCACAAAGAAAGGAAGACAACGAAGCACAGCTGAACCGTTCGGGAGAAACAGAGGAAACGATAAGGAGAAAACCAGAGGGACATAGCGAGAACAACATGTTGGAGCTGCTACTGTTTCAGCTGCCGTGAGTCCCGTTATGCTCGGCGTGCCTCGAATGCGCATCAGGAGCAACGCCAAGGAAGGTTAAACTGCACTACATAGTGAGTGACCACTGCGCTAGGGCTCAGACTAGCGACTTTGACCTGTCAGCATGGAGGTTGAAGCAAGATATGTGTCGGTAGAAGGACAGTCTGATTCGACGGTATAGCGCGACGATGGTCCAGGAATTGAATCACATATTGCCGTGAAGATACATTATGGATGACAGCTTGGCGGCTTAGTTCCTGTGATGAACTGTGCACAAAGCATGGCGATTGCTTGTGTTGACTATGCATACGGCGAAGGGCCCGAAGTTGAAACGTTCTTAACGGTCTGAGACGGTGTAGCTAGCCCTCCCGAGCTATTTGCGACAACAGAGATGCATAATAACCCCGAAACCCGGATGGCCCAAGCTCCCGTGCTCTTTCTTCCCACTCGGCTTCCTGATGGGAGATCTGCCGCTTTGGATGCATATGCACCTGGCAGCCGATCCCGTCAGGTGGAGTTCCTCAGAAGCCACATGCCATTCTCTCGACAGGCTATCTCCCAAAGTAGCGTGACAGATACTGAAACGTCATAGTGGCGGTGGTGTGATGTTTTAAATAAAGGTAGGTGCCATGGTGCCAGTTATCTGGGGTAGCGAGGTGACTAAGCTTTCACGAGCGATGGATAATGCACAGGTGTGCGCGAATGAGTGAATGGAAGATGCCAGCAACTGTTGTCCTAGTGCAGTCGCGTGCAGTTGGGACTGAGTCCCGGTCCTGGCTGCGTGGCTTGGCTTGGCAGTGGGGCTTAGACCGCCCGGGGGCGCCCCCGTTGCTGCCCAGGTGCACTCGCCACCCTTGGGCCGATTAATACCTCCAACCACCGCTGCTCTCTCTCTCCTCTTCTCTCCCATCCACACGCCTTTACTCCATCCGCCCACTCCTTCTGCGAACTGCCCAACGCTCGCCCCTTTACACACCAGCAAATCGCGCCAGTCGATTTCATGACCACGGACATCCAGAATCTCAAGTCCTTCGATCCGTTCGCGGAGGTCGACGATGTTGGAGGAGAAGTAAAGTCCGCCCAGCAGAATTACATTCATATCCGTATTCAGCGTAAGTACTCTCCCTCGGCTCTGGGGATCGCGCTCGCCGCTGTGCTCTCCACGGGCACATCGGAGATGCTCATCCCTTTGCTCACCGGTCCCTATCTGGGCCCCGCCCAACAAATCGCGCAAGGCTGACGTCAACCCATCACAGAACGCAATGGTCGCAAGACCCTAACCACGGTCCAAGGCCTACCCAAGAAGTTTGACCAGAAGAAGATTCTCAAAGTCATCAAGAAGAAGTTCGCTTGCAATGGCACCGTCGTCGCAGACACCGAGATGGGAGAGGTGATCCAGTTGCAGGGCGATCAGCGCAAGGATGTTATGGACTTCTTGACCGACAAGAAGGAGGGCCTGGGCCTTGATGCTAAGACCATCAAGGTTCACGGCTTCTAATCCCGTGGAGTGTGCCATGCCCACCGCCGCTCCTCCCGCCGAGCGACAGCTTCGAGCGCCATGACAATCAAAGTCTCACGGCGGAGGGGGAGCATGCCGGCACGTCGGACGCGTGATGCACACGGTTCGCAGTGCTGAGATGCGGTGCGGCATAGCAAGTATCCCGCGGAGGATTCGCAGCTTCCCTGTCTTGGTTTCTTTTTGAAGAAACAGACAGGGGGGTTGGAGGTTTCGCACGCTGAACTTCCAGGTGCTGGCAGAATGATGGAGGACAGTTGCTGTTACTATGGATTGAGCGAGATAGTAGTTTTCCAGTCACCGTCAATCACAGAGTGTTCTCACTACAACATGCTTCCGTATTCCAAGTGACTAACGTGGCAGAAAGGGTATCCAGGACAACATCACAAACAGACCCCCCTACTCCACATCTTCATCTTCAACTTCTCTGACACCATCGTCCTTCTTCGGCGCCTTCGCTTCCTGCTTCCTATACAAACTCGCCAGCTCCTCCGCCTCGGTCGCCTCCTCGATATTCTTATCCTCTCTCACCCTCAGAAACCGTGGAAACCTCGTACTCAGCCCCCGCTCCTCGCTCACCAACCCTATCGCAGCCGTGTACGTAGGACTCAGTGTCAAATCAGCAAATGCCACCTCCCACACCTCTTGCGGCTCAAACCACACTGCTGGTGTTCCTGCCCCACCGTTGTACTCCACATAGTGCGGCTTACTCGGCAACACGGTCGTCGAGTCCGGGTCGTCCGGATCGTACTTTGCACGGTTGGCTTTGTAAAAGGCGTCGGTGAAGCCGGACATGCATTTTGTGACTGCTTCGAGCTGTCCGGTTTCTGCGTTGCGGATGGCGAGCAGGATAGGAGACCACCATGCTGCTTTTCGGCCGGAGCCGTGGAAGGCGCCGATGGGTATCAAGTCGAGTGTTTCCGAGGTGGTGCTGTAGTCTTTTTTTACTTTGAGCCATGAGTCGAGGCGTTTGTCGGGTTCGTATGTGGCGAGGAGGGCTTTGCGGCGTCCAGAGGAGGCTTTCGGTTCATCCTTTTCGGCATCTGTGGATTTGGATTTTGCTTTGGACTTTGTGCCTTTTTTCTTCTTGGGGGTAGGAGGCAGCGAGGGTGTCTTTTCAAGACCTATTTCATCCATCTCGGCGAGGAGATCTGGATTAGGTAGGTTGTCAAGCACCTTGACCATGATGCCTTCGCATTTTATATCTAGGGCGCCTTGAAAGAAGGATTGAACGGCTTCTACATCGGCCGATGTAGCATCGAGACTTTTAACCCAAGTAAAGTGATGCGGAATCTCGACAAATAGGCTTCTGAGTAGCGATCTTCGCTCTCTGAAAGGCCGGTTGAGAAGCTCTTCGCCGTTGAGATACATGAGATCGAATGCAAAGAGACACACATCGATCGTCACTGCTCCGATGACAACATCTTTCCTTGCACGGTTGGCTAGTGTCTGGAACGGCTTGAGGTCGCCAGTTTCTCGATCGACAGCCACCACCTCACCCTCGAGAATAAAACTCGACACGCCTTCGCCTCGTATCTTTGGCACCAATGCCACCAAGTCGGGATACTTGTCTGTCATAACCTCCAAGTGTCGAGAGAAAATTGTGACTTTGCCTTTTGCGTCGCAATGAACCTGCGCTCTCTGTCCGTCGTACTTGTATTCGCAGGCGAAATCCCGCCCCTGCAGCTTGGTGAGCATCTCACCCATGTCGCGCGTGATACTGCCCAACATGGGTCTGAGGGGAATATGAAGAGCCAATCCGCAGCGTATGAGTAGCTCCTCACAAACACCAATCTCAAGAAGGACGGGTATGAGGTCGTTGTAATTCGGCCGTCTGGCGAAGCACGCTTTGACGATTTCCTCATTTCTAGCGTAAATCTCAACAAGCTCCTCTTTCTTCATTTTCGCCATCTCTTTCCGGTCGCGGATCTCGAATTCAGCGCCCGGAGGCCTCGACAACATGAATGCTCGCGATAAAGCAATCAGCATGGTGGTCTTGACGGCACCTATCCGCAAATGCTGTACTAGAGTCCGTACAATGTACCGACTTTCCTCAGCGCCTCTAGCATCCTGGACCAACCTTTCAACAATTCTCTGTTTATTCTCGACGCTGCCATTTCCCTTACTATTCGCAATCTTAACCAACGAATCATAAACGCTCTTAATGGTCAGGGGTTTTGGTTTGCG
Organism: Curvularia lunata; assembly: GCA_005212705.1. Lineage (NCBI taxonomy): Eukaryota > Fungi > Ascomycota > Dothideomycetes > Pleosporales > Pleosporaceae > Curvularia > Curvularia lunata. The sequence continues at coordinate 635,284 of PELC01000002.1, read as the reverse complement.
TAGCGTGAACGACTGCTTCTTTTTTGCTTCAAAGGCCACATCTCCAGCATCCCCATGCTTACTGCTCAAAGCCTTCAAGCTCGCATTGTCTAGTCCGCACACCTTTTTGAGCGCCTTTGATATTGCAGATCCTCCGAGTCCCAGTTCAAGATCGATGTATGGCGGCGATATCGCGTTGGTGGCGAGCCAGACAGCCGGGAGCAGGCTACTGGGGTCGCTTTCGATAATCGTTCGTAGGAGGTTGACCAGCGTATCTACAATCTTGATGCGACTAGTTGTACCGTTGATCAGAATGAAGCATCTTGTCAACAGCGCATAGGTCGCATGGCCTCCATCCACCACCCAATGCTTCCTTAAATCGGGTATGTAATCAGCAGGGTCAAATTCAAGTGGACTCTGGTCGAACGGTATGTTTGCGGTTATGGTGTCTTCTTCGGAAGCGGTCGATTGCAGCGTGAGCGTGTTCGTCTTCGGCGCAGGGACGAATTTTTGTGTTTCATTTACAGAAACACCATGAATTGGCGATTCAGATTTCTCAGGACGGTCTGAATCGTTTTTCGCATCCGCGCTCGTAGCAGGTTTCTCGGGCTCTTCATACAGCTCGTTTGAGCTTACAGGGGCCGAATTCTGATTTCTCTCCCGATCCTCCTTGTCCCATTGTTCCTGGAGTTTGCGGGCAATCTCCTCATCGGTTAGTCCCGAGAAATCCTGCTCTGCGGGCGCTTCGCTGCTGCCTGTGTTCGTAGGCGCATCCTTGGGTTTCGCTTTCGCCGCTTGCTTTGCAAAGAAGTAGTCTAGGCCACGCACTGGTACTGGCTGTCCTGACCCATCGTTTTTCTTTCTTCGTTTCGATGGACTGTTCATAATGCGAGTATATGCTTGCACAGCGTGTTGTTGAATAAACAATATAGCCGTATCCTGGAGGAACGTAGTACGTCATGACGCGAACGCTATGGCCATGCCATTCTCGACCTCACGTGCTCACGCGTCGCTTGCTCCATCTCGTCATTGCTTCAACGTCTGTTTAATGTGACACGATGCACCCCAAGGATTCGAGAAGCCCAGGCACTCGAGGCCGCATTGCATACACTTCTCACACAATACATAGAGTTTTTGAAAGCAAATGTTCTCTCATTACGCGGTCCATGCTCACGCAGAATCAATCTTTGTCTCCCTCCTAAAACCACTGCCTGCTTGAACCTGATCCATATGCATTCACGCGCCATCATCGCTAGAGTGCGTCTTCAAAGTCAAGATCATCGTGCCTGTGTCTTTCCAGCGCCGTCTCCCACCCCCAAATCCTCCAGAAGACCGCATGTGCCCTGTGTCTAATCGTAGTTCAGGATGTCTCCCTGAGCCTGACCATTCTGGTTCTGGGCCATACCCATCTGTACCTGAACCCCATCATCCTTGATCGTCTCCATCTGAGCCACGTGCGATCGGTCAAGCTGCTCTGGTGCCTTGCGCTTGTTTGACCTCGGACCCCTTGGCGCACCGCCAGGAGCGTTGCTCCAGGACCTGACCAAACCCGCGGTGTCGTCAACCGGTCCCGGAATCTTCTTGTCGACAGCAGAGTCCATGAGTTCAAACTCGCCGGTATTCGAGTTAGTGTAGCCTTGCTGGCCCTCGAGCTGTGATCCGGCGGCGTATTTGACTATGCGATGGTGGTCAGGCAAGCGCTCAGGTCATGGCGAAGGAGGAAGGAGAAAGCGGCTTACAAAAGAGTTTGGCCGTATCTTTCTGTAGACCGTCTACCAGTAAGCGTACGGCGACGATGGGATCCGTGCCACTGACTGTGCGCAAGAGCTTCGTGTGCCCATCGAGGTTGCAGGTGAGGATGGCGCAATACAGGTTGCTCTTCTCGTCGTTGCATATGACAACGTCTTTTGTCCCTATGTCAATATATAGGAAGGGGAAGCGGGAATTGGTGGTGGTGGTGATGGTGATGGTGATGGGATTTGTGTGGTATGCAAGGGGATGTATTACCATAAAACTTAAAACGTTCACTGCCGTACAGCAGGCGACAGTTGCCAATACACAGGTCCTTTAGACCCTTAACTTTGTCAACCTGGAGCCGTCAGTGAAAAAAGGACTGACTTGGAGTATACATACCATCCTTGAGCTGTCGAGCCACTTGAAGTTGTCGATTTTTACTCCTGCCGTCTCGGCGATAAGCTCGTTGGTGCTCACAGTGTGCTCGTTGGAGTTCATAGGCTGAAGCATGGCGTTGGCGTTGTACTGAAGGGAGGGCGTTGGAGACATGGCTGCTACTTATAGCTAAAGAAAAACGCTCAATAGTGAAGTTGAGGAGAGAGAGTTGTGAGGTGACCTATGGACAGTAATATCTCAGCTCTCACCACTCACATGGGGGTAAAGCTTTGACGCCTCTCACGTACAATAGTCTCAGAGCAAACGGCCTAAAGTATCTACCTACGCCATGTTGCCACTGCACAATACCAAGGCTGCCATAGATTTCATAAAATTTGAACAAGTACCTGTAAACAAGAGCCCCGCAAAAGGCCGTTTGCACTCGAGAAAAAGCCGCTCACGGCTGCGAGGACCGTTCCTCTGATCAGAGCGCCATCGCGATGAACACAAGACAAAAAGCAGGATGGCGCCATTGCGCTCTTATCCTACTTCCTAGCATGCACTCAAGTCATCTTCAGTTAGTAATACGCGTCGGATCAGATCGACACTTCGCTGTTTCACTTGATGGATGAATAATCCCCGATATGGTTTCACCATAACGCGAGCCTTGCATGCTTCTTCCGCAAGTCCCGCACGACAGAGGAATCCGAAAAGATGCAACATTCAAAACGGACCAGACCATCTTCTGTGACCTGTATGCAATACCTCAACATGTAACAAGAAACTCACACATTGAAGTGCCTAAGCAAGAATCGACTGTGGCCTGCACTTAATACGTGAAGAATATGTTTAAAAAAAGAGAAGTCTGACACATTGAAGCGTCTAAGCAAGAAGAGTACCAAAAGTTCTTGTATATTTCTTGTAATACATACAAAGCAGTCATCTCTCTCTCTCTCTCTCTCTTCTTACACAGATCCCTTTTTACTCATCGCGCTCCTCTTCATACTCCATTTCATTTCAAAAAAAGACAGAAACGAATATACGTTCACCAGTCTATCATGTACAAGAAAACGCCCGTTGTACGCCTAAACCGCACGTAACAAAAAGGCTACCTCCCACACAGAGAGATTAGCCTAACAGCAACGTAGCAAGGCACTAGCTGCACCCAAAAAAAGAAACTCCCATGTACACATACATCTTGAAATCTCGCCATGTGAAAAAAAAACTAATGTGATATTTTTCTCCAGTGTAACGAATCAAAGAGGGGGAATCACTGAGATAAACTTCAATAAAAAGAGATAGGCGCAGAAATTATGAGCGCGAAGAAACCCAGGTTTTGCATACTCTTTCCCTTGATATAAACGCAAAAGGGGCCGTGAAATATGATTAGAAAGAAAACGGAAGAAGCCTTCTGTGATAGGAACATTGAACAGGGAGAAGAGGCGACGTCAGATGAAGCGGTGGATCAGAACGGGCTGAATTGAATGTTGGAGACCGATGTATTCTTAATCGATTTCGATGACGTTGTTTTGTGTCTGTCCTGGTCGGCCTCTGCCCTGCTGTTGCTGGTGCATGTGCGGCCGTCCATTTGGCATGTGCTGTTGAGGCTGTCTAATATTTTGTTGCTGAGGCCGTTGGTTGAGCTGCTGATTGGGTTGTTGTTTCCGCATCTGCTGTTGCGCTTGTTGTTGCTGGCGAGCTTGTTGCATCCTTGCCTGCTGTTGGTTCCCTTGCTGCACTCCATTCGTCTGTGGCATTCCTTGTCCTGGGTTCTGGGTTGGCTGCGCAGGCCTTTCCAGCGGCGGAGGCGCGACATATCCCCCCTCCATCTTGCAACTCAGCACACATTCATCGAGTTTCCGTAGCGCATCAGGTATCGCATCCAGCTCCGCAACCATGCCATTGCGTGTCCCGAACCACCCTTTTCCTTTGCTACTGAATAGCTCCTTCAGCTTTTCTTGGAGACTGTCAAGCCGCCTATGACCTTGGCCGCGTTCAGGTGTAGGGAGTACATTGGGATCTTTGGGACGCAAATTGTCTTCGACAAACCAAAGCACTTGGTCGTCCTTGGGTTGCAGACGTATGTCAAAGGTGCAGACAGGATTCTCATAAGTGAGTCGGTACTTGAGGACAGAGTGGACGTGTACGGCAGGATTTCGACAATTGCCCGGTGACCGTTGCTCAATTTCGCGGAGGACTTTGAACAAGGGGCGCGTAAGAACAAGTGTGGTACAGAAGCGGTCCAGGCCACTAGCGTCGCTAGGATCCAGAGTCATGAAAGAAGGCAGGCGGTCATTCGCAATGTGTGTGAGGAGATTGAGGATTCTATGATGGGGGTTCTTGGACGACATTTCGATGGTGACTTCTTTTTCCGAGCTGAAGTTGACCGTGGCAGCATACGGCGAAGGGCCATACATGAATTGGACTCGCTGTAGTGAGGATGACGCAAGCCGCATTTTGCGCTTCTGGAGAGTAGTCGCAAAGCTACGAAGGCGGTTGACATCTCGTAATCGCGCACGTAACTCGCCGAGTATGTCGTGGCCAAAAGGCGCAGAAAGAAGGATCCTAAAGTTACCGTTGTCGGAAAATTTGAAGGTATTCTGTGGCGAAGCTGCCATGAGCTTGTGCATATCTGCAGCGACTGACTTGACCATCTTTCCAGACGCCACGTGCCACACATGCTGGCCTCCGACTCTCAGACCTTCACATGTAATCTTGATACTACGTTCGAGCCATTTGTCCTGCCCGGCTCTAGACACAAGGAGGTCGGGAGTTTGCACACGCAGGATCCACCGACGTGCAATGCGGCGTCCTTCTGCGGAAGCAGGTGTCTCTCCCAACTCTTCCTCCAAAGAGTACATCTTCTTCTCCCTCTCTAGTTGACGCGCAGTGACGCGGAAGGACAGTAGTTGTATGGCGATTCTTTCCAAGCTTGCCAAGGTCGTGCGGTTGATGGGCAAAGAGCTCTTGTCAGGCCGGTTCATCCTTATTTGTTCTGCGTGTTCAATGCTGTTGCCGGTAGAGCCAATCTCGAGGATCCACCATGACTCTCCTGAAGAGTCGATAATGGCTGCAAAAGCCCAGTTTTGCGACCATCCACGAGGCCAATAAAGGGCTGATGAGATGACATCTAGCTTGACGGCGGCCTTGACAGTTTGCGCATTCAGAGCCTGCCTCGCAACCACCTGCCACCCAAGTTGTTGCGCATTCCTCTGAATCAAGCCAAGCAGCGTGCCAGCCAGTACTTGTGTCATGACATGAGCCATCTGTGCTGGTTCTCTGCCCATGTTGAAGGCGTTCTCAGCCCGCGCTGACAAGGCGCTTGCTGGGCGGATGATGTGGCTGCCGGTGACCGGCTCCAGCGATAAGGTGATGGAAGCTGACTTTGTGCCCAGAGATGCGTTGAGTTTGCAATCCGCCGGCTCGGCTTCGGATAGTTCCGCATCTGCAACAACTCCCGCCCGTAGGTTCTCCTTTGTAGATTGCAAGATGTCGCTAGTGTGACGCGCAATGACAAGCTTGATGACCTTTTCCATGGAGAGATTTGTCCAATCAAACTTGAAATCTGCGTTCTTGACCTCTTTGCCTTGGCGGAACCATCGTGTGGTCAGAGAAGGGATAGGCGCTCCTCTCCACGAAGCTTTGGCGTTGTGCAGCCTGTTGTTGGAGATGCCAATTTCGATCCAATTCTTCTTTCCAGGCTTGTTGGTCCAGTATTGCACAACAAGCAGCCGATGTACGGGCTCGACTTTGATGGAACCTGCCCATCCAGCACGAACCAGTGCGGCGGCTTGCGAGCGGAGAACCGATATTTTGTGCGTCAGAACAAAGTTGTTCAAGAAGTCAAAGAGACCCGTGAGGCCCTTGTCTTTCAGGATGAAATCGGCCTGCTGTTTGAGTTGCATGAAGAACCGGCTGCCAACAGTGATGGTGGGCGCAGGGGTGAACAACAATCGCAAATCGATGAGGAACCACTGCTCGGAGGCATCTTCAACAAAAGACATGACATCGAATTCCAGTTGGTTTTTGATGACAAAGGTTACTCGTCCAGAGTGTATGCGCCAGTTCCGAAGGTGTCGCGGGAGGTTTTCGTGCACGTTCAAGCGGATGGACAGGGAGGTGTTCATATATCGCAGCAGCTTCAGGGCCTCTTCTGAAGAAATAGGCTTGGGGGGTATGTAGTCTAGGCTTGGCATCCATGATGCTTTTCCAGTGGACAGCACTTGCAAGGCTGTGGCAATGTCTGGGTTGTTCTCGCGCGCAATGTTGGAGAACAACTTGATCCGCTCCAGTTGGTCGTCGGCCGCGTCCATGTTCCGGGCCTGCGCGCCGGCCCACGAGAACAAATCAATCAGCTTGGAGATGTCGGAGGCCGCCTTCTTTCCCCATTCAGCAAGAACCAGCAGCTTGATGAATTTGGACCGCTGGTCCTGCGCAAACTGGAGAAGGAGCAGTTTTTTCCTCTTGTTCGACTCTGCGTTTGCCTGCATGTTGGCCGCGCCGAGACCGTTGGGAAGGGCACCGTTGGCGATGGGAACGACGGGCAGGGCGGCCATCTTTTGCAGAATGGCGCTCAGGTCATTGTAGGACTCCTGGGATACACGTGAAAGCAGATTGGAGAGGGCGTGGTACTGCTCGGGGCCAATGTGCGCGATTTCGGGAGGAAGTTCCGAGTACTTCTCGAGCGAGGTGTTGGCAGCGGACGCGCCATTGAGGGCAGCCTCGCTGGGTTCCCCATTGACGAGGCTGCCGTCGTAGTTGCGCTTCATGCTGGCGCCATCCCGTGAGGCCGTGGCTGCGTCGGACGCGGTGTGGTTCATGATGAAGATCCCTGGCATGCTACGTCGCCAGTCCAGCAGCCGTCGTGCGCCTTGGCCGCACCGGCTCTGCGCGCGCCTGGCCTCCCTCTAGGAAACGCAGTCGCGGCGTTCAGGGCGTGTGTCGGCGGTGGCTACAGCGTGGTGCGGATGGGCAGATGATGGCTCCCGGGACGTGTAGAGAGGTGCGGCAGAGGTTCCGTGAGACGCGCGGGGCAGTAACAGCGGCGACACGCAAAGTCAGAGCAGACGTGTGTATTGCTGGGCGGATGCTCGGTGGGCAGCGCGCAGTGGAGGGCCGGTGAGAGGGCGGCTGGCGAAAGCAGGCGGGCGGGTGAAAGAAAGCGAGGGTCGGGCGCGCGCGTGGACGACTATGGCATTGTCGGCCTGCAGCGGTCGAGCAAGCGTCGCGGCAGCGGTCGCGCACGTCTGGCGATGAGGCGACGGGGGGTGGGCGCGGGCGGCGGGGGTGAATGGCGAGCGGTGGGAGAGTGATGTGATGCAAAGGATGAGGTCGACGGCAAGACAGGCGCCCTGGCCTGTCTGGACGGGGCCGGGCCTTGGCGCCCGCCCTGCATGGCTGCTGGGACTGCTGTAGTACACACCACCCAGCACCGGTGGATATGCAGCGAGTCAGGCCGCCAGGCTCGCGCGCCCGCGTGCTGTCAGTACGGCCGGCGCGCCGAGAAGGGGCAAGGCGGCGGCATGTGTTATCAGCGGTGCAGGTGATTGTGATGGCGCCTCTGCTCGCCCAGCTTGCACGGTGAGATCGCCGCGGGCGCCCCAACCACTCGACTCCACACGTCGTCCCCCAGCTCGCAGCCAGCCAGCTAACCTCTCCCGGCCGCTTGGGCAGCACCCGCCGCTCCAGCGCTGCTGTGCTGCTGTGCACCTGAGCGTGCATTTATCCGCCCAGTCCCCTCGCCCATCGCCATGTCTCAGTCGCGGTGACGCTCCTCCGCCAATTAGTGTAGACCCTATGGCACCGCGCGCGCCCGAGCTTCCGCCCTACCAGCGACCACCCGTCTCGCGCAATGCCTCGTCGCAGTCAAAGGCCTCGGTCCTCTCCATCTCCCAGTCCAACGAGGCAGACGATGAGCAGAGCCTGTCCTCGCACCACGATTTCGACATGGACGCCAACGACGACATGCCCCACTATGACGGTGAGGACACGCGCTTGACTAGCGACAAGGAGCTGCGCGGCTTCTACATGTATGGATGGGCCGCCGAGGTACTACACATGCTCTCCCACCACACCACCACCAGTGCTGATACAGGTCCCCTCAGGTTTTCGTCGTCTGCGGCATAGGCTCCTTCATACCAGTCACCCTCGAGCAGCTCGCCCGCGAAAATGGCGTCCTGCTCGCCGACCGCTCTACACCATGCAAGGCTACCATGCCCGTCGTGACCCCCAGCTTCTCCCCCTCCGCCTCCGTTGTAGATGCGCTCTTCAAGCCTGGCCCCGAAAAAGGACAATGCATCGTCACCATTCTCGGCATCGAAATCAACACCGCAAGCTTTGCCATGTACACATTTAGTATATCCGTACTGATCCAAGCTCTGTTGATCATCAGCATGAGCGGCGCCGCAGACCATGGCCGGTTCCGCAAGACGTTCCTCCTCTACTTTGCTTTCATTGGCAGCATATCCACCATGCTGTTCCTGCCCATAGTACCAAAGACCTATATTCTCGGTGCCTTCCTAGCAATCGTCGCCAATACATGCTTCGGCGCCAGCTTCGTGCTGCTCAACAGCTTTCTCCCCCTACTGGTACGCTTCCATCCTACGGTCAGGTACGCAGAAACCAGCGCCGCAGCCTCGTTTGTGGACAGAGAGGATGAGATGGAAACGGGAACAGGAACAGAGACCGAAGAAGATGACGAAAGAGGTGGAGAAACACCAACCCAGGAGAATGTCATTCGAGGCGCCCATTATGCGAACCAGATCGCGCAACACGAAGGTCTTCTGGAAGAGGTCGCAGATGCCACCACGGCACTGCTCCCCCATACTCCCCCAAGCGCCGACTTGACCATCCCAAGGGCGAAGAGCGGAGCTGCTCCCTCGGTTGAACTTGCCCTTGCGACCAAAATCTCGTCCTATGGTATCGCCATCGGGTACATTGCCGCCCTACTGGTCCAAACCCTCGGAATCCTCGTAGTCATCGCGTTCAAATCCTCAAACTTCGGTCTTCGCTTGGTCCTCTTCATCATCGGCGCATGGTGGTTCATCTTCACTCTCCCCACCGCGCAGTGGCTCCGACCTCGCCCCGGCCCACCCCTACATATTGGCGCGCAGACGTCCAACTTCCGCACTGCACTTGCATACTTTACCTACTCATGGAAGTCGCTCGGCCGCACAGTAACACATGCCCGCCATCTCAAGGACGTGCTGCTCTTCCTCGCAGCCTGGTTCTTGCTCTCAGACAGCATAGCCACCGTCTCAGGAACAGCCGTCCTCTTTGCAAAGACGACACTAGGCATGCCCTATGCCATGCTGGCCCTCATCAACGTCATCGCAACCGTCTCTGGTGTCCTTGGCGCTTTCCTCTGGTCACGCGTCTCGTCTTATTTCCACCTCTCGCCGACCCAGACCATCTTGCTCTGCATCCTACTCTTCGAAACCATTCCTCTCTACGGCCTCCTCGGCTACATACCCGCAATCCAGCGCCTGGGATATCTCGGCCTGCAGCAGCAATGGGAAATGTACCCTCTGGGCGCCGTCTACGGTTTCGTCCTCGGCGGTCTTAGCAGCTACTGCCGCGCACTATTCGGCGAGCTAATTCCTCCAGGCTACGAAGCCGCCTTTTACGCATTGTACGCCATCACCGACAAGGGCAGTAGTGTGTTCGGACCAGCCATTGTAGGCGCAATCACTGATGCGTATGGCGAAATCCGACCTGTAAGTTGATTCATTTCCATCTCATATCTCCCGAAACTAACGTCCTTCCCACAGGCCTTCTGGTTCCTAGCTATCCTCGTCGGCCTCCCCTTCCCCATCATGCTCCTCGTCAATGTGGATCGCGGCCGCACAGAGGGCGCCGCCCTGGCAAAAACCCTCGCTCAACTCGCCCGTGTAAGCGATGCCCTCGATGACCTTGACGAACAAGATACCCTGTCCGAGGAGATTCGCAATGATCTCCACGGTTCCTTTTCCTACCAGAGAGGCGTAAGAGAAGCGTACTAATCCCGCCTGTCTGTTTTTATTCTTTTGCTTGCTTGCTTTTTTGGCATACTAATGATGTCTGGCTATCTTATTCTTTTCGGCTTTGTTGACTGGCATATACTCGCATCATAGCATATGGGCGTTTGCGGGGTATTTATCGAGATGAGAGAATTACACCAAGGCAGATTCTGCATAGACGATTGTATATAATGGCTGTTATGAAGAATGAAGATGGGATGATTAGCATCAATCTCAACGTATATGAAGTGGATTGACTCAACATTCTCCTACATTTTTTCTTCCCACTGATATTTTTCACTCACGGATGACATCGACTCTCGCATCGCCTGAGCTGAACCCATCCCAGACACGACCCTGCTAAGCATCCAGATCAAACATCTCCCTATGCTCCTCCCTCGCCTCATTATCCGGCAGATTCTCCGCAATAATCTTCCACATCTCCCCCGCAATCTTCTCTCTATTCTTAGCCACTTTCACATTCTTCTTCCACGCCTTGTCAATCGCCTCGCGCTCCTCAGCTGTAACCTATAGTCGTCGTAGCATGGTCAGCATACGCTCGATTCCCGCCAAAAGGACGTCAGCAGGCCAAACAAACTCACCAACCGCGCCTTCCCCTTCCTCAACCCATCCAACCTCTGCTCAATCTCTTCCTTCTCTGACTCCAGTGCAGTCACGCCCGCAACCAGTTCAGCCGTACTCAGCGTCGAGTTGAGCTCAGCCAGCTCAGCCCGCAGCGTTTTGGCATGCGCGTTGAGTGCCGCGGTTTGTGTGCGGAGAGCGGCGATGTGGGTATCGAGAGCGGCGAGCTGTTCCGTCGTGCATGTGTCTGCGGCGTCCTTCACAATTCAGTCAAACAGAGGAAGCGGAATGGAGGGGGAGCGGGAGGGAAACTAAGTACCTGCAGTGCGTGGTATACAATCTGCTTGCCTGCCTGTACATTAGTTGACAAGCAACAGGCTTGAGACCAAGGATGGAGAAAATGCATCGTACCCGCTGCACGTCCTTCGATCAGCTTCTGCTCGTGCAGGTCCTTGAGGACCTTTGCTGCGGCGGCTGATATGGCGGATTAGTGCTGATTGCGTTGACGAGAAAGGTAGGGTTGGATAGAATGCTCTTCAGTATACGCACACTTGGTTACTTTGTTGTGCAGGTTGGCCGACACGTCGATTGCCGAGTAGGGCCGGTTCTGTCTGCCTATATAGGAGCTGTTGGTATGTCGAAGGAGGAGTTAAGAAATGCAGACAGTCTGAGTAAGAGTGCTGGTAGGACTTGTGATATACGTGCACGGGGAAACACACGCAGATATTGCAGCACCAGATCTGTGGCTTCATTTGCCGAGGCTTTTTCTTCAGTCTTCTTTCGTGGAGCCATCCTGTGATGCCGAAGTTGTTCAGTGTGACCAGGAGAATACAAGTGAAAGGTAATGGTGGATGGAGAACGGTCAGTGTCAATGTGAAATGGCGCCAAGTCACAACAACACATCTCAGAAGGAAGGAGCTACCCTTGACCGGAGCAGGAGCTGGCACCTGATCACCATAATTGGTATCAATAGTACAAGTTGAAATCTAATGTTTGTCTCACTTTTCTCTGCAAGGACCGCACTACTATACACATACTCACTACAATCCACTAGTTTGATGAATGCTCAACCTCCGCGCTCACCATACTGCGCAGCCCAATCCTCAAATTCCTTCAGCCCCTGCTTGCTTACGGACGGTCGGATGGTCTGCAGACTGGCCTCGAAGTCCTGGTACTGTATCGGCCGTATCTGGTCCATAGTCATGGAAAGTAGCTTCTCTCCTAGCGAGCGTAGCGGGCCCATGGCAGCATCCTTAGCAAGGGCAGTTATATCAGACCCAGAGAAGCCTTCAGTATGTTAGTCATACACTCACAATGTACCCATTCCTTGTACATACCTTCAGTGAGCTGGACCAGGCGATCCAGGTCCTGTTCACTAAGCTCGTGCTTCTGGTGACTCAATAACGTCTTGATTTGTTGCTTCCGGACCCAGTCTTCAGGGAGTGGAATATATTGTCTCCTTACGAATCTTCGCCTCGCCGCCTCGTCAATGGCCCAAGGAAGGTTTGTTGCGGCAAGCACAAGTACCCTACTAGCGTCGCCCTTCTCTTTTTCCTTCTCACTGAGGGCGCTGCCAGCAGCTGCCTTTTGCAGATCAGACCACTGGATGAGAAACTCGGTCTTGATGCGGCGCGTTGCTTCGTGTTCGCCGGAACCAGAACGTGACGAAAGAAGTGAATCGATCTCGTCAACAAAAATGATTGATGGCGCAAGCATTTTGGCCAACTGGAACAGCGCGCGAACGAGTTTCTCAGATTCACCCAGAAATTTGGACGTAAGACTGCTCGCAGAGATGGCAAAAAATGTCGACTTTGACTCGGTCGCCACAGCCCTTGCCAACATCGTCTTTCCAGTTCCTGGGGGTCCAAAGAGAAGCATGCCACGTGCTGGCTCTCGCAAGCCCATAAATAGATCAGGTCTCAAAAACGGGTACACAACCGTTTCTTTCAATGCCGATTTCGCCACCTCCAATCCGGATACGTCATCCCAATGTACTTCATCTCCCTGTATCACAATCTCGTTCAAGATCTGCTGTGCTGCTTGTTTGTCGACACCTCGCGGGAGATTCCTCAGAATTTCCTCACTTCGCCGTTTCCACTCATCCGTCTCTTCTGGTTCTTGTTCAGCCTCAGCGCTGTCCGTACTGGGAGTATCAGGAAGCTCGGCGCGCATCGAATTTCCTCTGGCCCTGCCCTTCCGTACCGGGGAACGTCTCTGCTTGACCATTTCGCCATCCGTTTCGAGTGCTATGGGTTCGCTTGCATCTTCCTGATCGGAACCAGTTCGTGTGCGTGCATTACTGCTCATAGGTTTGGGCACTAGCCGCCTTGTAGTCGGATCCCACATGACACTCCCCTTTCCGCCTCCTCTCTCACCACTGCCATTGTCGCCATATGAGTGCGCCGCTGCTGATGCAGCAAGGTTACGCGGATCAGGTGTGGTCTTGGGATATTCGTTTCGATACGAAGGCAGCGCAATGCTTCCTAATGTTGCGCCCATCACTCGACCTGAATCTACTGATTTTCGAGGAATTGGCGGAGCTGTCCGGTCGGGAATTCTAGTCTTAACAGACTGGGGATCAACGTCGCTGACAGGTGCTGGGGTTGCATGAGTACTAGTTGTAGGATCCTCGCCAGCCTTACAGTAAAAAGGTAGTTGTGCAGACGGCAGCTGCGAAGGCAAGCTCGAAGTAGCACCCGACTTGTCAGTACCCAGATTGTCGCTCAGCGAGCGTGATGAGGCAAACACTGAAGATGTCGATGGATTTGACGAACCCAGAGCCGGGCGGCTGGAAGTCGATGTGGTTCTAACAGTCCATGCCTGAGTAGCTGCTTTTGAAGCATCTGGGCGGGTTCTCAAAGTGTTGGGCATCTTCGCCGATGATGGCTTACTCTCCCTTCCAGGTCTCAGTGTCCGTAACAATCTCCCACCTTTCTCCGGTGACGGTGTACGCGTATCCTTATCGCCTGGAGGCGTTGGGGATAGAACTGGTGTACCACCGGTCCGCGATAGGCTGTTCTCTCGTGCAGACCTATTGCCAGAGCTTCTGCGAGGCGCCATTGAGGGGCGATGGGGTAGCGGTGGTCGTGAGAGATCAGTGTACTCTATCGGCGGTATAGACCCACCCCCAAGCCATGAAGAAGATGGGTTTGCGCCGTTTGGCGACTGCGCTGCTCCATGAGTGGCTCCAGCCAGCGCATTTGTATCAGACGACACTGACGCCAAGCTCTCTTTGGAATCCTCTCGACTTTGTTTTAGGGCTTCCAGCAGATCCACGCGCTCCTTGCATTGCAGCTCCAGCTGACGTAGCGATTCGATGAGCGCTCTCTCCGTTTCAGTCGTGGGGCGGTACGTGGACGGGTTGCGACGAGAATTATGGTAGTTGATATGGTCGAGGGCGGTCTTCCAAGACCTCAGCGCTTCAGGCTCGTTGTTCTACAAGTGACTTGCTCAGTATTCTTCTTCACATGCGACATTTGTTGGGCCGAAGGGAGCACTAACCTGGCTCTCAAAGTACACTGCAGTCGAGCAGGCTAGGAAAGCCTCGTCGTAGGCTTTCTGAGTGGTGTTGGCGCGCATAGCGAAGGTAAGGGATGTTGCGCGCCCAATTCAAGCTGATGGAGGGTACCGATACAGGAATAAGTTGTCAGTCACCAGGGCTTGGATTGGTATCGGGAGGCTCGTCTGTGGCATGCGCCGGTGTTAGCTCGCGCGGGTGTGTGACGTAGGTTGCTGCCCAGTGCATATTCGCAACCTTGAAGGCTGAGCAGCGGCAACCAGAACAAAACAAGTTGCCGCATTGGCGTTTTCCGGACATGGGCACCCCCGCCCATCAAGCTGGGTCAACTTGCATGCAAGAGCATCCGCACTTGTAAAAGAAACCCACGAGACAAGCCCATGTGCATGCGAAAGTGGGGGTGTGATCAGAGCCGAGCACGAGCGGGCCATCGTCTATCGATTACGCACCTCCAGTTAAGCCCATTGCAGTGCACGCCGTCTTAACTAAATGTCTTTGGACTGTACAAATGTGCTTTGTCCGGTATCAGCATAAGACGGAATCAAATGGTCGGTTGGTACGTCGTGAGCGCTGCCGGTCTTGAATTTCTCCTATGTTACAATTATCTGCACCGTGCGCCTACATAACCAAGCGTCCAGACGCCGCCTGATGGAGCATTCAGAAAAACCTCAAAGACTCCGTCGCTACAAAATGCCGAGTACGAAGCGTGGCCACATAGCTTCTCGCTCTACCTGCACCAGACAGAACAGTGGACCTTGTCCTCGATGCTCAGTACACAGCGGTCTCCTCTCCTCTTCGCGAGGCTGCGAGTATATTGTTCGATCTGCAATGCACGCTTCGTGACATTCGGGTGCCTGCCGTCATGATGGGTAGCAAAAGACCAGTCTGTATCGTTGTCTCGCTATATGGCTGTAGACGAGTTCGTACTTCTCCGAATGAAGAAAGCCTTCGCCATTTCATAGGCGGACCTGTATCGGATTAGACCTTGCCCTGTCAAATGGTTCCAAAAGGACTTACCAGCAGATTGCAGTGCTGGGCATGGTGGTGATGATTCGAGGCTTCAGGCCGCGGAAATATCCCCTGTATCCTTCTCTCTGGTAGATGATCTTGGCTGCTTGCGCCAGACCCGAAACATTCTTCAGCTCCACATCCCTAGCATTTCCTCGCGTTTGTAGCAGCGTCTTGATGACATCGAGTGGTGTAGTGAGGCCTGCGGCAAATCCGCCAGCAACGCCGCCTGCGAAGCAGTGTGTGTAGGGATCGTATCGACCGGTGGGGTTCATGACCTTGGAAATGGATTCGTATGCCATGAATTGCAGGGCTGTAAAAGGAACCGTCATGCATAATGTTGTGGGGTAGGAGACGTAGAAGGCGCCAATGCCCTCAGTGCGGAGAACCTCTCGAGCGCATTGAGGGACAGACTTGTATATCGAGCCGTGCATTTGCATGCGCTGTTTTATGACTGCGGGATTTAGTAGGTGCGGCGTACTGTGGTGGCATACTTCTTACCGTCAAACGGGTTCATCAATGCATCACTAGAAATGGTGGCCGCGGCACCACTGGCAGCTGTTGGAAGTTAGCAATTGCTAGCTGGTAATTTTGGAGAGAGTGGAAATAAGTACCTGCTGCAAGGGGGTGGTGTTCGTGGCTCTCTCCTTCGTTTCCACCGAGAGCGTGTTTTGTGGCCTCGTATGATGCGAAATAAACCGCATGCGCGGGACCTTCGGTGTCCGTCAGTTATATTCAGCGATTCCTTTGGAGCCGTATGCCCACCTGCGCCCATTACAACACTTGACAACCCCCTCCACAATGACCAGAACCCTTCCGCTCGCGATATGGTCACCATGGCATTCGAGATACCGCTGTACATGGCACTTGGGGAGGGGTTTACGATCTGCATTCTGGTCTATCCACAGTCAGCGCATCGTCCGAAGGCTGCAAGAAACTAAGAAGAGTTGTTGCACACCTTGAGCAGATCTACTGGGTACATGACTGAGTGTTCCTATCTCCAAGTCAGTCGGGGCGAGTACATGACGACAACGTCGGGGAACGTACAGCAACGCCCGCAAATGCGCCCGCGAGCATGTTCGCCGTCAACGAGAAGTTGGGTGGAAGCGCTTCATAGCTGCCGCGCAGGTTAGCAACTGGGACCGGTCATGGCTGGCGATGCAATGGAGCTGTACTCGAACTCTTCTTCGACGGGCTGCGCTGGGCGATCATTGGGGGCCATAAGACGGCCGGCTACAGGCGCCGCGGATTCCAGGTTTGCGGTTTCAATTAAGACTGCCTGCAGAGGATTCGTGATGGCTCCCGAGGTGCTGCGAGAGGGGCGGCGGTGGGTGGACGTTCGTTCGAAATTGGAGTTGTCACTTTTGTTTGCAACTAACGGAAGCGCGAGATGACTTCAGCCGAACGCCGAGACGTCAGACCTAAGCCCCGATGAACTGGGGCGTTTCCTCCGCCTCCCATCAATGTACCATGTTATCAGCAGCTGCGATGCCGGAGCTTCATGGCCACGCTTTCTACAGCCGACTGGCAGATAAATTGGACCAGCGCATACAAAGAGATAGGCTTGACCTCCGAGACTCCCAAATGGCCAGCTGTCGCAATCACTGCAAAGCACGCAACATCATTCTGCAAGTGGCGGCGGAGATCTAATATCATGAATGCGCCCACTAGTCTCGGCGACAACCTGCTCGGAGGACGTGTAGAGGGGAAATTCGTTAGCAGCTGGTGGTATCTTATCAGATCATCTCCGCCTGCATTTCAGGCCAGCCACCCGCCACCCGGTGCCTACTTGAAGACGTAGGATACGCGAAAGTGTACAAAAACCTGTGTTGAGTGGTGCAGCATGACTCTGCTACCCCACCTCGTTGACAACGGCGTCTGGTAGCGTATTCTGGACCGTCAGGCTGATTAATTCCGAATCTCGGCACGGATTTTGGCCGCGGAGATCTCGACTGCACCGGATGACCGAGTGCGGCTCCGACATTGAACATTTCACCATTGCAGACGTCATGGTAGGTGCACGTAGTAGGACTTGCTACGAAAGTCAAGGGTGGATTTTGATATTGGCATGGTTGTGTGCTGCCCCAACAGTCAGTGGGGCTTCGGCTCGTGGATTTGGAGCAGGTGTGTTTGGAGCGCACAGGTACAATGGGCCCTCGGTCTCGATGCACTACAACAAGCAAACATTCCCCCCCAGCGCTGTCCATGGCACGTTACAAAGAGACACGTTGGCCAACACTTGAAAATGCCGTGATCCGCGATACTGAAGGTCCTTCAATTTCAGCTGCGCATTAGCAGTCGCACCGCTTGTGCCACCGGGGGAAGCTGACAACATCTCTGATGTTGGAAACGCCCGCGAGGTAGCACAGGAGCCGATCAAACCCAAGGCCAAAGCCGCCATGCGGCACGCTGCCATATCTCCGCAGATCTAGATACCACTGTAGGGAGCCCTCTGATGCATCTGTGGATTCGTCGTTGGTGTGTCGAAGGCCGTGCTCGTCCATGGACTTGAGAAGCTCAGGTAGTCTGTGTTCACGCATAGAACCCCCCACAAGTTCGCATATCTCCGGTACAAGCAAATCGAAGCACGCAACCGTCGATGTGGCGCTGTCCTCGCCTGCCACGCCAGTGGACGGCGCCATGTAGAATGGTTTGATGTTACGAGGGTAGTCAGTGACGAAAATGGGTCCACCGTTGCCCAGGCTTTCTGCCAGGAAACGCTCGTGCTCGGTCTGGAGACCGTCTTCATGACCAGGTGCATACTCGAACTCTGCCTTGCCTTGAGATACTGCGTCCTTGAGGTGCTCCACGGCAGCTTTGTATGTGATTCTCGGCCAGGGCCCAGCTATCAGGCCTTGCCACCGTTGTGCGAGCGCTGCGTGCGACACGGATGCACTCTCTTGTTCCTGATCCCGGGCCCGCGCTTCCAAGAGCTCTTGGCCTACAGATGATGTTTGTAGTTCAGAGGCAATGGAGCGCAGCATGTCCTCTACCGTGTCCATAACACCATGTACGTCGTCGACGAAGGCCATCTCTGCTTCGAGCATATAGAACTCACTGAGATGACGGGCCGTGTCACTCTTCTCGGCACGGAAGGTGGGCGACAGAGTCCAGACCTTGTTCACTGACTGGGCTAGAGCTTCGAGATGGAGCTGGCTAGAGACAGTCAAATACTTTGGAGAACCGAAAAACAGGTCCTGGGGCGACTGGGCCTGGCCAGAGAAGCCTTTGTCCTTTTCAGACGATGCTGCCGGCGCTACAGTGAAGACCTCGCCTGCACCCTCGCAGTCAGAGGATGTGATGATGGGTGGGTGGCATTGGACGAAGTCATGTTTGGCAAAGTAGTTTGTCACGTGAGCCGTGACCAGCGACCTCAACCGCAGGACAAGCGCATTGAAGGGCAGTCGGCTTCGCAGATGAGGCAGCGTCCGAAGAAACTCGGGCGTCTGGTATTTCTTCTGGATTGGGTAGGTCTAGGGCAGAGTAACGCCAATCAGATGGTTGAAGACGGTCACTGCGGGCCATGGTGACAGACTCACTGGAGCATCGTTTTCTCCCAAGATGCGCACATGGGTCACCTGGAGTTCATGCGACTGGCCCTGGCCTGGCGAGGGCGTCCATTTCCCGGTGGCTGTTAGTGCCACACCAGTTGATAGCCTGAGTAAGGACTCTGTCAGCGCGTGGACAGCAAGCAGAGAAAGTCACTGACCCTTCGGCCAGCTGGGGAGGGAGCACAGCCTGGACCGTCTGCAGCGTCGAGCCGTCTCCGAGGGCAGCGAACGCAACTCGCTTCTGCTTGCGCACTGTGCGCACATAGCCGTTGACTGTCAGCGTCTCGCCATCCGGCACCGGCAGCTGTCGAGCGGGCGACTGTGCAGACGGCCTCAGCAGCTCCGCGATACTGCTGGGGCGGAACGTCGAACTGCAGCGACGACATGAAGGCAGAGCAGCGGCCCGGGACCGCAGCGCGCGCAGGGGCCTGGCGGGACAGGCTGGAGGGCGCAGGATGCACCTCATTTACACGGCGGCCAATTCCAATCTGCCAGCAGGCCAAGGTGCGGTGTGGCGCGTATACAGCATACAGCAGGACGGTCGACGTTGTCCCCCAAGCTTGGAAAAAGCGAATGGGGGCGCTTGGGCCCCACGCTAGGATCGTGTGAGCGTTGCCGTTGCTCGGGCTCGTCAATCGGCCTCGTCACACGCCCTTGCTGAAACGCTAGCTGCTCGATTACACACATGCTCTACGACATGACATCGCCGCCTTGCCTGCACACAGTGACAACCGCCACACACTTGTCTTCAGCCCCCAGCGCCCGTTTCGCTCCTCGCTCGCTCGTCAGACGTCCCGCCGCAAGGGCCCGATGTTGCCGTGGCTGTCTGCTGCTGTCGCTCGCTCGACGTTTCCAGGTGCCACCTGGCTGGCGGTGAAAGAAACACGCATCCGTAGCACACCACGTACGGCGCCGCCGTCAGCCCAGCCGGCCATTCACTCGATGCCAGGACATCTACCATCCAGCCAGCCCGTCCTTGCATACGTGCTCCGTTCCTACAAACAACCAGTAGGGTATGGTGCCCTGCGTCGGGTGTCCTGGTACCGACGCTATCGCTGCGGCGCTATATCGTGCAGGATCTCGAATACCGAGTGCTAGCAAGCTGTCATCATCGGCTTGTCAGCGCCGCCAGATCTTTCTAGCCTGCTTTCAACCCGATGCAGATCGCTTCGAGGTCTGGCCGATCGATTCAGCCACGCATCCCTGCCAATGACACCCCAGCACGACCCGACACGGCTCTTTGTGGCTTCAGGTGCCTGGCAGCCGGCTGGGTTCACAGCATTGGCCCCAGCACCAGGATTGGCCCTGCAAACACTGGGCGCGGCTGCTACCGGTCACCTTGTGCATGTAGTGTACACTATGTGCGTGCACAGGGCTCCATGTCTCCGTCCATCTGCGCCGCTGCGCTTCGCTGCGTTGCGCTGCGCCGTGGCTGCTGGGAGAATGCCACTCGTCGCCAGCCCGCTGCACCCACTGTACAGGGGTCAGCTAGATTCACGCACACGACTACCGCTTCTGTAGCTGGTGCATTTCTGCTGCCCCAGCCTAGTGCCCGGCTCGATCTCGAACTACGATCTAGCTGCGTTATCACACGCCCTCTTGAACGCGTGCTCGAGTGATATACTTTCCGCTTGCCGTCCTGGGTCCCTTTGCCCGCAGACCCTCGTTCTTTCTCCCATTTCCCCCACACTGCCCTGCGCCAGTCTCGCACTGCTGCCCTTGCTGCTCTCTTTCTGTTTGTGCAATCGCTTCAAAAAGTTATTGACAGTCCTACTCACATGCTCTCTGGCTCTGCTGGTGTGGCTCACGACTGGCAAATCCACCTACGTCACCATTGTGACCTCCGCCATGCCGCAATCAAGACCAAAACCCTCAGAAATAGCAGCCGAAGCAAAACGCGTATGGATGCCTCACATCTGGAAACACTACATTCGGGACTCAAAAACCTCATATCTGTACCCTGACTCTTCCCAAATACGAGTCAATGTCGACAAGCGATCCTCACAACGGACAAGAGTCGCAGTCATGGAGGGCGACCCCGTCAACTACGCTTTGGGCTGGTACCAAAGCGCCGTAAATGCTGATCCAAACTGCAAACGAATTCCAGTCATCAACGTAGCCAACGAGAAGCGTGCAGGTGGCGACTGGGAATCCGGACTCATGGCCCCAGAAGAGTGCTTTGCGCGGAGAAGCAATCTTGTCCACGCTCTCACAATGCCCTGGAACGCACAATTAGGCGTGGAAGAAAATTACTATCCCATTCCACAAAGGGGCGGCATCTACTCGCCCGAAGTCTGTATGTTGAGATGCTAGCAAAGTCCGTCTCCGGACAGGATTTCAGCTAACACGCCACAGTCGTATTTAGAGCAGGTCCCGACCAAGACTACGCGCCTTTTGCAGATATAGCTTCACTGCCTGTGATATCCGTGGCCCCGGTACGTCGCCCAAAACTCGACGAGAGCGGCTGCAAATACTCGTTCGCCCAAGAAAGGGAGCTCATGAGGGAGAAGATGCGAGCAGTCCTGCGCATCGCCTCTTACTGCGGACACCGAAACTTGGTTTTGGGCGCTTTTGGCCTAGGCCCCATTTTCCGCAATCCGGCACAGGAAGTAGCGCGGATGTGGAGACAATTACTCTTTGAAGAGGAGGAGTTTCACGGCGCGTTCCAAGATGTCGTTTTCGCCATCGACAGCAGCATGGTTGGGTCGCCGAGCAAGGGCTGCATGTCTGACGTGGATATCTTTAGACGAGAGTTTGATCCTGCGACGATATGGCCAACAAAATGGTGAAATCACGAGATTAATTACGACCACATTAGATGAACAGCAACAGAGGCTAGCACTCTTTGTCTGCCAAGTCTCCGGTTGCTGCACGATAGAGGCAAAAACACGGGATACGAATCCTGAAAGATACGAGCTGGAATGCATCATGCACGCGCACACACACGCTTCCAGAAGAGAGGACCCCTCAGCGCAGGCGCCGACCCAATGGAGGGGGCAAAAGCAGGACGTGACTCGCACCTCGGATGAAGTCATCAGGGTGGGTGGGGTTCCTCAGTAATGTAGAGAGATAACCGAGAAAAAGCTCAGATCTCGCCGACCCGACAACGCAGACCAGGTGGCGCGCCATTGCTGCTCGATGCTGCGGCTAAAAGCTGCAACCCTTCCAAATAGTGTGGAACCAATCGGTATTCAATGGTATGTAGAATATTACGAAGTAGGTCAACAAAACGGTCGTTGCTGGCGTGAGAAGGCCAATTTGTCACGGGGCTTATTTGTGACCCTGCATTTGCTTTGTTCACGCGCGCGAAGCAAACATTTGCGCGGAAAAGCGAAAGCGGAGGTGAGGGGTTGCGTTTAGAGTGATTTGCATTTGGAAACACGGCGTGCCTTGCACATAATTCTTCCGATTCGCGTCCTTCCATCTCTGCTAATACAACCTCGTTTGCGCTGCTTACTCTCATTATCTCTCTCTTTGCCCTCTCCCGCCCCCGAACCAATCGACCCCATGCTCTGTTTCACCACAGTACCTTACGCACGTAACTGTGAAACTTTATTCTTCTTCTTTGCTTTTTGCTGCCTTTGCCGTAACGGGACATTCTCCGTTTTTTGGGGGTCCCCCTGGAGTGAGCACAAACACCGTTGTTTTTGTGGTTCTGGTACCGGTCCCCTCACGCTACCTGTGCTTTTTCCCTGTCGCCCGAGTCTCCCGCACAAAAGGGAACGACAGCGGTACCAGCTCCGCTTTTAGTATTCCAGCTATTTGCACGCCAATGGAAAAAAGAGGCGTTTTTTTTCTTCGGTCACTTCAACGGCGGGATTGGTGGTTTGGTGATGTTGGAAGTGGGGCACGAACATGCACTTGTCTTTTCTCCACAGGACCGGAGCAAACATGGCGACGTCGCCAAGACACGGGATGTGCACATGCAATGTACATACTACTATGTATGTCCTGTAGATGGGGGTCGGTGGGTGGGGTGGGGGGGTCACAAAGCGTATGCACCATCTATTATCTCCTCCAATTAATTAACCGGGATCATATCCGCATGCGCATTTTTTCTTTGCTTTTCCTGTGGTTTGCTGCTCTAGAACGAAGCACCGGGAGGGTAAAAGCACAAGTGGGACTGGATTTGTACCGGTGTTTTTGTTTCATTTCTTCCGTGTATAGCCTAGATGAGAGGGTATTTCGCTACGCTTGCGGCTGATTTGTGCATGTATGTAGCTGCGAACTGATCCCTGTAGACAAGGTCGGGGCTCTGCACTGGGGTTTGGTCGGGTATGCCCTATTTGTGTGCGAAAGCATGTGCAGGGAGACTTAGGTGTTGCCGCCCCGATGGTGTGAAGGCTAGGATGACGGTGACGACATTATGCGGGTTGGGAAGCCAATGGCCCCAAGTTCATGTTAGATTGGGATACATGTCCGCATGTCTTGCGCGTTTCTTTTTAGTGTTGGTGTCTTTTAAGCGAGGGTATAGGTTCGGGCTTTTTTGAGGGGTGAGCGGGCGTTCTGGCATGCATGCATGCATCGGAGTTTGATTAAAGAGGTGTGTCGGTAGATGATGCGGTGGTGGATACATGAGCAAGGGAAATGTTCCGGTGTTAAGGCTGTTTATATGGTCATGGGTATTTTGCTAGAAGAGCAAGAGAACACCCCATTTTTGGTTAAGTTATCCTGAGTTCGTGCACGAGATGCTGGACCCTGCTCATTTGTGAGCGGTCGGGGGAATCCTGTGTATTCACTAATGGTACTACTACATATTGTACAGGGTCATAAGCGACGTTAAATCAAAGCGGGACAGCTGATCAAGGCAGATGAGCAAATCTTATGGCGGTGCCGCAAAGTTACTTGTTCTGACCTGGCAGAGGTAATTGTGGTGCTGTGATCTCGCCGCCTTGCATTTCAATCTTTTTGATGGTTTGTTCGCGTTGGTAATTGACGACTCTTTGCTTCTTGAAGTACTCGACCTGTCTCTTGTTAGTACGGTTCCTGGGCATTGCTTCCTCAGCGCTGGTTCAGAGGTTTTAGCCATGGCTGTCAGAGAAATTACTCCAGCAAGTAGGCCATGCTTGTGATTCTCCGGAACCAAGACTACACATCAACTCACCCAGCTGTGTGCGCAGTTCTTCTCAAACTCCTTGTCGAATTGTCCGCAGAAGCTGGCGGCCTTGTCCCTTCCAGACTTGGTATTTATGCTGTCCAGGATGTTGTTCTTGTCAAGGCATTCGAAAAAGGCGTCTCGCGCTGCGTAGCATTGTTTGCGGTTCGATCGTGAGGGCGACTCGAATGCGCCGCCTTCCGTCTTCTTGACGCCAGAGTCGTCCTTTGAACTTGAGCCGAACCAGCCCATGGCTGCTGGAGATAGCGTTGCGGAGAAAGGTGCGGAGGTCGAGGTCGAATCTGTCGCTAGAGTCAGTCAGGAACTGCAGAGCGATCGAGTGTCACAATGAAATTGATATTCGTACTTTTTGCTTCTGAAGTGTAGATAATCCTGTTAGGCTCTAGGTCGATCAGTTCGCACTGCAGAGGTGGAAGCGCAATCATCTCGAATTCGTGCTTGGCAAAAGTTCCCACGCTATGACATCGGCGCTGACGCCCTGCGTTTCGCCGAACCGTTACAACGAACCATTCGTGAACAGGCAACCTTGCCAACTACAGTAATTACCGTCGACTCTGGATCTTCCTCCGCGTATGTCCATACCATAGCACTTTGCTTGCGGATTAATGCCACGCCGACGCCGCCCCCCTCGACCTGGTGCACTCGCGGATCTCTCGCCCACCCGCATCCTCTCGCAGATTGTCCTCCTGCAACTCGCGTACTATGCATGCGCTGGGGTCCTGATTCTCTTTACCGCACTGGTAGCGGGTAAGGAGGTCAGCCTCGATCTCCTCTTCAGCTGGCAGAGTCTAAGCGGTGATACTACGGTTGGATGGACCCTGGGTTTAGTCTGGGTGCTGAACAGTCTTACTAGGTAGGCCCCTCCGACGCGTTATTTGAAGTCATGCAGCCCTCTAATATGTCGCAGTGCCATTTTCATATTGCTACTCATCGCCCGCTCGAAACTCGTCCTTGACTTCGCCCTTACTGTGCACTTTATCCATCTCGTCGTCACCTCCTTATACACGCACGCGATACCCGCCAACCTCTTCTGGTGGGCGCTGCAGATATGCAGTGCGACTATCATGACTTCCTTGGGCGTATGGGCATGTCAGTGGCGGGAACTGAGACCCATCAACTTCGGTAGCAAAACACCCGCGCGATCGCAAGCAGCAGGCGAGGAGGAAGGGAGTGAGTCTAGGGGGAGGGGAAGAGGGAGAGGGAGAGATGGCGCAGGAGAGTACGAGATGGTCAGCATGAACGAAGGGGACAATAATGTCTGACCGGTCTCTGTGTTTTGCATATTAGGAGTTTTGGGTTCGCCTGGCTTGGATATCGATGGCATCCATACAATGAGCACTGTAATATACCCGGAGAGCATAGAGTATTATGAGTTATAGTTCGTATCTTGTACCTGGCAATCTGTTCTGTTTTTAACGCTGATGTTTCCACTTCGTTTCGAGACTCAATCACTCCGCCATCTAGAAACCATTTCAATGATGTATTTTCAAGTCGAAGCGATCCGTCTTTCAGCATGAACCATGATAAGCCCTTGGACTTTTTTCCACTGGTCTTCGCTTTCTACTCTTGAACGCCGACCTCTGCTTTGGTTTTGCTCTAAGTTGTACCATGAGAATATTGATAAAGCTCAGGCGACTTGACAAACCCGTGCCTAGCAGCAATGTCGGGGCCTCTCAGTGGTAACCTGCGACTGGCCCGCAAGTAATACAACAAGAAGGCTGAACTATGGTTCGCAGCTGCACCTGCGTTTATGAGAACATTGCACCTACACTTTCATCTAGGAGCACCGCACCTGTGTCCATCACAGACCCGCATCTGTACTCTAACCTTTGGAATCTAAGCAAACCCCGGTAGGACGGATGAGGGGAAGCAGTTGTGCGGAGACTCTGATCCTCCACAATACCGTACGCGTTTACTAAAATATTATATTTTATTGAGAAGACTTACATACTGCAAGACCAATATATTCAGAATTCTCAAAAAAACATCATGCAGTAGTAGATTTATAAAGGACTAGACTTGTCAGATTTCACTCATTTTGCTGGCGCCGAGTCCCGATGTTTTTGTCCATCGGGTGATTGGGTGTCTTGAAATCAGAAGATGAGTTACTTCGTAGGAAGGCTCACCAGCTAGGCCGCTGGTCGGTAACACCGCCACAATGTCGCTGTTGTCATTTCGGTCTATCGTGACAAGTGCTGTGGATACATGTTGCATATCGAATGATGCATGTGGTGGATATTAGAGAAGCCTTGATACCGCCTGATAGTCCGCTCTGTCGTTCCTCCAATACTGTCCTTTGTATAAGAAATCGCGGAGCTGTTTGAGGAGCAAGCCAGCACACGCTCTTGGAGCTGCACGACATGTGCTAGCGCTGCGCACAGACTCTTACTAGCCTTTGAACGAAGATAATCCCTGCTTCCGAAGCTTTCCTCACCACCAGCCTCTCAGAATCCGATGCTGGATTGATCTATCACTAACAGACGTCGACTAATGCAAGCACCCTAAAGCAGGACTCGGAATGGATCCGGATCATAGGTACTTCGGGCAGTGGCCCCAAGGGCATTCTGAGAACCGTAGGCACTTCTTGCCTGTTACTAGTACTCCTGAGGATACCCAGCATGGCCGACAGCAATATCCTGTGCAATTTCCACAGCATGTACCAGTATTTCCCCAACAGTCCATGCACCAACAACCCCAGTTTCACCAACCTCAATTTCACTATCAACCGCCAGCTCGGAATCCATACATACCTCTGATCCCACTGAGTGCTGTAGAGGATCTAGAAGAACCACCTTTGGCACCCTTCACCAATGGCAATTTTCAGGATCCATTCAACAGGGCTTATGCTACCAGTGGACCAGCTGTTTTCGAAGGATTTATCCCAGCCAACCCTAGTGAAGATTATGAGGACGAATATGCTGATACTAACGGATTTCACAATTCAATCTATGACCGCGAATTCGAAAGTTCAGAAGACGATGAGGAGGAAGACGAGGAAGATGAATTTGAGCGCATGATTGAAGAAGAAGAAGAGCGAGAACGGCTGAATCAAATCTTGAACAAGGACGACTCTGAAGCAGATGCAAACTACTCATCCGAGGATGCGCAGCAAGATGAAGGTGACCCTGACGAAATGGAGCTCGGTGTTGATTTTGACGATATGGAAGGGCGTTCAAGGCAGAGAAGAGGAAGAAGCAGTGGTAGGGGCTCCATGGCTGGTATGGTATCAACATCCAGTACCCGAGGTAGACGTGGGGGCAAAAGAGGGCGCCCATCAACTAGGGGTCGCGGTGGTAATGGCGGTGCTGGTTCTACACGGAGCAAAAGACGGGGGAAACCTGGAAGAGAAAAAGGCCCTCGAGGTCCTCGTCCTGTTGCCGATCCAGGCGCCGAGTGGAAGGCCTTACAGAAACAAGCCAATGCTAAGTTCATCGAAAAGGACTATGAGGCTGCCCTCTCATTTGCCCAACAGGCTATCCAGCTGAATCCGGAGATTTTTGACGCTTACAACATCGCCTCTGAGATTTATACTGAGATGGGACGAGAAGAGGATTCGATAGCGGTACTATTGGCTGGCGCACCCACGAAGCGTGACCCTGGTCTCTGGCAGTACATCATCGAGCGTATTCAACAGTTGGATCCGGAACAGCACCCACAATTTACTGAAGCGAACAAATCAGCCGCCATACTTCCGTGCTTGAATGAAATCATTCTACTCAGCAATGACTATGAAGCTCGCAGCCACAAACTCGAAATTGAGGCACAGCTAGGGCGTTCATCAAAATGCGTAGCGCTAGGTCTCAAGATGCTCAAGACGCGTAAAGAGCAGGGAGAAGATCCGGATACTAGTGTACTGAAGATCATGGCAATGATGGGCACTGCAACACCAAAGCAGACCAGGAACCATCTTCACAAGCTCATTGACAGCTTTGAGGAGGCCATTGATGTTTTCACGCAACCCGGTCGGGATCCGGTCACCAATGAACTTGATTGGGAGTTGATAAACATTTATCTTGATCTCCTGGACCGAGCTGGTAGTTATGCCACTGGAATCGCAAAGCTGAAATCGCTCTCGCGTTGGAAACAAGGCAGACGCACGGAAACGTTCTGGGACCAAGTTGACGATGATCGCGAATTTGATATTGAGGATGAACCCAGACGTGTCGCTGTTCCAGGCTTTGTACGCAAGTCCCAGGATGCCAAATATGGTTCCACACTTCCACTAGAAATCAGGGTCAAGCTTGGGTTGTTTCGGCTGCGCAGAAGCAAGGAAGATTTCCAGGAGGCAATGGTGAGTCAAGTATGCGTTTTCAGTTCATGTCTTCGCTGACCAATTCAGCGCCATCTAGAGATGCTAGAACCAGACGACCATGGACCATACGCACTGATGTGGGACTATGAAGATCTCTTCCGGATCATTGGTGATGCCTTACACGCTACCGGCCATGACAAAGATGCGCTACGCTTCTACGAGCCGTTATTCGATAACAACTCCAAGGAGTTTAACTTGATGAGTTTCATTGGTCTCCATACCTGTTTCAAGAACGAAGGTCGACTCGATAGGGCGGCAGAGGTTATCCCCATACTCAAAAAATGGCCGGCGGAGAACTACGACGACCTTGCTGTCCTCGCAAAATTCTTCGAAGATCAGGGCATGTGGCAAGAAGCTGGACAGCGTGCCGAGACCATCTACCGCGACAAGTATGGCCACAAACTCAAGGCTCTCGGCTTCCAGGCATACGACGAGCTTAGAGTCTACTATTACAACCAACGTAGACAAGCCCGCGGTAGATATGGTAGGAAGAAGAACACAATTCGAAGAAACCGGAAGAGAATGAAAAAGGCAACGGGACAGGCTGAGGAAGACGAGGATTCTGCCGGTGAAACCGGAAACAAGGAGCTCCGTGCACTCATTACTTCCACTGATCGGCCCAAGAAAGGACTATTCCGAACAAAGAGAAACAAAGCACCAAAAGTGCAGGCATTTCTTGATGTACGCGAGGATGACGCTGAGCCAATACCGGACATCGAACCGAAGCGCACTACACTAGAGGGCACGGATGTACCATATTGGGCAATCACAAACAGGTTGTTCCGCAATAAGCTCCAAAAGCTTGCTACAGATTTCGCCGATGATCTGACGGCTGCTCGGGCTCAGCATCGCGAAATTGTCTCTAGTTTTAAGCGACTAGACGAGATATGGAAGCCAGCCGAAGACGGAGATGAAGAGGCAATCAAAGAAGTCTTGTCTATCACTCGAGAGTTGATTGAGGAGTTTTCCACGTTTGATTTGTTTTACTCCAACAGAAAAGAGGAACTCACAACTTACTTCCGACGGGTGACAGGTGGAGACCTATGGAAAGAATCGGCGCTCATGGTGCTTGCGGTGGTAGCCAACAACGTCGAAGATGGCGGGACGCCCCCTGAACTTCGAGAGCGACCCGATACGCCCCCAGCTGATTTCTGGGGTATACATTTCGACAAATGGTCTGATGCTTTTGGTCGTTATGCTATCCTACTTGCAAGCGAGGGTGACGAGGAGCAATGTTTTGCTACGATTGACATTGCCCTCCAGGCCAACATATTCTACCGCTCCCAAAACTACTACTATCAGCTTCAAATGTGTCGACTCACATGTGCCCTTGCAGCTGATAACTCACGACAAGCTTCTGTTGCAGCGCGCTGGCTCCTCAAAGAATACCCCTTCGGTACCGACCTCTTCCGTCTATACAGCGCTGTCAACCGTCTATGTTCTTTCCCTGAAGGGTTTGCAACTGGCCCCGCATATAAAGTACTCATGCGCTACATAAAGACCGTCGACTATGCACTCCTTACCCCTGAACAGCGCATCACCTTGAATTTCCGGGATACCAAAGCCATCAAAGGCGGTTTCAGAAACAACGTTAATATCGAAGACGTAGGCAAAGTCAAAGACCACGACCCTGCACTATTTGCACTGTATGCACACGTCTTGATGTGCGGTGGGAGCTACATGGCAGCGCTCAACTACTACTTCCGTGCATTTGCTCTTACGCCTGAAGATCCTGTGCTCAACCTGGGTATAGGTGTGGCATACATCCAGCACGCCATGAAGCGCCTCTCAGAAAACAGGCAGTATCAAATTCAACAAGGCCTCTCCTTCATCTACCGATACTACGACCTGCGGATCAAGAGCTCCTACGCCATTCAACGTCAAGAAGCAGAGTTCAATGTCGGCCGCATGTGGCATAGTCTTGGTCTTGTTGCACTGGCGCTGCCTGCCTATGAAAAGTGCATTGCACTTAGCGAGGAGGTGAGGAAGGAAGCGGCAGATCGGTGCCAAGATGGGAATTGGGGCTGTGAGGATTTCAGTACTGATGCGGCGTTTGCTATGCAGAGCATATACGCCATCAGTGGAAATTTCGAGGGCGCCCTGGACGTCACGCAGAAGGTCTTGGTCATCGAGTGAAAGAATTCGACTTCCTTGTCTAATACATGAGTATTGGGTATTGGGAAATCAAAAACTGCTGCACTGCTACTTGGGCCTCGTGGAGACAAGTCTTTACACAAAAATGAAATAAATCAATGAACCACAGTTTTTCATTTATCCTTTGGCGTTTTGATGTAATGCGAGACCTTCTGTCTTCTCAAGCTCCTACGAAACTTGCTTTCCCGCATCGCTATCGTGCTTTTCTCTTCAAATGAGCCGCGGCATACGTTGATACGTATAAGCAATGAGGCGTTCCTACAAGCGGCCAAGTCATAGTGATGTTATCGGTAAAGAAAAGAGTGTAATCAAAGCGAAGACTAGGAGACGTTTTCTCCCTAGTTGAGAAATTTCATAGATCGTTCGCCGAGCCTCTCACCAGCCACATACACCGCTTCTAGCCCCCTGCCACCATTGATGATCACATCATTCTGGCAAACCCAGCAGTCCCGTACTTCTAGGACAGAACGTTACCATGTTCTGTTCTCAAAGTCCTCCAACATATATCGGGACATGGTCGAAGCTTATCGCCGTAAGGACCCAAGTACAAGACCATCGGCACACCGGTGGCTTACTTTGTTTCCACAATGCCAGCCCGATCGAGAGCAAACAGACAAAAGGTCCAAACATCCACCACTGGGCGTGCAGACCTGTTTACAGTGCAGAGTTGCAATGTCTGCTCCTGTGTCATAATGGACAACTTTTATCACTGCAACAAGTGCGCTGCGGCGGATCACGACATTTGCGAGAAGTGTTTTGATGTAGGGGGCATTGTTTGGAAGATGATCGCCTGCTTGTTAAGCTTGAGGGTAGCTGAAAATGTCCGACGGCGAGAATTTGCATTCCTAACGTTGAGGGCAATGGGATGCGCGAAGTGGTGAGGTTGTAAAAGTACTCCCGTAGCATTCTCGACTACCGAATCTGCCATGAAAGACAGTTTGGATATCCATTCAGACTTCAACGACAGTGTGCAATGCATCGCCAGGCCGTTTATCTCGATCCAGCGTGCTAGATTCTACTTCATTCACTGAGAGAGTGAGTCGCAACCAGAACAGGATCAGTGATGTCTCTAATTCCAGGCTGATTTTAACTCCTTGGCTTCAGCACCACGTTATGTTCTTCCAACACATGTTGAAGCCTTGTAACAACTTCGTCCACTACCATATTGGTATCAATATTCACGACCTTGCCCACAGCAATGTACTTGTCGAGCACTAAGGACGTAGTCGACTTGAATGTTTCTATTCGCCGTTTGATGTTATCCTCATCATCGTCTGCCCTGTTGCGTTGTGATAGGCGTTGCACCAACACTGATTGCGGACAATCAAAGACTATTACAAGATCGATTGGACCGACCTCTTGTTCGAAAAACTCTGCCTGATCTAGTTTTCGTGGGAAACCTGTTGGGAAAAGTGTCAGTCTTGTTTCTGCCATTGCAGCTCGGTGGAACTACCATCTAAAAAAAATGTCTCGACCCCATCTTTTAAAGCGTTCTCCATGTGCCTCTTCAATATCTCTACTGTGATTTCTTTTGGTCCAACGCGCCCATAGCGCATATTTTCCTCAATGATGCTCGCATATGGACTGTCAGGTTTAGCGGCTTCAGCCCGCATGACGTCTCCTACGCTAAGGTGCGCACAGGAGAACATGGCTTGAAGCAAAGCGCATTGGGTACCTTTGCCGGATCCTGGTCCACCGAGTATTGAAATTATGCGCATGTTTCGTTTGTGAAGTGAAGAATCTTAACTCAACGCGCTGGCACTTCTGCTCGACTCCCCAACCCTACTATACCCAGTCTGGCACGCTAAACTACGTATGTAAGGCGTAATCCATAGGTGCAGCGGACAAACCCCACGTTCCACGAACACGCTCGAACTTGGGACTCGTGCCCGCAGCACGGTAAGCGACTAAAACCTACGTCAAAGCAGTGCTTTCGCACTTCTCTCATTGCAGATTCTTTTTGACCACACTGCCTACGATGGGTATCTGGTCTTCCAAGGTAGAAGCCGAATCGAGCATTGACACCATATCGCTTGGGATGGTGGTGATTGATGAAATCCATCTGCCTTCTCGGCCACCCTTGGTCGATGTCGCGGGGGGTTCTGGAGCCTACGGTATGACTCTTACGAATGTGGCGCACTCGGCTCACTGACAATGCGCAACTGATAGCGACCCTTGGTAGTCGTCTATTCGTTACCCGGGCGCATTCGAAGAAGATAGGTTGTCTTGTTCTTGCAGGCTACGACTTTCCTGAAGCCGTAAAAGAGCAGCTACTTACCTGGCAGATGACTATGCATTTGAATGTGTTCCAAGACAAATTGAGCACTAGAGGGCTTCTAGAATACCAAGATGACACATTTGGGCGTACGTTGCCGGTTCTCTCCCATGCAAGGCCTCTGATACTCACGTTTGCTCAGCGAAGAAATTCAACTACACTACAGAACCATTGAAGCCATCGCCAACGGATCTGGTTGGCACGTCTTTACTGGGTTCGGAAGCATTTCATCTCCTCGCGACACCCGAGGACGCTGAAAAGCAGATTCCAGAGCTCCTGAAGCTTCGCGAACAATATGGAATCAAGAAGCGGCCTTTCATTGTGTGGGAGCCCCTTCCGGCGGCTTGCATCCCACATAACCGGCATGCGTTTCTGCAAGCTTGCCGACACGTGGACGTTTTCTCACCAAACCATCTGGAAATGACTGCGTTGTTCGAGGCATCGCCTCCAAAGGATTTTCAGCCTGACCAGCTAGAAGCGTACGCCTCTGAATTTTGCAAAGTCACCGGCAGGAACGGCGACGGAATTGTCGTTGTACGATCGGGCGAACATGGCTCGCTGACCACCCAGGCCGCAATCAAGCATGTATGGCTTCCGCCATACTACCAATTAGACGCCGCTGAAGTCATAGACCCTACTGGTGGTGGCAACACTTATTTGGGAGGGTTCATAGCAGGCTGGAAATCATCGAAAGATATTGTCGAGGCTTCAGCATATGGAAATGTGGCTGCGAGTTTTGCCATCGAACAGATAGGCCTGCCCTCCTGTCAAACGCGCAATGGTGAGGAGATTTGGAACGGGGTGGGGGTGATGAAGCGTCTGTCCGAGTACAAGGCCCGGCTGAAATCATTGAAGCCGATAGACAAGCCCATTTAAGGCCAAATCGAGGCTGAGACGATCAGAGATTCACCTAGAAGACTACCAGAGAGCTATCTAACCAATACAGTCGTGTCAATCCTTCTTCACTCTTTCCAAGTAAGCCTCCCAGCCTTCTTTCTGGTACGACTGCACAGCCTTGACAGGATCCTCTGCAGCATATATGCCTCTTCCGGATATGATGAAGTCAGCTCCTCGCCCGATTGCCATGGTCGGCGTTTGATACTGCTGACCCAATTTGTCACCCTTCGTACTTTGGTTGACACCTGTGGTAAAAACCAAGAAGTCCTCTCCTTCTAAAGGACTCGACTGTGTGGGGATCGACTCCAATGATCGGTTAGCAATCCAGCCGATGACTGATCCTGTCTGCTTTCTTGCAAGCTCAACACACTTCACAGTGTAATTGTCGGTTGCAAGGCTGCCTTTTGACGTCATTTCTGCAAGCAGAATGAGGGCGCGCTCATTCTTGTAAGGGAAGTCAGGCGCTTGGATGACTTGGGACAGCGCCTCCACGATGCCTTCACCGCTGAGAATACTCGCATTCACAATGTGGGCGAATTCGGAAATTCGCAATGCTCCACCGTGATACTGTTTCTGGACTGTACTGCCGATGTCGACGAACTTGCGGTCCTCGAAAATGAGAAAGTCGTGCTTCTTTGCCATTTCATTCAGCGATTTCACGGTATTTTCATTGAAGTCGGATACCAAGTCGATGTGGGTTTTGAAGACTGCAATGTACGGACCGAGATCTGATCGCATGTTAAGCAATATGACCCACTAATGATACTCGGCGGCATACCACTGGCGCACTTGAGGAGCTCCGCTGAGGTCGTTAAGTCTGCGGAAACTATGACATTCGATTTCTTCCTTTCGGCAGTTTCTAGGAACATTCTAGCCACAGGATGCGAATGACGAGCGGCTCGCTCCGCATATGTGAGAGTTGAGCGCGAGGTCATGATGCTCTTGATCAGATGATATGGGATTGAGAAAGAGTAAGCTGAAAACTGAGGTGTGAATCAGATAATAGCTGCTTCTAGGAACACAGAATTACGGTCTCTCAATTAATAGGCAAAGCGCAAAGATTGAGGCTCTTCTATCCTTCACCGGTTTTCTTGGCTAAGTGATACGGATCCTCTCAGGGCACTTGAACGCCAAACAAATATGCCAGCAACTGCACAGGATGGGATACTGGCCTTCATTGGGACATGAACCCCGCGCAGGGGCACCCGAGTCGACACATCTCCGAGGATAAGAGCGCGAAAAGCATTGGCACATGCATGCATGGTTGCATTTCTTGATATTGCCACCAGCTCCGAGGAGCCTTGCTGCCGTGTACATAGCCTCTGACCCAACACTAGTCATTTTTAGGCGACACACTGGGTTGCCTCAGGATCAGCACAAGATTCTTCATTGGTGTTAGGATTGAGCCACGAAATGCAAGCACCATGCGACACTCTGTCTCGATTATCAGGGTCTACAGCACCTCCCGGTTGTTACACTCAACATCATTTTCAAACCACTCTTTCATGCATTTTGAAGATACCAAATGGTACAATACATACACATATGGCGACATTTGCCAAAGCACAACCAGCGGCACTAGGCGTGAGTGACCCATGGATGAGCTATGGAGCTGGTAACATCGCCATGGAGAAGCTACTGAAGCAGTGCGAATTCTCCACACCGAATATCGAAGTGATCGAAGTCTTTGCAACTAGTGAGTGTCTCGGCACATCAAGTCAACAGCTACTAACATGCGTGAGGTCAACATAAGGTAGAGACTACACTAGTTACCGATGTATCATCCCTGGAGGCGCTTTTAAACAAAGGTGCTAGTGTTACGCCCTGATAGTCCCCTGAGAACTACTGACGATTCGCGAACAGGTCCCCTCGAACCAATCCCTTCGCATCCTGTAAGTAGGCATGTTTAGCGCAAGTTGCGACCAAGGTTCATAAATGTTTTAGAAGTGTTTCCCAGCTTTCGGCCCCAGCTATCAAATTATTGGGTTCAAAACTCAACATGGACTATGAGCTCTGGACCAACCGCCTCCAAAGTAGCGACCGAGAGTGGTTCGCTGGTCCTTTAGTCGAAAGAGGTAAGTTCGGGTACATCATATAGAACATCCGCCATCGCTAAAGCTTACTAGGAGCAAGGGAGTTTTCACACTTCAACTTGGCTTGTGTAGAATTCCAAAGAGCTACGCAGCTAACACCCGAGGAGTTCAAGGACGGCCGAAAATTGAGCCACACAGTCCGACTGATAAGGCTAATCGACAACATAAACAGTGAGATGTATCCAAAATGACAGAAAACGTATAGAGCTAATCGCATTCCAGCTCAAACCATTCTCCCAAGAATCTACGTGCTTCGAAGAATCTCGGGGCACCTACGGAGGGACGGCCAATTATGGACGTTCATCTATTTTAGCGATCCATATGTGGATCTTACCGCCGCTCACTATGCGTTAGACATCCCAGGAGGTGTACAACATCCTTTAAGCTCTTGGATCACCGAGTACGTCAACAAAAGTACGCCTGAAGCTTTGTTGAGAGATTTGAGCGATGATGGTTTTGGTCTGGTTAATCGGGTGCTTCGTGAGATCAAATCTACCTGGAAGCTCCTCTTGAACGACATGGAGCAGTTTTTGGAGTCATTGGTCAGTCTTCTGTGCATCATGCAAGCTTCGTTGTTCTAACAACCCTAAATACTGAAGACTCGACGGATGAACAACTGATAGATGCAGCGCCATGGCTGCATCGACGATTTCTCCTTAGCATCGACTACTTTCAGCATCAGCTTCGATACCACAATCGCTATGTAAACTATCTCACAGAGGCAAGCTCCCAGCAGGGCTACTACATATTGCCGACTCTCTTTAAGAGGGATCTATTACAAGAGTACAATGCGCTACAAGTTGTCGATCAACGTCTCAAGGCTTTGCGTGATCGTACCAGTGCTATCTTAGAAACGGTGAGCCCCCTCGGGCTACACAAGGTATATACACATGATCACACATGCTAACCTGGGTAGATATTGAGCATCAATACCATCAAGCAGGCTAAGCTTGCAGCTGAGATGACGAGGCTCCAACGCGAGGATGCAAGGATAACAATCGCTCAAGGCGAGACTTTGAAGCGGCTGACGTTACTGAATATGGTATATCTGCCGCCTACTTTCGCTGCTGTATGTGTTTACCTAACTTGAGGCCCGCAATATTCATGTCACTGAATTGATTAAAACAGACTCTTTTTGGGATGAACCTGGCGCAAAATTGGTCACTCAAAGCATTCATTGGGTGGGCGATTGCTTTCATGGTTATAACAATTTTGTTTGCGTGGAGGTGGAGGGTCCGCGAGGCACGAATGTTGAAGCCCGGCATGCCGATCAATTCTGATCGAGGCGTTATTTTTACTTGGATAAATAACGCTAGTGTTAGATTCAAGTTTTGGAGGAGAAATAAAGCTGTGGGCAGAAGGGGTACACCGTAGCACAAAGCAATGGGCAACATACTCTTCAACTGTATTGACATAGTTTTGACTCCTATGGCACCTCGATACATGACATTGGTGGGGGTTTCGGTAATAAAGGCATCTAATGTAATATCCATACACCTCTGGAACTGGTGGCA
Organism: Curvularia lunata; assembly: GCA_005212705.1. NCBI lineage: Eukaryota > Fungi > Ascomycota > Dothideomycetes > Pleosporales > Pleosporaceae > Curvularia > Curvularia lunata. Next base: position 598,180 of record PELC01000002.1, on the reverse strand, counting down.
GAATCTAAGGGCTCGATGCTTCCATTGTGGGCTACAAATCCACATGCCGTCCTCGTCCAGCTAACAATATAGCAGACTGAGCGTACCCGAGCCGTGCTCAGGAGTAGTGGAGGGCTCTGTCTAGTGGATCTAAGAGAAAGATGTTTGCTTACGCCTCTCCTCACTTTGCTACCGGTGAGCAGATCTAATTTGAGGCATGCACAAGAGTATACTGCATTTTCCCTGATGTCATGAATATGACGCACGACGCCTTGTTAACAGCCATAAGTATCCCTGACGGGCATATCTTTGGCGACACATGACACAGTCCTCTTCTTATTCATTCGTACTACAATTAGTCTTACACTTGTCTTCATCATCGTACAAGTAGACTTCTTCTTGCCTGATATATATTATCAAAAACGACATGGAACATTCTTCGCCATCGTTCGTCAAAAGTTTTGCGGTCGAAGAGATGCCTATACAAAGGGAATTGTGCTACTACAGTTCCCCGAGTAATGGCAGTGCTCCGAGGCATGAGACGAAAGACGGAGAGCTCAAGGGATTCCGAAATTATGGCCACAATCGAGTCTTCACCGCTATATACAACGCTCGGGGGCACGAAGAAGACTTCAAAATATCTGTTCATGGATTCGCTTTCTACTGGGGTCTGAAAACTAAGCATGTTAATTTTACATCTCGTGAAGACATCAACAAGGAGTATCTCCCGCTTGTTGAGGAAGCCATAACCGTCCATATCTCACATCTGATCAAGATCATACCCTTCGACATAACTACGCGACACGCGGGCACGGAGGGAAGGCAACACCGGCCTGTACGCAAGGTTCACATTGATCAGTCCAGGCACGGCGCATACCTACGAGCAACACACGAGCTGGCGAATCAACCAGATTTGTTAGATGACGTGATGAACTCCCGCGTCCGTTATCGCATCATCAACGTTTGGAGTCCGATCAATCGTACTGTCAAGGACCATCCGCTGGTCTTTGCCGATTCGCGCACTGTCGCGGAGACTGACTTGGTTCCTGTTGAGCAGGTGTATCCATCTTACACGGGCGAAACATTTGCCGTCAGGTACAATGCTGGCCAGAAGTTCTGGTACTGTAAGGACATGAGTACGGCCGAGGCCGTGCTTTTCCAGGTGTTTGATAGCGACGGGGAGCTTGATGAAAATGGCAGGTTGCACAGTGCGCGTTGCGCACACGCTTCATTCTGTTTCGACTCGAATAAAGAGCCGACGACGAGAGAGAGTATTGAAGTCCGTTGTATTGTACTGACCTCCAAATAGCCGTTTTACAAACCTCTGTGTAGGATGTGATTATCAGCAAGCTTTACTTGTTTCCAATTTTCGCGAAAGACAGTTGTATGTTGACAACAAGTAAAACTTCAAAGTCAAGGTCCCACCTCATGTCGAATTCTATATAGTTGAATGCTCTATAACCCTACTTCATTTCCCTCTTACAAGAACGTAGGAACAGAGCTATTCCTGTGATGCAGTCATTCCAGGCTTATTAAAAGTGTGTGGCTCACTGATTTGGCAAAGAGTCACTGATGCTTGTGCAAAACAAGTCAGGTATATAGGGCAGTAGTGAGGTAAGCATGAATAGAAAGTAGAAGGGTCGGATTTAGCCACCAAACGTAAGCTGACAACCGATACACCAAGAGGACAGACTGTAGACATTCCGCGGAGCATGGGCACGGCACAGAAATTGAGTCAATAACCCCTCAGCGCCACCTATGCTTGGATCCTGGTCGCTTATGCATGTACTTCGGAGGACTACGCACCAAGAGCAGCTGCAACAGGCTCTCATACTTGGGACATGCAAGTGTTTTGTTTCTTCCTGTTTATACTATCCGCAAATACGCATTGCGGCAATCGGATATGCCAAATCAGCACTTCGACACAGAGGGCTGTGGTAGTACAGCGCTAATTAACGCATCTCTGTTGAACAATGAGTACTCTGGGAAGCAGAGCGTTGGGCAGCATTCCTTTCAACAAAGCGGGCGGCGATGGGGCTACCGAGTTGGGCGCGATGGTTGTGACCAACCATATCAGTCTACTCCCGCTCGGACTGAAATATACGTACGCCCTCAGTTGAAATGTTACTCAAACCCACTAAACCCCCGCCTAAGCCATTGACCTACTCTATTTTACGTACAGTCTGGAGCTAAGAATCAAATTCGTGACATCTGATTACCCTTACGTAGGTGCACCTGCTCGACCACTTTGCGCCAAACAGATCGTCAATCTTCCATACTGGAAAGACATCTGTATAGTCTGGGCTTTTGTTGAGCCAACAGTCCTGGCCCGAAGATTTATGTGAACATTCCGGATTTTGTCTCTATACATCCCATGTCAGATCGTTTAGTTGCCGGGTCTGATCCTAGCCAAAACTCCCTAGCTTTTCTTTCTTGATCTTGGTGGCACCACCTTTGGTTTATAAACATCTTCAACGACGCTCTGTCTCTGTTTTCTGTCTATTTGAATTGATTCAACCATGGCCCATTTTTGCCACACTTGCGCATAATTACGTCTGGTTTGTGGCGATTTTGGGTCTTGCTGGTCGACAACTATATATTCGTGCTTGACTTCTTTTGTGGCCACTGTCTCTGCACAGGATGATTTTATAGGGTTTACCAGCTACGAGACTAGTGCCGAGGCATCGTTGCCTACACCGGCTTCCTGCAAGGCTCTGTCAACATTGGCTGCTTCAAAGTTCACTGATGAAAGTACTTTGGACGCTTTTCATCGGGTACAACCATTTGTTTCTTGATTTGGACCAGGCTCAGAATTACGCAAGGGCGCAGTGCCTGAGCTCTGTCCAGATTTTTGTTTATTTTTTTTGGTGCTAGTTGCGCTTTCTTTACCTTCGGCCAGTGTTTATTTGTTTCCATGGTGATAGGGTCTGCGCAGTAATTTAATTTCCTGAGTAGTTTGCGCCGAGCCCAAGCCTGGGTCTCCAAATGGTTGTGAGATTGTGTCATCTCTGCCATATCTCCTTTTCCCAACTATTTGTCTCGCTTCATATCTTCTTGGATATCGTAATAACGAGCTGAGATACTGTGACGCATCGCTTTGGGTTGCCCCTTGATATTTGCAGCCAATTTGGAGACGATGTGCATCAATGACTGTCTCTGACCTGGCTTTCTCTTTTTTTGCTTTTGTCATACATCCCCTTAATTCGGATAGTACTCTGTCAAATTCCCACACATAAGGGATCAAATTGTTGTCATCACTGAAATCATACGTTGAGAGTCTGTTGAAAAATGCTTCAACTGTTGGCGTACAGCCCTGACCACCCTTCAATAAACTAGAAGGGTCAAAACGATGCTTTTATCGTGCCTTGAACTTCAGAAGTATCGATTTCATCAAGCGTAAGATGGGATTAAAAACTTCTTCTTCAGTTGCTTCCTCGAGTATCGGAGTCATATCCTTAACAAATTCGGACACTGTTCGATGCAGGTAGCTAATGTGACGCTCATCCTCCAGGCTGTTCACTTCTAGAAGACTGCGGTACCTGCTCCGTAACCTAATCTGTGCGCTCAGAAGCATATCAGGAAACACCAGCTTCGGAGAATTGTTGTTCGTGTTTCAGAGCGATGAACGGTTCGTAATCTGTGAGTGATAAGCGCAGTAATGTCAGCAGTTCATCCTCAAGGTGTTAAGCCCGTGCAATTCATGAAAGTAGTCGGAAAGCTTGACGATGGTTGCCGTCTATGCGAGCAAGCATTTAGCAGTAAACATCTTCTAGCTCGTTCAGATATTCCTCGGTCAATTGGAGAAGTTTTGAAGAGAACTACCATCTACTAGTCCTTCTAAATGTGAGAGAACGTGCCTATCTACCCATGCCACGTTGCACACCCGCTTATTGGTCCACCCGTAGGCCAACTAGTTCAGCTGATACTTACTGCTGGTGGGAATTTGAGAGGCAGTACTGCGGTTGCCTTTTTTTGTGGAGCCTATGTACCGTGCACTTTGTATTCTACTCAACTACTGGACTCACTCTATTCCTTTTGCATTTGCCAGATTCATGTAGATGAGTAGATGGTCTCAGAGAGTGTGTAATGCAGGTCATGCCATGGCACTATGCTAAGACATAAATGAATCATGTATCAGATAAGAGAAATCTGATTCCAGAGATGGCGGCTGAAGCGAAAGGTTCAGCTGACATGGGTCACTGGCACCAGAAACCTGCATACGATTAACATCACTCGTCTCATTGGTGGAACAACAGTGAACAAGGCAGGATGCTGAATGAAAGGAAAAGAGCTGAATACAGGGCATAAAAAGTTGACTTTTGGGAAGTACATGGCAGATGCACGGAATAAGTGCTGTTGTGTACGCTATGAGTTCATGCTGAACTCAAGTGCCAAAATATACATGATGATGTCATTTAGTGTAGTTACGCCAATTACTTAACACCCAGATGGTTACTAGTGATGCGGATGGGCTCAGCCGAGAGTCAGGGTTCAACACCGGGGATCTCGTTCACTTCAACCGTGTTTCTGCAACCTGTGTGGCAACCCAGACGCAATTTTATAGAACGACTATAGTGGAAAGTGAAGTTGGGTGATGATGCTGACATCAAGTGCTTAGGGATCGAGCAAATTGCCAAGCAACGAGTAATATACATCTACGCCGTGGTTTTTTATTGAAGCCCTCTCCTCACGTAAGACGCCTGCATGGCCAACAACTACGGTTGTTGAGGCTGTTTTTATCCAATAGAATTCGATTTTTAGTCAAGTGATTTTTAGCCTTGCTTCTGTGGTTAGGCAACTGCGGGGTTGCACACACGACTTATGCGCTGCACAGCCTCTTTCGGTTTCGGATCATAGCTAGCACATTGAATCTTCAGCCTGGAGCCCCCGCCAATCCTCCTTAACAAAAATATTCCGTTTCCGCGCCAGAAGATCTTACGAGTTGTCTGACTTCTACATTCTACTGTCATTAGTTGTATGAGCACTAGAAGGATTGCTACGTCACTCCAGCGCACTTTTCAATCACTTGAATAGTTCCTTCTCCTATTGAGTTCCTGAGCTGATTTTCTCATTGACCCGAGCGCTATACGCTCTTGGAGGCTTTATGCATAATGACTACGTTGGTAGTGCCACGACCAAGCCCGTATGTCCATCTATTCAAGTGTTCCATCTTATGTTCACTAACATTGTTCGCTCTTTCAGAAGCAGTCTCTGGGCCAAAGCTGTGGATGGGCTGCCTGAAGAACACAAAGATGGCATCGACTTTAATAATTCTGAGAAGATTGACATTCTCAAAGACTTACGTGAGAAAGCCGAAAATTCAAGAAATCAGTTCCTGGCATCAAGGTGGAAGTATACTCGCAAAAGTGGAGAAACTGTAATTGTTCGAGATTTGTTCGAGAAGCTTGTTCGTTGGCTTGATATGTTCAAACAAATTGGGGATGTGGCCGTTCAGTACGATCCAACGCATGCGTCACTTCCTTGGGCGGGTATTCGGCTCATCCTGCAAGTGAGTTATCTTTCACCTCTCACAAAAACATGGCTAAAGCAAGCAGGTTGTGGTAAATGATACGAAAAAGTTAGAGTTGGTCATGGAAGACCTTACCTGGATATCTGAACTGATTTGTCGATACACAATCGTAGAGGCTCTATATATGTACGATGCATCCGCAGCTCACAGAGAGCTAGAAAGTGCTGTTATCAAGTTATATGCGGATATACTTTCCCATCTGTCTTACATAACGAAATACTTTGGACAGGGGACTGCAAGTATGTAACATCCTGTAGGGAAAAGAATGCACGTTAACAATGATTATTAGAGCGACTAATCAAGAGCGCTGGTTCGAGTCATACGTTCGACTCGAGTCTAGAGAGCATCCGCAGTTCGGAAAGGAGGGTAGCGGAATGGAGATCTTTAGCTGAAAGCAATGGTCAGTGTAAGCTACTCTAGCACATGCAGACGAACTAAGACCTCTCACAGATCACATCAAGCAGAATAACAAACTGACAGATCTTCTGAATGCCATGAATCTACCATTGAAAAGAATCGACCAGAGCTTGGAGAAAGTAGTGGACAACTTAGAAAGTGAGTTGCCATGCAATTGCACGAAACTGTAATTTATATCTTTAGGGTCAAAACGCAGAGCCATCCTCCAGTGGCTTTCCTCTGAGCCGTACCTGGGGCATCACAAGCAGGTCAAAGAGGGTATGCTTAAAGGAACCGGGAAGTGGCTTCTAGACAACCCCGTGTTCAAGAAATGGAGAGATGATAGTGCCTCCTCGATTTTATGGCTCCATGGAATCGCTGGGTCTGGCAAGAGCAAACTCATGTGAGTATCAAATACAAATTCTGCTTGCGATAGGATTGCTAATTTCATCAGATCCATCGTGATTGACGAGGCAATGAACGACTTCCAGGCTCGCAACAGCCCACACCCGGTATTCTTCTACTGTTCGCGGAATCCGGCAGAACCAACACGCTCCAATCCCAGATCAATAGTTGCTAGCATTGCACGGCAATTATCAGCCGCTGCGCCAGGAAAGCCTCTGCTAAAACCTACAGTTGAAATGTACCAAAAAGAAGAAGATAAAGACTTTGCGTCCGGGCCGCCTGACATGGAAGAGGTATGCGAACTTATAACGCAGTTGATTGAATTTTACCCACAGACAACCATTTTCATTGACGCTATGGACGAATGTGACTCCCAGAAGCGAGGGGAGTTACTTGATTTTCTGGAAACGATTCTCCAGAATGCATCTAGTTTGATCAAGATTTTCGTTTCGAGCCGTAATGATCAAGATATCGTATACAAGTTGAAGAGTTATCCAAATCTGCAAATCAACTCACAAGCGAACGAAAAGGACATTACGAGATTTGTTGAGTATGAGGTGGAGCGTCTCATGCAGCAGAAGAAGCTGCTACGCCACAGCCAATCTGCTGACGAGCTGAAGAAGCTAATCATCTCCGCAACTGTCAAAGGAGCTCATGAAATGTGACTGTAGCCACTCCCGCTTGAACTCCTTTATGTTAATACGATCTCTAGGTTTCGTTGGGCTAGTATGCACTTGCAACATCTTTGTTTGTTGACCCTAGATGACGACATCAGGTGCGCCCTTGGTCGACTTCCGCCCGATCTGCGTACATTATACAACGAGTTGTACGATATGCTTTCCACGACTCCAGGGGAGTTTCGAGCGAAGATTTTCAAGAGTGCTCTCCACTGGTTGCTGTCAGCTCAGACAAAGCTTGAACCTGAAGAGTTTCTAACCGCAATCACATTAATCCCTAGCGAAGAACACAGAATTCTGATAACACAGGAGCAAATACTTGATATTTGCAACAATTTCATTGTCTACGACGCACAGTTTCACACTCTTCGCTTCGCACATTTGTCTGTACGGGAATATTTAGAAGGAAGGCCTGAGTTCAACGCGCCATTGTCGCATAGTCTTCTAGCGGAAACATGCCTCTGGACCCTACTATGCACGAACCCATGTCCGGAAACCGAAAAGGTTTTCCGCAGACTCAACTGGAAAGCCAAGACTGATGTTTCCGTGATCTTGGAGCTCAAAGGCTATGCAGACCTCTTCTGGGCTCATCACTGTAGACTTGCTGGAGACATGAGAAAGTCGAGTCCAATACAAGCTGCTCTGGAATACATCTTTTTGAAAGAGAAAACCCAGCATTTGGACGCCTTTCATGAGCAAACCCAGCGGCCTAAATCTACAATCACTCTCTGGGGCGATCGAATTAATAGGCTTCTTAAATGCGAGCAGTTTAGTGATGGTATACCTTATGGTCTGAACCGGCTAGTGGGAACTGTTCATGAAATCAAAGCCAGGGATCTATCCCGTGCTATGGATCTGCACGTATCGCGGCAACTCAAACCATGCAGACCGACTGGAGCCTGGCCGACTCCTATAAGACTTGTCGTCATTTGCGTTTTCGATCTGGGAGAACTAGGGAAAGAACTGCTGGTCGGCAAAGCCCTGACAAGATCTTGCTTTAATCTCTATCGATGGAACATTTTTAGTATTGCAGCCGCATATCGCAGTTACGGTATAATATCTCATCTTGTTACGCAAGAGGAGTTTGATGCTACGTTCGCTGAAAACATGTTACAGTATGCTGACGCCGAGTCCGGTAAATATATAGCAAAGGCCCTCATCGAACACTGGAAGACAGATACGCAGAGCCGAAGAGTTGTCTTGACGAAAGCCATGGAGACGTGCTCAGATGAAGCAGTGGAAGAGTTCCTAGAGTCGTGGCAAGACGTTCGAATCACCCAAGAAATGGTGAAAATGGTCACAGAAAACACATTATATGCTTCGAAATTGATGAATCTGCTTCGGCAGCGCAGACCGGAGTTTAAAATCACTCGAAAGATGATTATGGAGGCTATTAGGGACGGCTTCGACGGCACCGCAAAGGTTAAACTTTTGTTCAGTCACAGCAAAAAAGACATAAAAGTTACACAGAAAATGGTAGCACAGGCTCTGAAACACCAAGTTTGGCCCATTGAACTGGTAAAATACCTTCTGAAGGAAGGCGGAGCAAAAGTCAAGGTCACACAACAGACGATGGAAACGGCTATCAAGAGCAAATTCAGTGACATCGAAACAATCGAGCTCCTTCTGACTCGGGGCCGAGAAAATGTGACTGTCACACAGAAGATGATAGAGACGTGTGCTAGCAGATCATTGAGGCCTCTTGCACCAATCAATTTTCTTTTGGATCAGCGGACAGAGGATATCATAGTTACGGAAGAGACAATTGAAGCCCTCAGACATCAAAAAGACCGCAACATTCTGATGGAATCATTCCTCAGTAAGAGAAGGAAAGATTTACCAATTTCAACACCGGTAGTCACGGCCATGCTCAAGTACCTTGATATGGAAATACTCGAGGTCCTTTTGAACGAATGCGGGGTTGAGGCGGTGATTACGATAGAAAACGTCGACGTCGTTGTGCAGCGTGGATTGGATGAACAAGATATGCTGATAGAGTTGTTCGAGGAGCGAGCAGAGATACTTGATGGTCTCATACGAGCTGCCGGGGAAATTCGTGAAACAAGTCAATGGGAAAAACTGAATTTTCAGATGGAATCTTCCGAAGCAAATCTCTGTCGGTTCCAGTTCCTCAAACACCGAACTGGCTGGAATGATTTCGTACGCAGCGAGGACGGGTGGAAGCTTCAAGGAGAATGAGTCTGTGCAACAAATTGCAACAGGAATTTCCTTAGAAATAGTCATCTCTACATTACAATTGCAATGGCTACACTCAACCTCCACCCGTATGCTGAGGACCAGTAGTTGCGACTAGCTCCACGCTCACACACCAGGCACGGGAAGTTCCAGTCTCTTTCCGACTAGCAAACCACCACGCTTTTCCAAAATCAGGACTTACAATATCACTCCGTCATAACAGCACGGCCAACCGCCTCCCTCTCTGTTCTCCCTAGTCTCCACTGTATCCATAGACTCTGTCTTCTACCACATGATCAAGGATAGAATAGGGAAGTTCCATTGATTGTTATCATTATACTAGTGAAGGTGCAATCAAAATCTCTATAGCACATAGCAAATAAGTAAAAAATCAGATAGGGAGTAATTAGTGAACCAAAATGCTACTATTATCTTACACCGCTCACGCCAGCCCGCTTCGTGATTCTAATTTTTCATAAACCAAAAACATTATTAACACTCATACTGAGCCTCAAGTCTCAACCGCACTTCTAAGGCAACTCATGAGGTTTGGCAGTCTGACTCTGAGCTGTAGCGTTCGCACTCGGCAGTTCCGAAACCTCGCGCTCCGTTGCGTCGGCTTCATATGCATAGTAAGTCTTTGCAGGACTGGAGGATTGGTATGCATCGAGTTGTTGGCTTTCACCGACTGACGATGCACCTGTATTTCGGCGTCGCCGTGAGATAAAGAACCACGCCGCAACAATGGCTGCTACGCCGGCTACAGCGCCAACCACGATACCTGCAATCGCACCGCCTGAAAGCGCCGCTGAATCATCGGAGCTAGCAGATGATGTCTCGCGAGAGGGGGAAGATGATGGTGTTGTGCTGGATACAGATGAGGTTGAGCTAGGAACGGATGTTGCAGTCATGTTCATCCCAAGGAACGTCTGTGCAAGCGTCTCCACACCAATGTCACCAGCGCAACAGTCCTTGTTTTGGCCACAACACCACCTTGTAGAATTACCGGTACCGTCACATGGTGTCATAAGAACGTTGCTGCTAGCCTGCCCCATTGTCAGATGAGCTGGTTGTGCGAACAGAGACAACTTTTTCTACTCACGCTGTTCGACAAGCAGACGCTCAGGCAACTACCATTCTTCCATCCTTCGACTGTGCACTCCTCGCGGTAGTATTCCGTTTTTGTTGGACTGTTTTCATCCTGTCGCGACACTTGTTTACAAAGCCCATTTGGCAGACATATATCTGCGGCGAAGCCATTTGCGGCACTCCCCCCGGATGGATTCGGGCGTTCGATCGCGCAACACATGGTGTTGAGTGGATTTCCTAGGACTTCGGCGCATGGCGCATGGTACGCGTCTGTTTGTATGTTGCCATTTGGATGGCGGCAATCGGAAAACACGGGCATGGCCAACGAGGTCCAGACGATGGTGAGTGGTAACGAAACGCGCATGACTTGAGTATGTGACTGGGAAGGAAATTCGAATCGCGAGAATTATGCACGGATGATGGGCAATGCTTGAATTTGTACTCCTGCATGTTGCGAATGGCATCGCCGGTAAGGCATCCAGCCGCAGGTGGTCGTCAAATGAACATCATTGATTGGCTGATGACTCGGTCAGAAAAGTCCAGCGACATCCAAAAGTGGGCTATTCATGCTCAAGCGCGCTGAGCCAAGGCTGCAGATAAGACGTGCAGCCTTGCAGTGATTGGTGAAAGGGGTTGTAACACAGTAAGATGAACGAGCTGAACGATTCAGGCCTACATCTCTCGGACGAACATATGTATTAAAACCGGAAAAATTCAACACTAGCTATCGCAACTACAAAACCGTTGGCAGTATGCGGGTCTACCCGTATCAGCTCCACTTTTACCCCTTAGCCACATCCTAGCAAACAGAGCTAGTCTAACACGACTTCTCTGTTAGCACTGCCATCTCTAATTATACTTTCTTTTATTTAGATTTTGTTAGATGTATTCATCGACATTGGCAGAGTCATAACCGGAGAAAAAGAAACATGACGTTTGCGACAGATCTGGTTTCGAGTGACACAAGGCATGATAGGATAGGGTGCTAATCACGACACCTCCTCGAAAGACTGGAGATATCACTCATGCAAGAAAACCAATGAGACAGGCAAGCAAGGACACACAAGGCGACCCAAAATCCCCAAATAGACAACACTTTTTTAAGCTTCATCATCGACATTCATAACTACAGTACCTATACCCCCTCACCCCTTCCTAATGCCCCAAACCCCACCCCCGACCCTCACCACCTTCCCCTGCCCCTCCAACTCCTCCAACAACCCCTCCAGCTCCTCCTTTCCGTACGGGAAACCCCCTTGAACCATCATCCGCATCATCATGCCAATACGCCCCGCGTCCATATTCCCCTGATTCGTTAGCATACCGAGGATAAACGCCGTGTAGATATGTTTCTTTTCCTGCAACATCGCGGACTGGGATTTGATAGTGGTGTTGGTGGCATCTGCTTGGATGGTGGCGAGTTCCTCTGCCGCAGCAGTTGCATCGGCGTCCTGCGTACTGGTTTCGGTGGATTTGGCCAGCGACTCGATGACGGCGTAGGTCGAGGGTGGGTGGAAGCGGAGGACGGATTTTCCGACCCAGAAGCTGAGGGCTTGCTGGAGGAGGGATTCGTCCATTTCGAGTATTTCTTCGAGCTCGGAAATGCTGCGGGTTGTGCCTTCGCCGTCTTGGGTGGAGGCGGGGGCTTCGGCTTCGCCGGGTTGGGGTCGGAAGGCGTGAATGACACTGACTTGCCAGGGAGTGAGGTTGTCAAAGTCTTCTGTGCGGTCGTCGAAAGTGAGGGTTATGGAGCTGGTGCCGAGGGCGTTCATCCAGCGCAGTTTACGCATACCTTTGATGCGTTCAAAGCGCGATTCGTACTCTTTCTGCAAGGCATCGATTTGTGCAGGTACACGGAATGTATCGTCGCGAAGTTGTGGCCAGAAGAATGACGACAGAATCTGTGCATTGAGCGTGGGACCTGTCGGCTGTGCGCTAGTTGATCCAGAAGGCGTGATATTCTTGTCTGATCTTGCTGGACGGCGAGGCCGCGGCGTTCGTGGCTGTCGACCGTCTGGCGTCTGAGGGTGTCTACTACGTTGATCCGGTGTGACCATCGAGTTTGCAGCAGGCACATTGATAGTTGTGCGAATGGTACTGTTGATACGCCTAGACTCAAGAACATCGCGAAGCATGACTTCACATGCTTGTAGCTTATCATCTCCCAGTCGCATCTTGATGAGCTCCAGCAACCTGATTTCCTTCTCGTACTCTGGGTCTTGGCATTTAAGCAGATGTTCTCCGTAGATATTCTTGAGCTCGTTGATAAAATCGTCTCGTTCCCAGAGCGTCAACAGAAACCAGATGACATCCTCCACCTTCGATTTTTTGTAGTCTGGTGAAGCATCTTGTGGCAAGGGCTGCCAGTTCATGTCGTTCCAGTTGAGTTCTTCGTCAGCATCTTGTCCAAGATTTGCAAAAGGCTTAGCCATCTCGCTTGCAATCTCATACGAAAGCTCGCTATTGGAAGGAAACGCGCTACCAGTCTCATCTTTGACATCGGTAAGCAGACTCAAAATGATGATCCGGGCGGTATTATCCCGCTCCTTCAGATACCGCCGAATCGGCCTCGCTACTCGCTCGAGTAGTACTCCCTTTGGCTCCAGCTCATGAAAAGAGCGAATGATTGAAATATACACATTCAGAATGTATGTCGTCGTAGCTCCAGGATGCAGCAGACGTCTTGAGATTTGCTGTGAAAAGCTAGATGTAAGATGTTGTTTCGCATTCGCGACCTTGAGATACTCTTTGATATCCAAGATGGCGCCCTTACTCTTATCCCAGTTGATGACGAAATCGAACAAGTTGTCGACTCGCGCTCTGCCCAGCCTGCCGAGCGCCATGTCTTGCCAAGAAGCCACCTCATCCGGCAGAATGCTACTCTGTTCGCATCTGAGGCACTCCAGCACCAGTTCGACAAGCGGACAAAAGCCATCCTGAACCCACATCTTCAGCTGCGGCACGACTGTTTTCTTGGAATACCAGTCGACCTTAAGGTAGTGACTTCCTATAAAGGAATCAAGCAACTTGGTCATGGCATGAGCAAACGCCTTTTGTGCGCTATCACCACCGAGCCCAATGCGCTCTAATCCTTGCAGGAGAGTCGTCATTTGCTTCCTGACCTCCTGCGTGTCTTGAGATGTGTCGCCCACTTGTACGCCATCATGCCAGTTGTAAATACGAAATAGCCTGCATCCCGCGTCGTACAAGACATAACTCAGTGTCTTTGAATATCGCTGCCGCGGCAAACAGTACGCAAAAACCGCCTGAATATCGCTTCTGAACTTCCAATCTGCCACGCTCGCAGCATCCGAATCAATCAACTGTGGGTGGGTGTTGGGTCGAAGCGTCGAACTACTTGCGTTCTGCTGCAAAATCTGCAGCAAGTGCTCGTTGAAGGGCTGAAGGTACACAGTCTGGACCTGCTCCAGAATACGCTGTGTTTCGTCCAGTAAATCCCATGCACGCCGCAACTCGACTTCTTCCTGCCACAACCCCTCCAGCCCTGGTCTTATGTGATTCGCAAAGTGCAGCCGGCACTCATTCGTGTACCACTCCACCAGGCTTTCTTCATTGCTGTCTTCGCTCTTGCCCTCTCCAACCAGTAAGTAGTTCAGCGCTTCGTCCACCTCCCTTGTCCTCTGCATTCGCGGAGCAACAGACACATCTTTTGGCAGACTCAGGAACCTCGTTGCGCAGCTCCATGCCGTGTTGCGCCTGATTGCTCGGTGTTGGCCTGGTGCTTGTCCTCGTGCGTCGGTATTGCGAAGTGCATAGGGATTCCCGAACGAGCTTCCCGGCGCGGTGGAACCGAGATCTGGTGTCGCAATCGGTGTGGGCGTACTGTGCGAGAAGGAGAGGACGGGGAAGACGGATGCGAAGACTAGGGTCGAGTGATCCATCGCGGAGGTGTTGCGGAGACCCCGCTATGCAATTGTTTACCGGCGTGTTCGATGGAGCGTCGGCGGCTCTATGAGCATTTGGGCCACGGGCAGGGTACTATTTTTTTCCTGGAGATTGATTGCTTTCTCACCATGTCGCCCGGTAAGTTGTCGTCGCGAGGTTGATCAGTTAGATCTGTTCACTCACACAGGAGTCGCGATCATACAAGGAGCTCGGACCAGGTGCAACGCGTATTCACGTGCTGTTCCATCCTGTCCCCGCACAGCATGGCTTCAAGCGCGTCCACACAAAGTCACCGAGATATTTGTCAAGGCAGTACGCATCATGTCAGCTTGTGATACACGAATCCTACTACTACATAAATGTGAAAAGTGCACCCGGCCATTACACGTTCCCATTCCCAGGTCTTGAGACCAAGCCTAGCATGCAACCCGATCAAGGATATCTACCATATACGCCATCCAACGCCGTTACCGCATCCGAGCATCATTACAATATCCTGTAGGTACCCATAACAATAATCAATGACTGTGTCGTTGTCTCGTCTTCATCATGGCCTCAGCACACCATGTCGCCTTCTGAAAGCCTCCACTCTCTCCTCGTAAAAAAGAATCTCTCTAACCCTGAGTTTCGGACCTTTCTGCGAATCGTGTATAAAGGACTCGTCGTCACTCTCGCCGTCTCCATCATCGCTGATATCGCTCTCCGTTTCATCACCACCAGGCGCTGCTGCACCCTCATCCATGCTGTCGTCGTCCTCGTCTTCGGTAGCTTCACTCTCATCGTCTGATAGCATAGGATCGTGCGTGGCGTATGCAGAGCCGCTACCATCATTGTGCATACCGTCATGTCGTAAATCATAGTTCGAGGGCCTGTTTTCTAAAATCTCAAAACACTTCGTAGATAGGCCCATGTAGCAGAGCTCAATCTCCGGTCGCAAGTGTACAATGTCAAGAATCTGATATGCGAGCTCACGGGGGTCAATGTTGCTGCCATGAGCATGGTCGGCTATATATGGGATGTACAGGGAGCGGATATGAGGGATGTATGGAAGACGCTGGAGGAAATGATGCTGCTCACTGTCAGTCAAAGCTTGCTCGAGAAGTGACAGACTCCTACTTACCCAATCTTTGTAGTCGATAGACACCGCCAGTTCTCGTAAGCTGTTCATGCGACCACTGGTTATGAAAGTTAAGATTTCGCGGTTCAGCATCCATCGTCGCCATCTTGAACTTGTCGTAGGGTGCCCATCGGGTCCCTTCTCTCCACTGTCAATCATCAACTTCTTAAGACTGGCTCGATGCCTCTTCAATGGGCCCTTGTATATCGCATCGACAGTCACCGGAGATGAGTATGACCGGCCCTCTTGGAGGAATAAAACCTCGAGACTGTTTGGTGCCAGAGTCTCTTTCAGGAAAGAAATAAGTGACGGCGAGACTGTATTGGTGTGAATCCGCTTCAAATTAAGTTGATACTCGGACCGCAGAGTATAAGATGCCTTGTATGCCTTGGAAGAAGATGGTGAACAAGGATAGGCGGAGCGGGGCGTGTATGTCCTCCTCAGAATCTTCCACAACTGCTCGTGATTGCTGCAATGCAAAAGCGTCAGCGTAGACAGCATAGACCAATCAAAGGCTCTGCGCAACACAGGGACAGAGAGAGGAACGCGCTCGAGCTCCAAAACTTCAAGTTTCAGCTTGCCGGTCAACGGGGGCTCCGCAGATTCTTGTGATGGACTATGCTCTTGTTTCCCTTGGCTCTGAGGTGAAGACGTTGTGTAAGCCTTCGAAGTCGACTTTTCTGGACGTGTCGGCTGCGAGGTCTGCTCTGCTCCTGCAGCCTGGTCGTCGCTGAGCAGAGTGACTTCTTCGGCTACAGATGTATCGTCCATCGGATTACCGAAATGATCAACGTCTGGGTCGGTCTCGCGCTCATGTAATGAGAGCGAGGCTATGGAGGGCAAAGGCTGGGATGTAGCCGATTTCGTTGGCGTTGCTTCGACTGATCGCTCGGTAACCCCTGCAGCGTCTGGTTTTTGAGCTGGCGGTTCTTCTGAATGGCGCATATTGTGTATGCGCCCAACAAGAATGCCCAGCACGCCACCCAGTCTTTTTTCACCTATCGAGCATGCTGCGGTTGATGTTGTGCTGTAATCTACCTGCTGCAGACCTTCGCCCTCCCATACGTTCACCCAGTCCCGTTGCTGAGCATGTGCCGCAATACCAATACGAAGCTCGCGAAGTTTCTTCTGTGACCGCGCGATCAGAATGCTCATCTCGTCGAGATACGGCAACTCATCAATGTCCAGAACACTCAAACTCTTTAACGCGGGAATCACGGAGAAAGTGGGATGTTCTACTCGATCTAGCGCTGAGATGCTGGTAGGAGGATACGGAGGTACTACGACCACAGGCGCATGGACGGTGCCAAGACCGCTCGGATGTGTGGTATTTGGAGGCGGAGGCAGATTCTGATTGTTGAGGATCATTGGTGGCGCTGGTGGAGGAACTGGCGCATCGATCGTATTGTCGTGCCACCGTATCCATAGTCGTTCGAGGCGGCATTCTTCTCCGTCACTTCGGTGTGCAAGGCTCGATAATGCAAGCCAGACATCGCGAAGCACTCCTGTTGGCATGTCCCACACAAAAGTCTCGAGGTTGATCATGCGCGCAATAGCCAGCGCTACCAATGTCCCCAGCATCTTCCCGCCTTCCTTGGTGATCATGTACTCTTGAACCCATGGGTGCGGCCCATTGCCCAGCGAGAACTTCTTTGTGAATTGCCCGTAGTAGTTTCCGAATCGGCGTTGCGGGACTGGGTAGGGGTTGGCAGCGGTCCTAAGCAGCGAGGTGGGCGTCTGTCCCTGCAGTCTCAGGCGATGTTGGTGGGGGAAACAGTCATCACCCATGACCAGCGTCGCGAGGCCGTACGTGAGAGCGTCGACACCGGCACGCGGCTCGTTGTGGGTACTTTCGTCTGGCCATACAATATCGAAGCGCGAGTAGATGCACGGGATCGTTAATCGGTGGAGGGCTGAGTGGCAGAGACACAGCGACGTCAAGTCATTCGTGTGCGGAAGCTGTTGAGCGTGTGGTCAGCATTCCCGCGCCGTCACGACTCCAAGGCGGGCACTGCGCCCGTGCAGCGGTCAACTCACCTGGTGGATGATTTCTTTCAAGATGTCTACGGGCAGATCCAGCAGCTTAAGCGGACCCTTTGCAGCCTTCTCTTTGCCTTTCGGTGCCGGCACCGGATCAGCTGACTGCGCTGCGCTGCCTGGACCGGGCGCAGGCGTACTTGTCCACACATCCTCTGCTGGTCCTTGAGGGCCCAAAAGTTGCGCATCGTCCTGCGAGGGCGAAAATGAGCGAGCAAAGTCGGCATCCGAGGGCAGCGGCGACGCAGTCCTGGGCGTAGCGGGTGTCGAGAGCGGGGAGTCGGCCATGGTTGCGTGATTCCGGTACTACGTGAGGGGCATACAGGCTCCCTGGGGAGGTTCGAGAGCCAGGCGCAGGAACAGCACGGCGATAGTGCTCCTACATGTGCATGGGATGTGCGCGGCCGTGCAGTTAAGTAAGTGTTGTGGTGGTCCTGCCAATCGACGTGGAAGGCCAAGAGACCCTGGTTTATCCTGGCTGCACATCCGCCTTGCCTTTTCCACATCAAGCTCGTTTCCTGTGCAACCACCGCCCACGCCGCCGCTGCACTGCGCCTCACCTTGTGCATTCCGAACAACCCTTGGCACCCGCATCTGCGACGACCACATCACTTTACACAGGGGGGGAATTAAGGCAAGCAGCAAAGAACCAGTCTGTAAAAAACTGACACAGTATCAACATACAAACAGCCCAACGCCTTGTTGAGTGGGTATAACCATAGATGTACGCTCTGCCCAAGTCCAACACCGTGCCTGTAAATGCTTGTAGACAAACTCCCTTGAGCGCCGCGAGGGTACTGAGCCGCAGAAACACGCGTCTTCGCACATACATAGTAATTTTGACACGCTCCTCAATCCCGGTTGAGGTTCAGCGCCGTCTGTCCACGCTCGGGATCAGACATCTTGATGATCTTCACATCAGACGTCTGGTTGACCTGGCTCATAGACTGCGGGGTGATGAAAATAAACTGTCGGCCGATCGAGCGCCGAGCAGCTTGAATAATCATGTTCATGCTCCGTTCGCGATTCACGCTGTCCATGAAAACGTCGCTGCAAAGTGTCAGTCGGCAGCCAAGTGTGTAGATCCAAGCCCACTTACAACTCATCAAGGCAGCGGATCGGAGACCCCATCGCATCCCACAGCGAGAGCAAGAGGCACACGGTCGAGTAGGATTTCTCGCCTCCTGAAAGTGTTTTTGTTTGCCGGCCATCTCCACTTCGTTCCATGATGTCCGGTTGAACCTGTGATGAGTCAACAATGAGTCAAGCAAGCAGGGGTTGTTGTTTCTTACATGGATGTCGAGGAGAGCCTTTTGGTGATCGATACTCAATGTGCCTCTGAACTTCCGCTCACTCAATAGGTAGTTGAACGTAACGCGTGCCCGCACCGAGATGCCCGACCTGAATTGCTTCCACCTGTTGCGTCGGTTGTTGAGTGTGGTGATCAGTTGCTTGTACACGTCAGCCCGGCCCATCAACGCATCTGATTCGACTTACATTGCGCAAGTCCTTGATGTTGTCGAATTCTTGCATGGCATCCTTGTGCTGCCTTTTCGCTTCATTGGCAGCTCGTAGGAGCTCATCTTGCGACCCACCCAGTTCTCTCTCGGATGCTTTTCTTGTTGCTTCCAGTTTTGCTAGCATCTGGCTCAGCGTCTCGGAGCTCTTTCCTGCTGGCACAGGAACACGCTCCGCGCAGACGCCTCTAGCACCTTCAATAACCTCTTCCAGCTCTTTCCGTAACTCTTCTACGCTATCTTCCCATTCCTTCCGCACCGCTTCCGCCCTCTCGACTTTGTGAATACAATTGTTCTTCTCTCGGAGCTCCTCCTCTCGCGTGCTTTGGTATTTGCGAACTGTCGACTCCGCCTTCTCAAGCTTGAACTTGAGGTCTCCGACTGCTTTTTGCGCTTCCTCCATCTCGCGCTTGTTCGCTCGGTTTTGCTCATTCAACTCGATCTTGCGTTCTTCCAAATCTTCGAAAAGACCCTCAACAACCCGCTTTTCGTTTTCCGCATTCTTGAGCATCTCTCTAGCCACCTCAATGGCGGATGCATCAGGGGTAGCCTCACTTAGCTCGCCTTCAAGCCGGTCCAAATTGTCAGAAGCGCGTTGCATTGCAAGCTTGAGTTCCTTTTTCTGGCGTTCGTGGTCACTTTCTCGACTCTTGCAGGCATTGACCTTCTCCTGCAGCTGTGTGACTGTACTCTGAAGTGTTTGTAGTTCTCGTGTCACTTGCGCCAAACGAGCTTGCTCTTGTCTGGACGGCGAGTAAGAAACACACCTAGTGAAATTAACAACAGTACTTACTTGATCTGAGCATTTTGATCGACCTGCATACGCATGTTGCCGATGTATTCGTCGATAGGGCTGTTGTTGACCGCACCGCTACCGCTGTAAGTAAATACTCGGCCTCTTCGAGTATCGCCGTCCGCGAATGTGAAGCACATTTTGACGTTTCTAGGGCGTGATTCATTACCATTCATAAACTCGAGACCCTCTGTCATATCCTCGATGAGCACAGTTTGCTCTATCTGCTGGTTGACAATCAGCTGGTTCCGAACGAGATCGTCATCAAACTAGACATCAGTCAGCTTAAAGTACATTCACAAGGCTCGCGCATATTTCGCTTACAGTCAACACTCTCATCCACGTCAAAAGGTTCTGGTGAGGCTCATGATTGCTTGTGTCAATGGGAGTGCGATTTCCGATGAATATGTCCGCTGACCTGGGCTCGTTAGCTCGCTATGTGACGCTTGGAATGAGGGTACGCACCAGCCTGTTCTCGTCATCAACGCAGACAGAAGACTTTGGTCATGTTTGCTGGTAACGACAAAGCCACTGAGCGCTCGGCCAGATTGCTTTTCCAAGATACGACCCCACTTAGGGTCAAGCAATTTCACGTGGTGACCCATTGGCCCTACTGGCAGCTCTCGAAATCGGCGTTCGGACTTGATTGCATCCAGCAAAGCTCTCAGTTTCCCAGGGTTTTGAAACCCATCTATCCAGTTACCCTGACCTCCCTCCAGTCTCGAGATGACGCTTCGAATGTGTCTCGCGTCTTCATGTGCTTTTTTCACCTTCTTATCAGCATTCATCAACTCTTCTCTGGCGGCCTTCAGCTCAGCCTCGAGTTGCGGACGACCAACGTCATGGGAAGTATATGCCTCTCTAGCTCTGTCACACTCGGCCATGGCTTCGTCACGCTGACGAACCTTTTCGGCATAGAGACCGTTGTCAGCTTCGGCTTGCCGTTGTTGGTACAGCTCTATCTGTTTCGTGTATTTTTCCACTTGTGATGTCTTAGCTTCCATCTCACTCCGAGCTGACCGTTCCTCAAGTTGGAGTGTTCTGAGCTTGTTCTTGATATCATCGAACTTTGCCTTGGCCTCGGCTGCGAGTTCATCTGCCGGACCCATTTCAGCCGTAATCTCGGTTACTTTCTGTTTGGCAGCCTCCAGGGCCTGGTCTGCGCGCGCATAGCGCTCCGTCGCCTCAGCCGCCTTCTGCTCCCGTTCTAATATCTTAGCCTTGGTTTCTTCAACTCCGGCCATTGCATCAGCGACTTCCTTTTCTTTCTCTTCGACGTGAGCCCATGCAGCTTGCCCCGCGAGGATTGCCTCTTTGGCTCGTAAAGATTCCAGATTCTGAGCACGTCTGGCCTTCTTTTCAAGCTCCTCCATATGACGTCGTAGGACAGCCAGATCAGCCTCCTTGACTTCGGCCTTCGCATTCATCACTTCTAAAGACTGTTCGATTTGCTGATAATCTCTATTCAGGTTCTCGAGTTGTGTGCCTTGGAGAAAGAATTTGTATTTATCCTTTGGAGTGGAGTGGTTGAGGAATTGTCTTGCCATGTCCTGTGTCAGAACGTTCATTGGGTTATCAATCTGCATAGAAAAGGCATCGAGAATGTCTTCAAGCTCCGCCTTCTTGTTCGTAACAAGCTTTCCGTTTTGATCTTTGAGCTTGAAACCGGAAGTCCCAGACCTGCTAAAGTGTCGTTCCACAATAATCGAATCGCCGTACTGCGAGGGCTTGTATGCAAGTGGCCCTCGGTTTTTTATCTTGACAGTAACCGAGGCGAAGTCCTTGCCCTCTTTGATCAAACTCTTGAGATTTTGCGCGCGGTTCGTTGCCGTTGCTTTGCCACCAAGACATATTGTCAGTGCAGTGAGCACAGCACTTTTGCCGCTACCATTGTGTCCTATGATGAAATTGATGAGCGGTCCCAGAGGCACTGTCAAATGCTCGTGGCACATGAAATTGATACACTGGATTTCTTCAATGATTCCGGAGTCTGTTGCGATATTTTGCCTGTTCGCAGTCTGCCGCCGTTCTTTCTGCACTTGTTGTGTCGCCCATATTTCCTGTGCATTCCGCGCCTGTTCGTCCTCGATGTCGGAAGCATCGCTGCCGCTCGTTACGTCCGATCGTTCGTCTTCTGAGGAACCTTCGCTGCTGTCTGGCTCAGATTGGCGAGGCCGCTTGTTCTGCATCATATCAGCTAGGTGTTCAGTCGCATGGAGAAACGGTCAACCTACGCGGCCGTCGCGGCCGGGACCGCTCGAATTAATGCCGTTTGTGTGGGCCCGGGGGCGTTTGGCGGACATTATGGCAGTCAAGACTGCATCTGCTGTAGTCGCAAAGGAGCGCAGTTGACGGTGGCGGCGGGTAAGGCTGCACGCCTGTCAAGAGTTGTGGGTGAGGTAATTCGGGACGCGCTCCTTCCCCACTAAAGACGTTCAGGTACCGCGCTAGTGCCCGCGCTGTAAATGGAACAACATGGCATTTTGTGCCAAAAAGCAGTCTGTCAAGATGATTGTATAAAGAAGAGTCCCTCATTGCTGCTACTTCCAGAAACTGTAGTTTTGGAATCAGTAGCTGCATCTGCGAGGTAGTAACTGGTTCAACACGAATATGTACATCACGTGACACCGCGTTTTGTCGCGTTTTGAGACAATGCATGGCGTCACACAGATGACACAAAGACAAGAGCAGGCAAAGAAGAACACCTCCATCGGCTTTTGCGTGGTTCCAATTATTCTAATTAGGTGCACTACCTAGATTCCTCTAAGAGAAGAAAACGAATAGGAGGAAATGAAGTGTCCGCATGCTGCGACAGCTCAACAAGATTAAAATCAAAAGCACAAAATGTCCCCGCTATGCAAAAGTCACTAGGCCGAGTAACATACCAATACAACTCGATCTACATGATGACCTGTTGGTTTTTGTGAGCATGGAATCTTCGACTACACAATGGAGATAACGTGTACTTACACAATCACCCTCCTTGGGTGCCTGTCCGATTCCCATTTCGTCGAACGTCTTCGGTCCCTTTCCTGGGCCTTGGGGAGCAGACTGTGCGGGCTTGCTGGGAGTCGTCGGTGTGGCGGGTTTGCTTGCCGGTCCTGGTCCTGGTTTCTGTGGTGGTGACGGTTGTCGTTGGTGTTGTTGCTGCTGGAGAGCTTGTACCCTGTTGGGATTAGGTGCGCTGTCATGTCGGCCCGCTGAGCCAGGCCGTGAGGATGTCCTGCTCTCCTGGCCTGGCTGGACCGTTGAAGGTCGGGTGTGCTGGCGGGGTTCGAGAGGTGCGACGTAGCCAATATCGGGCAAAGTGGGCGTTTTCTTAAGTGGTGCTCCAGACTGCTTTTGCAACTTGTTTCGCCCATCCGGCGCACTGTATCCGATATCTGCAGGTTGGGTTGTAGCTGGACGATTCTGCACATCTGGACGTTGAACACTTGGCCCTCCAGGCTGCCTATAGCTTGCCGGACCTGCTGGAGGTAGTGGAGCACCGCGACCACCAGGAACACGTCCCCCTCGGCCCATGTTATCCACGCTGGTATGAGGTCGCAGTGGGATGGGACCCATGTCAGGGCCAAGGCCAGGGCCAGGGCCAGGCCGAGAGTTACCGCGTCCGTAGCCATCGTTTGGTGGGTATATGTTGGGGTTGATATTGAAAGCAGATGATACTGGGCGAGCACTAGCTGCTCTAAGTTCTGGCGCGAATCCACCAGCCATGTTTGGACGTTGTGGACCTAGCCGTGGAGGACCATTGTCCATGGGGTATGGTGCTGCTGTGGATGGGCGGTCGTAGGGTGCCGACGTAGGCGGCTTTGCTATCAGTGGAGGCTGGTCAGAGATAGGATACGGCGTCGTGCTGTCTCCTCGGGGCGGGAGCCGACCACCCCCCGGTGTGGCAGGTGAGGCATCCGAACCGTAATCAGAAGGGCTTACGTCGTTGATTGGCGTCATGGGAACGTGAGGTTGCTGGAGCCTTGCTGGGCGCTGTCCACGCATGGAGCCGTGTTTCGACTTGATCATGTTGATTGCGACGTTTTCATGATCCCTCTTCGACAAGGTACGTGACAGCTTCGATATGCTCTCTATACGTGCGGACGCGTCTTTGTTGCCGTTCTTCTCGGCCTTTGTATACCACTCGAGAGCTTTTTCAAGGTTGACTGGAACATTCATACCAATCTCATGGAAATAGCCCATGGCAAACTCCGCAGTGGCCAGACCTGCCAATGCTGCCCGTTGAGCATATTGATACGCTAGCTCTTCGTTCTTGTTGAACTCCCCCTCGTGTCCGCAAAGGAACCACTTGCTGATAGCCATATCCGCTTCGGGCTCGCCCTGTCTAGACGCGAGCGCATTGTAGTGTAGTGATAAAGTTGGGTTGAATTCACAGCCCAGACTGCAGAGTTCATAGGCCGATCCCATCTTCAATTGAGCCTTCGCGAAGCCAAGGTATGCAGCTTTCTCAATGTTTTGTCGTGCGCCTTTCTCGTCATAAGGTAAAAAGGTTTCGGGAACACTAATTTGTGGTAGTTCACGTGCTTGGAGCATACCCAGAACATAGGCGCCCTGGGGAGCATTTTCATCGGCGGTAGATGCGGCCTGTCTGATAAGCTGGATTCCCCGTGCAAAGTCCTGAGGCTGTCCGTGCTGTCCTAGCAATGTCATCATACCAAGACGATAGTTGGAGGCTGAGTCGCCCTGGTCCGCACCAGCTTTGTAGTGTTGCAGAGCCTTGATAGGGTCGTTTGCCTGCTCGAACTGCATGCCCATTCGATACTCTGCTCGAGCATATCCCTTTGATGCCGCATGCGAGTAGCATCGGAATGCCTCCTTCTTGTCTGCCCGCATGCCAAATTTGCCAAACTCAAGCCACATTCCCCGCATAAACATTGCCTTTGGATGGTGTTGATCTGCCAAAAACGTCACAACGTTCATTGCGTCCACGCGCAGCTGATGCTCGACTTGGGGTGTTGCCGGCCTCGCCCCTTGGATCTCGGAGATGCGCTGTTCGTGCAATTGAGCAGCGTCTACGTATTGTAGTGCATCCTGTGCCCACGCCAGCTGCATCTCGGGATCGTTTGAGTTGAGGACTGGCAGACGCGCATTTTCCAACACTGCTTCCTTTTCGTCATCCGACGGTGGCACGTTCGGCGGTCTGTTTGGGAGCTTGGGAAAGGGCGAGAAATTGGGCGAATCGTGATGCTGGGCGAATTGGTTGTAATCGTGCGAGGGCTGCTGTTGTACAGGCTGCGGCGGCACACTGGGTGGCTGCCGAAAGGCAGCAGAGATGCTTCCTTGTCGGGCTGGCCATTGATCGTTCTGTGCAGACAATTCATTGGGGTGGCTTGCCTGTCGCGGGGAGAACTGCTGGGACTGGTTGTACTGTGTTGGCGACATTGCGCCGTTGATGTTTCGAGGGCCGTTTGCTTCCAACTCTAGATGCGCGATGTTTTCTTGCATGTTCTCTGGGACTTCGGGCATTATCCTGCCGCCAAACCTACGTCAGCCGCAATTTTACTAGGGCCTGCATATAGCAATGGGCTAGGACGAACCGCTGAGGCGCAGGCGAGATAACTTCTGGCGAAGGAGCCGGCATATAATAGTCATCGATGCCGCCTGGAACAAAGGTTGCCCCTAGCTGGGGTTGGCCGTGGTAGTAGCTCATGATAAAAAAGAATGTCGGGCCTAGACGCTGCGGCGGCTTCGGATGTTAGCATCAGCTTCTGCCCAAGAAAGACTTGTATTGCCATGCAGGTTTCCGCCCATTTAAGCCACCTCTGCATGAGGGGGTCCTCAAAGGCCGCCGTGCATGCCGAGTGACGCGTGGATCAGGAAATGAGCGTACCTTGACTTTGGTGGGGTACGTCCCTGAATCGCTTTCGCTAGCTGCTATCTTTCCCGCGAGCCGTGCGATCCCCGGAGTATCCTATACGAGAAAGTGGGCGATCTTGTGTAGAGGGACGTGTGTATGTATGTACGTATGTCGCGTACCAGCTGTCAGGGGAGTGAAGTATTGATGGCGGGTGGCGGTGCCGGTTTCGATCGTGGATGGCGGCGGCAGGGACGGCAGCGGGTGTTTGAAACAGGGCGCAGGCAGGTAGTATGTATTGTAGGTTGGGGGGCCGAGTGAGAAAGAGCGAAACCCGCAGCAATGAAAGAGAACAAGTACTTGGAGCTGAAACAGGCGTTGAAGTGATCGGAGCTTCTAGATTCTGGGCTGGAAAGGATGCGGTCGCTTGACGTCAAGTTGGAGCGTGTTGCCTGACTCTGCACACCCGCGCACTTGCAGAGGTCACAAGAACACACAAACGGGTCAAGTAATGTGCATGGGGTCATAAAACGACCATTCTGTGCAAAACCCAGGCTCACATCATCTGTAAGTGTTTTGGATGCATTTGGCGCCCTAGACATGAAGCACGGGTGGAGTAGCGGCGCTGCGCCATTGATGCCCGGAGGCTGTGCACTAGCATCTGGTGCCGGTACCCCTTTTGGCCTGTCTGGCGCGAGTTCCTGGGCGCCCGACGAGTCGAACCTTGGGATGGATTAGCGGCATGTTGAGGTTTTTTTACGGAGATGAGAGGTTGCGTATCCGTGGGCTTGGGCGCAGTATTGGCTTGCGTGGCTGCATGGGTCAACGCCCTTACTCACCACGACTAAGTGTGCATGGCCATCACAAATATAGCACCATGATGATCCTGATGGTGATTGGCATCAGACGTTGATATTTCGTAGCAAGGAAAGACAGTATCCTACAGAGGGTGCCAAGGCAAACGTCAGACGTATACTTGTCCTAGACAGCCAGGCAGTAACGCGTGGCGCTGTTCCATAGCATCTGCAATGACAAAGCCTGGAGAGTCAAAGAGGCCGGTTCCATGGGGGCCATTACCCCCTAGTGTACCATGACATCTGCGCCGTGCTGCTGCTGTTGTGCACCGCCGGGCTGTTGCTGGGCACCCGACTTGTCACCGCTGGCCGCACTCGGCTCAGCCTCATCCATTTCCATGTCGTCGTCTCCACCTTCCTCACCCTCTTCCTCCTCATCCTCTTCTGAATCTTCAATGTCAATCTCCTCACTACCAGCCTCGGACTCGGCGTCGTCGTCTTGAGCGGGGCCGGCAGTATCCTCACCTCCTGCCATGGCAGCATCTTCGCCATCGGCAGCGGCGCCCTCGCCCTCGACGCCCTCTTCCTCGTCTTCCTCCTCTTCGATACCGTACTGGTCTCCGTCGGCAGTAAGGTCAGCCTCTGGTTGCTCGGGAGGGAACTCTGGGGGTGCAGACTCTTCCGAATCCCTGATACAGTTAGCGACGTGATAACAAAAATGGAAATCAGTGCGAGTGCTTGAACGTACCACTTGATGGCGAAGCGGGTGACGCGTGGCTTCTCAGCAAGAATCTGCCTCTGCACCTTCTCAATGACGGGCTTGGTAGGGGGGTCGAGTGCAAGCGCCTCGTCTGTGTACTCGTTGTTCACGTAGTATCCGACACGGACGAACTCGCGCTCGTCGTAGCTGCAGCTAAGCAGAATGACAGTGACACCAATGATTTCGCTGTTGGGGATGCGGGATAGGTCTGGGGGGTCGGCGCGGAATTGGAACTTGTTGACACCGACTGGCAGGGGCCCGACAAGGACCGAGTCGAGTTCTTGGTCGTACTCATTTCTGGCATTCGTCAGACGCAGTCAGGGTGAGGCGGAGGGCAGGTTGGGGGACCTACGAGGTGGCAGAGCCAACATAGGTCAGTTTCCATTCCAAGTCTGTGTGCGGGTTAGCAGATGCGATGAGGCAGTAGTGACGAGGGCAATTACCCTTTTGCAGTTGCTCGAGGCACTCGAATGTGATTTCAAACTCGTAGGGCTCGTCGAAGCGGGCGGGGTTGTTCTTGACCTCGACGCCGAGAAGCGAGACGACGGACATGATGGGCGGGCTGTGTGGGCTGTGTGGTGGGGGAGGATGGGAGGATGGGAGATGGGAGAGAAGAGGCAGCAGAATTGGCCGGAGTCAAGGGGCGTAAGTTTGTGGTGGGGGAGCAGGCCGCCAACGAGACAATGAGAAAAGGTGTTTGTTATGGAAGCGGTGAGGACGTGCGCTACCTAGATCGCGGCGGCAACCACGAGGGGGTCGCCGTCGCGTTGCCGCAAAACGTGACCTGGCGTTTCGCGTTTCGCGTCTGGTGTCACCTCCTCGTCCTCACTGGCATTGTCGTCGCGGTCACGGTCGCGGTGGGCGGCTGAACATGCACCCACGACCAGCGCATCCTCCTGGGCCGTGACGCTTCTGCCCGTCGCCGTCCCGACGCGTGTATCCAGGTAGCGAGATTTAGGTCCAGTCCAGGTGCATTAGCCGCCATGGTTCCAGCAACGCCGCACTCATGGCCCAAGACGATGCCTCAGCACACGCACGCAGAATGGAAGATCACAGCAGAGCAGAGCACAGTACGGCCCGGACGCTGGTTCCAGTCGCAGTGGGCCAGAGCCATGTGTTTGCCCGATAAAGTGCTGACTGTCCACTCTGCGCACTAGACGGACCAACCCCCGACGCCCCGCCCTCGCATACGAGTGCGGCGCTCAATGTCTTGCAGGAGACGACGTGAATTGGCAGGACAGCCGAGTTGTGCTAATGCCGGAGTCGCAAAGATTGGTTCAGCACATGGCCGAGGCATCGCGGGGGCGGCGGTGTCGGGCGGCTGGCGGCCCTTCTAAGGTGGTCGTGGTAGGACGCTGGCTACGGTGCTTGCAGGGGACACTGGGGGAAAGGCCTTGATCTCCTCCCCAGTCGACGTGCTGCCATCCGCATCTATCCAGCATCCATCTCAACCACCGCCCCTCGCCCCTCGCCCGTCCCCAGCACGCCGGATAGACGCACTGCACTCCAGACGGCACGCAGCGAACCAATGTACCCAGCGCTCGCTTCCTGCCTAGCCGCTTCCCTCGCCCGCCGCTGATTTGCTGCTCACCCCTTCTGGCCACCATCTTACGTCCGTAACGCTTCAACCCTGTTGCTGGTACCATACCGCGGTCCCACAGCCTCTCACAACCCATCATGTCCACCGCGTCCCTGCCAAGCCAGGACGGCATCTCATGGCCCAGCCAAATGCCCGCCGCTGCTGCGGTTGACCGCAAGACTCAGCAGACCCAACCTCGCGTGCGCCGCCGCAACCGCCTCATCACATCCTGTCTGGAATGTCGACGGAGAAAGTTAAAATGTGACAAGGGCCAGCCATGCACCCATTGCACAAAGAACTCGCGCACATGCGTCTTTATTGCCCAGGGACTAGATGCAGACGCCCAGGCAAAGCTCGCAGAGGTCAAGGAGCAGATGGGCATGCTCGAGCGGAGTCTTGAAGAAGGCATTGCTCGCAAGACAGATTCTAACACTAGAAGCCCGTACATCTTTTCCAAACTGAGCAACCTCCCCGGCCACAGCGACCATGAAGATGACGAGGAGACCCGGGACCTCCGCCCAACAGGCCTCGTTACCGAAGATGCTACCTACTACGAACCTGAAGACGATACCAATGACGATTTGGTCGATCTCGGCTTCCGCATGGGCAAGATCCGAATAACAGAACGCATTGGCGGCCTCGTCCGTCCAAAATTCTCAGACGAAGTACCTTTCCCACAAGCGCCATTCCAGTCAGCTTCTCTACTAACACATTCCTTCTCTAGTTGGCTCAGCACATGAAATCTATGCCCCAGCACGAAAGCCCCTCTCAAGCAAATGCCGACGAGGACCCCAGTTGGTTAGCACCAAGTCAGGACTATGTTGCACCATCCTCCAACTTCATGTTGGCTTCCGGGCTTGACGGCGCTTCGCTCGCCTCGTATCTGCCAGCTCGATTTGTCGTCGACAAACTCATTGCCCATTATTGGGTTGCTGTGCATGCTGTTGCTCGAGTCGTCCATCGTCCTTCCTTTGAGAGGCAGTACCAAAACTTCTGGATCAGAGTCAACATGGGCATGGAACCCCGTTCCTCCTTCCAAGCTGTTCTTTTTGCAGCTATGCTGAGCTCTGTTGTCTCCATGAGTGAGGACAGGGTGCGAACTGAGTTCCAGGTTGACAAACGAACCTTGACATACACTTTTCGTGAGGGAACAGAGGCAGCACTCGCCAAAGCCAATTTTCTGCGCACTACCAAACTGGAAACACTTCAAGCTTTTGTCATGTACTTGGTATGTCGCCTTCAAGCTGGTCTTGAATAGACCACATGACATTTGCTACGCATTCTTTGTGTTTTTCCGGGCAGCGGAACAGAGCTAATTCACCCATTCTAGATACCCTTGTGCCGAAACGAAGTGTCCCGCGCCCATTCTGCTCTGACAGGATCCTTGATTCGCTTGGCCGAATGCATGGGACTCCATCGCGATCCTGCCACATACAGTAATTCCCCTGTCGAAATTCAGGTACGGCGCCTTCTGTGGTACCAGATCTGCTTCCTAGACATGCGTACTTGTGAAGCTGTGGGTCCCCGCCCACAGATTCGACTGGATGATTACGACACGCGCTTCCCTCTCAATGTCGATGATGATGACCTCGACCGCGCTGAGCGTCGTGAGCCTGGCGTAGATGTCAGCAAGGACTCGACTCGTTTCACTGACATGACTATAAGTCGTATGCGCTTTGAAGCCTATGAGATGCATCGTTTCCTTTGGATTGAACGCCCAAAGTTAGACGAGAAACGCACTGGCGACAAGAACCAAGTGACCATTACCTCTATCCTATCGCGTGTTCAGTCGTTCTTAGCAGCCATGGAAAAGAAGTACGTGCCCATGCTCAGCAAGTC
Organism: Curvularia lunata; assembly: GCA_005212705.1. NCBI lineage: Eukaryota > Fungi > Ascomycota > Dothideomycetes > Pleosporales > Pleosporaceae > Curvularia > Curvularia lunata. The sequence continues at coordinate 567,763 of PELC01000002.1, read as the reverse complement.
GAACCCGTTGCACGTCTTGGCCTCGGAACTTCATGGTATTGTCTCGAACCGACTTTATGTCTCCATATTACAGAAATACATTTCTAGTGCTCGCAGCAAGATGCCTGAACGCTTGCGGCAGCTTGTCCTGAGCGCTGCGACCATGATCCTGGAACACGGTATGGCAATTGAGCAACATCCTGTCTTGTCTTGCTGGTCATGGATTGTCGGTGCTCTTCATCAACACCACTGCGCGCTTCTCCTTATTAGTGAGGTCAACATGTCCAAGCCAGGACCAGCTATGGAGCAACGGATTTGGAGATGTATAGACTACTCGCTCGACCTCCCGCCGGGGCTCTCCAATGAAGAAAAGACCAAATCAGTCTTGACAGAGCTGATGGGTAAATCAAAGAAATATTCTGACATGAAACGAGTGCGCCCCCCGACAAAGGCATCACAAGCGCCAAATCCGCCACCAAACCCGCCACCAAACCCGCCACTAAACCCGCCACCAAATCCTATACAAAGACCCCAAGAAGATCAAGCACAGCGTCAGGAGAGTTTGTCAGCGCCTTCCAGCAGCGTCAGTCCCCCATCTCATGGTCTGGGAGGAGAATCAATGGTACAGCAGTTTGTGCCATCACCTTATCCGCCCGTCGCACCAAATGGGTCGGTACTGGGTCCTAAAGGAAATCATTTTCCTGGTGCTATTCCCACTGTAGATTGGGGAACTATCGATCTCCCAGCGTCGGTTCCAGTCGCACAACCAGCAATGTACAGTGACTTTGTTCCCAACTCTGCCAGTACCTATGTTCCCAGCGCCAATATGGAGCCGTACCGTGGTGGTAGTGACAGTAGCCCGAGTTCTGCCATATATGGCATGACTCCCAGATCGTCAGGTAGCAGCAATCCCATGGATGCCATCAACGAGATCGATTGGGTGAGTTAACTCGCACCATGTCAAAATGCTTACTGCTAACAAAGAAGTAGAACGACGTTGAGAGGATGTTTGGCAGTGCAGAAATGGGTGTAGGGAACATGCTTATCCCACCTTACACTTTTCCGCAGTTCTCAGTGCAGGACTTGCAATGGCCCGAGCAATATGGCATGCTGTGAGAGTTACAGCGTGACTATAGTTGCGGGCTTTTCTCTTCTACTCCAACTTCGTTCAATACCGCGAAAGCTGCTTATATAGTCCGTAATATCTTGTAACCCTAGAAGTGTGTTGCGATAACACCCGTGCTAATATAATGTTCACCTTTACCTCCACTCTTACCTTCTCTTTCACTTTCACCTTCACTTTGACTTGATTTTTTATTTTTACTTTCTCACTTGCCTTTACTAGTGCTCGAGTGGCTTCTACTGGTCTATATGAATATCCATCTAGCCTAAAGCTCCATTTCTCTTCATCCCTACTTTCTACGATTTCCGTATGTGTTTGAAGTTTTTGTATAGCTGTTCTCATGCCTGCATCACTAACGTGTGTCTAGTCAACTACACCCCGCCTTCATACACTCACACGCGCCCATAAACCACCCCAAACAATGTCCAAAGCAACTGGCCAGTCTGGCTATGACTCCGAAATCTCAATATAGGAGCTACAACTGTCTGCAACGCCCAGAAAGCTCTTGGAAACAGAAATTGATACGGGTACGATCAAGAAGGGAGATGGTCTTTTTACACAGTGTGTAATTATAAAAGGCCTACTTCTAGGAGCACGAAAGAACTGCCACTGCGGCTCTGCATGAATACAATGCTCTTTCCGTAGGTATTCTACACACACGTGTTTGCAGTTTCTAACACTCGTTTATATAGGCATAATTAAGGAGGGTGAGCAAGAGCTTGAACAGCCTCCTTCTAAAAAGCAGATATGTGCCCGCACAGACGATACTGGTGCCTCTCTAAGTCTCTCGACCGTTAGCACGACCGTTGAGTTTCATACAGGCATGTCCATGTTTTCCAATCTTTTTTTTTTCTACCGCTAATATTTAAATAGAGCTCCGCTCGGCCATGAAGGAGTTTCGCAAGGCTGCAACACTACTAAATAACTACGCTTCTCTTTTTAAGGAGCTTTCATATGAAGATTAGACCATTTGCAGATAGGTTTAGCATAGTGAGGATAGGTTACGGGCTTTTTAGTGTCTTCACCGGTTATGATGTCTTCAAACCTGGGCTATAGGCCCATATTATCGCCCTTTCGGGTTTTTCATGTTCATACGGAACATGGATATGAAATTCAATACATGTTTGTTGAATCTGCACTAACCTTGCCCAGCCCTACATGCCTCAGCACTGCACTTTTGATTGGAATTGCAAAAGTCTTTAGACTGGAAGAAAAAACATCGCATTTACTTCAACAATCCCTTCGCGGCTAAAATGAAAGGAAGCAAGTTTCTTGGTCCTATTGTGATGCTCTGTTGCGACACCATCCTACCATACCCTGTTCCCATTCCGTCTCACTTTAATCGTCTTGTGGACCCCGGGGATAAGAAAAGGACCTCTTACACTCCTCCGAAAGCCAAATGTGCATCGCAAAGAAAACGTAGGAATCAGCGTTGAGAGTAGGCCTCGTTTCATACTTCTGACCAGCCGGCGTGTCTTTGTACGAGAGACACTTGTAAGCGCCGTAAGCAAAATCATCAACTTGAGCCCCAACCCTATAGGCATTTTCATTAGCAAATTTACATTGAATCGTTATTGTCAAACTCACTGTGCCTCGCTAACTTTCCCATAGTGCATAAACTCATGCAAAACATTCGCGCCACGATATTGCCGCGTTGTAGTGTCGGTATCAATATGATTAGCAATGGACGCGCAGTTGTTGGCCAGGTAGTCAGCCTTGCTCTTCCTGGTGAAGAACTTGTCGCAGTAATGCATGGACGGGCCAAATCCGCCCTTCCTCGTTCGACTATAGTATGCAGTTGGACTCTTTCCATTCACCACCTGGTCGCAGAATTTCGGAGTCCGACGCAAGTAGTCGTCGTCCCAGACTTTGACATCACCGAGGACGACAGAGCCCTCACCATTTGCGTTGGCGCCGACAAAATTGGTAAGGACGCCTCGCACATCGTCTTCAACTCCTCCGGCCGGCCATCCTGGACGGTCCGGTCCGAACCAGGCCTTCAATAAACCGGCGTATTTGGGATCGTCAAACTTCTGTAACGCTACACCGGCAATGTCGACGGCTTCTTTCTGGGCCTCTTGGAGGAATTTCTTCCGTTCATCGGACTTGATGTCATCTACGTTGAACAGAGTCCGCTTGCTAAGGTTTGGGCTGACTTGAAAGAGGTTTCGGGCTTCGACGCTGTCAGATTTGATGGGAGTGGCAGCAACGAGGCTCGAAAGTGGCAGGGCCACGAGGAATAGGGCTTTGATTAATGTCATTTTGAGAGACAAGATGTTTCGTATGTTCAAGTAATTGAGAGAGCTATTGATGAGGGGATGTTGGTTTGTTGATGGTGTAGGTCTTCGACAGGTCTTCTTCCACCTTCATATAGTCTTCTGTTTCGTCTCATACGACTGTGCCTCTCTAAGGCACTGCCCTCCTGCCCGCCTTGATGATCCACTCACGTTTGTACAAAGTCTGCGCCGGGGACCGAATGTTAGGGGCCAATGTGTTGGATACGTCATGCCTCATGATACCAGATGATCAATACGGCGCAGTATTGGTATCATTTTTCACTCAGCTCCTGATGGATTCAGAATGGAAAGTTGGTTGAACATCATATGTGGGGGCGAGAGGCACGGTGTAGAGAAGGGAAATCGTCGTTCGATACTAGTAGCATGATTCTTGCGAATGGAACTTGAAGTCAACATATGAAATTCTGAAAACTACTGACGAAGGTGCTTGTGGATTGGGTCATCATTTGCTATCACAACTAATCAGTTAATGTAGGCTCAACCAGACTCTTTCTTTCTTCCCAGCTCATATTCGGACGGCGGGGGTAGAAGGCTGTTGTGTTTTCGCACTGGCCGTGTGCAATAGCAGGAGGATCCATACGTACAGAGACCTAGGAATACAATCTCAAAGATCCTAGTCTTGACATTTTGGTCTCAAGTATCACCTGCTCGCTCAGCTCCGCCTGTACGTCGATCAAAGGATATCTTCCTCAGAGTCAGTGCGGTATGGTCGTCAATACGAGTGCCATGATTTGTCAAGTTTTGGACTCGAAACACGATGAGAGGTGCGATCGCCGAAGGAGTCGGACCTGAGTAAACTACTGACTAACAAACGGGAATAGAATTAGGATATTAGAGTTTTCGTAGGCTGGAGTCAGGCCACCGGCGTCCGAGGCAGTTATTCGTGTGCAACGCGGCACAGCAAGGCTGTTTCCATGGGGCGAAAATTGCATGACGTCAGAACATTCCAAGATGTTGCAGAAGGAATCTAATTCGGGCGCTGACAACTCATTCCTTTTGACTAGAAAACGGTGACCGCAGTTGCCAACTAGTGTCTCCCTCACTGCAACCCAACATATTTATCCCTCAACTTTTCCCCAGGCTCGCACTACACATAGCACGAAGCGCATGCTCACCATGACTAACCAAATCGCCTCCGGCAATGCCCTGTCTCTCCGGTTCGAGGCAGGAGATCTGGAAACCAACAACAAGTTCCAGTTGAACCGCGAAAGAAATTTGAACCTTGGTCTCATTGTGATCACAACTTTCGAGACAGAGTGTTCGACGACCCTCTTTTGTAAAGGCCTTACCAGAACCGGATTGGATCTGCTAGAGGCACTGAAATCAGGACTGCTCGAACTAGTGGAGTCTGGCAAGGAAAATGTGATCGTGCTACCTTCTGCCATATCGCCTCAGCTAGGCCAGCTCAACATACCCCCCAAGCCATCACCACAGCATCGGCAGACATCAGTCAATGTTTATACTGATACAACACATGCTGCATGGAAAGACGTCTTGCAGCCTGGTCATACCTATGGTTTACGATTATCCAAGAATAACGGCGAAGTTTTCGCTTGTTATACTGATGATATCAATGACCAACCCGAAAGCCTTCCGCCAGCTAAGAAGCTGACCGTTGGTCGCGAGGGAAGCACACACTATTTCACTGTCTATGACGACCCGGCGCCTCCAAGAATCTTCGCCAGATTGGAAATGCCGCACCAAGCTCACCTCACTGGCCCAATCCCCTTCACCTTTGTCATCGAGTACACAACAGACAGTCGCGAACCCCTCGTGATTGATAAATCCCGCTCCCCACTTTCAGTCTTCTCGGAAGACCTAAAGTCTGTTGACTCACTGATCGACTGTCAAGACACCAAAACCGGGGAAAAGGTACCTTGGTCTGGTGCTTTCGGCTGCTGGGACTCTGATCCTCATCCAGAATTTCCGGAAGATGATGATTTCATCGAGATTTCTGCGGATAGGCCATGGCGATTCGAATGTACGTTGGAAAATCAGGAGAACGAGGACGAGTATGTGCGCAGTATAGAGGGCCTAGAGCCTGGTCACACCTACAAGGCTCGGGTTGCCGGACGTGCTCTTGTTGCGTTCAATCGGTGGCAGTATGGAAAGAAAGCTGAGTTGTTGGCTGGGACGCAGGATGAGAAGATGAGGAGGTGGGAGGTTGATATGGATAAGTTGGGGAGCTTGAGGGTTGAAAGGGTTGGGGAGGAGATTGTTTTCGAGGCTGTGGCGTGAGTGTGCGATGGGCATTCTCGAGCCTTGAGATCTTCCATCGGAATGCGGGAGTTGGAGCTGTTATATACACGGCACTATAGAACTAAAGTCTTTTCAAATTCTAGGGGATCAAATCACAGCACCGCCATCAATGCTCTTAATAGTGTTCGAGATCAAAAAGGTAGACCTTTCTTCTTGCTTTCGAGACCTAAGTAATGGTTTAGCCTATACCTCAGCAATAGCATATCAAGCTATACATAGTTTACACATCAACTACGACTTCACACCACCGAAAGCTAGGTATACAGATAGACAGCATGAATTTATATTATGTCACCCCCGTTCATTACTATTAAGAACCCCAGGTTTCTATCTAATCTCATCCAACCTTCTTGAAAAGTCGACCATCATGTATCTCAGAGGGCGGTAGAGGCCATCTGAAATTAAACTCAACAGTATCTCGCCGGGAAGCATTGGGCGCATCGCTCTGTGAATCAGTTTCGGTAGGCATCGTGTCGATTTTGCTGTCATGCTTGATTTCTCTACGCTCATCCCGCGAGGTCTGGCGTTCCGAGCCATCGTCTTTGACTGCTGGAGAGTCTGCAGGAGGACGTGATGAGAGTGGCGTGCAATGTGCCTTTTCGCAGCATTGACGCAGGTGGTCGAGATGGGGATGAAGAATCATGATTTCAGATACGGGGTTCCCTGCGGGTGCTACGGTGTAGGTGTCTTAGTAACGATAAAGTGGTCTTATGGGCAGTTTTATAAGCGGTGGTGGTAGAAGAAGATGCGCATGGTAGGGCGAGTGATTGAGAGGTGTGAATTATAGATTTGTTGCATTGACTTTTTTTTCACTTCAAAAAACGTTGACAACTATGTTGCGTTAATAGAATTGGAAGTTTGAATGAAGCTATCAGTAACAGTGAAGAAAGTTGCATGATTCACAACTGGACATCGAGCAACTACGAAGGGTTGAAGAGACAAACGCTTGCTTCATTTCAAAGAAGGATATGTGACACTCGGGTCGCTCGCTAAAATGAGCCCTGTAGTTATTAATCCATGCCGAATAAGAAAGAATTGAGAATACCAATTGGTTGTGTTGGTGGTTGGTGGGGTGCATGCAGTGGCGGCTTCATGTAAGCAAAGCGGCTATTGCCTATTAGGGAAGGCGCCGCCAAGGCTCGCTTGTTCTCGCAGAACCATCAATATTGCCGTCCCACCACGACTTTTCTGCCTCTTACGAACTTCCCACAAACTCCACGGCAGTCATTCTTTACAACCAGAACCGATTGACTACCTCAAGCACTAGCCATGCGTGAGTATCATCCTTCTGGTCGGCTTCTACAAAGATGATCGAATTTCTGCGCGGCTAGGATACACGACTGAGTGTACGCCTGGCTACCAGAGATTTCGACTTCTTTAACAGCCAGGCTTCCCTAGACGACCATGCGCTTACATACCCAAAGCTCCCAAGTTCGATCCCTCCGAGGTGAAGGTCATTCACCTCCGTGCGACCGGTGGTGAAGTCGGTGCCTCATCCGCGCTCGCTCCCAAGATCGGTCCTCTCGGTCTCTCTCCCAAGAGTAAGTCTCCAGCATTCTGTAGAACACGCAGCCGGAAAACAATTCTAACACACTCCTAGAGGTCGGTGAAGATATCGCCAAGGCTACTGGTGACTGGAAGGGTCTCCGTGTCACCGTCAAGTTGACCATCCAAAACCGTCAAGCCGCCGTCTCCGTCGTCCCCTCTGCTTCCTCCCTTGTCATCAAGGCCCTCAAGGAGCCTCCTCGTGACCGTAAGAAGGAGAAGAACATCAAGCACACCAAGAGCATTCCTCTTGATGAGATCATCAACATTGCCCGCACCATGCGCTTCAAGTCCATGGCCAAGGACCTGAAGGGTACCGTCCTTGAGATCCTCGGAACTGCTTTCAGCACTGGCTGCAAGGTTGACGGCCGCAGCCCCAAGGACATCTCCGACGACATCAAGGCTGGCGAGATTGAGAGTGAGTTAACTGAGGACAGTTTATGAAAGAATTCTGGCTAACAAGTTACAGTTCCTGAGGAGTAAACGTTTGCGCAATGTGCTCAACAATTACGATGAATGACATATGCCATAGAGGGCGCTACATAGCTGAATGAGGATCATGTCTCCAACCTCGAAGTTACCGTTTCGGAACCGGGGGTTTTCACAGCTACGGCGTTTGGGATGTTTGATACCATACTATAAAAGTGACTCTGGCATACGGCAATGATATGACAAATCTTGCCACTTCTGAAATGGCTTTCCTATGCAAAACGTGGTTCTGGCTTCATGCGCGCAAAGGTTTATGATGATGCAACCTCCAGATGCGTGACACCCTGATCTCATACGGAATGTTGACAATCCGATTTTGCCAAACCGGCGTTGTTGGAACCCTGTTGTTGCCCTCTCCCACAACCCGTACAACCGTAATTGTAGGTTGGATTTATAGGCCGCCAATTTCCGGTTTCACCGGTTGAGGGATAGTCACCACACATACAACTGGCATGTTTTGCTGACGTAACAGTAGAACCGAGCTTTATGGCGCATGCTCGGAGTGTGCCTAGTAAACTCCGTGATTGCGCGTCACCAATAGTTTGTAGGCTGAACCGCCAGAACAGTTGCGTGGAAATGTCAGCATCTCGCAAAACTCCCACCCAGTCATGCGTCGACGGCGATCAGATGAGCTCCCACGATTTGAGAAGGAGCTCAACCTGCCGGCATTTCGCATGCGCCGTCACTACATACTTTACCTTGTCGGCTTTGCATTCTTGTGCTGGCTGATGTACCCAACCCACAATCCCGAATCTAAGACAGGTGACGTCCTCAAGATCAACTGGTCGAACTATGCATACAGCGTCTATGCCATCGACAGTGCATCACTCTGTAGCGCTGTCCTAGTACTCGATGCGCTTTCTCGCTATGGCAGCAAGGCAGATCGCGTTCTCTTCTACCCCGAACACTGGGACACGACCGTAGAAAGCCCTAAAGATCGAGACAGCCAGCTGCTCGTTTTGGCGCGAGATGTGTACAAAGCCAGACTCTATCCTGTCAAGCCGCTCCAGGTGGCAGGTCGAACTGAAGGTAAGTTAGGCTTTCGGAAGCGCAATTTTAGTAACAAACGAGTAACGGGATGACAGGCGAGTGGGTGTGGGACGAGACGGTCACCAAGTTGATGGCATTCTCCCTTGAGTACTACGACCGCATCATCGCTCTAGACTCGGATGTTACGCTCCTTGGCTCTCTTGATGAGCTCTTCCTCCTCCCTTCAACACCAATTGCGATGCCGCGTGCGTATTGGACAGACAGCAAGCCATGGCCATTGTCAACGAAGCTCATGGTCATCAAACCCAACCTGGTTGAACTGGAAAAATTCAAGAGATTGATGGAAGGCGGTGGCGACAGCATGCTGATCAACATGCACAGATACGACATGGAGATTGTAAATGAACGTTACGAGGAGAGTGCGTTGGTTCTGCCGCACCGCCCGTATGCCCTTCGTACATCTGAGTTTCGACTGAATGACCACTCGGACTACTTGGGAGATTCGGACGAGAAATGGGACGCCGAGAAAGTTTACAGAGAAGCGAAACTTATCCATTTCAGTGACCACCCATTGCCACCACCGTGGTTTGCGTGGCCCGTGGGCAGTGTTGCGGAGATGCAGCCCGATTGCGGAGGTAGTCACGAGGGAACATGCGCTGAGAGACGTATATGGATGAGTTTGTACCAGGACTTCCGCCACCGGCGTAAAGATGTTTGCAAGCTGTTGAGTGTACCGGCTCAGGACTGGGCCACCATCAAGCGACAGGGGCATTACAACATGACAGCGCCCGAGACCGCTAAGCCTCCAACGCCGAGCTGAGTGGATCTGAGACTTCGATGATGTTAATGAGCAGGATACACGTGTGATGAGCTGGATCTGAGTACTACGCTGCGATCGTATTGGAGTTTCAGCTCACGTAAGCGGGTACATGCGGAGGTAACTTCATGCGTTGAGGACGACGAGGTACAACTGCCGGATACCTTATTTTTGGAGTGCGGGACGATGCTTTACCATATTTTATAAAATGATGGTAGTTACTGGTAAGACGAATGACGAAAACGTGATGGCATGACCGCTCGACGCCAATAATAGGAATCCAATTGTATATCTTGAAACTTAATGCATGGAAGCAAGCCCTTGTCCTGTTGAATAAGCGGTCCGACTGTAACTTTTATCTACGACCACTAACGCCTGTCCGAAACGGCAGGGCGAACCATGCTCAACCCGGCAGACCTTGCTCCCACGATTGTGCAAATTGGCTATACACGTCATCTGTTTGTCGGCATTGCGCACTCACGTGGCCGGAGTGTCCAGAAGCACAGCTGAAGTTCAGGTACTGGTGACTGTCATCCAGATCCGAGTATTACTACAAAGCGCAACGGCGGCAGCAGGCAGCGCGCGTCTACTGCGCCCCTCCACCAACCATGCAGAATGTTTCATAAAACACGGCGACAGCTAGACGCTCGTAGCACTCAGCCCAACCGCCTAGTACACACATAAACCCAGGGCGCGGAAACAGGCGGCACGGGCGCCTTGGCACGTACTGCCGCCAGGATTGCGCCAAAATCTCCGAAGCAACATGCCATTTTCCAACCGAGTGCGTAATGGGCCCCGTTGTTTTAGGATTGCTCTTCGGGATGCTTTGCGAGAGACTCTGTGCGGTGCTTGAAAAACGGTCCGTGGCGTGCATGCTGACCTCAGAATCTTAACACGGCTGCACGTCCAATCATGAGGGCCAAGGGTGGTGTGTGTCGGCGGTGATTACACAGAGCCAAGGGGCACCAGCCGTTTGTTCTAGCGTTACAGAGTGATCTGCATTCGGGTGGCGGGGGATGATCATGTTCTCCAGCCGGCGACCAGGCTTTCAGGACCAAACTGGCAACACACGACTAGGCACGCGCAGTCATCTCCGGGGGTTGCCATGTCTCAGATCCTACAGGTCGAGGAGAGACAGCGTGGTATGGAAGGGCGTTGGCTGCATGCGCCAAGCATCATAAGAGCAACGATAGGGTTGCAACACCATAACCGCCACAACGCACGCGGTACGGTGCGAAAGGGGGGAAGCGAGCACATGGCTAATAAGTGTGGGTTACAGCGGAGAGGCTTGGGGGCAGTTAGGCTATGCAGCAAGGCTGAGTGACCGACTGGCTAGCAAGGCCTCAGGGGGGCCCGCTCCCGGTGGCGCGCACCATGCAGCCAGTGATCTGTGTGAAGCTTAAGATTGTGAATGGGCTAGCATGGTCGGGCAGATACCCCAGCTGCACCCGGCGTCAAGGCTGACCAAGTCAATGCACCAGGCATTGAAAAAGCGCCCCTTCCTCTCCACCATAGCATTGTCGAGCTACAGCACATTCGTTCTTTGCCTCGCTCCTCGTTGACCAAGTCTCGGGATCACGGGCCTAGTGGCTGTTGTTTACTTGGTCTTCTAATTCAACCCTTCCTTCTGCCGCCTGACAAACAACAATAATGCGCGACCTTACTCTAACCTCTGTTCTCACGGCAGCCCTGCTCGTCAGGCAAACTGGAGCCGTGGCCGTCAACCCTCTGCCCAAGCCGGCCAACATTACTTGGGGCAACTCAGGATGCTTCTCAGTAGGATCAATCAAGCTTGATGGCCCGGACAACAAGCTGCTTTCTGATGCATTCAGCCGGATGACAAAGACGGTGACGGACTTGAAGTGGATCCCTGCAGGTGTTGAGGCGCCCATCAGATCCTTTGAGCCCTTCCCCGGTAAGACTGCAACCAAGAAAAGGAGCAGACGTGCGGATTCTTCTGGTTCCGCCGGCAATTGCACAGGAACAATCAGCACCGTCAAGGTCAGCATTGCAAACACCAATGCTCAGCTCCAACATGGCGTCGACGAGTCCTACAAGCTGGAGCTCGCCGCTGGATCAGATAGTGTTCAGATCAGCGCCGAGACCGTCTACGGTGCCCTCCACGCTTTCACTACTATGCAGCAGATTGTCATCAACGATGGTTCTGGCAAGCTGATCATCGAGCAGCCTGTCTCCATTGACGACAAGCCTCTCTACCCCGTCCGTGGTATCATGATTGATTCCGGCCGTAACTACATCTCCAAGGCCAAGATCTTTGAGCAGATTGACGGAATGGCTCTTTCCAAGCTCAACGTCCTCCACTGGCACATGGTCGACTCTCAATCCTGGCCCGTGGAAATCGAGGCCTACCCGGAAATGACCAAGGATGCTTACTCTGTAAATGAGGTCTACACTCAATCAGACCTCAAAGAGATTGTCGAGTACGCTGCTGCCCGCGGTGTGCGTATCCTCGCAGAAATCGACATGCCCGGCCACGCTAGCTCCGGCTGGGAAGAGGTTGATGAGAACATTCTGACCTGCCAGAACAGCTGGTGGTCCAACGACGACTGGCCTCTGCACACAGCTGTCCAGCCCAACCCAGGCCAACTTGACATTCTCAACAACAAGACGTACGAGGTGACTGGCAAGGTCTACAAGGAACTCGCCTCTATTTTCCCCGACAACTGGTTCCACATTGGCGGTGACGAGCTCTTCATCAACTGCAACAACTTCTCTTCTCTTGCCCGCGACTTCTTCGCTAGCGGGAAGACCATGAACGACCTCTACCAAGTCTGGCTCGACCGTGCGCTCCCCAACTTCCGCTCCCAGGTCAACAAGACCTTCGTCATGTGGGAGGACGTCAAGCTCTCCGCCGATGTCGCCGCCTCAGGCAACGTTCCCAAGGACATCATTCTGCAAGCCTGGAACAACGGCATTGATCATGTCGCGAACCTCACCAGCCAAGGCTACCGCGTCATCGTCTCCAGCTCCGACTTCATGTACCTCGACTGCGGTTTCGGCGGCTACGTGACCAACGATCCTCGCTACAACGTCATGGTGAATCCCAACGCAGCCGATGGCACCCCCAACTTCAACTGGGGTGGCAACGGCGGTTCCTGGTGCGCCCCTTACAAGACCTGGCAGCGCATCTACGACTACGACTTCACCACCAACCTAACCGACACCCAGAAGAGCCTTGTCCAGGGTGCCATTACCCCTCTTTTCGGCGAGCAGGTCGACTCCGTCGTCATCAGCCAGAAGATCTGGCCGCGTGCTGCTGCCCTCGCTGAGCTCGTCTGGTCCGGCAACAGGGACGCCGACGGTAAGAAGCGCACAACTGAGATGACCCAGCGCATCTTGAACTTCAGGGAGTACCTCGTTGCAAACAACGTCCAGGCTACGCCCCTCGTACCAAAGTACTGCATGCAGAACCCGCACACGTGCGATTTGTACCTTAACCAGACTGTTATTCAGTAGACGAGTCACTGACAGACAGGGAGAATTGGGAGTAGCTTTTATGGTTTTCAAGTGGAGTTGAAAATAAACACGACAGTTTTGCGTGGTTCTGAGGGTGGATTGCATAGTTGGCTCTCTCACATATCTTCTGTGTCTGCTTCGGCTCATGTCCATACCTTTTTTTCCTCATGACATATACATTCAAAAAACGTAATATAGCGATTACCCTTCTCGCTTGGAATGAGAAATGATCGACAAACACTGTCTTGTTCATTGTGCCAAAACTCGTGTGATCGTTCACTAGGGCAAACGCAACGTGCGATCAGATCTTTCCTTTCTTTTCTCGCGAATTTACACCAAGAGAAAGGCGTTCCTATTGAACGGATGTGGTACTGCAAAGCCACATTCGAGGCGAAGCCGGACATGGTTTCCCTCCAGCTGGGTAAATCCAAAATAACAATAAGCGCTAAACGCAGGCTGTAGTGGGGCGTTAAACTTTCGCTATGAAAGCGATGCAGATGATGACATGATTCGTTAACCTTGGTATTGACAATGCGCTATTAGAAGAAAAAGCAACATGAAACAGTGGGCAAAAAGAAAATGTACATGGAGGCTATAATGCCTGTTCCCTACCCACCCCTCCCAAATCGGGCCTAACTTCGGTAGCGAATTCTGTACGGCTGAGAAACATGCAGACGACAGCTCCGCTGTGTGAAGCGAGAAGACGTAAATACTTTGTACCTGGGTGGCGGACACGGCTGCCGCCACATGTCCTACAGCCCCTACGATGTCGTCGTCAAATGCTTGGCCGCAAGCACCTCTTGTGCTGCCTGTAGCTCAGGAGATTTAACATCTGTCTCCCCCGACTTGCCTGGATTATGCGAGGAAGAGGACGAAAAAGGTTTTTTCAATGCATTCTTAATTTTCTCGCTCATGGGCTTGTGGTGCGCAGAATCGTCGGTCGAGTCGTTGGTAGCGGACTGGTCGAGGACTATTGGTTCTGGGAAGACATGAGCATGAAGTATTGAAAGATCGATCTATTGATGCACGCCAATCTCGACCAAAATGTGACAGAGATTTTTTGACATAGATGGGCTTACGCACCTCGGAACTGGGCGCTAGTGTCTGCTCGCGATGTATAGGTGCTGGTATTTTCAGGAAGGGCGCCGACCGGTGGTTCTGTGATGCATTAGTACATTGTTTTCTCCAGCATCACTGTCGTGTCTTGATTTGTTCTGTCGACTAAACTCTCAAAACGAACGACAGGCAGTCGCTAAATAGGACAACATACCTCGGAATTGCGCGCTTTCGTCCGCTGTCACCATGATGGTTGTAATTGGCTCCAACGCAGTGGTCAAAGCAATGTATTCAAGATATTCCGTTCCGACGTATCAAACTTGCGTGCGGGGAAGGGGGAAACAGTGCAGTAATATACGAACGTGCTAGCGCTACGTCACCTGCTGACCGAGCGTCTAGGCACATTGTGGCTGTTCCATGTTCAGATGATTAGATTCTTGGAATTCGCTTTTACTAAATGGTTGGCAGACGCGTCCGCCCCACCCATCCCGCATGGAAACGCTTGAGTTCCAGACTTTGAACCCTGAAAATCTGCACGGTCTGGGGCCAGCCACCTATCAGAGACGTTCTAGCTGGATCCCAACACGGACCCTGAGATCTAAACTTTCTTAACAAACTGGGCATATCGATCGACAATCAGGCTGAGGGCCATGGGGGTCTAGACGATTCGGATGGTATGCAGCCCATTCTCGTAGCGCAGGCACGGCAGATGAGCTTTTGTGTCTTCGTCCAAATCCGCCAACAGTTGCTCTGTCTCCGCCGGTTCTTGAGTCCAGGACATCCCAAATCTCTCGAACAATGTCTTGTCTTTATCCACTAGTTTAAGCAATAGGCAGTGCATGTAACTAGGTGATCCATCTTCGAACTGACAAGGCATATAGAACAAACGCCCTTGCACGTTGTCATCATGTCGAAAGTAATGGTCGTCCGGTAGAAAGTCAAGTTCAATGCCCGTCATCATACAGGCGTTCTCTTCGACAGTGTCGTGCTGTGAAGAGATGGTTGTATTGTCCAGAGCCATGCGCAGCGTTATATCTGGCTCTTCACTTTCACACAGCCGCAAAGGCTTGAGAACGCCGCGTAAGTCCAACCAACCATCGGTGACTGCACCTGTAGTATCTTCAGTCGCATGGGATAGTACAACATCCACTACTTGTATCTGGCTTTGGTCGAGGTCATTCGAGGGCAAATAGTGGTGAACGGCTCCATCCACAGACGCCCAGGACCAACTCGGGGCCCGATAAACCAGTGGACGTGGATGTGGACCCGTTATAGAAGAAACATACCATAGCAATGAGTCTTCTAGCCGGCTACGCCACATACCTGCTACGTACGTATCGTTTAGAAGAGCCATGAAGAATTTGGCTACACCTGAAAGTGCAATCAACTTATCGCTGGGAACAGTCAAGTCCATCTTACTGTACGCAGATACAATACCGAAATCCCAAGAGAATATCCATCTTTCCTGAGATTGAGCGCCTGTCTCAGACATATGTCTCTTTTCCCATGACTTCATGGCTGATAATGGCTCGTCCGGGATTCCATCAGGAAAAGTCTCACATGCAATTTGCTCTTTGCATTCCCAAAAAAGCTGGCTTCGACCGAAGTAAAGAACCCGTGGAGCAAGGTAACGCTCTTGAAGAACCCAACCACGGTTATGGAGAGGAGATTTTTCCAGATTGCGTGACCACAGCCGACGATCTATGAGCACACAATCAGTGAAGTCGCGACCTGACACAATGTCCTTCAAGTTGACTGTTACATGGTGACAACCCATTCGCAGTGGAGGATGGCGTCTGAAAAGTCCTTCGTTGCTATCTGCCGCATCTGCCGCATAAATATTGAGGTGAGAATGGAGGTACACTTTGTCCATGCGACCTGCTTCGTGATACCAATCATGAAGATTGTCGCCCTGTTGGACGATACAAAGTGAATCTATCCACAGGTATCGTATTCCGAGTCTTCGCGACACTTGTATAGCCTCCTGGAATGTTTTTGGCATATCGTCCATTAAAAAACGTTGATTAGGATTGGATGCCATTGACCGTGTAAGCTGAAGAGGCTTGCGGTTGCCCCAACGATGGCTCAGAGTAGCATAAGGACCGTCGGGCGACTTCTCTGCTGTGCGTATGAGTATGACATAGTCCTCATCCTTATGGGATTCGACTAGATGTAAAAGACGCGTGGGGTACCATGGGTTATCATGTCGGTAGGTGTTGCATTGTCGGTGTGATTGAATGCAGTCTCGCAGCCACATCCCAGCCATCTGCAATGACGTATTTGAGGAGGTATCGTCAGTGGTGAAGTTATCCTCCATGGGAGCATACTGGAAATCCGTGTTTGGTGCTTGGTATCTAGTATGCATGGGTGGGTGATGTGAGGGGGAGGAATCACGTTGTTCCAGAATAAAACTGCTATACACATACTGTAGCTCAGGAAACCAAATAGAATTATACATTATCCTGAAGGAGAGCTCGTGTGATAGCGTCGCAAAAGTGATGAAACGAGATTGTGGGCTGACGATGGTGTCTGCATTTTCCTCGGATCCAAAGGCTCGTAATGAATCTTGTTGAGAATCAGACAAGCTCTCCCAGGTTGGCTGACAGACAGGGCATCCGTCAGCTGCAGCAGCAATGAGTGACTCGCATGTCAAGTGGTGGCCGCACTGATGGTGATATTGTCAGCAACCTGCGACGGGCATTTTCTATTCGTTGCCTACCATCACATTTGACTGCGAGTCATCTGTCTGTGTTTCAACAATGTGACGGCGGTGTTGTAGGACACCGATGCATGTTTCGCAGAGCATGTCTGATATGCGATTCTGGAAAGGTTGTTGTAATTGGTGAGAGGATGATCAGGCTACAGGTTGGTAGCTCGATCACCCCGCGTTTTGTTGCGCTTGGGCAGCAGCCTTCAGCCTCTCTTTCCTCCCCTCTTTCCAAGCCTTGTCGAGAGCCTCAATCTTTCCGCCTAAAACCTGAACATTACCTGGCTCAAGCATGATAACTCCTCTTCTGACATCGATATCCTTGAGAAGAAGTTTGGTGCCGATAGTCATGTTTGTGTTGAGTTTGTCGATACCTTTTAGATCTATGGCATAGATCTTGAGGGCTTTGGCATCTTGCAGCAGAAGCTTGAACGGACCTTTACTTTGTATAGGCGTGGCGGCCTCGGCGGCAGCTTCATTTTCTTGCTCGACTACACGCACGATCTCTCTTCCTTTAGTCGTCTCACCGCGTTCTTTCGCCTCGATAGCCTCGACTTGTGACCAGCGTGAGTGTCCGATATCCTCAATATCGAGCACTTGGCACACAATAGGGCCGGGAACAATGCGGGACTTTGTGGTTCCAGTGAGCACATCTCTAGGGAATACTGAGTTAGATGGCTGGTTCAGGGACTTTGTGATGTCGGTTGCTAGTAGGCGAAAGATTGATGTTTGCTTGACGGCAGGCAGTGGTGTATTTGGTCGAATTGTGGAAATGAAGCTCTCCAGCCATGCAGCCGCAGGATAGAGATGACGGGCGTTGAGGTGCTGTGTTAGCTCAGCTGTAATATTAACTGTCATGATTAGAGTTGGGAACAATGTTGTGCAATTAGGAAAATATATTTGCGATTGTGAAAGGTCATGTGGTATATGGTGACCGACGCGACGCGTAGAATGACGTGGGGCTCTTTCCTCGGTCCTTCACATGAAGCTGCAACTCGCACCCTCTCCACCCAATCCACATACAACAATATGTCGACAATCGCCTCTCCTCGCGCCAGCTCTTCGATTCGAAGTCCCTCCCTGACCCGTACTTCCATTGACAGCAGCTCCTCGCATCGCCCCCAACAGCCCGCCCGCCGCAACCGCGCCGCTCTCCGCGAGTTCTACGGCATTAAAACAGCCCCCAAAGACGCGACTCCCGATATAAAGATATCTGAGGAGACTGCGACGAATCAATTGGGGCCGGAAGAAGATGAGACACTCACGGAGCTGGATGCCTCCGACTTCAACGCTGAGGCCTATGTCGAGGGCTTGCTTGCAAGAGAGGGGCTAAAAGGCGTGTTGAAAGTAGAAGCCGATTTGATATCACGTACGTTTGCTTGTGAAGGCTACATAGGCACACGAGCACAGACAGCTAATCCGAAGCACAGAAATCCGGAATCTGGACAGCGACCGCAAGTCTCTCGTTTACGACAACTACTCCAAGCTCCTCTCGGCTACCAGTACCATCCGCCGCATGCGCGGTAACATGGATCCTCTTGCACCTACTACACATACCCTCGGCCCCGCCATATCCCACATTGCCGAAACAGCCGCTTCCTTGTCATCATCGTTACAAGAAGGTCACCAAACTAAGCAAGAGGGTTTGGGGATCAACATGCGGGGGGAGCAAGACGGGCAGGAAAAGGCGGAGGCTGACAAGAAGCGGAGGCAAAAGGAAACTGTCAAATGGGTGCTCGATACGCCAAGACGACTGCAAATAATGGTTGATCAGGAGCGCCAAGAAGAAGCAGAAAAGGAATGGGATCAAGTGGGCAGCATACTAGAGAAGTGGAAAGGCGTCACTGGTGTGCAAGAGCTTAGGGAACAGTGCGAAGCCATCATGCACGACGAAGAGAGACAAGGCTCCGAATGAGTTGCAATGACGTCTGAAGCGCTAGACTTGTTCCTCCGTTCCACATCCGTCCTCGGAATGTCAAAAGAAAAGGCTCTGGGCTTTAGGGTCCTTTTTTCAAACCAAACATACGGAAAAACCAACCTCCCGCATGGCGAGCCACGAGGAAGACAAAAAAATGCGGGGAAAAACACGCGGTGGGTTTCGCAAATCCCGATACAAATACACGCCGATCGAACTATTACTCAACGAAAGGCACATTACAAAGCCCCGAAGAAGCAAAGAAGTAGCAGAAAACGTCAAATCAGTACTTCTATGCCGAGGTCTACTCACATGATGTAACCAGCAACCAACTGGACAAAGAACTCAACCAGTTTTATGCATATTTGCACCCTGTGCATGCCAAGTAGACGCACAGCACGTTGGTGGAAATGATGTCTCGCTTTTGCAGTAGGGTATTCCGCTTGGGCCCAGTCAAAGAGTCAGGAGAGTTTGGTTAGTCGAGGGGTGCCGATCTTCGGGCTCCTTCTCCCGATCTAATGCGTTGTTGTGCAATGACATATGTCGAACAAACAAAACGATAGTCACCTAGTGTGGAGTACCGGATACCGAAAGAAAAAACATGTAGTTTTTCTTTTCGTGGCCTTTGCCAACGAAAGAGAATGTCTAGATTGATTGAAATAAAGAATTGATGAATTTGTACAAATGTTGTGGAAGTCGGCGCGGTTCTTGGTAATGCAGCGCTCGTGGTATCAAATGTAATAACGCCAGTCTATGATGCGAAAAAAGGGGGGAACCTTGCCTTGTTTTCCCCCGCTCTTGAAGAGTGCCCCATGGGCTGTAAAAACAAAGGAAAGATAGTAATAATAGTAACAACATATGTTGGCTGACTTGTCAGCTAATGAATGGAGCCGAGTCTGTTCGCTCGAAAAAGTGAAGTGGTTCCCCTCCCGGATCCGTTTATTGATGCCACGCCATGAACCAAAGAAAAAAGAAACAAACAAGGGCTAGGCGGCGCATTTCTCCATGACTTGTCCGTGGTGTGCATTGGTGTGAACAGTCATGACGTTGGCTGGTGCAACGTGTCCTGCAGCACGCTCCATCTCCTCCTCGGCAGCGGCTTGCTGGTTAAGGAGGTTCAGATATGTTTGCCAGCCAATGGCGACAACGCCTCCAAAAATGCTTCGGTACTGGATGGGGACGTAAGTGAAGCTGAAAGCGGTGACTGCAGGCCAGATCTTGCAGCTGTTCCACCAGCTGGTGGGCACGGTGTTTTTGATGCGCTCGATGATCTCGGGAAAGGTGCCGCCAGAAAGGAGTGTCTGCATGCCGAAGAAGTAGGAGTTGAATAGTGGAGTAAAGAATGCTTGGTTGATGAACACCTATGCATAGGATTAGTATACTGTAAGCATACGTGTGCATGGGTAAAGGTGTCATACCTTGATGGATAGGGAGAGCGTCTTGGACCTGTAGTTGAAGCTGTTGGACAACCACAGGAACCATCTGTACGATGGGATTGCGCTCAATCCTCCAATGGCTAGGGCTCGCATTGTGCGAGACCAATCACGGTCGTCACTCCATTGCTGCACCCAGCCCTTCTCGTCAGACTCGTCGGCTTCATTGGCTTTTTCCTGCTGAGCAGAGGGTTCGGGCTGGGTGATGCTTTGGGCCACACAGTCTCCAATGAAGTATATGATGAGCGAAGAGACCAATTGGGTCATGTACGGCCTCCTTTGCTGCACGCGACCATATGCCCGAAAAGGCTCCACAATGGGATCGAGCCACAGCCAGCTGGGCCCGGGAATGGTACGCGCCGCCGTGGCAGAAGTCTGACCGCCCTCTGGATTTGTACTGTTGTATCGGCGAGAGGCATTGGAAGGGTGAAGACGTAGGCGGGTGCGCTCGAGGTGGGTGGTGTTTCCGGTGTTGCGAGACGGGGCGTTGGGGATGCGCCTTAGGCCGACGCGGACCCAGGCGCTGGAAGGGGCTATCATGATGGCGGATTGTGTGAGGTCGTGTGGGTTGGAGCAAGCCTCAGAAATATGAACGAGTGGAAGCCATGATGAGCTGTTTGTATTATGAGTTGTCACGTAAGGCGCATGTGCTGAGTAGCGTTCCCCGAGTGTCGGCGCACAAATGTTGGGGACGCACGTCGGGGGCGCTCGGATAGGCTCGGCTTAGTCACGCACGCCATTTCAACCCAGCGTGCCAGCCCTGCCCCCAGTCTGTTCTAGAATGGCTCCACCCAATTTGCCCCCGGCAACGGCCAGAACCAAGGGCATCCCTCATGCTACTCTTCTTGTTGCACCCACTGGCTGCTCACACGGTCTTGCGACAGCCGTCCACTGTCGTTCTACCAGCGACCCGTTCCTCGCCGAGTTGACCGGACAGCTTACATGTCAGACATTGGCGGCCGAGCGTGGCAGATGGGGCTTCCCGACACGTAGCCCCCTGGCTACTGACGAGGCTCACGGCTGCTGCGAGAAGTGGTGGGTACACTAGCATGACGAGCACAATGCCCAAGAGCACAGCCATTGAAGGAAAGAGGCATTTAATTCAATTTGTA
The DNA here is from genome assembly GCA_005212705.1 of Curvularia lunata. Classification (NCBI taxonomy): domain Eukaryota; kingdom Fungi; phylum Ascomycota; class Dothideomycetes; order Pleosporales; family Pleosporaceae; genus Curvularia; species Curvularia lunata. The sequence continues at coordinate 546,564 of PELC01000002.1, read as the reverse complement.
GCAAAGACTACGTATGTACATGAGAATCGAAAACAAGCGGTGCACATGCCGGACCTACGCGGCAAGCCCACTTGATACTACTACCAACGACAGATGCTCAAAAAGTTCCACAGTCCAAACTTCCCCACAAGAGTACCTGCCGACGCTACCCGCGGCTTTTTCGTCATTCACCATTTGCACTCGCACTTACAAGCACTGGAAGTACCAGTCGTTTTGCTTGACACAGTTGGTGCCCGACACGCAGTTAGTTGGGCCCGTGTAGCCCTGCCCACCGCACTGGTAGTACTTTTGAGCGGTCTCTCCGCTCGAAGGAGATGGTGTAGTAGGTGGGCTGGCAGGCTCAGCGGCAGGCTCAGCGGCAGGCTCAGCGGCAGACTCAGCAGCAGGCTTAGCGGGCTCCTTACTATCAGAGCCTTCAGGACAATCAGTAGAATCATCACCGGCAGGCGAACCAGCAGGCGAGCCAGCAGCAGGAGATCCAGCAGAAGGAGATCCAGCAGCGGGGGACTCGGCAGCAGGGGCACCGGCTGAAGGAGATCCAGCAGAAGGAGAACCGGCTGAAGGAGATCCAGCAGCAGGAGATCCAGCAGCAGGATATCCAGCAGAAGGAGATCCGGCTGAAGGAGATCCGGCAGCAGGAGATCCAGCAGGCTCAGCAGACTCCTCAGTGTCATCAGAATCTGCAGGGCATTCAGAAGAATCATCGCCAGCAGAATCATCACCAGCAGGCTCGCCGGCAGCGGGGGACTCGGCAGCAGGAGCACCGGCTGAAGGAGATCCAGCAGCAGGAGAGCCAGCAGCAGGAGAGCCAGCAGAAGGAGAACCGGCTGAAGGAGAACCAGCAGCAGGAGAACCAGCAGGCTCAGACTCCTCAGTGTCATCAGAATCTGCAGGGCATTCAGAAGAATCATCGCCAGCAGAATCATCGCCAGCAGGCTCGCCGGCAGCGGGGGACTCGGCAGCAGGAGCACCGGCAGCAGGAGAACCGGCTGAAGGAGAACCAGCAGCGGGAGACTCAGCAGCAGGAGAACCACCGGCAGGTGAGCCAGCAGCGGGGTAGTCCGCGGCAGGTGAGCCAGCGGAGGGAGAACCAGTGCTAGGGGGGCTGGCCGCAGGGGAACTAGTAGCAGGAGGGCTGGCACCTCCCGAGCTAGGAGGAGTCGCGCCACTGCTGGCACCGTCCCAGAGTGGAGGACCGGGAACCGTGTAGCTTGTGAATGGATTATAGACATCAAACAGCACACCAGGTGTGTTGGCAGTGACGTAGCCTGGAATGGCAACACCAGCTGGTAGTTCAGTGGTACCAGATCCGCCGACCGTCACGTGGATCTGAGATACAAAGTTAGCGTCTGTTGCTGTACAGGTCATCCAAGGACGTAGCCAAGTCACTTACACATTCCATGTAGAATTGTGCGCCTCCAACCCTGTTACCCTCGTGGAGAGCAATGATTTCAGGACGCAGGAAGTATTCACCCCTTACGAGGTTGGCGGGTATCTTGAACGTGTACTGTCCCTTCTTTCCGTTGTATTCACCGTTGCGGAGCTTCGTAACAGCCCACGACTTGCCGTCCCATCCATCTTCGGCAATCTTGGTCCACGATTTCGTAGCGCCAGGCTTCGCCATGTAGACCGACAAGGGGCCCACGTGAGATCCGTCAATGATCTGGTCACTGGCTGTTGGGCCATTATGATACCATTGGACCTGTATGACTCCATGTCAGCGCATCTTCCATGCAGAAATACTCGAGGTATCGAAGGTGCTTACAGCAATCTCATCACCAGGGTTGACATTCACAGACTTTGTCGCCTTGATGTTGGCTACATTGCACTCCATATCCTTGGAAGTAACGTCGGTGATGGGGGAGTTGTTGGGAGGAGTATCAATGTAGCCACCCTGTGAATTACCAAAACCCTGGTCTGTGCCGCCGACGCTGATGCCCCAGATCGTGGCATGGGCATTAGCCATGCCTGCAAGGGCGAGGGCAGAGATGAAGGTCTTCATTTTTGGAATGAGGATACGAGCGATTGAGGAATGAACTGTTTGAGTATCGAGCCTGTCGGTGAAAGAATGACTGTTTGAAGCTAACAAGAAATAAAAAAAAAAGCGAAGGACCGAATCGAAGGTGTGTAGAATGAATGTGTCGAACGTCAAGCGTGCCCTTTTCAACACAGGGTGCACAACCACGTCTTATACAATCTGACTTCTTTTCTTGTGTACACAGTACTACGGCTCCAGACGCTCGTCACATTGCTTTCTTGCCCAAGACAGTTAGCAGGGTTGTTTCCGTCATTGTTTCTAACAAGCCTCTAGTGCTGATAGGAGTCAATGGGCCAGTTGTTTGGAATGTATACGAGCGATCGGGGACAAATTCGCGTGGCAAATGAGGCCAAGACTGTACATTTCTAGGCAAGACGGGTCGAATCATTGTTCATGTTTTGAGAACCCATTCCAGTTGTACCGTCTTCATGCTCCGAATACAGGCGAGCGCGAACATTATCGCTTCTCCTCAGCTGTAACAGGTTCTTGAATGGCCGGCGTTATGCAAAGGTAGTCAGCATTGTTCCTGTTGGTGAAAGTTTTCTGGACATAATGTCAGTATCGTTATGGTTCGCCGTGACTGTTCAAAAAGCCAAAGCCTTGGGGCGGGCTTGGATAGCGGAATGTGAATCGGCGGGTTCTCAGGCGCTGTCATCTCGGTACTGGAGACGGCGATATAAGCGTTGGCACCGAGTATGCTTTCGGTGGTGGTGTCAAGATATTTCGCCGTGCCGCAAGCGCGGGTGAAGGAGAGGGGGCATCGGTAGCGTTATGTATGTCAAGAGCATTCGGTAAGTAACCGGCGCACGGATGAAAACGGCAAGTCAGCCCTGTTGTTGTAGTAGCAAAGACAGTCTAGTCAATTGCACCCTCATGTTTATTGCGAACACTTGTTTCGGTTTCGTTGCGATCTGTTCAGAGTCGTGGTCAACTCCGCGTTGATTGTTTGCCTAAAACGGCACGGAAGCACATGGCTATTCCAGGCAATAGTGTCCGCCTATTTGAGGCATACGCAGTTTCACATTGACACCTTGCCGATTTTACATAACTACTGCCGCGTCTGTGCATACAATGGCTGATTCACATCCTCTTGGCTACTACCATTAGCGTCTTTTCTCGATCTTGGTACAATTTAAATAGATTCCTTTAATATGTATTTCCGTTTCATAATTATCATACATTCACTTGATAGTTGGCAAAAGCGATAGATCTAGGTCGCTATCCAGTTTTTGTTTGGCCAGTGTTCAAGTATTCCTGTATCTGCCAAAGATTGAAATTCTGATTCGCACTCAAGAAAGCTGGGCACGATGTTAAATTTAGACCGATTATCTGGTCCGGCTGACCTAGCTTCCCTCTTGCCACTGTTGCACGTGGAATGCTTTCACCTACGATTAAGTAGAAATATCAGAGGTATTGGAATCAATGATCCTAAAAACGGGGTACCAATTGCATGCCAAAACACAGACACAATCTGCTGGTTTCGATGCAGATCCCGGTGCTATTCTGCAGGTTGCTTCGTCAAGCCCGGCTTACAAACCCATTTTTCAATTCGTGATGCTGAAGTAAAGTGGCGCCTACACGAAGGGCTGCTTTGACACTGTGTACCTATCCTAAAACGGGATAATGTTGTATCCCTAAGCACATTTCAAAGCATCGTCTCAGCTCTTGCCCCCCGCATTTACCGCAGTGCAAAAATGTGGTCCACAATGTTTTGAGCAACTGCAATAGCAACTCAACTATTGCAGTGTATAACCCTTTGGAACTACCCGAGATTTTTCAGAATACTCGAGATGCACGCAAGATGCTGTTGCTATATTTCTCATGTCGGACCAGATGACAGTCCACGTATTCGTCAAACACGAAAAAATGATGCTTTTCTAGCGCAACGCATGTTATGCAACTGCGCAGGTCTTGGGCCTAGTTTTATCAACCACAATGTACTTCTCGCAAAAGGAAGGAAAGCAGTACTTCACGACTCTTAATACTAAACACATAACGTGGTTCACAAGCGAATTGCTCACCCAAGCGAATTGCTCACGCCCCACTAGCGTGTCAACGTTAGGACGTTATCACACACTTTTATTATAGTTAGTACACTATTATAATATACTAAATTAGTTCTCAGAATCACTACTATTACTTGCACTATCTATCTTAACTGCACACGTACGAGCGTTGTGTCCAGTCTCCTTACAACGCCCGCATCGCCTCTCCCTTCGCACCCTCTTCGACGTGCTCTCGCCATCACCACGACTACTACCCTCCCGCTCAGCTAATATCTCTTGTGCCTCACCTACAGTGAGAGTCTCTTCTGTCCGTACGTATCGCCGCTTGCGGCTCTTGCGCTTATTTGCTGCATCTAGAGCCTCTCGAAGAGCAGCTACTTCTTCCCTCATAAGCGTCATCTCATGTGCTATTTGCTGAGCCCCTTTACTTAACTGCGCGACCTTTTTGTCGAGAGAACTTGCAGAAGATCCAAGGCGATTTCTTACTCTCTGTCGAATAAGAGTACTTTGAGCCTCAACTTCGCGGGCGTTATGCGGCGTCTGCGCCTCCCAGACGTCCACTCGTCGCGGCGATTGTTTTGGTGTTTGCACCACTACATCAAGCTTTGATAGCACAGCCTGTGGGTTATGTGGGACTAGCCCAGCGCCTCTAAAGCCAGCTTGGATATTCTCCTTCGTAATAGATTGCTCAAAAGCAGCCTTAAAGGCTGGTAGGAAGGTCTCCTTACTGATATAGTTCGTACGGTTGCGTGCCAAGCCTGAAACAGCGTCACCATACTTGCGCTTTAATGGCGAGAAACAGGCGACGTCAAGGGGCTGCAATAGGTGAGACGAGTGCGCAGGCATGCAGAGAAGGATGATATTCTTCTCCTTACAAAGATCCTGAAAGTTGACAGAGCAGTGGCTCTCATGGCCGTCGATAATGAGTAGTCGATACCCACCCATAGTGCAGCCCTTTGTATGGGTATCAAAGTGCTCTAACCACGCAAGAGCAAGCTGGTTATTCGTCCAGCCATTAGGACTGACTTCAAGGACCCAGTCAGTAGGTAGGTCTTTAAACCAGACGTCGATAAGCACCTTGCCCGCAAAGACAATAAAGGGGGGTAGCCGGCGACCTGACGCGCCCACGCCTTGGATCACAGTAACCCACTCACGGTTGCCTGGCTGTATCCGCTTCTTTTTGCCATATCCTTCTGAGGCTGTGATAACTAACTGTGATAAAATCTTGCCCATCATAAAGCCAGTTTCATCAAAGTTGTAGATATCGTCGTCCACAATACCCCACTTCTGCTTCGTCGACTCGACTAGATCGAACCAGCGCTGGATAGCCGCTGGGTCCTCGCAGGTAGCTCGCTGGTGATCATAGGGACGGCTCCAGCGCGTACGGAGCTCAGGAGTCCTCTTAACAAAGTTATCAACCCAGTTCTTGCCAACAGGGTTGCCAGCGCGCTCATGTAATAGTTTATTAGCCATTACTCGAACGTTAGTCTTTGTAGGCGCAAATCCTCGCGCAGACTCCTCAAGAATACGCCTAACTATAGCCTCTTCTTCTAGCTTATTTAGTCGCTTTGAATTTGGTTCGCAGTCGCGTCGAGGGCGCTTTCCAGCGCATCGGTAAGATAAAGTTCTTTGAGGCACGTTATAGATAGAGGCAGCACGTCTTTAGCTTTAAACACGTTGCGATTGGATATCAGAAAGAGCAAGCTGAAGATCTGATTCAAGAAAAGTTGATAGATAGTTGCGTCGTTGAGACATGACGCGTTGTAGTGTTGACGTTAACGCGCTGGTGGGGCGTGAGCAATTCGCTTGGGTGAGCAATTCGCTTGTGAACCACGTTATAACAACTTAAATGCTTTAGCGTAATAGGATTGAATAGAGATAGTGATCACTATGAAGATTTGAGTCGTGCGTTTTCTTAGCTTTTATCAATGGATCAGAGCATCACCACTCCCTTCCACATCTATGATGAATAGATGCACGAAATGGCAAGACAGGCGCACGCGACCCGACTACGAACGCTGTAGGTGTGGCAGTACCATCGATTCTCGCATGGAAAAATTTCTTGTATAGGGAAAGTGATTTGCTGGGTCCAGATAGATACTGGAAAGCACGCACGTGCTTGTGCCAAATCGTCAAGGAAATACCGACGTGGACGAATGGAACCACCGCAGCGACCATCGTAATTCAACCATGGGATTTCCTTCTTCTTCAGCCACACCTCTGGTTCATGTTTTGTGCCGAATTCTTTGACAGTACATCCAGGAAAGGACAAGAAGATTGCCTCCAGTTCGACCAATAGTCGGGCGTCTGAACAGTGAGTCAAAAGGGTGACTGGTGTGGAGAGCTTCAACTCTGGATCCCTGATGCTCTCTACCAAGTTTCCGAGCTAGCGCTGAATTCAATCAAAGCGACTATGGTTGGCTATTCAACAGAGAGAAGCCCATTGGACGATGATCCAGTTAACGAACTCTGGTTTCGCGAGTCACGAAATTCATCGCACGGCACCGTCGCCTACAAATACGCCGTACTCAGCACCTCCCAATCTTCTTTCTTCTCTTATCTCTTCCCTACAACTCTAAGATTTCCCCCTATGAAACCCTCCTCTACTCCTCTTCTACAACCTCACCTATGAGCAGTCTTGCATCCTCATCACCTCCTCCTTCTTTTACATTCTTACCTCTGGTTCGCATGCAGCAATCAACCTTTCAATGTTTCTTCAAGAAACAAATCGAGGTTTAGAGCTTCAGCGCTCGTCACCCAACTTCTACATACGCACTCCACGTCTCGTTGCCAACCTCCCCGAGCCAGTCCGAACGCCTCATCGAGCCATTCAATCGGTAGTCAACGCCAGAAACTGGGTGCTGATTACAAAAACATCACCATTATGCATGAGACCAATCGGCGATGGCTCATTACCGGGAACCTGCTCAGAGCCGCCAAACTATAGTTGTAGCACCGCAGCACAACACCACCAAAGAATACATTATCCTGGTGGCACTCCTCTTTTGCAGCCATCATCATATATAGTTGGAACCACATCGTCACAAGTGGAGTCGATCAACCATGGCTTCAGGACAACAGGTAACCCCTATTGATCCCTCCAAAACAGCCAGGTCTATCTACTACTGCCCGCCACCAATATACATCGATATATTGCTACAGCAGTGGCTATCAGAATGGCTAGAATTTCTCGTCTCTACCCAATTCGACAACCTGGACCACCTTTTATGCGACGAACATTCGTGTTTTAATAGATCGGAGAGACACGCAGCGTACACAGTCTACAAGTACCCTGCGCTTGTAAACACAATCTCCTGAGAACTCAGCAACCTTCTCCAAGCATCCTTCTCAACAACTATCTTCTCCAACTACGACTGCTACTGCTGCTGCTGCTGCTGCTGCTGCTACCTGTCTACCTGTCTACCTGCTCCAACCATATCGACCCATTCGCAACTACTCAATCTTCTGGACCAGCGGCAAATGCTTATCCAAATCTCTTTCGTCACTAATTTTATCTTCCTGCAGCAGCCATCTTTCTGGGTTAATCAAGAACTAGGGATATGGCTGCCTGCCTGGATCGAATACGTCAGTTCTCTCCCTTGGCCATGTTCGCCTATTACAATACTTAGTCTTGGCTCGCCTATGGCGATTGGACTAACAAAAGTATCTCAAGATAACGGCAGGCTGTCCCTCAGCTCAGCAACGATGTCTACCAACCTGTCTGGAAGACAAGAGATCCCCATAGATCTCTCACCAAACGCAAGATTGGCCCTGTTCCACCAGGCACTGGATGAAATCAAGGCAGAGCTTGACAAGTGGCATCTAAGATGGCTAAATAGTCTTCATACTCTTAATTTTGATCCCGACGGCGCGAAACTAAGCGATCTGTACGGCATCAAGGAGATCCAGGTTGTCATATCAAGTGGTCGGCATATTCACGAATCGGGACAACGGTTATCCCTGTCAGCCTCTCCAGGAGAGCCAAACCTGTCTATCACAGCCCGGGATATCGCACTTCTTAATAGACAAGAAGCGCTCCAGCTTTACGATTTCTGCATCTATTGAGAAGTCATCTTGTGAAGTAACTCAAGAACTAAAAAGCTGGCTCCTTGTTTGGATTGACTACGTTAATTCTCTCAAAGTTGCCACTTATTACAAGTTTCCTTTGGAGTAATTCAATATCCAAGAGATCCAAGCAAGAAGAACGAAGGACAGCTATATGGCTTTTGTGAACGGCCAGGAAGCTTTGCGGTTGTACGAGTTCGGCTGGGAGCTCATCAAATCCTGAGCAACAGGGATTTGAGGATTGTCCTTGTCACGCCTTCACCTAACGCCAATATCGCATATCACTATTCGCCCTTTAGTGTTATCGAAGAAGAGCTACAGCAGTAGTTGCCCAAGTGGGTAGAATATCTTCAATCCCCTACACCTGATACCATGGACGATATCTTTTTTAAGCGATACAGAATACAGGAGATACGACTGAGGAAGCTGAGGGGCAAGGCTGTCGTATTTGCCAACGCTCAAGAGGCGTTGCGCATATACAAACTAGGCCACAAGCTTCTCATGAAGCACAAGCAGCTATCCAGTGACGTCCGTTCATGGTTAGAATACAACATAGAGGGCGTCCAAATAACTATCACAGCTCCAGTTCCTACCAACAGGCATAGGGAATTCGAGGTTGAATTCTGAATTGAGGAGTGTGGCCTGGATTGGTGGAATGGTTGAGATGAGGACAACTCAGTCTCCAGCTCGGCAGCACTGATCTAAATCAAACTTTGAACGGATTCCAACTCTTTTCAACTTTCCATTTCGTTCTTCAACATCTCAACCATGTCGACACGAAGGGATATGGTTAACTTCTCTGGCCAAAGAGAGGTGCCCATCGTCGTTTCGCCCTTTGCTATGTTGGCCTGCTACGATAGCATAGAGATCAAGATATCACAAGAAATCCATGAATGGCTGCCTCTTTGGCTGAGTTATCTTGGTACGCTGGCTCTTTCTCGCTACTCTACTCTTCTCCAAGACCACCGTATTACTGAGATCCGACTCCGATGGTTGAAGTATAATATAGCCAATATAAAAGAGGCTATCGCAGATCGGATCCCTGGTACGCAGCAGAGGGACTTCGAGGCAGTGTTATGGAACGATCTCAGTGTGGCTTAGATGGGTGCTACACCCTATTATATCCGAACGAGACCAGGGCGGTTGGCAGGCGAGGACATCGATACAGACGAGGACGTGGAGGTAGACGGAGACGTTGAGATGGAGGACGTCGAGATGGAAGATATAGATATCGTGGACGCGAGGGAAGATTTGGACGATATATCGATCTAGTTTTGCGGCGGCGGGGTCTACTAGGATTAGTAGTTGAAATCGTTCACAAACGGCCGAAGCAGTCTGGAGTCTAGACGAGGCAGCACGGTGCGACGAGAAGGAACCCCCTTACCGATCGACACGGCTAAACAATGCCTTCGATTGGACGATTGTATTAATCACAGTAATTCAATCAGTCCTAAAATTCATTCGTAGATTGCATCTCAAAAATGTCGAACTCATGCTGTGTGTAGAGTGATTGACAACTCGAATGTTTCGAGTGCCTCTAGGTTAAAGGCTGTTTGATAGTACACATTTCTAGCACCAAAATGCTCGTTACCTGGTTGATGTGACATTGTCTGGCCGATACGCAATACTCGCATATCCTATTGCAACAATCATACATTGTATAGTGGAGCGTGATATCGAAGTGCGCCGTGTTGCCGTACCGAACTAGGGTCGTGTTGAGGCTGGGAGTACAACTGCTACGAGATTATGGTCTGAGGTTGAACCAACAGCGACAAACCAAAGACGGCACTGTAAGGAGTGAGTGATTTCTCAACACACCGGTAGATGAGATTAGCCCAACCTTCAAGCTAAGTTTCAAGAATCAGAAGGTTCTGCTCTAGTCATGTTCGTTGCGTTTTAGCGTTGAGACAACTCGCTACGAACATTTAGATACATAGCTAAAGGAGATTGTCCCATGAAAAAAGTGGCCCACGGAAGATAGAGGTCTTGGGAAGTCTTGGAAGCTTGGTGCCTCTACATGATTGAATTTGTTTTGTCCGTTAGATCTAACTCTTTGATTTCGACACGTCGGAAGTCGGCCATGTATCCTGGAGCTCTGATGAGGAGCATTGCTACTAGATGTGTCGTAGATTGGGTGCGGCTGAGCATGTCGCTGAAGCCGCCACACGCTTCGCATTCAATCAAAGCGCGATTATTGTAAGGAAAAACTACAGTTAGCGAGACCCACTATCGGATGTTGTTCTAGGTAGCTTCCCTGTCGGTCACCTTACGTTGAAGGATTCCATATCATCGAAGGCATGATCGGCGTACATTAAATTCAATGTGCGTATACCGTATCTATGTCTTAGTTAGTTTCTTGTAAAAACGATGAAACCTCGATTGTTATTTTTGGTGTTCCACTCAATTTGGTAGGGGTGCTTGCAGCGCCTTAAGCGCCGCCAAGCAGGACGATTTCAGACCCAGAGTTGCATAAGTTCAAAGCTCTTGCAGACATACCCATGTTGGTGACCAGAAGACGTTGAATTAAGATTAGTTTGTTGTAATCAACGCGAGAAGTATAAATGGGGTGTTGGAGAATTAAAAAGCTTAGCCAAAGATAGGACCGAGATTAGAGTAATACTGTTGGAGATAAGATGCGAGGACATTGGACTGAGACTGATCGGGTTCGATTCCTATTCTAGAAATTTTAGACTCCCCTGACCTCTAGTAAGCGGATACAATGGCAGACAGGAATGTTTCAACGCATGGGAGCGGGCCGGTTGTTTTAGATTGGAGATCACGTCAAGGTCCCCTAAGACGAGGCGTGCAGCCTGGGCCTGACAAGATGAGAATATTCTAATAAAAAAGCTTGGGAGGGCTTATATTGATAGAGCAGCTGTTCATCTCTACACCGTTCTGTTTCTCGTACACAAATCAGGGTCATCTCACTCTGGGTTGTCGGCTACAAGTACGCGATGCAATCAATGCATGTAAGCATGGTCGAGACTCGCATGGGGACTGTCAACGAACAAACTGGATTACAGTAGGTCTGAGAAGCCTCCAGATTGTATCTTCCAATGCATCTGATGGCTCACCAGTGTAGCACGGGCATGGAAGCGAAATGTTGACGCTGGTATTCTCAAAACCGAAGACAATCATCCAGTCGACTTGTCTGTACATCCACCGTCAGAGAATTACGCAATGTATAATGCCACGTGCTGCAGTTGGCCGAAATAAGCTAAATCTCTGCCGCCCCCAGCTCGAAACTTAGGTGGTACGATTCATACCTAATCTTGGCAGACGCAACATCGAGAAGACGTTTCTGAGAGCTAGCGACTTCTCTTGCAGTACCCAAACGCCCACTAGATTAATTACAAGCACAATCTATGATTTGCAGCAGATTGAGGCGCTTTTCAGTTCCTGCATCAACTCACAACCAATCCCACGTCGATGTTGCTGCCAAGCATGGCCGACTTCATCTATTTTCCCCAGACCCTCGTGACAATGTTCCCCTGCCTCCTTCCCCCTTCTCTTTCTTGTCCACAACTCTCACCGCGAGAGATCGACCGAGCCTACTTCTCGGCAGTGTGTTTTTCGTGGGAACTATTCTTCGGCGATGTCCAGAAAACGGGCAAGACGGGAACGATTCCGGCTCACGAAACCTTGGTCGACGAGGCACATGACTCTAGCAGGTTGAAAACAGTTAGCAAGTCAGAGTCTATTGTTCCTGACCCACGTGTGAGGTACTTGAATCTTGCCGAATCCGCTGGCAGTTGAACGTTCCATGTAAACAAGGCTGGGTGCAGCATGGGTTGTACTGTGGGGGCTGTGGGGTTATGGTGCGAATCTGGAGCCCATTCCAGACTAGCCATGCCAATTGGGAAGCTGGCACGGCAAATACCCAGGTTACTGCCTGCAATTTCCGACGATGTAGTTCGTGCGGAGACAAATTCGCCGATGCACAATTATAGCGGGTTAGCCGAACCCCATCTGATTGGCGATGCATATTAGATTTCTCCGTCCTGGCCATGCTCACATGAGTAGTTGGAGCCCACGACGCTGGACATAGAACCTCCTCGATGGAACCTTTTTGGAAGCTCCGTCGGGATCTAGGGACGCATTGCGACTGACAGCGGACTAAATTATATGAAGACCCACCGGAGTTTGCTCCACCGTCTAAAGTCCTGATCCCAGACTATGCAGCGTCATTCAAGGAAATGTGGAATTGGAAAAGTACAAAAGGTCGGGCGAAAATGAAGAGAAAACAAAGACATCGCGCAGCAGAAAACCTTCACCAGCAGCCAACCGTCCTCTCTCCGCATACACCATGAAGGTCGTATCATTCATCCTTGGCGCTCTCGCCTCCGTTGCCAGCGCACAGCAGGCTACTCTTTGCAAGGACTTTGAGTACTACTCGAGCAACGGCTACGAGCTCAACAACAATATCTGGGGTCGCAGCTCAGCAACCTCGGGCTCTCAGTGCACCTATGTTAACAGCGTGAGCTCCACCGGCGCCAAATGGACTTCCAACTGGCAGTGGCAAGGTGGCAAGGACAACGTCAAGAGCTACGTCTACTCTGGACGCCAGATCGTCAAGAAGCCCGTCACCCAATACAGCAACCTTGAGACTGAGGCGTACTGGGTCTACGACACCACCAACATTCGCTGCAATGTTGCGTACGATCTGTTCACGTCTTCCGACCCGAACCACTCCACCAGCAGCGGTGACTACGAGCTTATGGTTTGGTAAGTTGAATCTTTAAACTCAAGTATACAGACTCCAGACACTGACTCATGGAATGTAGGCTCGCCAGGTACGATGTGTACCCCATTGGATCCTCGCAAGGGATGGTCAACGTCGCCGGACGTACCTGGGAACTCTTCTACGGCCTGAACGGCAACATGAAGGTGTACAGCTTCGTCACTCCTTCCGGCCCCATCTACAACTTCAAGGCTAGCATGAAGGACTTCTTCAGCTACCTCCAGAACAACAAGGGCTTCCCTGCTTCCAGCCAGAACCTCATCAGTAAGTTTTTTTTTTCATGTGAATATGAGGATGTAAATGCTAACAGCATGACAGCCTACCAGTTCGGTACCGAGGCTTTCACTGGCGGCCCAGCCAAGTTCACCGTCAACCAGTGGTCTGCCAACGCCTACTAAATCAACGACGACTTGAATGGTGTTCCAAGATGGAACGATACATTGAGCCGAACAAGATATCAACCCATCCTTATGAAGAGCATGAACGACATGCGTACATGCCGATCCTTCTTACTGTATATATATTAGCCGCCTCTGGCATATTTTGAGAATCGCGAATTGTGAATTGTTTGTCACTCCATGCACTCAGGGCCACTATTGCATCTAGTATCTTTGCATGTCTCTGATAATCACAACACGCAGCAGTGGCGAAAATGTGCATGTAGCAGGATCCATTATCCAAAAGCAGCTCTCCCTTTTTCGGACAGTTCGCTCTATCCATCTTCTGCGCCACTCCCATCTACTCCGAGTATTCCCACTTCGCTATCAGCCACCTCACCAGCCCTTGTTCCGCCTCAGCCCCTTTCCCACCAGCCTCTCCAATTCACCCAATCACCACTCTCACCACCATCCCCTTACCAAAACCCTCCGACTCCCGTCGTGCATCTCGCATCCCAGCCAACCCTCATCCCACCACGCTGAGTGGTGCTAACACCCATCTCGGTCAGCCCCGTAAATCTCGCTTAACCGCGCCACTCCAGCCTGCGCCGCCATTGGCGTGCCCTGCCCCCACGAAACCCGTCCACCCCGGCCCTCCCCAACCAACGGCCTTGTACCATGAATACGCAGCACCACTGGATGAGTGGTTTTGCTTTCCAGCACGCAGGTTGAGACGGGGTGAAAATAAGGGTCTTGTGTTTTGTGCCGACCCCTTATTCGGTGTTTTGGCTGCTTTAGGGTTATGAAGGGGGGCACGGAATGGAGTGTGCTTTTTGCACTTAAGGTGGCGGGAGGGAGGTGGGTGATGTGATTGATTGTTTGTGTGTTTGGCTATGTAGACGGGTGAGAGGACGAGAGATGGAAAGGGGATATGCGCAGATACATTTTGTTGATGGTATCGTTGCTAGTCTGACGATAGCTGTTTTTCGTATTCCTGTTCTCTCCCACATGATCCATTTCAGTTCATTCTCTCACTATTTACTTTTCTTGTAATTCCCTCTTTACTGGTCTCCCTTCACTTTACTTGCACCTTGCAGCTTGACGTTGTTTTCAGCTCTCAGCTGATATTTCCGCGTTCTTCTGCTCCTTCCACCATTGTCTTACTTTTCCCTTCTCACGTGGCCAAGGCACATGCAAGGGCAACGGATGACTGCGTAAGAGCTAGACTAGTCACGATACACCGACCTCATAATTTGCTATCTCTATAGCACCCTCAGCTGCGAACGTTCGGATACGACGCTCAGCTGCGTTGTAACACGTCACACTTGATTCGGTCACGTCTTACTCAACTACAATCGCTTCGACCACAGCCAACTCGAGCATACTTCACTCGACTGCAACCATCGCGACTCCATTTGACTCGACCGTAACCACCTCAGGTGCACATCGCTTCCATTCTCACAACCACCTCTCGACTTTCTACCACCTTAATCAAGAAAAGAAAAGACGTTACAACCCCACATCAACACTTCACATTCACACCAATCTACCACCAACACTTCTCCACTCCACTTCCACAAAGCCAAACAACCATGCTCTCTACCCTCCTCCCCTTCCTCCTCCTCACCCTCACCCCATCAACAACCGCACACGGCTACATGGCCCCCCCAAAACCTCGCTGCACGCCCACCAACCTCCTCAGCAACCCATCCTTCGAGTCCTCTTCAACCGACATCTCTCCCTGGCTCTCCCTCGCCACCGGCTCCTTCTCCACACGACAACTCATTTCCGGCGGACACAAGACGCCCACCGCGTACTATGCCGCGAGCAACAGCAGCACCGACATCCTGTCCACCCTCACCTTATCTCAATCCTACTTCTCTGCTCCGGTCGGGCGGACGGTCGAGTGCTATGTGTGGGTCAAGGCTGGGAAGCGGGAGACGGGGAGCACGAGGGTGGAGGTGTTTCTTGATGGGGAGAGTTGTGGTGGCGAGGTGCAGTTTGGGGCTGATGCGAAAGAGGAGTGGACGAGGGTGGGGGGACAGGTCGTGGTGAGGGATGTTGGGGGCGGAGAGGTGGGACATACGGTTGCGGTTACGGTGCAGGGGTATGGGGTTGAGAGCAGCGAGGGGTGGAATGTTACGATTGATGATGTTGGGGTGGAGGTTGGGTGCTGATAGTGGGTGTTGTTGTGGGATAGAGGTTGGGTTATTAGAGAAGGGAAAATGAAAGCAAGAGCGCTGTTGTTGTTGTTTTTTTATCCGGGATAAGAGTTGGAGTAATACTGGGAAAGTCAGAGTAGCTCTTGGCTACATGGTATCCTTACCGTCCTCATTGGACATGTATTCAACCTTTAGAATTCGCTTCCGCATATAAATCTGATAATAATATTTTTTTTTCCGAGCGTAGATCTTGTTGCTTTGGATTTGAAAATGTCGCGTTGGATGTCGGGAGTTCTTTTCCCATTAACGGCCTCCCCTAACTGAAAGGGGTGTAAAGACGGTAAAGCCCTGTTATCAGGCAGGCAGTCTAGAAATCTATTCGTAAATAATCATGACAAAGAGAGAAATCCTCGTGAAGCCTTCTTAGTAAGCACATATGCGTAACGCCATTGACCAAAGCCATGCTCCTCTCTAATCAACAAAGAGCGTTCCCAATGTGTTGGGTGAAATGCTGAAAGAGCGTTGCGTTGCGTACCCAATCATGTCAAGTAAAGTATCCAAAGTCTGGTTCGCGCCCGTCAACCGCAAATGCAATCTATTGTCAGGACTGGTGCTTAGAAAGCACCATATTCTTGACTTGGTGGTAATTCATACTTCTCCTCATGGAGGCCCTTGAGCGCTTCTTCGCCATCCTTGGTCAAGTCTGGCTTGCCGACAGGCGTAACAGCTCCTGTGAAGAATCGCGGCTGCCATTCTTTGTTGGCTTCCTTGCGTTCCGCAGCCTTCTGCCGTTGCTTCTCTTCGATCTCGGTCTTGAGATTGGTGGCCACGCTGTACTGTTTGCCTACTATGGCCTTTGTTACGCCATCCCAGAATTTGAGAGACTCGTTGGGAAGCTGCTTCTCGATAGGGGGTACAATCTTAGGCACAGGGTCGAGCGGGTTGAGATCGATGATGAGGTGCTTTTCCTGCTAAGGTGTTAAAACCCGACAACCAAATCCATGCTCACATTACTTACGGGGACCTTGGCAAAAGGCTTGCTTCCGAGTGTATAGTAAACTTTGTCTTGCCAGCTGCCCTCTATCCGTCCAAGAACATCCTTGTCTGAAACATCCTTGATCTTGGTGATGGTATCGTTGTTGGGGTCGTATTTGAAGATGACTCCAATGACCTTATTTTGCGTCCGACCGAGCCAGCCCTCTTCCAGGTACTCCAGAATGACCTTCAGCCCTGTCTTTGGGCAGGTCATGAAGCAGCTGTCGGCAACGGATACGCTCAGTGAGCCTATTGTCTGGTCAGTGGGCCAGGCGCTGGTGCCGGTAGAAGCCGATACATGCCTCGAAGTATGCCTCCCAGATAAGCTGCTGGGTGCGTAAGTTGGTACTCCTCGTTATCCCGGTTCTTCAGAGTAATGAAGATTCCCAAGTTGTGGGCTCCAGCCACGACACGCACACTTGTGCCGGTGAACTTTGCGCTCAACTGATCATAGCCTCGTGCACTAATGCCCTTCTCGGGACAATCGACATAGAAGGCCGAAACCGGGGGATGATGCGACGTCTGCTCGGTAAGGTAGGATACTGTCACAGTCTTGCCATTGCCCTTGGTGCTGCTGGCGGCACTCGTGGGCGCCGAGTTTGGCGTCTTGAGTGGAGGATGGGTGTCTTCGATTTTCCAGTTACACTGGAACAGTTAGCGGACCAGTTTCGTCCGAAGCTATTGCAGCTGCATACCCTGAAGAACTCGCCCAGGGTGGAGTTGTATGGCTTGCATGGTTTGCCTTTGACGTATTTCTGCGCCAGCATCAGCTATGTCGATAACTTGTTGTACGTGCAGCATACCAGATCCTTGGTGAACCAGAAGCGCAGGCATCCCAGCATGCGCCCAAGATCGTCATCTGAGTCTCCGATGCTGCGCGAGTCAGTGGTTTTCCTCGACCGGTCTCTGCAAGCGGCACCCACCTGATGAATGTGTCGGGCCTGTCCAAGTAGTGCCAGTATTCTGCGATCCGTCAGACGTTATCCACCGCCGCCAGGTGTCGAGTAAACGTACCCAAGTTTGGTCGGGGCTCGAGGAGTTGTGCGGGAAGAGAGAAGCGGACGGCAGCGAGGTCGGAGACGCCAATGAACCTATGAGAAGCACGAGTTAGCCTTGGGAAGAGGCATGCCACGACGACGCGGTGCAACGTTACCTCCTCAATATGCTCAGGAAGGTCTTGAACTTGGAGCTCTCGTCGGGAGCCTTCTCTGCGGCGGCGTTTGAAGGAGTAGCCGCCCGCGAATTGTCTCCCGAGTTGAGGGTAGAGGCGGGTGCTGAGGCCGCCTGGGGCTTTTCAGGGGCGAGGTCCGCCATGGCAGTCTGGCTGGTGGGATTATTCAAAGGGCGCGTGTTGGAGCGGCGATTAGAGCCTGGGGCGGTTTTGTGGAGAAGAGATCGGGGAAGTCGCCGGGTGTTGGTGTTGAGGCGGTGCGGTTTTCTGAAATGCTCCTGGTGTTAGCGCGCGCGCGGAGGAACTGACTGACGTAGCGCAGCCGATAGCCTTGAGCCTTGGTGCAGCGGGGTACGGGCCTAGCCACGCCGTGGAGCTGCCCGCCACGCGCCCTTCTTATACACCTACAGAGACACACACACACAAAGACAGAGACAGACAGCCGCAAACCCGCAAACCGGTGCACGCAAACTTGAACAAGACACCTCCATCACAAGCCTGCCGGGGCTGCGCTGCATGTCTTGGCGTGCCGTTATCGTCGCTCTAGCCCGTCATGCGGTCTGCGGTCTGCTGCGAGGCGAAACGTGCAATAGGGCCATGCACTGTCAGATCGTGCAGCCCTTGATTGGATCTGGATCCGCCATTTCCTCACCCCTACCATGTTTCACAACCCCAGTGGCGTCTGGTGAGGCGTATGAGAAGTCGTCATCCGCATTCGCTACTGGCATGCCCTACACGACAAGTGATAACGTATTATTCTGCTGCCGCCTGGCTCCATCCTCGGACCTGGCCGCCCACCCAAACTACCACAGCCACCACACGAGGCCAATCCCTGATCAATAAGATCGGCAATGCACATGGTCATCCACCCGCTCAAACTCCCGCTATAGCGGTGGCCCACACTCTCCAAACGCCGTCAGTCGTCCCAGTCGCGCCAAACCCCAATCTCGCACGCCTTGGGAGTGTCGGTGTAGATTTCCACGTCGTACCACTCCTCTACTGGTCCTCTAGGCCCCGACAGCCTATCCAGAACGAGCCATACCTCTCCTGGCCTCACATCTTTTGGATCAATGTTGAAGCTTTCGGACCGAACCGTGGCAGAATCCGTGTACTGCCCTTGCTCGCTCGTGACAAGGAATATGCGCTCTGGACCCCGTCCCAGTTCGACGCTGAGCCGCAGCGGACTCCGCGCTAGCTTCCCCAGATCCATTGCCCGAGGGCTTGTCGCTCTCAAGAACCGCGCAATAATGGTGTACGACGCCAACCGACATGCGTGTAGCGGCGCAGCCACTTTATGTACCTGTGCACCAAAACATGCTGGAGCAAGCTTCATCGACAGCAGTCCCGCCCCATCCCGCGGAATCGGCGTCAAGGCGACTTTACTACTACTGTCAACTCGCAGTGTATAGTCGCCCGTCAGCCCCGCTTCGAACAGTGAGCAGATGATTGTATAATGCCCAGGCTGAAGGTCTTTGATTTCAGCAAGCACACATCCACTGCGGTGGTTGCCAGAGTCGGCAAGCACGTCGCGACTTGACAGTCGATACAACCTCTTCCCGTGTCCAAAGGCAAGCTTGACGTGTAAGGGATGCTCGTGCTTCGAGCTCGTTAGCAGAATCGCTAGTGAGCTGCGTTCCTGGACGTGCAGTGAGTATTGAGGATTGTCAAAGTATTTCACCGAGTCCGTTCCGCCACCCGCTGTCTGTCTTGTCCAGGCGCCCTCCTGAATCTCCTGCCACGGAAGCCGTGGCGTCGCCGGCTCAAGTGTAATGGGTATGTTGGCAAATGCCGACAAGGAGAATGTGTACTTGGACCGAGGGAGGTCATCCTGGTCAATCACCACAGTGTACGTTGTGTTAGCATCCATGTCTCCGCGGAGGAGACATTGGGGCGTGGTAACGTAGTCGCTCGACTCAAGATACGTGTCCTTGATATACATACGCTCGCCATGTCCGGTGCAGATGTATATGCTCATGTAACCTTTGGGGGCGTCTCCGTTGGAACTGAACTGAGTCTCAGGACGAATCGTACCGTCGTTGAATACATCCGACTCCTCCTTGCTAGTCTCTTCTACATCTCGGAAATGACGACTCAACAGAAACCATACAGGTCCGTTCCCTTTGGATGTAAAAGCGAATTGTGGATGATTGACAATGCATCCGCCTGGTGACGATTTGTTAACATCCCATTCAAAATGGATGTCTTGTCGATAGCCAAACAGTCCGGGGTTCCAATTCAGGTAGAGACTGTCAAAATGCTGTATGACTTGTTCAAGCCCCATCCAGAATGTCGTTGGGTGCGGTCGATCTTGGGTCGGGATGCTGTCTCGGTGGTAGCTCGCTAGGCTGTCGTCGGAATCTTGACCAGATGCAGAGCTGTCCATGCCAGCCACAGCAGGTGGACGAGGCCCGCGCCAACCTTTGCCTTCAACCCATGGATTCTTGACAAGCAACAGCCGGTCATTTTCCACCTCTTTCATGTCCAGTACTACATAGCTGTGTTGGCCTTCGAGTCCAAATTCACGCTCTTGTTTGCTAGACATCTTGCCTGTGCCTGCCGTAACCAGAACGTCCCCGTACGTGAAGGCGGTGTATATACGCTTCCATAGCTGGTCTGGCACCGTATCTGTTCTGCTATTTGTCAGTGTATTTCGAGGCTAGCGCAGGAACAGAGGTAGCCTACTCTTGCAAGAAGACCTGTTCAGGTATCCAACCAGTCAGCGCCCACAAATCGCCGCATGAATTACTACCGGGAAAGTCGTAACCGCCGCGAACTTTGAGGTAGGCTTTTTCCAAGAGTGCTGGCCACAACAAGGCCGGATTGCGGCGGTCGATGACATGAAGTATTCGATGAGTGCTCGAGACGGGCAATTGGTCATCGATAACAACTTTCCTCCAACAGCCGTTGAAGTTGAGTCGTACGACGTACTTGCCATTTGACGAAGTGACTGGTGTTCCACGCTGTTTGTCGAATGGGTATAGCTTGTTGGTGAGTATCTATCAAAGTCAATATGGAAGCCGCTGTGGGTGCAGAAGACGAACCTGTTCATGCCCGCGCTCTGAGCGAGCAATGGCCGCGCACAAACTAGTCACTACTGAACAGTCGGAAGCCGCATCCTGTACAAGGTCAAGAGGTTTCGAACTAGACATCAACGGACCGATTTTGTTCCTGTTGTCGGGAAGGTACGAAAGCGGCGGTACAGCTTCCTTGGCTCGCAACCAGGCCTGGAAGAATTGTTGCTGGTATGGTGAAAGACTCAGAAGACCCACGTCCGTGAACTGACCGCCGTCCTTGTTGGCAGCAAACTCTTCGGCAGACGGATCTTTAGTCCAGGGCGGACATTTGAAGCCATTAACCACGGATGCCCTCAACAAGATGATCTCCTCCTTCTTGGACAGTTCTCTACTTGAAATCGGCTCACGTAACCTGTATATCTGGGAGCGAGATGAGGCTGCTGATGAGGGAGTAGCCTCGCCCGCTCTAGATGATGCTGACTGAGAAGTTTTGTTAGAAAGGTGGGGTCTCGGGGAAGACCTCGCACTCAGAGCGGATACATGGTCAGTGTGAATGTCGTTGCTGGGTTTGACACGTGAGCCATCTTGGTGCGGTGCATCGGGCCTTGGCGTAGGAGAAAGAGCAGGGCGAGAAGGGTTTGAGCGCATAGTTGCATCTCCAAACTCCGATGCAGATTCTATGCTCTCTGCTGCCCACTGTTCAGTTGTCGCGTCTTTTGAAGAGGTTGATCGTGGTTTGGCAGGTATCCACGTCTCGGTCTTCTTGATCCGATCGGCAACATTCATCATCTCGCCACACTGTGTCTTTAGTTGTTTCCTCTCCTCTGGGCTTGACGACAACTTGAGTGCTTGCATGAGCTGCTCGGCTGCGCTGATGGCCAGGTTGAGAGCCTCATCTTTGGTGGGTGCCGTATCCACCTGAGAGCGGTAATCGCTTGCAGCAGCTTTGCAAGCCTCAAGCTGAGCGGCCTTGTCTGCCATGACGAAGAATATGAGACGGCGCGACGGGAGGACGAATTGATTAGTATGGCATGTAGACTAAGGCGCTACTTGTGTTTGGCCATGGCACAAGAGTCTGGGTTGAGGGTAGAGCCAGCAAAGGCGATAGTGTTGTGGTATGGTATGGTATATGTAGTAGACATGTTGTTTGGAGGCGGCGCAGGGTTGACCAATGGTAGCGCGCAGGCTCCTGCCCAAACATGTCGCGATTGCCAGAGACCACTAAGCCATACAATTGCCATACAGGCAGACCAAGCCTCTCTTCTCTCATTCACCCTCGGATGATATCGGCTTCACTAGCGACAGCAACTTCGATGATGGTCGTGTTCTGCAGGCCCGTTCGCGGTCATAGCAAAGTGACCTATGGTGTGTCGTCATCCGTCCGAGCCTGAACCTCGGCCTCTGGAACCTCGGGAGAGGGCAGCCATGCGTGCGACCGCGCTATCACGTTGTGGAGCGACAATCATCAACCTCCCCTGCCCGCTTATCCTAAACCTCCGATGCTGCCATATTGAAATCTAAGTTGGCTGTTCTCCCATGAGATAGCACCAACTGCACTCCAACCACATACTCGTCCCCCACAGCCGGTTGCGTCCTCTGCTCGTCATCGCATCGCAGCACCCAAGTCCGTTCTTTAGTTGCCGCTTTCCACAACAACTGCTGCCATGGCCGGGCAATCCAAAGTAGAGACCCTGCCACCATGGGGAAACGCTGTTGCTGGCGCTGCCGGCGCTGTCATTGCTAACACTCTGGTCTACCCATTGGATTTGTGCGTCTCACCACCATGTGCCCTCGTGCTGTCCTGCTGCAAATACTAACTCGCCATAGAATCAAGACGCGGTTACAGGTCCAAGTCAAGCGCTCCCCCAACGCCGCCGGTACCAATCCTTCCGACGAAGAACACTATGATAGTGCGCTCGACGCGATACGCAAAGTATATGCCCAAGAGGGTTTGTCTGGTCTCTATGCTGGCATGGGAGGCGCGCTGCTCGGTGTGGCCTCGACCAACTTTGCCTACTTCTACTGGTACACTGTTGTACGAACTCTGTACATGGCCAACCGGACGCTGAAAACACCACCCGGCACGGCAGTTGAGCTCTCTCTTGGTGCCGTAGCTGGTGCCCTCGCCCAGCTGTTCACCATCCCCGTGGCGGTAGTGACAACGAGGCAGCAGACAATGAGCAAGGCAGAGCGTAAGGGCATGATTGCCACTGCCATGGACGTTGTCAACGGCGAGGACGGTTGGACCGGTCTCTGGCGAGGACTAAGGGCGAGTTTGGTCCTGGTTATCAACCCCTCCATTACCTACGGCGCATACCAACGGCTACGCGAGATCCTGTACCCAGGAAAGAAGAACCTGAAGCCTATGGAAGCATTCCGTAAGTTACCCTGACCCAACTTTTTTCCCTAAAGAGATTCAAGGAAGAGCGCCTAACACGCAAATAGTCCTCGGTTCGCTTTCCAAAATGCTGGCCACAATCGCAACACAACCGCTCATCGTCGCCAAAGTCGGTCTGCAGTCCAAGCCCCCGCCAGCCAGAAACGGCAAGCCTTTCAAGTCCTTCACAGAGGTCATGCAGTACATTATCCAGCACGAAGGCCCCATGGCCCTCTTCAAGGGTATCGGCCCCCAGATCCTCAAGGGCTTGCTTGTCCAGGGTTTCCTCATGATGACAAAAGAGCGCATCGAGCTCTCCTTCATCTTGCTCTTCCGCTACTTCAGGCAGGTCCGCGCAGAAAAGCTGCAGAAGCTCGCAGACTTGGCTGCCGAGAAGGCAGGCAAGGCTGCACCGATATTGGTAAAGTAGGAGAGAGAAAGGCAGTTCGTTCCGTCTTCTTGTGACTGAAACATTTATGCAAATCATCTCAGGTGTGTAGACATATGTATACCCTGGTTTGGGCAGGCTTTTGTTTGTTGTGGCCTTCTAAAGACTCGTTTGCACTGGCGTTTAGATGATATGTCTTGATAGCGGCTATACATATTCATACAATGTTAGCATTTCACTGATCCTTTGGCCTTTTCTAATCCCTGGTCCAAATCTATAGAGTTGTGTGTGTGAGTATGTGGATTTCAGCAAAGAATTGCGCTTCATCACCTTACTCCCTGTGATAACTTTTTTTTCCCCCGTGAAGAAACGAAAACAAAAAGGAACCGAAGAACGAAGAATTATGAATTGTTCTTTTCGAAAAGACACCTTCTAAAGCCCCTCCGGCTTCAAAATCCTCAACGGATGCGCCTCCGTATTAAATACCCACTCGTCCAGACTGACAAAGTCGGGCTCACTAAACAAGAGGAAAAAATACTTTAGCGTTTCCGCCATCCAGAAGCTCTGTTTGAAAACGATCGATTAGCACCACTCGTGTCGAAGCAGAGGTAAAGAGAATCCGCTGTATCTGTATGAAAAAAGAAAATGGGGGGGGGAAATAGGGAAAACGTACCTCCATACTATCATCCCTCGGCGGCGAATCAGCAGAGACATCCGCGAGCGCTGAATTCGCTATGTCAGTATCTGTAGCCCGTTGAATCGCATTCCACATATCCCACGCTGCGGCTTGCCACTGCTGCTCGCCCGTGATACGATACATGATGAAGACGCTCTCGATGGCTTCAGGTCTAAGGATGTAGCGTCTATCTTCGATGGAGGTAAACCCAGTAGGAAGGCGCAGACTAGCGATATTCTTGAGGAGATCTTGTTCTTTCTCTGCGTCGGAGGCGCGCGAGCGCACGGCTTCGTGCCAGGCTTTTTCGTCCCATGTGCATGTGGTCGTGTTGTCGCAAGGGAGGAGGTGCGATACTTCGGGCATGATGCCTGCGGGAGACGTCTTGTACGCCCAGACACAGGTATCTGTTATCTTTCGGCCGATCTCGACGTGCGCCTTGTTTTCGAAGACCTTGCCGCCCAGCGCGAACATTCCGCCTGTGTAGCAGGCTAGGTGTTGCAGGACGGGATCCAGTTTCAAGGTTTCGCCCGCGGCGCTCACAAAGCCTGCCATGAGCATGTCGTAGTTTTCTGGGTTCGAGGGTCGGAATAGAAGGTGCTTGGTTGCTGTGTTCATTGCCTTCTCGTACATCTTGCGGTACCTGTCGTCTTGGCCACCAAGCATCATGTACTGCTTGCCAAGGTACTCGTACGTCGAGTCGGCCATGCTTCCGAGTGTGAAGCCAGTGTCTTGGGTGAAATCGGCGTTTCGAGCATTCACAACGAGCGGCCACATGCCTGGGAGCTTCGTCTTGTCTTGTTGGTCTTCCAGGTGCTTGGTGATTCTGGCAACTGCATCGTACCATTTTGGGTCTCCCGTCAACTGCGAAAGGCGCGTGAACTCCATATTCATACTCCCGATTTCCGCAAGTAGAACCTGGTCGTCTGCTGCTTGGGGCTTGCCCTCGCCCCCCGCCCGGAATTGCCATCGCGTGATGGGCATGTGGTTGGGCGTGTCAAATGCATGGTAGAGCATTTCGCCAACCTCTTTTGCCTTGTTCAATAAACGTTCGTCGCGGCTCAATTCAAAGGCGGACAACAAACCACCCAGGTGTCGGATGTTGGTCTCGAAAACGTTGACCTTGTCTAAATCTGTATATCCAAAGTCAATCTGCTCGATATCTTTAATAGCCGACGCAAATTCCTCCTCGAATCCCATCAAGTACAGTGTGTCGAGCGCATCAATGAGCGTGGCCGCCCATCCTCCAAAGTGGTCTAACACCCCTCCACTTATAGGCTGTATCTCATCGTGCATCCACGCAAAATTCCGGTAACTTCTCCAGCACTTGAAGAATTGGCTCTTGACTGCTTCTCTTCTTGTCTCGCGTATCTTCTTAGCCGTAGCATCCTCAGCCCCGAATGCGAATTGTATCTTTGGTAGCGCTTTCGGCTCGTTGCTCGGTAGCGGAGTGAGGGACTCGATGCGATTCTGGAAGGGCACTTTACTCCAATCGAAAGACGGGAAGTTTTGTGGTTTCTTCTGTTGTTGCTCCTGGTGTTGTTCATGCTCATGCTGGCCCTTGTTGGCGACTTCGGCCGTGCTGTCAGCCGTCTCATACGGCACTTTAAGCGTGTAAAGGAAGTAGAGAAGGCCTAGTATCAGAAAAGCATTGAGCGAATAGCGCCGTATGAGCGCCATGCTGCATTACAATTACTAAACAGATCACAATAGATGTGGAGAGAAGAAGAAGGAAAGGACAGAGAATGGTGGGAACGCGTCAAGACGCTGACTACGTCTTACACGAACTGTGGGGAATGCGATGATCGCCTTTGGATGCATGTCCCTGCCAAGGCGGCAGGGCGGCAAGGCCGGCACCCCTACCAGCATCCGGTTCGCTGCAGGATATGTCAACGCCTGGACGCTGGTTGGCCTACTCTTCTGTAGCATAATGCGAGCCACGATATCACATTATGGTTTACGTGTCGTCAAACGCTACAACCAAAGTCCACACACCCCCTGAGAGTTGCCCTAACCAGGGGACCGCGCTGAACAAGAAAGCAGCCGAGCTGAAGTGGCAAGACAAGCAATGTTATACGGTGCGCTAAGCGAAACTGGGCTACGCTATGAGAACCGTCTCGTTTTCAATACCTGCTTGGATCCTAGCCTGGTCATTACGCGTCCGAATGGTATCACTGCCGGTTGATTTTGAACTTTGCAAATTATATACAAATGGAAACAGAAACATATGCTATGTCGACTACAACTAGTCCACATGGGATTAAAGAAGAGCAAAGCCATGTCTTACACTGCTGGTATCATATCGCCACCACGAAAAAATAAACCCTATCATCTTTGGACAATTCACAAGCCGGGACAATGACCCGTCTTTGTGGCTGTCCCACGTACCTCTTCCATGTGTTTTTTTTTACAGTAAATGGACAATCTTGTAACGCCTTCACGCTTTTTCCAGGTGCATAGACGTCTCGCTCTTCGCTCCCGCCGACAGTTTGTGGAAACTGTCCACAGAATAGATGCTGCTTGCGCTCCTTCTGTGCAAGCGAGACAACATGCTGGGTAGACCTCGATACCAGCTTCGCCCTGGGCCAGACACGATACCAGCCTCATCATCCGAAGCTGGAAGCATCGATAGCGTGCTTTCAGGTGCTTTCAGAACGCTTTCTTCTCTCGATGGTTTGTTGTTAGAGACTGGCATGTGGATGTGAGTGGATGAGATCATTGTAGTGCCGGATTGAGAGGTGAAAGGTACGGCACCGGTTGGTGCACAGCGGGTGATCGAGCAGCCCTGTACGTGCGTGGGGGTTGGCGGTTGAATATAGGCTGGTTTTCGTGGAGACTTTTCAGCTGCCTTCACTGGCACGCCTGACGCTGTGGTATTACCCAGGGTGCCCTCGAGTAGAGGCGCTGACTGCGCAAAGTAATCACTTGCAGTCGAGATGACAGATTCTGTCTCGAAGAGTGATTCGACAGGCGATTGTGGCGCTATGTGGGCTGCTGGTGTTTCGCAAGAGCCTGGCAATGTCGGTACCACCGCTTCGTTCGAGTTGGGGCTGTCCATAGGTTGCGAAAAACCAGGTTGTGAATCCAAAAGCGACTTAGACGGATCTGTCACGGTTATAAATCGTCTATAAGACGCTGCCTCCCATTCGGCTTTCGACGTTATGCCCCTTTCTCCTGTCGTAGGCCTATCGAATGTTATATTCCGCTGGTGAAGCCGATAGGGAGGTGCACTCATACTGCGCTTATTGAAGTGACTCAAGCTACACTAAACACCGGTTAGAAGATCAACCGACACCCATCCAATGCTCACATACCGAGGATTTTGAGTACTCCAACATCTCAAATCCATTTGAGGCTGGTGAGAGAGCCGAGTCAACGCGATCTGCCTCATTTGTTGAGGAGTGGTTACATTTCGAACTTCGGAAGTCTTGAGGTATCTTCAGCTCAAGCAACTGGTCACTTGCTCTCCCAGCTCGCCTTCCAAAAAGCGAGGTTGATGGCGATGAACTAACGGAGCACATTTGTGATCTTGATACGGTATCGGAGTGACCCATGACTAGTGAAGCACCAAGGAAGTCATCCAACTCAGGTGTGATTGGTGCAAAACTAGACTCGATAGACGAGGCCGATGTCTCGCTGAATGAAGGTTCCGGTTCGGTGTCAGGCAGTTTTGGGGGGCTACCCCGACGCGCAATCATCTCCTTCAGTTTGCGAATGTCGCTTCTATATCCCTTGATATCAAGTTTGAATAGAACGATCTCATTGATGTAAAAGTCAATCTCATGACGCAAGCTTTCAATCGTAGCTTCAGGTGTGTCGGGAGCAGTCTTTCTCTCGTTTTTCGACTGCTCTCTCAAACGCCCATGAAGTTTCTCCATCCAACCGTTGATGTTCTCTTTCGTAGCCAACGATGTGAGCTCTGGCAGAGAATGCTCTTCTGCAGCAACATAAAGTTTCATTGCCGCGTGCTGTCGAATTTCGGCTTGCAGCAAGAGTTTGTGATGCTCCAGCTGCCTCCTTAATGCGTGAATGGTTTGCTCGTTTTCCATGATCGTGGATTCATGGTTGATCACCGCAGTCCGGAGCTGTTGGATGAGTTTATCACTCACGTGTGTTTCTCTGAGAAGCTCATGTTGAAGATCCAGTTGAGCCACGACTCTCTTGTGCTCATGCTGTAATTGACCGTGTTTTTCTCGCAGTTGCTCTAATTTTGTTTCCAATCCAGCAATGCATACATCTTTCTTCTTGGCTTGAGTCTGCAGCTCCCCAACGCGAGCGATGAGTGCAGCAGGTGTGGTGTTCTCTGCGCAATCTATTCCTGAAGCATACATGGCCTTTTGGGGGGAATATGTACTAGCGCCAGTGTTGACTTGGATATCGAGCGCTGCCTGGTGCGTATTCGTTGAGGGAGGTTGCTTGGGGAATGTAAGGTCAAATGGCGACTTATTGTATGTCCATATCAAGAGCTGTTCTTCGGCATCCAATCGCTTTGTATTGGAAACTTCGAGGCGGCTCTCGAGATGTGCGACAGTGTTGTGTAGAGCTTGTATCTTCTCTGCAAGCTTGTTGGCGTGCATTGTTTTAGCCGCGCTTTCCCTCTTTGTCATGGCGAGCGCACTTCTGAGCTCTCGTTCGTTCTTATTCGAATTGCTTAATTTGGCTGTAAGCATATCAATCTGTTTTTGAAGAGCAGCTCTGTCTTGCTCATATAAGCTTGGCT
The DNA here is from genome assembly GCA_005212705.1 of Curvularia lunata. Lineage (NCBI taxonomy): Eukaryota > Fungi > Ascomycota > Dothideomycetes > Pleosporales > Pleosporaceae > Curvularia > Curvularia lunata. The sequence goes on along the minus strand of PELC01000002.1, from coordinate 517,797 downwards.
CGAACTGGACGCACTGAGTTAGCGGTTCCAGTCCCGGAATTCCGAGAGGCTTGAGTTTCAAGTTTTCCTAAGAACATAGTCTTAGTACACGGACTATTATACGCATTGATACAAGCTTACTTACTGTTTTAGGGCTGGTTGGTGGATGCGGAGGTAATGGTTTCTGGCAAGCTGATTCACAGCGGGAAGGCGTATTTAGGTTCGTGGGCTCCTTGATCGCTGGCTCTTGAGTACGTTCACGGATGCGGGTGTGCGGTGAACTTTCTGAGCGAAGCCCAGCCAGCCAGTCACTGCTTGCTGCTGTGCATAATTAGTTCTGCTATATACCATCCCAACTGCGCAAGGCGAAAATTTATACTTCCCACTCCCATGGGATGGGATGGACGCGCTGGTTGTACAGGGAAACGCTGCAATAACAAAAGAAAGGTCTCCTTACCGTTTTGAAGATTCTGCTTATTGCTTCGCTCCTTATAAAGTCGTGCTTGGGTTTCAAAGGAAGTGGCTTGCACCGAATGCCAACGTTTGAGGGCGTTGACTTGAGATTCGCAAGCTTCCGTTGAACTGTCGAACTGGCGTTCCAATGTCGATATGGCAGGATTTTGGAACGTATTGTTTGATTCCAGTTCGTGGGCATGTTCACTGTGTGCTGCTATGGGGCTAGGTTCAGAAGACGTCTGCAAGTTGTCAGCATGTTTTCGAAATCAATTTCGAAGTCTAGAAAAGCTTGAAAAGATAAGCTTCCCATAACCTGCAGTGATTATATGCAGAAACGCTGAAGATATATCACAGCATGTTGCTTTTGTTCACCTAATAGAAATGGCAGACAGAAAAGAACTTACCGCTTCTGAGTAACCTTGAGCCATCCCGGCCTCTTGGTCAGAAGGTTTGCTACCTCTCTTGATGGCTTCCGTATGCATAAAACCCGCAAACGGTTTCGTCGCATCAGGATCTAGGCGTCTACGCAACATAGAAGCGGCAGTGAAGGATATATTCCGCTTCATCTTTGGCATATCAGACTGAGCTGTCACATTCGCAACTGGCGCATTGCTCGGATGATTTTTCTTCCGCAAACTGTATGACGAGCCCATTCCTAGAATACGTCTAGCCGGGACAAGTTCGGGCGCCCCTGGCTCTGATGTATTCAAAGCAATCTCTTCGTGGACTGGTTGCATTTGGGGCTGTTGATCCTCATTTTGCGTGGCCTGAACTGTCGGTATTGTGAGCGTGGGAGCAGAGGATGAATATGGAGCTCCATCTTCTAACAAAGTCGAGCCAGGAAACTCTGCAGGCAGTTCTACTGCCAATGGTACCGAGCTAGACCGGGGCCTGCTACGAGGTCTGCGCACAGAAGACGATCTCGAGCTTAGCATGTCATTGACAGCTATATGGAGGTTACCGACTGCATTGGCTAGGGCTGTGTCGTAATCAGTGGTGACTGGACTTGATGCATTCTGTTTGTCGTCGGATGGTGGGACAATCCTGGATGCTCGATGTTTCAGGGTAGGGAATAGTCCGCCCGTTCGAGGAGAGACCTCAGGGCCAGGCTGACGTTTAGACCACGAAAGAAGTGGCCTGGACATGACTGCACCGGCCTAGAGGTCTGTAGGTCTTCACACAGATGATGTGAAGGCATGCATACAGAAAGGGCACAACACGCTCAAGCGGTATCTTGCCGTATGTGCAAAGGAAACAATATGTGCTTGAGAAGGAGGGAAAAGAACAAGATCAAGACATTTCGGTTTTGGTCGAACGATTGTGTCTGCAACGTCTCTGCTTTATCCATCTCGTTCTGGGTCGTGCCTTGAAGCGGAGAGACACGAGCTGCGCCGTACCCCAAGCGTGCACGACATCATGCCGACAGGGATCCAAGAGGCACAGTCGAACCAGAGAAGGGGCGAATTGTTGCTCGGCCAGAGAATAGCCGCCTCGAGCGAATGAAGGAGATAGTCAGAACGCGTGCACGTGGCGAGCCTAGCGCAGCACCGGCGTGACGAGATGCAGCAAGCTCGGCCCGTCCTCGCAAATGTGGGGAAGTCGCGACTGCTTGGCCTGACTTGTTTTCACGCTATCGCGTCCTAATTGCAACTCTTGAACGGTTATCACCATATCTTCCTGCAATCTGCTGTCCACGGCCTAATTTTCTTGCCGCGTATTAACCGCAATCCATGCCACCGGGACCCAGAACCCAGTTACTGTATGGACTGACTGACTAGCACAAAAAAATCTCGGGCACGTCATCTCGCTCTGACTTCCACGCTGCGCCGCTGAACCGCAGTCACCAATTGGCCCCAACATGACCAGAGACCTGTCGCCATATAGCGCGCGGCGATTGTTGACCCAACAGTTGGACGGGGCCAAGACGCTGTCGCCACAGACAGGGCACAGCAGGAATGCAAGTCCATCGGGCCGCCGTTCGAGGAGCAGTTCCAGAGCAGAGAAGCAGAGGGCTGCGTCCAAGGACCGCGCGCCCAGGAATCCAGCAGTAAAGCCAGACGCTACTGCCAGACGTGAGCCTTCACCTGAACCCTACAGAAAGCCGCGCGACTCGTCCAGATCCAGAGAAAGAAGGCGCGACACATCAAGGGAGCGCAACAGGGATCGATCAAAGGACAGGCGGCGAGACAGGTCACGAGAGAAGAGGCGCGATAGATCTGGAGACAGAAAGAGAGACAGCTCGAGGCACAGGCGGCGTAGTCGCTCTCGAGACAGACACAGGCAGCGAAACCGGTCACACTCCAAGGACAAGGACCGACAACGCAAGAACAAGGCCGAGGACCGACTGCGTTCGCGCTCTCGCTCTCGTTCGCCCATACCCCACCGTTCTCGAAGGCTGCGCAGTCGCTCGCTGTCCACGTCGGCTTCGCCCCCACCCAAGCGCCGCCGTACTCGTTCCAAGTCCCGCTCGCGCTCGCCCCCTCGTCGCAGGCGTGAGAAGCAGCCGCTGCCTTCTCAGGAGGTTTCCTTCCGCGGAGTCGACAACTCGGCTCAACCGCCGTCCAAATACGGGGGCGCGCCGCCGGACAAGGAGAAGCCCAACTTCAAACCCACTGGTGCGCTGGCGAAAGCTGCCAACCGCGTAGAAGGCACAAAGATTTCGCTCAAGTACCACGAGCCTGCCGAGGCGCGAAAACCGCCTCCATCACAGCCATGGCGCATCTTTGTCTTCAAAGGGGACGATGTAATAGACACAATTGAACTCTGGCAAAAGAGCTGCTGGCTACTGGGTCGGGCGCATGAAGTCGTCGACTACGTTCTCGAGCACCCTAGCTCGAGCGGGCAGCATGCCGTCATCCAATTCCGGTATATCCAGAAGACAGTCGAGGACGAGTTTGGAGTAAAGAGCACGCGGGGAAAGGTCAAACCCTATATCATCGATTTAGAAAGTAGTAATGGTACGGAGCTGAACGGTGAAGAACTCGAAGCAAGCCGATACTTTGAACTTCGGGACAAGGACATAATCACCTTTGGTGGAAGCGAGAGGGAGTATGTCGTCATGCTACCACCAGCGGATTCTAAATAAGTCATCAGTGAACACAGAGCAAAAGGGTTTTAGACAAGAGTGAAGGCCGAATAAAGCCGATCTCACTCCAAGTAAATAATATCAGTCCACAAGTGACAGTAATCTAGTTTCAAAACAAGACTTGCAGTCTATTCTACCTCTAAATCTTCCATGTACTGCACTGCTTGATCCCACTCTTCGACCTTGGAATATGGACTTCTCAGCCATGCATTCAACTCATGCAGGAAAAGCCTGCTATTTTCCCTGCCTAAGAATTCCGCCACCAAGCTCTCCGCATGCCCGTGGCTCGCTTTCAGATCCACCATTTTCAGAATGGATACAATATAGGACAGCAAAAATTCGGCGTTAGTACTGGTTGCCACTGAACCAGATGACGATGAGCCGGCGGGACTTGTTTGCAGGAAGGAAAACACCCGGAGTTCACGCCGGATCCAGGTACGTGCCTTGGATTGCAAGTCGGGGTCATTCGCAACCATATCAGGAGTAATGTCGCGGTATCCAGAGAAGGGGTTGCTGCCTACGTGAAGAGAGTACAGTTTCCTACGGTAGACCTCCCTTCGTCTGCGCAGGGCAGGATCTTCAACAGGCGGAGAGTACGGGCGACGCGTACCTCTCGGTCTTCTCGGTAGTCCATAAGGGGCGAAGAGAGAGCCTGGTCGGTCAGTGCGACTGGAAGTCCCGTCCTGGTAACCGGACGGCTGTCTGCGAGGAACAGCATAGCTTTTGTAGTCGGACGGAGAACGCCAGTCATACTGAACAGCAGTAACGTTCGATTTGCCTGGATTTGAAATCAGACAAGGTCGCCATATTCAGATGGATTGATATCCTACATAGTGGACAAGTCGACCTTTCCTGCAGCCATGACACCAGACAAACAAAGTCAAAAGTGTAGTGGTTGCATGGAACAGTGATGGCCCTCTCTGTGACCGAGGAAAGACATATCACGCACGCGTCTTCTTTGTCGTCGTGCGCGGACCCGGCCGTACTTGCTGGCATGCGCTTGCGGTGTTGCGGGAGTGAAGAGCAAGACCCATGGTTCCGATGAGCTCATGGACGGAAGTGCGCTTGGGCCAACCAAAAGTAGTCGCGACTTCCTGCCAACACTCCGCCAGTGACTCTGCCATCCACCGCGACGTTCGCCGCACGTGTATAGGGGCGAGTAGCGTGTTCCCGAATCGCTCAGCACCGACTGTTGTTCCGTCTGACTCCTGCATGATACTCTCCGCAACCAGGCGCATCGTTTCAACTTCTTTTAGACGCTCGTTTCCAACCATGCTAGCAACCGCGACCAGGCCTGCCGTGGCCGGGCCAAATGGAAAAGCAACATACCACACTGTGACGGCACTTAAGAGGTGGTCATGCGACGACAAGGAGCTTCCTGCTGTGTCGCAAATCAAGGCGATCCACGTCTACGACTTCGACAACACCTGTACGTTAATCACAGTCGGATCGCAAGCCCAGCACTGACACGACAGCAGTATTTGCGAGTCCTCTTCCGAACAAACAGCTATGGAACAGCGCTACCATTGGCCAGCTTGGCTCGCCCGACATGTTCCTCAACGGAGGCTGGTGGCACGATTCGAGCATCCTGGCAGCGACGGGCGAAGGCCTCGAGAAGGAAGAGGCGCGCGCATGGCAAGGCTGGTGGAATGAACAGATTGTCGAGCTCGTTGAGTCGTCAATGGCACAACGGGATGCGCTGAGTATTCTATTAACGGGTCGGTCAGAGTCCAACTTCGCCGATCTTGTCAAGCGCATCATACGGAGCAGGCGCCTCGAATTCGACATGGTTTGCTTGAAGCCTGCGATTGGGCCTGCAGGACAGAAATTCAAAAACACGATGGAGTTTAAGCAGGAGCTGCTGAAGGATGTCGTCTACACATACAAGAACGCCGAGAAGCTACACATCTACGAGGACCGGGTGAAGCACACCAAAGGCTTTCGCGACTTCTTCTTCCAGTTCAACGAAGACTTGATCAGGGCGTCAACTCAAGCGTCCCGCCTGCCCATTACTACAGAGGTCATACAGGTCCCGGAGAATGCCACACAACTCGACCCTGTGTCTGAGATTGCTGAGATCCAAAAGATGATCAACACGCACAACATACAAGTCAAGTCCGGCAACGTTCCCCCTGGCACACCACCGTACCAGATCAAGAAGACGGTTTTCTACACGGGCTACATGATTCCTTCGGACGTGACTGAGAAGCTGACTTCTCTAGTCTCTTTGCCCCCAGGCTCTCCAAAAGACGACATTCGGTATCTTGCAAACAGCATTCTGATCACACCGAAACCATGCCCAAAGAGCATCGTGGACAAGGTTGGTGGTATAGGCGCCAAAGTCAGGTGGAAGGTGACGGCTGTTTCTTGTTTCGAGAACAAGCTCTGGGCCGCGAGAGTTGAGACTGTGCCAAAAGGCACAAAATTCTACTCTGAGAATCCCGTTCCAACCGTCGTCTTGGCAATTCGCAAAAATGGTCGACCAGCAGATGCCGCCCGCATCGTCAACTGGCACCCTGTGCCCCAAGAGCAAGCTTTTGAATTTGACAGTGTCGTAGGTGAGAAGCAGATGCTACGTATTGAGGAAGAGACAGCGAACGAGAGCGAATACGAGAGCTACTTTCCTAACAAGGCCCATCGCAAAGAGGATCAGAATGGCCGCAATGAGAACTCGCGACCAAACCATGGCCGCGGAGGCAAGGACCGGGATGATCGGCCGGGAAGCTACCGCGGAGGTAACCGGGATCGTGGCCGTGGAGGCAACAGGCACACATCTTATGGTCAAAGAGGAGGCGCTCGTGGTGGCTACCGTGGAGACCGTAATGGCGCTCGACGTGGTCGCGGCGGTGGACAATCGCAGTACAAAAGTCTGGATGATGTCGACAGTGGCTATGGCAACCGTGGACCTGACAATAATCCGGATGCTTTCTACTAACGTCTGCCTGACAGTTGTTGGGCGTTGGATGACTGCCGCCTATCTGACTCAATTCTCAAAGCTCCACACCCAACTGCATGGCTTGCAGTATACAGGATGGCACCAATATGCCCAGAAAATGGGTTTCCTCGACCGGCTAGATCGTCGGGCCTAACTCGGTTCACGTGCCACGTCTGGCATAGCCAACACCCTTGTGCTATCATACAAGCTCTATTGCCCCGGTGTTCATTACTTAAAAGTACCAGCGACTTGCATTGTCCTATATCCAATTTAGATACCCGTAATCCGATTTGAATGACCCTTTTTTTTAACATTGACAGTTCATCCGTTCTCTTGCAAACAAACGTATACTATGTAAAAATGCGAACTGCAATCTTCGGTAACAAATCGCATTGCATCTTTCCTCCACCGCCAAACGAATCTTCGAGAAATTTCTTCTTCACGCTCACTTTCCCTACTCGCACCACAGCAGCCGAAAACAGCCGACTGCAGGGCTGAAAAAAAGAGAATCGGCGATGACTTTTCATGAACCACCGCAACGGCCTCACCAGCTCGGAACCCATGCCGGACTCAAGCCTCCCATAAGACACTACGGAATATCGGTTCTGCGATAATTGCTGGGTCCGTATCAAGTCTAGCCTGGGAAAACGAGGGTTACTCAGAAATCATTGGACGGGACCAAGTTCCCGTGGGCTTGCTTGGAGGGGGTGGTGCCCGTGGGTAGTGTGAATCGGCGATCGCCTGCTTTTTGGCCAACCTCTCCTCCAAACCTGATTTGGAGCTGGACCCTGGCTTTTTTTTTCCCTTTCCTCAAATTGGGTTTCGGAGGGGACGCTGGGGCTCTTACGTCTGTAGGCGTCTTAGTCACGGTGGGGAGGGAGGGGTGGGGGATCCAAAGGGAGGTTTAAATGCGAAGGGGTTGGGTGCGGCTGGACCCTTTTTCTATTTTTCCGGATTTTTCCTGGGATCTGGTGGTGAAAAGATTATCGTGGACCTCAGGGTTGAGTTGTTGTAGGTGTCTAGGAGCTGTCAGAGTGAATTCAGACGTTTGAAGTGAGTATGGTAGCTAGTTGGGGATAGGTGGTGTGATGGATGGGGTTTGAAAGTGTGTGTGTGAAGAGTGTACTGAACACAAAGGAAATTGTCAGTGTATTGACTCAGTCTACTAGATCCACCACGAAGAACTCCCACCAGCTTCCCCCTGCCCGGGGGGAAGTAAAGAAAGAAGGTGTTCGCAGAAGAAGACGAAGCTGGTTTTCCCCACGCCCGAATCTCAAACACCATCGTGCCACAAGGCTCTTTTCTTGCCAACACATCATGCTACTTTCCATACCGCTCTTATCGCACCATACGAGTCTTGTACAGTCCTAGCCTCCGCAAACGGTTGTGTTCACTACAAAAGAGCTGAGCAGCATACGGTACCTCGCACAAGCCCCTTCAGGGTCACACAACAGAAGGGGTTGTCTAGACCCTTTATATCCTTGGACCTCACACCACCTCGCCCGTTTTATAAAAGAAAAATCCCCAGGTCCGGAGTCTCATCGACCCCCATCGCCAACGCACAAAGTAGGCGTGAGACACTCACGTCCCTCGCTGTCCAACAAACGTAGCCACATCACAGACACACCTCCACCCACACCTCAAATACCCTCAATCTCCACCTCCAATCCCCCTCCCCCCCAAAAAAACCCCTCTACACTGGGTACACCCAACCCCCCACAAAATGTGCACAAAAGTCACCCTCAAACACCTCACATGCAAACACACCTTCTGGGTGCGCCGCACATGCGCGCGACATCCCGCATGCGACCTAGCGACCGAGGTGCACCGGGAGCGCGGCGGAGAATGCTGGGACTGTGATCCGGGTCAGGGCCCGCCCGAGGCGCTGTTTGCGTCGAGGAATGTGAGTTGGGGTCGTGTGCGGGCGGGCGTCATGGCATTGGAGAGGGGGGGGCGGTGTGTGAGGAGTGTGTGAGTAAGATGAGGAAGAAGGGGTGTTGGGGAAGGGAGGGAAGGTGGGCGGGATAGATGGATGGATGGATGGGAGGTTTTTTGACTTTTGGAAGAGGGTAAGAGGGTAGATTTATGGCCGAGGGATATGTCTCTTTCTTGTGCAGTGGAGTGCTTTTCCTAGCACACTTCTTTCCTTGTTAGTAGCGATACGTGTAGCGTTCTATTCGAGTTTATATAGAGGCGCTTGCTTCTCTTTTTGTTTTCATTTCCTCCCTTTTTTTTTCCAATTCTTGTCGTGGTTCCTGTGTCCTTCGTCGCCTCTGGCATCCTGCTGGTCTTCGTTTTAAAAAAGAATTGAATGCAACAGTACATTGGTCAAAGGAACAAGTGTAAGATGAACAACCTCAACTTCACTTAAATTCTAACTTCATTCACCCACATAAACAAATCGACTGCTGAATAGATGTATAATATTTCTATCCAAGCTGAATCCTCTAATCATAAATACTTTCTTTCATATCTACATGCCATCATTTTCTTCATTTTCGTTTCCATTCACATTCAAACACCAACAAGCTCTAAATCCCAAAGCTCAGGCAAAAAAAAAAAGGAACGTGAGAAGTGTAAAACAGATGAGGAAAAAAACGCCGTGCCCAATGCCGCTGTGCGTGGGAGAGCTATATGACAATGCCAAACAAGGACGCTAAGTTTGTGGAGCAAGAGCGCAGAAAAAGCAGTGCGAGAGGGGAAATTCTGACCCAATGGTGGACAAAACATGGCAAGCGAGATGCGATGATGCAACAGTCTTCTAGGGAAGAAAAAAGAAAAGGAAAGAGCAGGACACTTCTTACACAGTTGCCGCAACGAACACGATCTAGTCATCATCATGTCTGGCCATGCCAGCCTGGCTTCCCTCAAAGTTCCTCATTTTCTGCGCATGATTGAAATTGATCATGGTGCGCATTGGGTTCTTGCGGGCGGCACTGACCATGCTGGGGGTAGGAGGATATCTGGAGGCGCGCACGCTGCCGGTCCCATACTGGACCTCGTCGAACAATTGATCGTACTGTCCTTGGGTCAGGCTATCCTTGCGAGAAGACTTTGAAGATGAGGATGATGTTTTGACGGGGCGTACGGTAGAAACTTCGCTGGGTTCAGAGGTGATGGAAGGCTTGTGCTTGGAAGACCGCGAAGAGCGGTGGGCACGGCCAGAGTCCTCATCGTCGGCTGAGTCGGAGGTCTTGTGGGAACGAGAGCGATGGGAACGCCTGGATTTGCTAACAGAGGATTCGTCGTCATCAGCGTGCTTTTTACTGCGGTGGTTGGCAGAGGACTCGGCGTCTTCGGTGTGCTTCTTGCTGCGGTGGCTGACCGAGGTTTCAGCATCGTCGTTCTTCTTACTCTTATGGCGGTGAGAACGGTGCCTGCGGCGTGGGCCATCGCCGATCTGAGAAATACTATCATCAGGTACGACAGTGTCAAGGTCATCTTCAGTTTGCTCGTCAACATCGAGATCGTCAATAAAGTCATCATCGTCGTCCTGCTCGTTCTTGGACTTGTCGCGCTTGAAGAGATTGCTAACAATGGAGGCAGCCTTGAAGGGGACCTTGGGAGGGACCTTGGTTGCTTTAGATTCAGAGGGTGGCGGGGAGGGAGAAGAGTCACGTTCTTTGCGACTACTATGCTTGCCGTGGGAAGACTTTGCCTTTGATCGGCTCGAGCGATGCGAGCGAACGCTCTTCATGTCCTCGTTGTCAGCGACAAAAGATGAGATGAAGGAGCTAGGGGCAGCACTTGGGGCCGCGCTGTGCGCCTTGGAGACAACACTGTGAGACTTGGATGGTCGCGGTGGCTTCAGACTTTCTCCCATGCCCTCTGGCCTGGCTGCCGACACTGTGCTCCTTGCCTGCTCCAGCATCAACAAGTCAGGGCTTGTACTTGCGCGGTTAGCTGACGTAAGCCTAGAGGGGGCGGCTGAAGGTGCACGAGAGTAGGCAGGCGCGTACTCGATGGCCTGAGGCTCTGCATACTCAATCGCACGCGGCTTTGCATACTCAATGGCGCGAGCTTGAGCGAGAGCACTCGAGCCACCGAATTGAGAGGGTGCGTAGTAGTCGGCGGGGGCGGCCTCGATCTGTCTCGGCACCGACGACCTCGGAATCTGGGATGCGCGCGAATAGACGGAACGCGCGTCGTCGTCGTCGCTGTTGCGGTGTACTGACTTGGGCGATTTTGGCGGGGCGGTAGTCTCGGGCGTAGGCTGCTGTGCTGGCTGCGCTGGCGGTTCGGGTTGTGGGGTTTGCTGGGGTGGTTCGGGTTGCGCCGGGGTCTGAGCAGAGTGGCTGGCCGCATGCTTGACCGCGCTTTTGGCATCCAGGAAAGCGTTGAATTCGGCCTCCTTCTTGGCGCTATCACGCTCGCTCCTAGCGAATGCGTAGGCAACGGCTGCACCTGCAGCAGCTCCAAGCAGGGCACCGAAGAGTTGCTTGCCGGCTCCTTCGTTGGACTCGGATTTGGTGACCTTGGGGGCAGGCATCACGTCGTCTGCAGAGAAGCTTCTGACGACACTGGGTGGCTTTGGAACGGCTGCTTCGGTGGGCGATGCTGCAGCAACAGGCGGTGCTCTCGAGGCGGATGCTAATGTGTAAGTGTTGAGGGTCGAGCTGGCGCGGTAGGACGAAGAGGACGTGGTGGTAGTTGTAGTCGTCGTGGTGACTGTCCTATGCCACGTGATGATCCTGCTGTGCTCGTAAACGGTGCCGTCTTCGCCGACGTCAGGTCCGTTGCGGTAAACGGCTTCGATGCTGTTTCCGTCAAAGTCGAGCACTGCAGCGTTGAAGTGGCCGGTCTCCGCGCATCGAGTGGCTGGGCTTCCGTTGGGGCGACCGCCAGCTATCAATGCTGCGGTATAGAAGTTCCGGACCGCGGTCGTACTGGGAGCGGTGAAGGCAATGTGTGCGGCACCAGCTTTTACGCTACCCCAGCCGTTAGTTGCGGTGTATAGGATGACCAATTGAGGCTCTTACCCAGGCGTCTCTTGGCAGAGGAAGAAGTCAGCATTGTGAATACCGAGCCCGATCTGGTGGCCCGACTCTCCAATGTAGCGGTAGCCCAGCGGCTGGAGGGCAGAGAGGAAGAAGGACGTGGATGTTGGCAGATGCGAGACTGTGAGGCCAATGTGGGCGACAGGCATTGCTGAGCAAAGTGGAGACGAGCAGACTGAAGTGATGGGTAGCGAGTGAGAGGGGGGGGAATGGTGCTAATGCTGAGGTCAAGAGTGTATGTAAAACGTGAATGTAGTCATGTATGGTGTGTATGCAGTCGGGGGGGTACAAGGCCGCGAGGTAGAGGTCGGGGTTTATATCACAGCTGGCCGGTCCCGTGCCAGAGAGCGTGTCAGTGCCGCGTCTGGATGCATCGTGAAGGGAGTAGCAGGGCGTGCGAGAGGGGAGTACGGGAAGAGCCAGTGCTAGGAGGCCCCACAGCTGCAGGCGGGAATCAGGGAGGCCGCTGTCAACAAGTCGAGATGCTGCCACATGTCCTGCGTCTGCAGGCTAGCAAAGTCGTCCAAGTAAGCGAGCGCCCGGCCAGAGACATTGGCTGTACACCGCCGGCCCGCAGCCGCGAGAGGTAAAAGCCCGCCGTCGCCTCACAACGCCCATGACGCTGCTGAAAGTAATTGTCGCTTGTCGCGTGCAGTCGAGTATTTGCGGTCTGGACACCTCACGGCGCCGCACCGGGCCACCGTCTGACGTCGTCCATGGGGCCGTCTCTGCCACAAGAACCCGGGCGACAGCCCTGCGCCCGCGCCCGTGACCGCCATCGCCGTGCGTGTACGAGACAGCCTCGACGTGCCATTTGGTGCTTTCTTTTGGCCATGTTCGCTGCCCATCGTGGGAGATCGGCGATGCGGCTCCTCGTCCCTTCGCTGCCCATCCCGTCACTCTCCCGCCGCATGCGCACCGAGGCTGCCGACCTTGTTCCCCGCGCTAGCCCCATCCGGCATAGCCGCTCCCATGTGCTGGTTGCACGCCATAGAGGGGTCAACGGCTCTCATTGCGAACATGACGTGAAGCACAACTTTTTGTTCCATTCGTCGGCGCCTCCATGGCGGACGCTCCCCAGCATCCTGCCCGTGCCCCACGCTGCTATACGCTACCTACGTTCTAGAAAAGAGCCGCGATTACCTACAAAACTGCTCATCTACACAGGGGCGCAACACACACACACCCAATCGCAGCCCACCACCCGCACGCACTAGTCGGCTGCGCCACCTACAGACATACGTACAAAAGGAAAAACAGGAGCGACGGGGCCGGTTGAGCTGCCCCGCTGTCTTCCGCAGAAGACTGATTGTTGTGCGTTGAGCCAGAGCAGTTGTTTTGTTGTAAAAAAACCTCAAGCAGACGCCCAAAATCAAATGCAGTAAGCGTTCGGGCTGTCGATGTTGCGATCTAAGCCCCAAACGCGTCCCGCTGCCTATGAGTTCCCTGGTCCTAGTCCTGCGGTATTCCGGTTCCTGTTCCGACTCGTGCTATTTTGATGCTTGTGGGCTTGCTGGCGTGTTCGCCATGGATAGGTCCATCCGTCGTTTCGCCTGCCCGCTCACCTAGAAAATATTCCACACGTCTTCCGCGGCATGGCAGAACTTGCTGCACGCAACGCTGGCACTGAGATTGAACTGGCTGATGGCGATGCTGTCGTCCTTGATGCCATCGGCGAAATCGTCACTGCCTTTGGCCATGGCACCTACAAACACAGCAATGCTCTCGCCTTTGTTGAGCCCTCCGATGTAGTCGCTGACACGCACCACCTCCGAGTCAAAGCTGAGTGTTACCTTGCGGCAGTTTGGCGGGAGGTGGTCGGTAATCGGGTTCTTGATTACTTCGATGAGCTTCTCCTGCGATGTCGTCGAGCGGATCTGGTGTCTGTGCAGCAGCTGCACCATAAGTCCGGCAAATCGCTTAAATGTACGAGGAATGCGCACGGTAGGGCTGACCCGGATGAGCACATTCTTGGACGTGTGGATGTAGATCTGGAGCTTGCCCGCCTTGTTGATTGGCGAATCCAGTAGTGTGAGTAGACACTGCATGGCCACGTTAGCTGGTTAGCACCCTTAGCCTCCTCTTGTACGCACTTGGTGTGTAATATCTGGCCGAGCCTCGCTGATGTCGCGCCCCATTTTCCGCATAACGCCAATGTGATCGTCGCTGTTGAGTAGGTTGTACTTGTCCTCGCGCGCGCCAGGTCCCCGGCCGCTTCCATGCGACGCCTTGTACGTCTCCAGCGTCGCGTTGCAAAGCACGACGATCAGCCGTTGTGTGTCCTTGTCGTTGGTGGGAATGGGGGCATGCTGCTCGGCGACTAGTTTCGGTAGCTCCGGTGGAGGCATTGACTGTGTTCCTACGGGTAGCACGGCGACATTAGCCTTGTTCTTGGTTGACAAGAAGGAGTAGTAATAGTAGTAGTAATAGCAGCAGCAGCAGCAGCTGTAGCAATCAAGGTGTAAGCTGACGACATACTTGCGCGCTTCTTTCCCCGCTCCGTAGAGTCACGCGACGTTTCTCTCTCTGGGGGAGAAATGGAGCGTTCGGGCTTGAGGGGAGCCATGTTGAATGTATATGTTGAAACAAACAAATTCTACTAGTGTAGGCGTTTGTAGACTCTGACGTAAAGGTGGTTCGAATGCGCCACCGAGATCAGCGGAAATGTATCCTTTTATATGATTGTCTATGAGTTAGCAGTGTCAGAGGCGCTGTACAGACCAGGTGCTTTGTTGGCGAGCGGTGTGGAGGTGTAGGTGAGCTTGAGAAGAGAGGCAAAGGATCGCCCGTCTTTTTGCAGAGGATAGTTGGTGGAAAGAGCCTTTTTTCGCTCAGCCAATCACAGCCGAGCGGACCCCTCGGATTACGTGAGAATGCCACTAAGCGTTACTGTGCCAGTAGTCTCAAAGTCTACACTACCACCAACAGCTACGTAAATCACCGAACCAGTATACTAGTACAGCGATGATTCGGCGTTGGGTTCGGACAGCAATTTACCCTACCAATGGCGTGCAGTACCTGTAGCGCCTGACTTGCCCAACTTGTCTCCGCTCTAGGGCAGCCCACTAGCCTTGAACGACAGCGCCCGTTTCGGTGAGATTCGGTTCCCAGCAGCACCTCCAAGCACGCCGGTGTCCGAAGGGGTCCGGAAAAGTCGGGATTATTGTACAGACGTGGATTCGTTCCAGAGTCTTGGGGTGGGACGCCTCGCAGCTGTCATGCCCGGGCGGGCGCTGCAACGTTCTGCAACGAAAGTGTCTCACCATAGTCTCTTGGCCCACCTTGAATTTGAAACAACCGTCATATCGCACAATCGCTTCACGTTCAACATGTCGCCATACGCTTTGCGTATGGTCTCTGGTGTAAACATCATGCGAGCTGCCGAGACTACCAAGAGATCAGGTCATGGGCGAAACGACATGGGTTTGGCCGACGCGCCGCTGCCCTTTGGCTGTCGGTAGGGATACATGAACGCTAGCTGCTGCACTCTCGCGGGTTCTCCCAGCCGTCCAGCCAACATCACGTTTCCTTGGTACTATTCTTTTCCATCGCCGGCGATATCTTTGTTTGATTTTTTTTACTGGCAGCCGGCTGTCCTTCTCTCATTCGCAATTACAAGCTTAACTACGTCCCCGTCAGCCTTGCCAGATCCGCCCGACACAAGTATCCGATAAATATACACAAAATGGGTTTCGACTGGCTCGCTCCAATCCTTACACCCACTGCCCTGCGCTCAGTACAGGCAGATGGAAGACCAGTCATCACACTATTCTTGGTCATCTTCGGTCTCTCGGTTCTCGGTGCAGTAATATGGTACTGCCACTTCGTCACATCTAAGATGTACCCCAAGAAGAAAGACGCAAACGCGAAGAAGGGAAAGATTCTCGGCATCATTCCGCGATAGATGAATACAGCAGTAGAAGAGAGGCACTCGAGAATCCTTGATAATAGGCCCCCACTACGTTGGGATCATCATGGTTGTCGCTGCCGACGGTTGCGGTTTTGTTTTCGAATACCCCCTGGAGCACCGACACACGTACTCTTCGATTGAGTCTTTTTCCGACAGTCATTCCCTGGATACCATCTTCGAACACATTTTCTGCCGCAAGGTCATTTCGAAGGTGGCACAGGCCGGTTTGGTTCTTGTGCGTGATAGAGGTCGGAGGCTGCCAGTTCAACATGCATCAAGATTTTTTTGTCCATTAAGCAAGCGTTTGGAGATACTTTCGACATAATACATATTTTTGAGCATCCTTTTTTTATTCGATACATGTGCAAGTTGATACGCCCCGTTCTACTCGATGATGATTACTGATTGCATGTCGCATACGCCTTCCGAAGCGTATCGGCTTTCTGGTGGATGATCGGAATTTGGTGGTATCACCAAATGACGTATGGCTTACCCCAACATGCAGCAAAGACAAAGAGGCAGCAACAAGATCAGAACTACATAGCCGAACAAATTCATGATTACCGAATTGCATCGGTGTCTGCAACCAACTGCCAAGGTCGTCACCATAGTACAAAAGGCCACCAGCTTGATGATGGGTTCAAGGTCAGACACTTAGTAGAAGCAAATTGAATACATACCCACCATGACTTCTGAATCAGCCCGCGCACAACTCCCTCTTCAAGGCAAAGTCGCCATAGTCACTGGCGCTTCGCGAGGTATTGGTGCTGGCTTGGCGTTAGAGTTAGCGCGACGAGGAGCAAAGGCTTGTCTACCTTATCCAGTCAAACCACGCCACTCTAGTCTACTGACACTGATGACAGGTGACACTTGTATACACGTCAGCCCGGAGCAAGGAGTTGGCAGAAGAGATTGCATCCAAGATCGCGTCGCTTGGCAATGGTAGTGCGTCGACCATTGTACAAGCCGATCTCAAGCAAGTAGATGCGCCTGCAAAGATTGTATCCGCGACCAGACAAGCTTTTGGCGATAAAATTGATATTCTCGTTAACAACGCTGGCGTGTTGTTCAACAAGCCGGTGGAAGAAGTCACGGCGGAAGATTACGCGGCCATGTTCGATGTCAATGTTCGAGCGGCCGTCCTCCTTACAGGCGCCGTAGTGCCCCATCTGCGTGCCCCGGGCCGTATCATAAACATGTCATCCGTCGGCGCACGCAAGTGTTTCGCCAACCTGTCGCTGTATGCGGGTTCCAAAGCAGCAATCGAAGGCATAACACGCAGCCTAGCACACGAACTAGGTGGTGCAGGCCATACCGTCAATGCCGTTGCCCCTGGGCCTGTGGAGTCAGAGATGCTGGCCGACGTCCCGAAAGAGATTGTCGAGGGCCAATTGAAAGAGACAGCCGTGGAGCACCGAATGGGAACCGTCGACGATGTCGCAAGAATTGTGGCATGGCTCTGTGGCGAGGACGCAAAGTGGGTTTCGGGTCAAACAATCTCGGCGAGCGGTGGTTTCCTTATGCTGTGAGGGGGTGTTGTTATCATTGTTTTAGACAGTAAGGCTCTATGGTGTATGTTCTCCAGGTGAAAAATGATAGGCGCTGTTATCACAATGCGTTTGGCGTTCCAAGACCGGGACATGTTTGGGCGAGGAGGCAACGTCACTATCTAGTAGGAGGCATGTAGTTGAATTTAGTGAACTCGGAGAAAGGTACATGCTGGATTCCACCGCAGTACCGCCGTTGAAACATGCAGAAACATGGTTGATCCGCGTGGAAAGAGTAGGTTATTGATGCCGCCACACGGGTTAAACCGTTGCGTTGTCTGCACGTATGTAGTAAGCATCTGTAATGTAGCATGTAAGCACGTTTTTTTCCCACGATCCATCGAAGCAATAAGTGGGGGAAGTATGTAGTACTGCCAATAAACTTTTCTGTTGCACTCGTCTCAGCCAATGCCGCCACACCACCTGAGCCAAGAGATCCCCTTCCCTTGCGGCTGTCAATCTGAGCCAAGCCGCGCAATCGCCACGACCTGCCAAAGCTTGTGTTGTCTACATATGTCCACGCGGTGCAAGCAGGGGTGCGGTAAATAGAAGCAGAGGGTGGTGGTTATGCGTCGGCAGTTAGGAGTTGCAAATGACCGATCAGGGGCTCAAAAATCGAGGCGCCGTGCTCTAACGCTGTGCGTTTTAGCCCAGCCCCCAAACGCCTCTCAAACGTCGCCCCTCTGCCTTTTCGCATGCCAAAGACAAAGCCGCATGGCCTTTGGGGTTTCAGATGCCTCCTTTGGCATCGCCTATGATCCAATCACGCCACACCGCCGTCCTGATTGGCTTGTCCTCCGGCTCGGGACGCCTTTGAAGATGGTGGTACCGTGCGCCGTCGCAACAAGGCCACTGAAAATGGTTCGACTTCTGCTACCGTTTCGCGTTCTTGGATCGAATGCCCTGCGAATGCCCATTCATTCACAGCACTAGACTGACTGATACCCCATTACCCACTTGTGCCTGCTTGTGGCGACATGACCTGACTTGCCCCATCCCCGTCGTAGCCGCTTTGTCCGTCTTTTTTGCTGTCGCCGCTCCACACTGCTGGCTTATAGACTTTTGTTTCCCCGACTCACCCCTAGACTCGACCGATTTCATGCCGGTACTCTCTTAGCCGCGTGATCCAACGCTTCCTCGCGAGTTCTCTTCTCTTCTTTTTCCGTGCGGGCACTTTTTAGTACGTGGAATAGTGTGCTCGTTGTTGTTGTTGCTGCCGCTGAGCGTTGGACTAATGAACCGCCTTGTACAGATTACCTACTTAGACACTCTTTGAAATTTCACCCATTACCATTCGGCCCCTTTCAGCAGGTCTGAAGCCCATCGGCATCCACTGACAGGCGCTCTACGGTTACTGCATTCGCTCCATATAGTAGTCAATCATGTCTTTCACTAGCAGTCTCACGGGTCGCGAGCGGTCGAGATGGCCGCCCCTCACCCGTATGCTCATGTCGGGCGAGATGTCCGAAGAAAAAGGTCGAGAGTTGACGCGGAAAGAGAAGTTCGATGTGTGGATGGTCAACGAGGGTTACCGACGATTGTGAGTGCGCGCGATTTGTAAATCGATTCGAGAACCCAGCTAATGCCCAGCAGCTTCGTCTTTACTTTTGCCATTCTCCACGTCTTCGTCTTCGTCTTTGGTATGATGAATTATGGCCTCAAGGTACGCTTTCACACTCGCAAGCTCGGCCCTCACCCTGTGCTCACACAGCCTAGGACAATGTCATTGGAGCAAGACAAAGATTCGGCCTTACCTATCCTATCGCCCGTTCAGCAGCTCTGGTGCTCCACGTTGACGTTGCTTTTATCCTCTTCCCAGTATGCAGGAACCTAATTTCCATGGCTCGTCGTACGCCTCTAAACGACGTAATTCCTTTCGATAAGAACATCACCTTCCACAAGCTCGTGGCTTGGTCCATTGTATTCTTCTCCTGGGTCCACACCATTGCTCACTGGAACAATCTCGCCAGGTTCTCGGCAGGCAACCAGCTTGGATTCATGGGTTTCATCCTTGCCAACCTTGCGACGGGTCCCGGTTGGAGTGGTTACGTTATGTTGACCTGTCTGATGGCCATCGCGCTCACGGCGGCGGAAAAGGCTCGTCGCGCAAACTTTGAACGTTTCTGGTACATGCACCACCTCTTCATCGTCTTCTTCCTCTTCTGGTCAATCCACGGTGCTTTCTGCATGATCACGCCAGACTTTGCGCCCTTTTGCGACGGTATCGGTGTCTTCTGGGAGTACTGGATGTACGGTGGATTCGCGTACCTCGCTGAGCGTATCGCACGTGAGGTCAGAGGACGACACAAGACGTACATTTCCAAGGTTATCCAGCATCCTAGCAACGTTTGTGAGGTCCAGATCAAAAAAGAGCACACCACGACCCGTGCTGGACAAGTATGTGACATCCAGTTTTGCTGTGTTATCTTCTGCTAACAGATCTAGTACATCTTCTTGTGCTGCCCCGAAATCTCCATCTGGCAATACCACCCCTTTACCCTTACCAGTGCGCCTGAAGAGGACTACATCTCCGTTCACATTCGTATGGTCGGCGACTTCACCAAAGCCTTTGGACAGGCCCTTGGCTGCAGCACGGAAAAGAAGGCTGGCGGCGAGAAGGGTGAAAAGGGCGGATCAAGCGAGGAGATTGCTCTGCGCCAGATTCTTCCTCGTGTCTACATTGATGGACCTTTTGGTTCCGCCTCCGAAGACGTGTTCAAGTTCGAAGTCGCAGTCCTCTGCGGTGCCGGTATCGGTGTCACACCTTTCGCCTCCATCCTCAAGAGTATCTGGTACCGCATGAACTATCCCCAGGGATCCCGCACTCGTCTAAGGAAGGTCTACTTCTTCTGGATTTGCAGAGACTTTGGCTCGTTTGAGTGGTTCCGATCTCTGCTACTAGCCATCGAGGCACAGGATATCGATGACCACATTGAGATTCACACCGTAAGTTCATTGTCGCACCTAAACGTTGTTCATTGTCGCTAACTATCCTCTTCCAGTACCTCACCGCCAAGATCAAGGCAGACGACGCAACCAACATCATGATCAACGATGCCAATGCCGAACAAGACGCTATTACCGGTCTTCGCGCCCCAACCAACTTTGGTCGTCCAAACTGGGACATGATTTTCAAGTCGATCCGCAAGATTCACGCGCCCGCCGAGGCAGGTGTCTTCTTCTGCGGTCCCAAGGGTCTCGGATCCACCCTCCACATCAAGTGCAACATGTACTCTGAGCCTGGCTTCAGTTTCGTATGGGGCAAGGAGAACTTCTAGTGGCATAGCATAAGGCCAAGTAAAAAAGAAGGGAGTTTGTTCAAGAAGGAGGGAAGGAAACAGTGGCGAATATACCATTTTGTGCGTAACTTTTGGAAGCGAATTCTTTGCAACCGCATTATTATCTCGTTGTATATATAATTCGCTTGTCTGGCATCTTTTTCTGTCTGTTTTATTGTCTTTTCAACAGTTCTTCATTTCATTCATGTAATTTTCAGCTGCAAGCCAGCTGTAAAAACGACAAATGCCCTAATGATCTCACTATTACAATGCCAAAAAATGCTTATTACCATCTATCAGAAAAAGGTCATACTAGAGAAGCTATATACAAGAACCATCTTCTCGATGCTTTCGATCCGCAGTTCCCAAGATGCCAGCCAAGCAAAAACGAAAGTCTTGTCCACTACTACGCTTTCGCCCTTCACCACCTTCCATACTAACCCCAATCCACCCTTTTGCTACAACCGCCCCAATGCTGATTCACCAGTTCCTACCCATGCCACATCATCACGCCACACCCATTCATGCATCTGCGCCACGCCAAGCCCTTCGAAACTTCTTTCGCCGCACTCTCTATTCCCACTCTCGCTTTTCCGCCCAAACCGGTTTTTCCCGAGTACACGCATCCACATGAACTCCGTTTTAGTGGAACAGTTTTCCTGGCTCGCGTCCGTAACGAACTTGCGTTTCTGCTGCGTTTCTCTTCTCGCATGACGAATGCGGCATGTGCGTGGGGGCACGCGAGCGGAGCATGCGACGTGGGAAACAATGGTCAAGCTTTTTGTGTCTCGGGAGCCAAGGGCTTGGGGGTGGAGTAAGCGTGGAAGGGGAAGGGGGAAGGGGAGGCTAGATTGTAGGGATGCCAGGGCGTATGTCACGTCTGTTTGGGGCTTTGATGTTGTGTCGATCGAACAGCAGGGGTTGTTTGGCACGCCGCGCATACAAGTCACGGATTAGTAATGAAGAGAATGGTAAAATGTATGTACGTTGATATTCTTGACACGCTCGCACACACACGACTGCGTGACACTGCCTGAAGTCGTTGGTTATCCTGACCCTAACCCGACCAGCGGTTACAGTCCTACTTTCCCTTTGGGTTCCCTCCCTCAGTTGTTCGTCATCTGCTTGCTCTCGATCTAGTTACAACGCTATAATATTCATGTTAGCATAATTCAACTCTCTGATACGTGTTACTTACACTGCATTGGCCTCCGGACTGTTTATACGTGTTAGCTATAGTTACAATATACATAACAAATCATAATGCTGAACTTACTGAGGAGCAGCACTACTTTAATGTTAGCTTACTGTTCTATATGATAACATCAATATATAGTACTTACACATGCACCCGGAACTCCTCCACATACACTATTGCAACAGTTGTTTTGGTCGGGGGGGCCAGCTGAGCTCGGTGGCTGCGGTGCAGGCGCTGGCTGCGGTGCGAATGGGTTTGGAAGTCGAATGTTAGGAAGCTGACGTTTCGACAACTGCCTAACGTTCACAACTCTACCGTCAGAGTAGTTGAACTCAGAACCACCGTCATCGGATGGTAAGGCATTGACTACGCTAACAATAGCGATGATGCTAAGGACAGAGATCTTCATCGTGAATGAAATGATAAGATTGTTGGGAAGTAGTGAGGTTCTTAAGAATTATTGAAATTGTTGGTCTGTTTGCTGAATTCATATCCGCAGAGTACCTCTTCTTTTATATCCGTCCAGACTCTTGTAATCTAGAACATTCGGACCTTCTGTTCTCCCTTTGCATTTCCTCTGTCTAGGCACATAGATTAATCAAGGCTCTTTTGTTATGCCCAGCTGTCTTTCAGACGTGTCAATGATCAAGCTGGGATCAAGTTCATCGGGCCAAGTTGAGGTTTCGAAAATCTAATCAACTCAAGTCAAGCTAGAATATCCAGCTTGATGAGCTTTATCTAACTTGACAGGTCTGTGCGTAAGAGAGGAGAGAAAGAGAGCGAGCCTTAGAAAGTCTAGATAGAGGGATATGTCAAGTATCAGATATCACGTGATGTAGAATGTGATAGCATATGCCCTAATAGTTAATCTTCTCATTAAACGCTTTGACTATCAAGCTGAATTAAGCTCATTAATTCAAACAAGGTATTCTTGGATTAATTCAAATCAAGCTGGAGGGTTCGGCTTGACTTGGCTTGGTTGTTGGCAACTCGGCCTACAATCTAGTAATGCTTGCCTTCTTGTTCACTTATCGTTTTCTACCTAGCTCGCATCTTGCATTAAAAGCCCAAGACTTTTTGGACTCTGCCAACTTGTACTTCTCACAACGGCTGTCATTATGCGTGTCATCTACAGTCTCTGTGTATGCCTAGTCCTTTTCGGCTACAATAGTTAAGCTTACTCTCTTGATTATCTGTTGTTTCCTGACCAGCTCTCGTCATGAATAAAAACACTCAAGACTTTTAGTACTCTGCCGGCTTATACCTATCATATCTGCTATCATTACGCGAGTCATCTACAGTCACTATATTCAGTTTCACTTCAAAATAATATTCGGGCCGAAGCTGATTCGAGGTCGGATACATACATCGCCGGTTGATCTGAGATCTGGACTAAATTCTTGGCAGGGTCCATCACACAGGTACAAGAGAAAGCGCGACAGAGAGATGTTCCGCCTTTTGCGCCGATAATACCGCACTCCCTAAACTTAACATTGATTTGTTTTAGAATTCCTTATTGCGATTTGAGATACTGCGAGTAAGGAACTAGTTTTCTATGTAAAATTTCAACAATTCAGTAGACTTGTAGACGTGCAAAGGGAGGAGTTAAAGCATCTTAGCGATTTTGGTACGGGGTTTCGTGAGGATTGGCCCATGTTGAGTCGCATTATATCTTCTGCCTGGTGGTTTGGGGCTCAGATCACCTTCTTCAAGCCCTTGTCTAGCCACCTGGTTATCTCGACAAGGCCTTGAAGCTCTCTGACACCGGGCTTGATGCTTTCGCCTACGGTTGCATCGTGCGCGCCAATCACCCACACGCAATCCTTTCGCGCAAACTCTCGGGTTCGGAACATGGTGTCAACTGCCTGTGCGGGATCGCTGTGCATGCAAAGCTTCACATGCGGAGGGCGAGCGGTGCGGCTTGGGTCCTTGAGAATATCCACATGGTGAAAGCAGTCGCCACTCAAAAGCACAAAAGAGCTTTCTTTGCCATCAGAGCTAGATGTGGTGCGCACAAGCATCATCTGGTGTCCTGGTGAATGGCCGGATGCATCGACGAGGTACGCTGATCCATCTCCAAACACGTCGTATGCCCGTTCAAACGCCCCAAGGTGTATCCAGTCCTGCTTCTTCAAGTCGACAGCAGCGTACTTTCCTTTGCTCATATCTTCCATGACCAGCCCTGCCCGCTTGTCTCCAGCGTCTTGAAGTAAATCATCAGGAATGTAGCTTTCTACAATCTTCCTGCTTCCGTCCATAGGCAGCGTCTCGCTGAGCGTCGGCGCCCTTTCATCGGCTGGATAGCCGGGACGCGCATATGTGCAGCATGTAGGTCCAACCCACAACTCTGCGCCCTCAAATCCCCCTTTCCCTCCATCGCCCATGTGGTCAAAATGCATGTGCGAGAAGATAA
The DNA here is from genome assembly GCA_005212705.1 of Curvularia lunata. Taxonomy (NCBI): domain Eukaryota; kingdom Fungi; phylum Ascomycota; class Dothideomycetes; order Pleosporales; family Pleosporaceae; genus Curvularia; species Curvularia lunata. Next base: position 493,999 of record PELC01000002.1, on the reverse strand, counting down.
TAGCCTTGATCTTTTCAGGCTGCTGCTCAGGTGAACCATATTCTCTGAGAATAGCTTCAGGAGACTTGGGCTCGCATTTGAAGATGGGTAGCACGGTTTCCTGGATCAAGGGAGGAAGGTTTTCAAGATCAACCCGTATGCCGAGGTCAAACATATACTTTGTTCCCGTTGCAATGTGCTCAATGAGGAAGACGTAGTTTGGGGCATAGTATGTTTTTCGGTCTTCCTCAGATAGTTTGGATCCTGACGGGTTTTGAGGCCCATCAGAATCAGGAAGCATGACCAGGTCGTAGGGAATATAGAGGCCACCGGCTTGGATAAGGTGGACTTTGCATGTTGCTGGCGAGTCGGGTATAGGATGCCATGGCAGGGTTGGAGATGTGTCTGCCATTTTTGTAACTCGTGGCCGTGGAAAATACGAGGTCGAGGTTGGCACCAGTCTTTGAAGAGAAAATTGTAGTCGACATCATCAAGTTCGCGTAGTAACGGGGATGTGTCCATGACGTCACGTGCGTTTATCAGCGACTTTAGTGTAGGCAATATAAGCTTACGGTAAGATCCTGCATCGAGCTACTGGCCCCACATTTGGAAGATTACCAATATAGTCCGTCGATGTATCTTAAATCATCTCCACAGACCTGATAGTCATCCATGCACGTCTTATCTCGCTTATCGAAATTCCACAACAGGCAACCTACTCACCTGGCATGCTTAGTGGTGTCCAAATACATGTCGGATACTAGCGTCCGCACGTATTGTTTCGTTAAGACGAATTGTTGACGAGAAGATGTACTTGGCCAAGTACAAAATAGTTCATGCTCAAACAAAGTCTTCACCAATAGCTCATTCTCTCACCCTTGCTGATTTGGCGAAAGCAACAGTATCGGTTACTACCTTTTACCGAAACGACACGCGTTGCTCTATACTATTTTCACATGCGGAACATGAACGGTTGAACGAATGATTATTTATGACTAAGTAACGATGTTGTGATATACATGTCAGTAGTTCGATAAAGCTAAGAGCATACTTCGATCAACTCATGAATTTTGTGAAAGATACCAGTGCAGCGCTGCTCCATACACGTACCTAACTGGAAGCCTACTTCCTTCTAGCCTTACAAGGCATGAAGCGCTCGAGATTCTCTTCCAGAAATCCGTTCTCGGCTAACATCTCAAGCCATTTCTTGATGACAGGGCCAGAGTCATAACGCCGCTGTGTAGCCTTTGTGTCCTCATCCGCCTCGTTCTGCATCTCCATCATGATTTGAGCACTGTCGTAGTTGGCTTGTATAATCAACTGCTGGCGCCGAGCAAGAAGCTGTTCTGTGTTCTCATTGTCAATTGCCTCCCTAAGTGCATCTGACAGGGGAGTAGTAGAAAGTTGTTCTTCGACACCGAGCATGCGAGGACTTGGTAGCTGCTCGTCTGGATCAACAAGGTGCCTCCAAGATGATGAGAGATGATCGAGGCGTGACTCGGTATAGTCTGTAGTGTTGATTGTGAGACTGACGTGCTTGCGTAGGGAGACAAGAGGGGATTGCGTCAGTGCAATGACCCCGTAGTTGTCGTCGCCCGCTGCCATGAGCGTAGTGATTATCTCAGATACTGATTCCAACCACATCTCTCCACGTTCTGGATCGAAAGAGCCCACACACGTCGGGTACTTATCGAGGCCATCTAGCTTCCATACTTCATTGCCAACAGGAATGAAAGCAATGTAGTGATGTGCGTTGTCCTCAACCCTCTCTTGACTATCGTCTGTGGCTGCCGAATCGACAGAGGTACGCCGTAGCTTTGTGGCTCTCTTCTTAGGCTTGGGCTTGGGTTTCTCAGTCAGCTGTGCTTTGGCGCGTTTGGCACGCCTGACTTTGTAACTGAGGTGCTTGTCGCCTTCCAAGATATCCATCTTCTTAGCGAAAGAATTGTGGATGCTCTTCACGAATTGGAAACTCGAAAAGGCCTCGCCACGTTGGTACGGAGTAAAGTCTTTGGTAAAGTCCTTGAATTGCTCGAGATGCTCTCCTATGCTAACATCTGTGCTCTGATTCATGAGCACGTTTATCATGGCGAGTGTTGCGCAACTATTCTGAGCTGGTAGCTGGTTGGCCATCCACACTTTGTTAGAATTCTCATTTTCTTGACCCTCGTTACCGAATTGGCGGTAATGAAACAACAGAATGAAGCCGTAGATTGGCTGCGGAATGTTCTCGCGAATGAAATCCTGGTCCATGCTGAAGACCTCTCGGACAGTTACGCCTTCCACGCCCATTTCGCGCAGGATAACAGAGAAACATGCAGGCTCGCTCTCGATTTCGCAAAAGCCTTGCCAAGTTTCTTTATCCAACGAGGTTGCCGGCATGTCTAGAGGGCTGGGGAAGACTGGTCGAGATTTGAGGTCGTTCTCTAGTGCCGCAGGTGAAAGTGAGCCTTTGGACTTCTTCGTATCTGGCTCAGTATCTGAAGACGTCGAGGGCAGACCCCGTTTTCTGATATTTAGCGAGGCTGCTTCGGAAGGCACGGCCAAAGGCTCTGAGTCGGCAGAAATCCCAAGTGATAGTATGGCCTTTTCCTCTTTTATGACACCTGAACCAGCGATATCTTCTAAGTCTGCTGGCCTTTTGCGGAGCATGGTTTGCTTTGGATCATGTTCTTGAGGTTTTCGCAAGCCCTCAGAGTCACTGCCTGATTGCTGACAATGTAACTGCGTCATGACGAGCAGTTTAAATCTAGCAAAGAGAGCAAGGCTTTAGCGTATGCTGAGTTGAAGTGGAAAAGATTCACGTGTATATGTGGACGATAGGAGGTAGGAGAAAAGGGAAACAGATGAGCATGTTGACGGGATATGTAGCTCGTGCGATACCCTATTGTATTGTGCACAATGTGGGGTGTTTTCACAATAGGAAGCTAGTAATGTACTGAAGGTGAAGCGACATAGTAAAGGCAAGCAGGTAATGTTGTGCTATTGTTGCTGTTGACACGTGACCAAGAGCTCGGCGTTCCATGGCGCTGATTGGCCAGCCGCGCACCGCAGCCCGCATCATCCTTGTCGCGCCTGTCGCGTTGTCTGTAAATGTTTTGTTTGACAGTTTCACGTCGCCTAGGGAGAGGAACCATCGAAAAGCACCCCAACTCCGCAAAGCATACAGGCTGATTCCATCGCACGCCGTCCCATTTCTTGGCCCATGAACACGATATAGGTGACGCCTCAACTTCTGGTGCGATGAACACACCGCAGGTCCGGCGAGGCGTGGGCGGCTTCCCATCAACACCACACAACAACGCGAACAGGTCTCCTGGCCTGCAAAGCCCAGATGGATCTTCACCGCGGCCCAATATCCGATCACCGCTTCCCGACCTTCCCAAAGCCCCTCCGCAACCGAGCTCAGGGCCCCTCATACCGTCAGACATCCTCGATCCCGCTCAGCAGCGCTTTTACGTCTTCGCCCTCTACGTTGCCCTATGGGCATACCGTTCATACGACTTCTACACGCTCGCACTCGAGGATGACGAGTCTTTATGGCTGTGTTTGAAATGGTGTTTCTTTGACGTGCTGTTCATGTTCGGTGTGCCATTGTTGGAGATTCCTTGGCTAGAATGGGGCAATGGCGCCGCATTTCTTCTCTTCGTACTGCATGCAGGCATCGATGTCATGCTCATGTTCAGAATTGGCATACCTGTGCAGGCTTGGTTCATGGGCTTGATTGGCTTCCTGTGGGACAGCGAGCTGGCTATCAGCGAGCGGAGCGTTAAGCCAGGCGCAATTCTACACAATGCCTCCCTGATCCTCGGAAAACAGATTGTCAACATCTTACCTGAAGGCTCCGCCATCCTGAATCCGGAGAGACAGTCTTTCTGTCTCAGCTCGACCATCTCCCAACTCGACATCCCCATCAGGATCAACCAGACGGAGCCTCACGAAATGGAACTACTGCGCATCGATATTGATACCAACATCAATGAGACCATAACAGTCAAGAAGAGCGAGCTGAAAGGAATGCTAAAGAAGGCACGGAAGGCGGTCAGGACCTCCAACCCCGACGATCCGTTGACGTTGACCTACACTGTCAAGAAGCCAGGTGTGTATCTTTTGAAGAAGGTTACGGATCAGTCAAAGCTCCAGGTACGACCACGCTCAACCAACGCTGTGGTTACTACCTGCCCGCAAGCTCGAGTTAAACCGACCGGTAACAATCGATGCCGGAGCGATCTATCCAACGTCGTGCTGGAAGTCGAAGGCACGCCGCCATTGAACGTCAAATATCGCCTGACGGTGAACGGAAAGCCCCGGGGTGGATCTCAGTTTCAGAATCTACAGCCAGAAGAATTCATTTCTCCTCTGTCCAGGCACACCTCACAAGCATTGGTTAAGAATGGGCGCGAAGACATATCTTGGGCACGCTCGCAAAAGGTCATGGTGCCCTTGAACGAAACCCTTACAAACAGCGGTTCATGGGAGTACGAGATCGAAGAGGTACAAGATGGGTTGGGCAATTTTGTCAGCTACGTGAATGTTGATGACGAGGATCGACCGAAACCCAAGGTTGCTGGCATTCGTCAAATGTTTGAGGTTCATGAACGGCCTACAGCCTTTCTTAAGGGATGCAGTCCACAGAATCCTCTCCGCGTGCCCAAAGGCAATGCCGCCCGCCTACCAGTCCACTATGCATCAACTGGCAAGAACGCCATTGATACTGCGCACACGGTCGAATACCTTTTTACGCCTCAGGAAAGAATCGTTGCGGACGGTTATCATAGCCCAGATGCTGTACTAGAGAAGCAGGTCATGCGAAAGGGAGAGCAGCCTACTATTTCAGCGGCAGGTCTCTACACCATCAAGTCTGTCTCGTCCGAGTTCTGTGACGGCGAGGTTTTCGAGCCTACCTCTTGTCTACTTCAGAACCCGCCTGAGCCGGATATGACTCTGGACAGCGAGGATATCATTGACAAATGTGCCGGCAACCCAATTGGTCTACGCGTTGGTCTCGATTTCGTGGGAAGCCCGCCTTTCACGCTCACCTACTATGAAAAGAAGGACAATGGAAGAGAGGTCAGAAAAACGCCATTGCAAATCGCCAGCCTTCGCAGCACGATCGATCTCACCCCTCAAGATGCCGGTCACTATGAGTACATTTTTAAGACAATCAGCGACTCTGTCTACCCGGAGAGGCCTCTTAACAATATTAGACTTCAGCAGGATGTGAAGCCCTCCGCTCAAGCACATTTCATCGAGAGCAGGAGGCCCAAGCAAGCTTGTATCGACGACGTGGTGGAGTTCGATGTTGGTTTCGTCGGCGAGGCACCCTGGAAGCTGGAATACGAAATCGTTCACAACGGTAAACGCACAAGGCGTTCTGTTGAAACCGACAACGCGCACTACACTATTCGAACAGACAAGCTCAGCAGTGGTGGTGAATATGTCGTGGCACTGACAAGCGTTACCGACAAAGCCAAATGTAAAGAGGTCCTCAAGGAAGAAGCTAGAGTTAACGTACGCCACGAACGACCCAAGGCCTACTTCGGACACATCGAAGGCAAGCAGTCAGTGCTGGCACTGGAAAGCCGACAAGTTGGACTGCCGCTTCGATTCACTGGAAACGGCCCTTGGACACTCAAATATGAAAATCTTAAGACAAAAGAGGTCAAGAGGGAGTCTTTCCAGAACCCCAACTCATGGCTCGATGTCAAGACCGACGGCACATATCAGCTACTTTCAGTCAGGGACTCTATCTGTCCGGGTCTGATTGATGAGACTGCTGATCAGTTCGATGTTTCTTGGGTGGCTCGGCCTTCACTCAGCGTTCCTGAAAAGAGCGCCGTTCTCGACGGAAACAAGTACATCAAAGAGGCTGTTTGTGAAGGCGATGAGGACGCATTTGATGTCTCCTTGACTGGTGAGCATCCTAAGCTAACAATTGTTCTCATAATACTGACTATGTTGTAGGAAACCCTCCGTTTGACATATCTTACCGACAGGAGTACAAGGACAAGAAGGGCAAGACGGCTTCTGTCAGTGAGAAGGATCTTCATACCGCCGGCGGCCTCGCTTCCATACGGTCAGAAACTTCAAAGGCTGGCACCTATGAGTACACTTTCTTGAAGCTTGCCGACTCTCGTTACGACCACTCGAAGAAGCATTTCTCACCTGTAACTATCCAACAAACTGTCCATTCACGACCAAGCGCCCGCTTCGACAAGCCTGGAAAGACGTACAGTTACTGCTCACGGGAGTCGGAAGGAGAAGAGGTCATCCCTATCACTCTGGAGGGTGTCGCACCCTTCTATCTCGAAGTTGAGATTAAGCACCAGGGTACGCCGAAGCCGGAGATCAGTATTCACAAGAATATTCCTACGAATAAGTACGACCTCAAGATTGAGCACCGCAAGATGCATCTTGGTCACTCTTCTATCTCTATCCGTAAGGTTCGCGACTCGCGTGGATGCACCCTCAAGCCCCCACCAGGCGGGCCTCGCGTCCAAATCAGTGTGCACGATGCCCCGACTGCCACACCTCTGGAAGACCGCCAGGATTTCTGTGTGGGCGAGCGCCTCTCATTCGCCCTTGGTGGCCAATCTCCTTTCACGGTTTACTACACCTTCGAGAAGCAAGAACGCAAGGCATCCAACCCAGGTACCACTTTCCGTCGTCTTGCCGAGCTTCCTGGAACCTTTACCATCACCGGTCTCCGCGACTCAGCTTCAGAATGCCTGGCCAGTTTGGAACTCACAAAGACAATCCATCCAATTCCTTCTGTGCGACTCTCTGGCGGTCAAGTAACCGAAGTCGATATCCACGAGGGAGGTGGTACCGATTTGGAATTCCAGTTCTGGGGCACCCCACCCTTTGAGTTCACCTACACCAGGAGTACAAACGCGAACAAGGGCAGGAAGAGTAAGGTACTGGAGATACGCACCGAAGTCAGCCATGAGATGACGATGAGTATTCCGGTGCAGGAGGAGGGCACGTACGAGGTTGTTTCGATTAAGGATAGGTGGTGTAGTTTCGCTAGGCCAGGAGAAGGCATGGATGGCAAGACCGGAGGACAGAAGATGTTGACGTATTGAAGTCGGATGCAAGTGAAGGAGGTGATATGATTTTCTTTTTGCATTTACTGGCGTTGGAAAGTGTTTGTGAGGAAGCGTTTTGTTTAGCTTAACCGACTGGCTGAGTGATTGATTGATTACTTCTGCTGCAGGCATATCTTTGGAGAGAGACCATGTCTAGGCAATAAGCGATAGCTCGTAATATCAAGACCAGTTTACAAATCAAGCACAAGAATGAAACGGATAGATGAGAATCTAAGGGTAAGTGGTGGTATCAACGCTTTTGTTTTCCTCTCGAATCTATACAGCAGATCTAGTTGGTTGGTATATGTACTGTTGTGTCTGTATCAACTAGGCCACCTGAGGGCGGCTCGCTGTCTGGTCTCGCAGAAAAGACTCAACTTCCTTTGCACCTGTGGCATCGATTTGACGATCTACCTCCTTCTCCTCAGGGCTCTTTTCCCGCACCGGTTGTTCGGGCTTCTCTTGTTCTTTGCCCGAGACAACACTAGCAACGGCTTCGGCAGCGGTCGCAGCTGTAGACGTGACTACGGCTGAAGCTGAGACAGCAGCAGATTTAGCTTGGTCTAGATAGCTAGGGGCTGGAGGCTCTTGTGGGTCGGGGAGTGGTACCTCTTTGGGTGCCTGAGCAATGGTCTGGGGCTCAACGCTTATGCTCTTATCGCCGTTGCCGTGGTCCATGACTGCAGCATCTGGAGTACCTTCTGCGAGTTGGCCGGAGGCGTGGGTGTGGTTTTGTTGCTCAAATTTGGCTTCCGAGGTGCCGGAACGGATGGGCAGGGTTGTTGTGGCAGGTTCAGAGGCTGGAGTCGGGCTGTCTAGATCCGAAGGTGGTGTCTCCGTATCCGGCACCTCACTGTCAGGAGGATGTGTAGCGGTGCCTGTTGTTGTGAGGGGGTCTCCGATTTCTTCTGCAGGTGTTGGTGGGATAACATCTCCTTGTTTGTAACCAACAGGGTTAGGGATGGTGAAGATGAGTTCCCGTCTCGGTACGCCGTTCTCGCTTCCAACGCCCCAAGCTTCCATAGCTCCATCCTTTCCTTGTTCCCATTTCAGTGGCCCAATCGGGAATGTCTTACGCCCGTGTTGAATGTTAGGTTTCTCCCACTTCATCTGCGCCTCGATAGTGGGTTCCAGGTTAGGCAACTGACCCCATTCGAAGTCGAGGCCGCCGCCGTACTTTTTAGGAATGTTGTCATGGTCAATGTATTGGGAAAGTGTCGGGTAGACGTTTTGCGGGGAGAGGATGAAGATTTTGGATACCGTGATGGGATCAAACCAACGCTTGACCCAGCCCCAGACGGTCGGGAAGAAACTTGGCGCGCCAACAATCTGAAGATGTATTAGCCTTGCTGGAAGCCTATATATTGGAATTTCTGAACATACAAATATCCTGTCCAGCGTCTCCGGGTAATGCGCCGTGGCCAAGACTGAAGCGTCCTGCATATGTCCCTTCAGATTCCAGAATTGTTTCAATCCAACATTACTGATATCTACAATGTTGTTGCTCTGCGAAATCGGAGTCTCGGGATGTGCGCGGGGAACCATGGAGCACAATGGCGAGTAGAACCTGGTGAGCGACTCATAGAGAGCAAAGAGACGGAGGTTCTTAGTTGCAACATTGGGAATGATAGTCTTTGACTTGGCGAGCTGCTTTTCGTATGCGGAGATATTCTTGGAGTTGAGCGGCGCGACCTCGAAGAGGAAAAGAGGAATACCGCGCTTGTCGCGTCGACCGAGCCATTGCGGGTACTAGATGAGGTTGTTAGATTGGGTTGCCAGCGTGCAGGGTCTGAGGCTCTACCAAACGACGCGTCTGCTCGTACTCCTCAATCTCAATGGTGTTGAAGATCTCGCTCAATTTGTTCTCCTTGCGCCAGTCTTCTGTGTCTTTGAATTGCTTGAAAGCTTCCTGAGGCACAAATCGACGCGCGCGCAAGAAGCGCCTGTTCCCAGTCAGCGCCCCACTAATCTTGTCGGCGATCCAGAGTTTTGCACGCACAGCATCGTCTCGTCATCATGGCTTGCTTGCTTTGTCCCGGCTTCGGGCGTGTAGTAGCCAGCCTCCTGGCAGATGCGCTTGAACTCGACAAGCTGGGTCTGTTGGGTTTCGGAAAGATGGGACAAATGCCCGGCAGGGTATTGCATCGACTCAATCCTGCTGAGCTCCGCCATGATAAGGTATGAAGTGTCAAGTCAAAATCGAAACAATGCAAAGCTATCCGGAGAAAGCGGGAGGGCGGTAAGACAGGATGCTCGACTCTAGGCGTAGGGCGTCATGTTGTCTATGGCGGTGCGGCGGTGCGGTGGCAGACGGTGACATCAAGTGTGGCTACACACCGGTCGGGCCTCTCGGAACGCGATTATCGGAAGCGATCGCGCGGACTTTTCGGACTAAACGTGGACGAGCTTTTGCCATTTTGGTGAGTCTTTGGGCTTGTCTGATGGCTGAATTTGCAGTGGACGGACGCTGCATTGTTCGCGCAAGGTCCAAAGTTGTCTCTTCCGTGTGGAACTTTCCTTCGGAGAGCCGGAAGCTGTCCAGCCGGCATTGACTGGCTCTGGCAGCTGACTTTAGCTTGCCAGCAACCAAGATCAGACCCATGCTTCTCCGTCGGACATGGTCGGCCTATAGTGGCCAAGGCTCGCATGTCCGACACAGTAAGGATACAAATCTCGCTGCATCGCCGTCTTTGTGACCGTGGAGAGCCTGTGTCTTGGCCTGTAGATGCTGTAGAAGCATGCTGAGGTGCAGTATCGCGGCTTAGCTGCCGAGGCTGGCTGATTAGCGATAAGCGAACGAGGCAATGCGATCATCATCCTCTCCAGCCGTGCCTTAACATTGACGCAATCCCGGCGCCAAAAGTAAATCACGACCTGTGCATAGTCGTCACGTCAAACCCGTCAGTACAATCGCGCTCCGGCTAGATTCTCTCCACGTCTCATAAGTCGCCGGAAGCGCAGAGGTGAATCAACTTACCAATTTTGTGAACCCCCTCCGTCGCCCATCATGGCGCGCACCTGCTTTACAGACCTGCCGACAGAGATTCTTGAAACCATCTTCTTGAATCTGGATCCCCACTCACTTGTATCTGTATCGCAGACGAACAAACTCATTAAGCGACTGACGACCGATGCGCCCATCATCTGGCGCCACCTCTGCAAGACGCAGTTCAAAACATGGGATTCTCGCCACAACATTGCCGCAAAGTTTGCCGCGCCCTTATCAGACGTAGACTGGCGCAAATTATACAGGACCAGACACACAATTGACCGTCGCACACGAGAGCTGCTGAATCACATTATCGCCACCCAGCAGGGGCGCATACGGTGTATCAATGACATCGCGGATTATGGATATGACGCAAAAGAGACGCTGCTCAGAGAATGCGCATGTCCAGATGATGCCGAGGACGTGCTGGCAAGACGATACTATGCAAATGCTGTTCTGGAGCGCATACATCGGGAAGTTGCCATCAAGGTGTGGGCAAGTCTACAGGATGGCAACGATGTACCTATTGAGAGAGCACTGGGCGCATATGACGTCTTTGCTAGGGTTGGTGAAGAGGTGGACGTGGATGTCGTTGCTGACGATATCAGCCAACTCGCCAGTGGTTTGCTCCAAAAATATCCTGCCTTTCCCGACTGGACTCCGCGAGACAAGGCTTCGACATTGGCACACTACCTTCGAGAACAGGGCTTCAATGGTGTTCCTGACACTTCGTACCGCGCGTTGCGAAACTCTTTCATCGGCCTGGTCTTGCGCTCGGCCGCCCATGAGTCACTTCCTCTCATTTCTGTAGCGATATACTGTGCGGTTGCTCGGCGCGTTGGTCTAGATGCGCGACCCTGTGGCTTCCTTTTCCACGTATACACTCTTGTATACGCGCCCAAGAATTATGACCTCAATGGAAAATACAAACCTACCAGCTCTGATGAACTCGATTACATGTACTTGGATCCTTTCCGTTCGACATCAGAAGTACGACGGGGCGACTTGCAGCGCACACTACGGGATATGGGCGTTCCGAGCAGCGAACACCGCAGTTTCCTGACTGATACCAACACAAGAGAAATGGTTCTACGCACAGCACGTAACATTATGAACTCTGTGCAAATGATCCGCGAAACCGAAGCTGGAATGCGTACTGTGCAGGCATCATGGATGAACTCCAATCCAGACATGGACAACGCTTTTTACGCAACCATATGGGCCATGCTGCTCCTTGGACCGGGCGATGACACCGCCAATCTCGGCCACACCACCATTCGTCGCCGTCAGTACCTGCCATATCTTCTCGAGCACTTCCAAATGCATTATCCATGGGACGTCACTCTGCTGCTACGCTACGTCATTCCCATGTTCTACAACCAACCCGAGGGGCACCGGTTATCGCAGTTTGTGCAGAACATGCACCAGGTAGATGCGATACGTAAGCCCGTCACCATTCGCTCCGAGCGGACGCGAAACGTCGCCTTCAAGGTGGGACAGCTGTTCCAACATAAGCGTTATGGCTACGAGGGTGTTATCACGGGATGGGATGTAGTGTGTGACGCAAACGAAGACTGGATTCAAAACAATCGTGTCGATTCTCTGCCAAATGGGAGGAGTCAGGCCTTCTATCACGTTCTGTAAGACTTGCCCGCCTTCCTCGCAAGGTTGTGTCTCTTTCTTGTAAACGCTGCTGACGATCATGTAGTGTCTGCGACAAGTCTGTTCGCTATGTCGCAGCTGAGAACATCCAGCCCGTTGGCCAAGACGTACATCCTTCAGAAGCCTTATTGAAGCTCGCTGGACGTCACTTCAAGCGTTGGGATGACTTGAACCAGTGTTTCGTAAGCAATGTGCGTGACGAATATCCTCACGATTAGAAAAAATTACTCAAAGACATGACTTACCTCTTCGTGGCTTTGCTTATGGCACCCTATTCTCAACACTTGCAGAGGATTGTCGACGTTGTAAATTTGTTCTCTATTTATGCAGTACATACTTTTGATACTCCCCTCAAAGCCTTTCTTTTCACGATCCTGTATTACACTTGTTTTGTTGCTGTTCTTGAGATTCAAAAGAGCAAGTTATTTTACTGAAGATTTCGCATATCATGTTCGGGTCTCAAGACAAGGAGAATTTCAAAAATTGATTGCTTGGATTGATACCAAACAACTTGTATCTTCACATGAGCCTGTTCTTGATTAAGGAGGGGATTTGTCGGAGAAGGAGGTGTGTGTGGGTGCTAAAAAGCTTAGCTAGCAATGCAGCAAGTACGCACGATTTCAAATCCAACGCCATACCCATCGCTGCGATCTCGATACCTTCATGATCTTCGAAAGCAATCGTGGAAGATGTGTAGGGAGGAAGAGGAGAGCCACCATATCCTGGAACAGATGAAGGGAACCCACTCGACTACGCTCTGTTTACAGACCTCAACACCATCTTCTCGAAGCTAGCTTAGGACTATTCTCTCCTCCTCATCTCCAAACAGCCAATCGATACAAGAAGGCACACACGCGGTGTTCTAGCGACGTTCTCCACATCTTCTGCAGATATCTCAAATACTCCGCATACCCAATCCCCTTCTCTCCTCCCTCAACACATACCCACCCATCAGACCACCCCTCTCCTCAGTACCAACACTCGCCCCATCATAGCATCAACCTTGCATCAGAATTACCTCAAGCAGACCACTGTTTACCGCCCACCGCCCTCAGCTACCCCACACACACCTACCTCGACCCTCCCGCCAGGCCTTCCGCTAAGCCTCTCAGCTACCCATCCACGCTTCCAGCTTCCACCCCTCTACCTAAGTGTACCAACTTCTGTACTACCCTACTCGCCCGCCAAGCCCCCCGTCCAGACCCTCCGCCGGTCTCTTCCTCCCACCCAGTTAAAACAATCCCACGCATCGTACCACCACCGCCGTACCTGCCCTGTCCAAATTAGCGCGACAACCAGCTCGGAGGAAAAACACAAAAAAGAAAGTCCCCTTGCTTTGTGCTATGTTTGTGTGTGTATGTGTTTTGGATGCGACTAATTTGGTACTGGAGCTGGTACCCCCCGTACGTGCGACTTCGCTGCGCTATTTTTGGGTCTAAAGTTAGTGTGCTTTTTCTTTCCCGGTGGAGGGTAGCAGTAGTGCTGGTATCGGTGTTGGTGTTGGTGATACAAGTGCAAGTACAAGCGCCGATGCAAGGAAGTAGGACGTGGCAAGGCGAGGCTGGCCGCTTGACCTGACTCTTTGCATGCAGGGTCGCGACTTGGGGTATGCTGGTACAACAAGCATGACTTCCCCGTTTGGGAGCCGTGCTTTTGGTGCGTGTTAGGTCGGCGTAGACCTGGAATGCGGGGAAGGCCAGCGGTAATTAGCGTTTGGAGCTAGAAATTAGCCATCCTGGGAAGGTTTTCTATTCTGTACGACATGGGCGTTTAAGGTGCGCGTGATGTGGTGCAAGGCTGGGCATGGCGTGGTTATGCATGCATGTGTGTGCGCGAAAGTTCGGGGTCATGCGATCCCAGGTGGTTGGGATCGGGAGGGAGGGACGAAGCGCATGGATGGGTAGAAGGGAGTGTGGGGTGGGTAAACTTCTTTTTTCTTTCTTTTCTGTTTCAGCTCAAAGGGAGAAACAGGAGAAGCAAAGGTGAGGACGCGTATGGGAGAGATCAATAGATAAATTAATGAAGAGACAAACAAAAACAAAAGTAGGGAAAATCAAGACAACATGGATGATCACCGTGATATAGCAAGAGAGACATGGGTATGATAGAGCACAGTAATAACTGACTCTGGGTATAAGATTTCCCTATTGAGACTACAAAACTCATTGCCGCAGTCAATGCAGCAAGGAGACGTTATAGCTTCCCAAACATTACATATCATCCACCAACATCATCATTCCACATAATCCATTCCGAATACTATGTATTCCGTTACCCTGAGGCAATTCAAGTAACCAGCTTAGACAGTAGAGACCTCCTGCTTGGTGGTAACGTTCTCGACTGGGATCTCAAGGTGCTTCTCAGCAAGGTTCATCTCAGCAGCGAAGGTGCTGTGTGGCTTCCACTTGCGAGAGTTGCGAGGAGTGGTCTCCTCCAACATCTTGTCGACCTGCTCGAGAGTAAGACCCTTGGTCTCAGGAACGAAGAAGTAGGCGAAGAGGACTGGTTGTATATTAGCAGCTGTTTCAGCAATGAGAGATGAGCACACAGAAACTTACAGGAAATGCAGCAGAGAGAGCCCCAAAGGAAGAAGACGTTGGATCCCAATCGAGCAGAGTCCTCACGGTCGGCAACAAGGTATGGGGTAATGATACCGATGATGCAGTTCCAGAACCAGTTGCTAGCAGTGGAGAGACCAACACCACGAGAACGGATGGTGAGAGGGAAAATTTCACCAATGACAATCCAGGCGCAGGGACCCCAGGTGGTGGCGAAGACTGCAATGTTCAAGCAGATGAAGGCAATCATAGCGCGAGTGGCGTCGGGGTTGGCAGGGTGGTCGGCAGTGTTCTTTCCAGCAGTGGCACCGATGGCACCGACAATGAACTGCATGATAACCATACCAGCAGCACCGAAGACAAGAAGGGGACGACGTCCAATCTTCTCAACCATGACGAACGAGGCTGGAGTAGAGAGCACGTTCACGAGGGTGGTAACGAGAGAGATCAGGAAGGGGTTCTTGATGGAACCAAGCTGCTGGAAGAAAACAGGTCCAAAGTAGAAGATGAAGTTAATACCAGTCAGCTGTTGCATGGCTTGCATGCAGATACCGAGAGTAGTACGGCGAGAGTTGGAGGCAGGCTTGGCGATCTTGCCCTCGAAGCAGGCCATCCAGGAGCCAAGGTAGCTAGTCTGGGGAACAACAGACATCTCGTATTCGTGGTTGGCAATGATCTCAGCAAGTTCATCCTGGATGTACTCAGAGTCAACGGGCTGGCCACGGACACGGGCAAGAGCACCGGCAGCCTTGTCAAGCTTTCCCTTCTTAACCCAGAAACGGGGAGATTCTGGCAGGAGAGCAAGACCGACGGCGAGGATGATAGCCCACAGGAACTGAACAGCGATTGGGATACGGTAAGAACCAGTGTCGCGGCGTTCCTGAGTTGCGTAGACAACGCAGTTGGCGAGCAGAATACCAATGGTGATACAGAATTGGTAACCTAGAAAGTCAATCATTGGACAAGCACAGGCAGTAGGAATGTTCACTTACCAGCAACGACAGCGCCACGGACCTTCTTGGGTGCAATCTCGGACATATACAGGATGACGATGGAGGAAATGAAACCAACACCGAAACCAGCAATGAGACGACCAGCAGTCATGACACCAAGGCCAGTGGAGGCAGTTTCAAGGATACCACCAATGACGAAGATACCACAGCCAAGAATGATAGTAATACGACGTCCAATGAAATCAGCAACATCACCGGCGATGATAGCACCGAAGAAAGTACTGCCATTGATTTAGCACAGATTCTCCATAGTCCAGCGATTGATTGACATACCCAGCAGACAGGATAGAGGTAACGAGCGATTGTTGCCATGGAGCGATAACGAAGGTTGACTTTCGGTAGTCGGTGATCTTGGTGTCCAAGGCGTCGACGCCGGGGAACTTGACGTCGGGGTACTCTGCTCCAGTGTATTGCTTGATGAAGTAGTCCATGTTCAGGACACCTCCCATCCAACCGGTATCATATCCAAAGAAGATACCACCGAAAGCTGCGAAAGCAACAATCAGGTAGGCACGAACGGTGACGGGGGCTTCGACACGGCTAACATCAGCCGTGCCAGTGACGGGGACAACGCCGCCTCCAGGCATGATTGCGGTTGCTTGTCAAATTCGAAGCAGACGTAAGAAGTTGAAAAGACTCTTCGTACAGAAAGAGGAGTCCCGCGCAGCACTGAAAACAGAAGATGCTGGGAACGTCTGTGAAACGCGATCAGCGGTGGGATTCCCAAGCTTTTAATATGGCACCTGGAGGAGCCGTGATACTGCAGCACGGAGCGCGTGTGGCTTTCTACGGTAACATTGCACAATGTTACGCTAGGCTTAGCCGGGCTATAGCTCCGCATCTTACAATTCTGGAAGGATTGCTGCTATTTCTCTATAGGCCGCCCGCGTAAGACCAGGCCGAGTGATGGACATTTCTGCATGTACGGCTGGCACGCGGCTGATTCGGCCTGTCATCTCAGCCGGGCTTCCATTGACCAGTTCCTAGGCGTCGAAGTTAATCGCTGTATTGTCGGTACCACTCATTTGTCGCAGATGGCCGCATGGGGTGGCCCGATTAGGCAGTACAACAGTTGGTCCGGGATACGACGTGCCTTCGGGGGCGTCGAAACCTGGGGCGCCAAGCTCCTCTAAGCTGCCCATGGAGTCTGCGCTAGCAGGCGAGACCTGCAGATTTTTCCCAGTAGATCCTGGTAAGAGGACCGAGGCTTTGATGCATCTGGCGAATGAGCGGGATACGAGCGCCATGAACACAGCCGCTAACCAACGCCTCTGTAGCCAAGATGTCTTGTTGCACCTTGGTTTTGCGGGCATGTCTGGTTCTCGATGCATCACGCTGACTGCTCATGAACAACACCAACAACACCTGACCGTGAAGATGAAATTAGCTCTGTCCTGTTGATGGCCAGCACCTGCTGGTAGGCAAACGCCACTGGGCGCCGGCGCCTGATTGTGCATTTAGTCTTTGTCGAACAAACGACGATCTGGGGGGCATCTCGGTTGCCCACCCGACTCTGGAGTCGTTAGTGTTTATTGCAAGCCGGCCGTTGGGCATAGCGATGGTGTGGAATCGGGAGGTGGAAGGCGTGTCCCGCCTTAAAGGTCATCCCTTTGGGGTGGGTCGAGCATATCTCGCCGGCACATACATGCGTCTGCACAAAAGGATTGGTTCGTCTCGGGGAGTGGAGAGGGAGCGGGACAGAGGTCGCCAATAGAGACGGCAGTCCCGGGAGGTGGTGTGCCCTGGCACGCAGCACATGCCTGTCTCCCAGCTGATGGGCCGAATCCCGGAAACCCCAAGATTAGCAGAAAGGGGACGGTGAGGACACCCTGCTGTTGTACCCCAGTCGTTGTTCAGGCAGCGTAATTGTGTGATCACAAGCACGGGTGGCGTCCTGCCATTGTTGTCGCTATTCCCTTTTGCTCGCCACAGCCGTGCGGCGCATCTGGAGAACCTTGCCTACACCACCGGAGCGACAACCAACGAATGAGCAGGAGTGGCTGGCCGTCTCTCACATGCGTGTCACAGCGACCTCTCGCTAGCTAGGTTTCGGGTAACACCCCGCTCCCCAAGGCGTCCCGCAAACGTAAGAGTACTTTGTGACGCCTCGTGACAATCGCCCCACGGCGGAGGAGATGGTGCTGCAAGCCACAAAGGTCATGGCTTTTTTCATTGTATCTGCCGCGAGTGTCCGCGGACAGGCTTGGTTTTGGGCGAATCCGATGGGCGGGCCAGGGTATCACGAAAGCTAAAGGCCAACGGTAATGTCCTAGGGTGCTCGGCGACGGCGCGCTGGGCCGTATAGGCGCGCATAGAGTGCTGGCTGGATCTCGAAGCGCGCATGCCAATTCCAGGACGTGTCACACGTGTATGCGCTCAAGAGCGGTAGCGGTAGCGACTGTCGTGTCCAGACCTGGTGCTATACTACCCCGTATCTCTGCCCATGGGCATGGAGTCGGCTGAGGGGGGCTGGGAGGCAAGCGTTCCTTTCTCCATGGGGATCTGGCCAAACGTCTCGACAGGCTGGAGCGCCAAGGGTCTGTTAGCGCCCAGCACCCACCGGCTAGCGCCAGCGTTCCCTTCGGCGCTGATTCAAGCTCCGTCGGTGCATGTTTACAACCAGAACATATCCACTGCAACTCGGGACGACATTGGCGAACGCTTCGCGAATCACCAGAGCCGCAAATAGCGCCACGGATCTGGCGACGCTCGTTTCAGCGATGGGAAGGCGCTGCAAACCCCTCCCAACGTGCCTCGCGTAGACCGCGCCGCACATAGTCAGTCCGACGTGCAGCGGGCAATACAAGCGAGAGTATGAGGGAGACATGCTCAGCAACTCGGTCCGGCATCTGTGCCAAGCGCTCGAGGCACGACATGTCCACCATCAGCCTCAGGGCTGCGTACTCCGATGCATCTGATTCTCAACAGTTGGGTTGACCACAATGGCCAGAGGAGCAGAGTCTCGAACAAGGTCCAGTTATCGGTCCTCCACCTTGGGGCCCCACAGACAGACCCTATGTCGTTCCACCAGCGGAGCGCTCCGCCTGACTCAAAACTGACAAAGGTCCTCATCGCACTGAATCAGCCTCATCGACCATACGAAAGCCTCGATCGGATACCGACTGCCACGTCGATATTCACGGGCGATTTCCGGGAGTACAAATACCGAGCATACAAGTTGTCGTGCAACCCTTGCTGCGGCCCCATTAAAATCCAGCTTCCGGTTTGCTGGTATCCGCCAGAACAACTAGCTCATCATGGAGCCCCATATCGGCACTTTGGCGGTTTACCTCTGCGACCGGAGAAACTCCGGGGCTCGTCCCACTCGTGTTCACAAGAACATTGGTGGCGCATCGGGAAGAGGAGATACACCCGAGTAGAGATTTTTTTCAAAGATGGTCGAACTGAACTTGGAGAATTTTCACCGCCACTTGGAATAGACTCCGAGCATGTATTTGATTTCTAGCCTTCTTCTCGCCCAGTGTTTTCTTGCATATGTAAACGATTCATCTTGTTTTCGCCCAAAGACTGTGAAGTGGTTAGCTCTTCCTAATCAACAGGTTTGTCGTTGAGCACGTAAGCATGACAAATGCGGTGCTGCGACTGTCTCCGCGTATTTATCGATAGCGAGTAATGGCAACGAGTCATTATGAGAAAGAGATGTTTGTCGTGCTGGAGCGAGCCAGGAGAAAGTGGAGAAGGAGGCGAACATGCGATGGTACAAACAGACCAGAGCGAGAGAAAGCTTGGATGTTCCGTAACGCAGGCAGGCGCAATCTTTCCACATTGGGTAAGTCCACAGAGCGGAAGGCGCGAAACTCACAACAGAAGAACTATCTCTGCATCGCCCTTTCAAGGTAGCACATGAGAGCAGAGAAGCTTGGTTTATTCAGTCGTTTTCGCAATCGTCATCCACTCTACGGCAAACCCTTACAACCTCAGGGATCGCAGTACCTAGCGGACGAAAAACTCTTCGAATCATCATCCAGGCTAAACGAAAAATCTTTCACTTCTACACATCTTCCCTGGAATGCACACATTATCGTATTTGTAGTGGGGATACTGCTTCCACCTTTCATCGGAAGGTAAACCCAAGCAATGCCTTCCATATCGAGTCTTACTCCTGGGATTGCACGGATATCTTTCTCTTGGCTATGCGTCGGTCGTCTTAATGCGAGACATCTTAGCTGAGCCTATTGCCAACTTTGTGCCGATATCATACTGGACGCTCTTGTGGAAGAAATCACACCAAGCTTACATTGATGACATACAAGACAGCTAACATACACTAATATTCGTTCTAAATTCAACGGTCATTTAGCTTTTGGAAACGTACATAACTTGGAGATATTCCCTCATCGGCTACTTGATAAGACTATCATGAGTCCTAGGACGAGACTTTTTCTCTTAAAGGTACTAAAATCAAGTCTGAACAAGCTCTTCGATGCATATTTTACTACGATTACCATATCATCTATTATCCAGGATTTTCTTCGATCTCCGGGTACTTATCAGCAATCCTCACTGTGATTTATTTCTTTATCTTCGAAACTCCGCGGCGGAAGTATACTAACAGTTGATTCAATATCTTCGCATAATTACGATATCGATGCTATTGGAACCAATCGAACTATGGATCTCTTCTAATATCTATATTGTCCATCTTGACTATATTTGTTGATAGGCCTCAATTTATCTGAAATTATTTAATCGACATTCGGATCTAATTCTAAGCCAACTAGGATCACCTTGTGTGCTCTAGCGAGATGCAAATGACTATTCATAGTGAGAATAAATATCGGCAAACAGTGATTTGTTGTGACTTCTCCCTCATTTGGAATTATGGATGATGGTTTACGAAGAGGTCAGGGGTAGACGCAAATGGAAATATTTATCTTCTAGGTTGATAGAGAATTGGAGCTTCTAAAAAAAATCGATAATAGTTTTCAGAACATGATCGATGAATAGGAAACAAGTGACACAAATAATTATTGCCAACATGCTATGCATCCACAGCATCTTGAGTGACAACACAACGTCCGCTCATTATTATAGAGAAAGGCCAAAAGGAGTTTTTTATTATAAAATTCCGCGGCTCCTAGTGCGCAGGCGAAGAATTTGTGGGGTTACGCATTTCATCAATCAAGTGGGACTTCTATAGTACATCTCCTTCACATTTTTTCTGATTCCTTTAGAATGGATGTGTAATAAAAATATGTGTTTGGAGACACATCCGATGGATATACTAGGAACAGAGTGCCTGTGCAATGATTGCAATCTGTGTGCAACTTAATTGGGACCGCTCCACATATCACGAGTAAAAAAGATAGGTAAGACTTCGAAATTGGATCCTAATTGAGATACAATTGTTCCAAGCCAAACTGTTCTTTCGGCAGATCAGTCGCGGCGTTCGGTCGTGGCTCTTCATTCTTACAGCAGGGACTACGGATACGTTACTGTCATGATGGTGGACATAGCAGCAGTGCGAACTCGGATTCAGAGCATTCGTGAATGAGCACGAAACTGACGCTGCTGTATTTCCACAGCCTGAAACATATTGAAATATTCAGTAGCAGAAGAGTGTATTCGACACATGACTGAGAGGGTAAGCAAGCCTTTATTGTCATACGCTCCGTGCAGCCTGTTGGTATCGAGACGTGTCAGACACAGCCCCGCCAATAGCTACAAACAACGCGTCGACTCGGCGTAGCCACCAGGTCCTTTCTAAGGGTCGCCATTGAACAAATAAAAACCGTGAAAGAATATGAAGCCAGAGGCGCTCTTTCTTCAGAGGAGAATTGAGGGACGGGAATCAACTCTGGGCTCAGCGGTTGACATTGCGCAAACCTACCTCCTGAGCGCGTGACCATCCCCCGCCTGACACATCCACGAGACACGTCATCGACTTGACACGAGTACCAGGCGGTTGCACTGTACACAGGAAGATGTACGCGAGATTGCATTTTTGCTTTTTCAAAAATAACGAAATCTGTCTTTTACACCCCAGTATGGTTTCCTCGGGGGGTATTGGGTGAGGAGATTCGGTGTGTTTTCGCGCACAAGCGAAACACCACGGAAGGGAGCGGAACGCAGCGCGTGGAATCTCCAAACACCACCAAAACTAGTCTGAAGTCAAATTTTTGGACAGTAGAAACTCTTTAGACTGAGAAGAAAAAGACAAGCCAATCAAGAACAATTCAGAGCAGCCTTGGAGACGCGTTCCTCCAAAGAACACTTGGATGTAGGGCAGTCATTTTTCAATGCAAGTTTAGGAACCTGCGCAAGACTTTAGCCAAAGCAGAATTGAAGACCAATAGAGTATGATTATGATGAAACGCCGTTAGCAGGAATACAGAGAATCAAAAAGCGCCCAATTTTGGGCAGGCTGATAAGGGTTGAGTCGAGGCAGAACCTTATGGGGAGAGAGAAGAGGGACAGAGCAAGGGAGCAAGAGGGGTTCAACGCGTGCGCTTCCACTGCAGCCGCAACGCGCCCAGCGGGTAAGCGCCCAGCAATCCAAGAGGCCAAAGAAACGAGACGAGATCACCTTGAAGCGCTCCAGATTGGCAAAGGGGATGGAAAGTTAGCGCACTTTTGCGGGTTGGGAAAAAGAGCGCACTTGGATCACACAGGTCCTGGAAACTACTATAAATTGGCCGCCCCCCCACCTGCACGCGCGCTCTTGCCCGATCGCAAACCTCGCACCACCACCACAACCTCGTTATCGATTTCAGTCTTCAGCCTCTTGTTCGAAGCATCCGTAACGCGTCTGTTCATCAGTCCAAACTAATAGCAACAATGCCTCCCAAGAAGTCCACCACCCCTTCCAAGGCAAAGGCCCCCGCCGCCGCGCCTGCACATGCTCCCTACATTGGTAAGTTCTACACCACAGCACACCGCCAACGCTCACTGGACGCGTTCGCTCTCTGTTGCATCCTGGTCGCCGATCAATGCTGACTTTGTTTTGTAGACATGGTAAAGGATGCCATTATTAACGTGAGTCTATCCTCCCAGGCGCATTGCCAGTTCCCCCGCACCGGGGATTGCGACGCCAGCGCATCGTCGCGCAAAACATAACAGCGCATCACCCACCTTGTAAACTTCAATGAGTTTGATTACTGACCTGTTCTTTCTGTACTGCAGCTTAAGGAGCGCAATGGATCAAGGTTAGTCAACCCATTTCTGTGCTGTTGTTGCTTTCGCTTCGCGTCATGCCTTCGTCTCAGCGCGCCTGTCTTGGACTTCATACTGACGCTTCTCCTACAGCCGTCAAGCCATTCAAAAATACATCCAAGCCAACAACAAGATTGGCAACCTGAGCGACACTACCTTCAGGGGTCATGTCAACCGTGCCATTGCCTCTGGTGAGGAGAAGGGCGACTTCGCGCGTCCCAAGGGTGAGTGCCTATCTTCCCGCCGCCTAACACTGCCACGCAACACGGCTCGTGACGCGTTTTCGCCATCCCCCCCACCCTTCCTTCTCGCTTGACAATTAAATGTTGCTGACACGTCGCGTAGGCCCATCTGGACCAGTAAAGCTGGCTAAAAAGGAGGCCAAGCCTGCTGCTGCCTCGAAGAAGTCTGAGACTAAGTCTGAGAAGAAGACTACTGAAAAGAAGACAACCGAGAAGAAGACCGCCGAGAAGAAGAAGGCTGCCCCCAAGAAGGCCGCCAAGGAGGAGACTAAGGAGGAGAGCGCTACTGTGTGTATCTTACTCATGTTATCATGTGACCTCACTGACTCAATTTTCAGGAGACTGAGACCGCTGCCAAGGCTGCTCCCAAGAAGAAGGCCGCTGCGCCAAAGAAGAAGGCTGCCGCGACTACCACCAAGGCTGCCGCCAAGCCCAAGGCTAACGCCAGCAAGCCCCGAAAGACAGCTGACAAGCCAGCTGTTGAGGAGGAGGTCTCGCGTGTCCTCGGTAAGACCAAGTCTGGTCGTGTCACCAAGACCAAGTCTGCTGAGCCAAAGGCAAAGGCAGCAAAGAAGACTGCTGCACCCAAGAAGAAGGCCGCTGAGGACAAGGAGAAGAAGGCGCCTGCAGCAAAGAAGGCTGCTGCGCCTAAGAAGGCCACCACCCCCAAGAAGAAGACAACGCCCAAGAAGGCCACACCAAAGGCCAAGGCATAAACGCCCGAGCCTTTTTCTTGTCTCTGCTGATCTTCTTTTCCTTTTGAACTGCTTCAGTCCTCTGGCATCGAAGCGCATGCTAGACTACACTTTCTTCACGGATTCTCTTTTTGTCTTCGAGTCAGTTCTATGGGTTCTACGGGCGGACAATAGCGTTACTACTGGTGGATACGGATGGGTAGGGTATGGGAACGGGCTAGGATGTTCCTCTTCTCTCACTCGCTCTTCTTTTGTCGAGCATATGTTGGCGGGGCGTTTCGGGCGCATTCTTTGTTCTCGTCTCAGCGCGTCATGTCTGTCTCTCTGCTGTCACCGTCTCACTGTTTTTCTTTTTTTCTTTATCTTGTCCTCCGGCGCTGAGCTTTTCGCAGCGTTTTCATCGACAGAGGATAATGGCTACGACGTGACGCTCATCGTCTCAGCAATGAAAATACCCATATACTTCAAACTTGCAACATGACACGTTTTTCGCATTGTGAAGAGGGTGAGATTGTGACGCGTTGTTTTGGTATGGACGCGTCGAGGTTACGGTTCTCGTGACATGGACCCACAGCCCACTTGATAAGATAAGGACGCTGGGGATGTTAGTGGGGTCTTTGTGCCTATTGCAAAATACATTTCAGAAGACTTTCGCGTCCCTTCACGTTTGAACATTGGCCGTCGTGATTATCTCCAAGCATGGTCACTGTTGGAATCAATTAGGACTCGACCTTGAGCCCTACTGATCCGCGACACTGATTGGTCGACACGGGCATTGGCAGAGGCGTTGTCACCGCCTATTGGCCCGTGCGCGCAGGAGCTGTAGATACTCAACACGGTAGTAGCTACTAGACAATCAATCCGCTTCCTCACTCTAGTATTGCAGCTGCAAGTTGATTCACCCCGTGACACCTTTATCGCGCCAACAGTCACTATGATAGGTTCTTTTCGTCTGGCTAACTAGGCGTTTTCTATCCTTTCTGGCGGCGCAGGCTTTTTTCTTTCTTTCTTTTTAGATTACTTATTAGTTAGTCTACATAGGAATTGGCTACCATGTCATAGAAAAACATGTTCATCTCACGACACAACCATCAAGCAGTACGAACCGTAAATAGTGGAAAACTCGCAGATATCAGCACGAGCTTATGAGTGCATTCATTTCATCATATCGCATTTACGATGAGGGTTGCCCAAAAAAGAAAATCCAAGGCGTAACAAACAGCCAATATGCAAGACCGATTCACACATCAACAACCAACTTTTCGGACTCTTTTTTTTTTGCGCCAAATCCCCAGAACTCATTCACAGAGCGACCCCATTTACTCAGTGTACATGCACTCGACAGGGTTCTTGACAGTCTCGATACGAACCCTGAGCCTTTTGCACTTGGTTGGAACAGCAGGGTCGAGGAAGGTATCCAGCCAAACCGAGTACTTGGCACCGGGAGTATCAGGACAAGCCTGGAATTCGTCCACGAGGGTACTGCCTGGTTCTACCCAGACGAGGGCGTCGTCCTCGCTGACGGTGAAGCCGTTGGTCTGGCCGTCGCCGGGAACTCCGCCGTCGCCGCCGGTGTAGTATCCAATGCGGCCCTGGCCCGCCTCAGAGACATCAACGTAGAGGATCTGGGCAATTTCGGCAGAGTAAAGACTAATCCATGTGCGACTGCGAAGTTCGAAAAGGGCGTAGTTCTGGATCGTAGATCCGCAGGTAGCGTTTTGCTTCTCAGCGCCCATGATAATTCTGCCTTTGGAGGCTTGGAGAGGGAGGCCGTGGAAATCGGTTCCAGGAGCGTCGGCGATGAGCTTAGAGGGTCCGAAAGTGGCGAAGCGGGCCTGGAGAGGGCTGGCAGTGGCAAGCGCAGCGACGCTGGAGGCAAGGGCAGCGGTGGTGAACTTCATGTTGATGGTTATTGTTGTTGATGATTAGAGTAAGTCATTTGTTGCCTTGGTTTGCCTGTGTGTTGTGTGTAATTGACTCAGTTGGATGACGGCGATTTATATACACAAAAACCTCATCTCTTAACTCGTCATAGTTGCTATGCGCATGCAACGCTATCGAGGCATAACATACTTCGTAGTCAGTATGCTCGGCCTGTTTCCTTAATATCACTCATTTGCGGTCCGAACACGAAGAGAAACCCCGGCGCCCCCACATTTTATAGGTGTTATTTGGAAAGCCGCCAAGGACGGTACGGATGCTTTCAGAGTGGTGCAGGGCTGCATTTCCAAGTAGCCGCGCTTGGGTTTATGGAGTGTTTGCATGAATGTCAAATCAAAGTCGCAGTGGCTGTGTCCAACCCAAAGGTCAAAGCCAAGAAGTCTTATCGAATATCGGTTAGTGTTCTGCCTCTTCTGTTTACAGATACTGCCCACCGAAACAACACCATTCGCCCGTTGCCTTCGCTGATAAGAATAGAACATCAGGCTGGTGACCCGTCGGCCACACCCTCTTTGCCAAGATCACCATGGAACGACTTGGTTTTTGTCTCTCGTGTTCTTCGGCTTATATTCTGGCTGGGCAATCTAGCGGAAAGGTGCACCCTGTCGAAAAAGATAGTGTGACTCAGAAATGCCTCAACTTTATGTCAACAAATACTTATCTTTCTTATATTTTTTTTCTAGTCGTAGAGCCACTTCCTGAGATATCAGTCAAAGATTGTTAAGTTTTCCCTGGAAGTTGCTATTTTGTTATGGAATTTTGAGCCTGTAAAGTAAGGACTCCGGAGCTACTTCGTGGTTTCGGTGAGATTTGGCCTGTGCTGTACGCACGTAGCGCTGTTTTCTTCAACAGGTGAGAGGCTAAGTCGGCTAGTGCAGATTTACCATCACTGTACTACCTCAACATGATACAAATCTACGTAAAAATCTGTCTCGCCAGCTACACCCTGTAAAAGGCCCAGCGACGGTCAGGGAGAAGGAAGAGTGCCATGCTGTCTGCCTGCCAAGTCTAGTGTCCCGTGCCAGACTCTAAAGACCAAAAAGTCTACTATTTCACGTCACATGCGTTCAACGTTTTGCCACTGTGGTCTAGCTGTAGAGCGTTCGTGTAGCATGCAAATACTATACAGTTGTATAACCACAAATTCTGGCCGTTACAGGTAGAGTACTGTGGACTGCTTAGTGCAACCAGCTATTCGGACTATGGCCATAACTGGATACTATAACATGGCCTTTCTATGCACCCAAAACTTATCACCATGCGCATTTGAAATACTCGTACATACGTACATGCGTACTATGTACTACTGGCTAGCCTTTGTTTACCCCGCCATGATAGGATTATCCCGTCCTTCAGTACCAGAAAGCTTTGTGTAAGCTTTTGCGCAAGGTTGAGCTCAACAAGACGACGTCTGAAGTCCCGGTAATATACCTTAGGATACGGAATATGCTTTCAAAAGTTATTGCCAACAGGGACCCCTTATATATGACCAAGATATAGCGGAACTACACATAGCTCTCAGGCGAGCAAGTCTCTCCATAAGCATTCTTACTAATTAATGCTTCTATATCCTCCGTTTACTGCCACTCATTCAGTCATGGTAGGATTGCCTTTCTGGAAAGCCACCAATTATGGGATTAGGCATGTACGAGATGCCCCACATCTATTGCTCCCACTTTTTGTCTTAGCTCCTAACTCTCAAAGTTTGGAAAGATAATTCGTTCAACCACTTAGAATTCAGAGCAGCAACTATATGTACTGCAACCACCCTTCGGATTCGTTACCCTCACAAAGGTGTTCATAGAAGTATGATCTAGACGCCCGTCGCGTATCTCGAGATATATACAGTTGGGTGATGAATAAATCCTACGCAACCACAGTTAACATATGGGAGGTCTAAGATCAAATCTTTTCACGAAAGTACCACTTACGCAAGAAGCGAAGGTGACAACCACTGTCACGTGACCTTAGTCAGGGGCACAGCCTTCCCGGCAAGCTCGCCAGGCACACTCCGCCAACCAACCAAAGCCCTACTCATGACAGTGAAAGACACGACATACTCCTTGCTTCTCCATGGTTACAGTTTCCCAGAGGATCGCGCTATGATCGGTCCAACTACAATACGGCGATGCAAAGACCTACCGGAAAAGCAAATGCCCTAACGTCACTAGGCAGCCGGAGTGGCGCCGCTCTCTCCGGGATGCCAAACACGTATGCGTACATGTGGCACCTGTTCCACGCTGCGAAACTGCGTCGAGCAGACAAAAGCCATCATCACGGGGAGGCGTCCTGCACAACACTGACCCGACATCCGTCCTGATCGCCTCGGCTGGGGTTAGCGTATGATGATGCGGATAAGCCTCACGTCAGGGTCCAATCCACGTCCTTATCGTCCACGCGCCGTCACACGTGCTCGCGTCGCCCACCGCCATGAAACGCCATCTGACTGGCCCCCAAAGGTTCCAGGCAGGAGATCTTCACTACTTTATGCCTCGAAACACAGCCCTGACCTGGCGTCTGCGTGACCTCCGCCCAGCGTGATGCCTAATCCTGCGCCATGACTGGCTGTGCTCTTTAACCCTTTCATCTGTTCAACATAAACATCGGCCTCCCAGCCTTCATCTCCGTGGCCCCCTTCACGCCCCCTCATATACAGTAGTTGCATTTCTACGTCCTCCCAACCAACCAGTCAGTTTGCGCAAGAGACCTTCTCGGCTTCTCCGTGGACTCCACCCATCGACGCGTTCCCTCGCTATACCGGCGACCCGCGTTAACTAGACGACCGACCTTCCGCATTAAGGAACAGCCGTATTCACAGCCTGCCGAATCAGCGATACCAGCGCAAAGGCGTGGATACTTGAGCCCTGCCGTGACGGGAGGACCGCTCCGCAAAAAATAAGAAAGCTTGGTGTAGCTTGGTTACACAGGCGCCCGAACTATCATTTGCTCAGTGAGCCCTTGCCAGTAATAGAAGGTCCACAAAGACAGAGGGGAACGCCATGATCGACTCCCTGGTAGACGCAGTGAGGGACGGGGTACATAATGTAGCCGTTACCTCTGCAAGTCTGGCAGCAGAAACGCCAACCATGCCTTCTCTCAGGACTCTAAGCAAGCTGGCCGTTGGTGGCGCCCAGATCATCCTTGGTGGAGGGAAACGCGTCATGGGCGACTTTACCCAGGCCTGTCCCAATGCCCAGCTGAGCTGCCACAACACGACTGCTATTGAGAATCTGTGCTGTTTCAACGCACCTGGAGGCCAGCTCCTCTTGACCCAGTTCTGGGATGCTTCGCCAGCTACCGGACCAGATGATAGCTGGACAATCCACGGACTATGGTACGATTTCCTTTTCTGCGCTGCTTCTTTGGCTTGATATCTCGATATGTGTACTGTGTGTATTTGCTAATTGATTTGGTATCTAGGCCTGATCGCTGTGACGGCAGCTACGATGCGAACTGCGACTCATCGCGCTCCTACTCCAACATCACCGCCATTCTCAACTCCTTTGGAGCTACCGACCTCCTCTCCTACATGTCCACCTACTGGAAGGACTACAAGGGCAACGACGAGTCATTTTGGTACCACGAGTGGGCCAAACACGGCACCTGCATTTCGACACTCGAGCCGGACTGCTACACGGACCACAAAGCCACCGAGGAAGTCGTCGACTTTTTCCAGAAAGCCGTCGACCTGTTCAAAACTCTGCCCAGCTATGAGTGGCTCAAAGACGCAGGCATCACCCCAAGCACCACTCAGACCTACACTTTCGACGCCATCCAAAAAGCCATTCAGGCCAAGCGTCCGGACGTCGAAGTCACGCTGGGCTGCCGCTCCGGCTCCCTAAACGAGATCTGGTACCACTTTGACGTACGCGGCAGCGTGCAAACCGGCGAATTCGTACCTTCGAACCCAGACGGTACAAAGTCAACCTGCCCTAAGACAGGCATCAAGTACCTTCCCAAGAACGGAAACGGCTCTTCTCCCCCCAGCACCACCACGACCGCTGGCAACGGCGCACCAGCGCCCACGTCTGCGCCAGGAACGCCCTTTAGCGGCAGAGGCCAGCTTAACGTCATGGTAGACGGCGCGAAAAAGGGGTGCATTATTAGCAAGGGAACGTGGTATACGACCGGCACGTGTGCGACTTTCTCCGCTACCCAGGTCGGCGATAATGGCTTCACCCTGACCAGCTCAAAGGGTAAGTGCGGTGTCGTTGGTGGCGCCCTCTCATGCGGTAACAGCGTGAGTGCGGGAACGGGTTTCACTAGTGCGGATGGACTGCTTGCTGCTGGTGGCAACACCAATTGGAGTGCTGACAAGGTTGCGAGCGGAAGCACGCAGGAGACAGTGTATGCGGGCGGAGACCACTCTGCCAAGTTTAGCATTTCGTGGCAGTCTGTTTAAATACATATGACGGCCCTATGTCTTTTACATCTCTTTTAAATAGAAGCGCAAGCGCAGCATGTGTCAGAACGCATATATGAAATTAAACTAGTTGAGCAAAATATTTTCTTCATTTGAAAAAGACCGCTGGTTAAGCAGGCAGTCTTATCAATGGCCCAGCTAGGCCGCTACGCGTAAAAGCGTGTTTTGCTTCGTGCAAGAAGCCTACTTTTAAGTGGAGACCATTTGGTATATCTAGACACCCTCCGTCCATTCTCATCATATCCTCATCAATCCCAAATATCGTACGAGCTGTTGTTGAACACTCCCATGCAGATTCTTTTTGTTGAAACACCTGTGCCCATATATGTACCAGAAAACGCCATGTTACGCCATGTGATTGAAATTTTTGAAACACTACTCAACCCTTAGACGGGAAGAGGGAAGGTGACAGCCCAGGCCGCAATCTCCTTCTTCAGGTCGTTGATCTCCTGGACCTCGCCAGAAGCGACCTTGCTCTTGAAGTCCTTGAGCTTGTTGGCCTCGGTGGGAAGCTCGCTCTGGATCTTCTTGCACAGCTTGATGCAAGTGTCGATGTAGTTGGCAATCTTCTTGAAGTCCTCCTCACCAAGACCACGCGAGGTCATGGCAGGGGCTCCGATACGGATACCCATGGGGGTAAGAGCCGACTTGTCACCAGGGGTGGTGTTCTTGTTGCAGGCAATATTGACCTGCTCAAGGACAGCCTCGACACGGGCACCGTCGAGAGACAGGGGCTTCAGGTCCAGAAGGACCATGTGGTTGTCAGTGCCGTCAGTGACGAGCTTGTAGCCCATGGACTTGAAAGCAACCTCGAGCGCCTTGGCGTTCTTGATGACTTGCTGCTGGTACAGCTTGAAGTCCTCGGATTGGGCTTGCTTAAGCGCAACAGCGAGCGCAGTGATGGTGTGGTTGTGGGGGCCACCCTGGTGACCGGGGAAGACGGAGAAGTTGATGGGACCCTCGAGGTCGTACAGAGTCTCCTTACCAGTCTTGGGGTCGGTCTTGCGGACACCCTTGCGGAAGAAGATCATGGCACCACGAGGTCCACGGAGAGACTTGTGGGTAGTGGTGGTGACAATGTCGCAGTACTCAAAGGGCGACTTGTTGACGCCAGCAGCAACAAGACCAGAGATGTGAGCCATGTCCATGAGGAGGTAGCAGCCAACCTTGTCGGCAATCTCACGCATGCGGGCGTAGTCAATCTCACGGCAGTAGGCAGAAGTACCAGCGACAAGGACCTTGGGGCGGTACATGAGGGCGTTTTGCTCGAGCTGGTCGTAGTCGATAAGGCCGGTCTCGAGGTTTACACGGTAAGGGAAGGTCTCAAAGTATGTGGAAACAGCAGAGATCCTATTTGCGGTTAGTTCCTTCGCTCGGCACAAAACGAGGTCATCCTGAGTACATACTTCCTTTGTGGTGTCTGGTAGCCGTGGCTCAAGTGTCCACCGTGGGGCAGGTCGAGACCCATGAGCCTGTCGTGTGGCCTCATGATGGCCTGGTAAGCCTGCAGGTTTGCTGGGCTACCGCTCAAACACTGGACGTTGACACCCCACTTCTCAGGGTCCAGACGAAAGGTCTCAAGGGCACGCTTCTGGCAGAGCAGCTCGACGGAGTCGATGTGCTCGTTACCACCGTAGTATCGGGCACCGGGGTAACCCTCAGAGTACTTGTTGGACATGGGCGAGCCGAGCGCATCGAAAACGGCGCGGGAGGTGACGTTCTCGGAGGCGATCAGCAGGATGGATTCACGCTGACGCTGGATTTCCTTCTCCTGTAACCGTTGTCAGTGGACTGCTTGAAACATATTACACGACGACTGTCCTTACCATGATCTGAGCGATCTCCTGGTCAGTTTCCACCAGGGACTTCTCCATGAGCTGTGGCGTGTTAGCACCGAATGCTTGGTTTTGCGAAAGGAGGGGTGACATACGTCCTGGTGGGACTTTGGGAGCGCGTAGTTAGACATGATGTGCGGTAGGATGAGAAGAAACAAAGACGGAAGGTTGGAGAGAAAAAGAAGGATGGGGAGGGAATGAGAGGATAAATAGACTTTTCGGAAGTTTTAAAGTAGTCAGAGCGAGCACCTCATGTCCCTTCCATACACACCCCACCAATTTTTCTGGACGCGATAGGATGCTCTAGGCCTGTTTAGGCATAGCGCCAACCAGAACTTCACCTGTGCAGCCGGTTGTCGGAGCGACTCGGGCAGATTTCGTGGACATTGAGGTTGAAAGAAAATAATGTTGTCGCTGCTTCAGTGACGGTGCAATGAATCTGCGATGCACATAAGCTCTTCCGTTTTTGGGTCGTGAAAGCTATGCCGGGGTAGGGTTCTGCGCCTATACCCTTTCCCCGCGTTTTGCCCCTCCCAGCATGCGAAAATACCCCGGATGCACGTCACAGGAGACAACTCTCATGTTAAAACTTTCTTCTGCAAAGGGTGAGCGCAGTTACACGACAGCCGAATATTATCAATGGGTTGTCGGCAGTTTTTATCCCATCGGAGATATATGACGCATGATCGGGCAAAAGGTTTCCTGATTTGACATGTCCGATTCTCATTCTTTCGTTTACTACGTACAATCCATCCCAGCCGTCCATTTTGACTTCAATCATTCCTCCTATTTCGTCTAACATTTCTCGGCGAGTCTAAAGCTCGCCTTCGTGGATCAAATCGATCAGATGCAAAAACAAAACAAAACATAAAAGCATTCTTAACGCCGGGTATGCCACAAAAACACAACGTCGTGAGCAGGGAGCTGCTCTTGCGTCGCTAAAAAAGGGTATGTAACTGAGCAGAAGAATGTAAGACCGAGCCGGGGTCGGCATCAAATTACAGAATCGCGCCACCAAAATGCTCCTCTCTTAGATTAGTCTCTGAAATTAGTCGCAGCGTCGTCCATCTGCTTAGTCATTGTCGGTGAGGCGGTCAAGGACAATGATGCTGAGAATCATGACAAGCAACCCGATGGTTACAATGATGAGCAGCACAAAACCAAACCAACCTAGGACCATGGCAGATGTTCCGACACCGGACTTGACGCTGCCGTTTCCGAGATCTTGCACGATTGTTGCAGCTGCGACAGAGGCGGTATGTTGCCATAGGACCGAGACCAAGACGAAGATGGAGGCAATGAAGATGAGGGCAAGGGCAACTTGCGAGACGGGCCTGGATGGGAAAGGCTTGACGTCGACGTCGGACCCAGTTCGCTCGTCTCTCTCCTCGTGCCATCCGGGGAAAGTGGCGAGGAGGATAAAGGTGAAGAAAGCGAGGATGATGGCGACAATCAGCAGGTAGGGGAACACGACGGCGTCCTTGAAGGTAGCTGCGACCCAAACCAGGTTGAGCGGGTCCTGGTCAACAGATACGTTGTCCACGAGCGCAGTGGCGTTGTTAGAGCAGATGAAGCCACCGCCGTCGCGGTTGATGCAAATGCCGAAGTAGCCGACACGGACACCGAGCTGTGCGTTTCCGACAATGTTTGCAATAGCAGCGGTGACACCAGGGTCGACTTGTTCAGGGGAATAAGTCGGGGTGAAGTGTTCGTACCACATGGAGATGAGGAAGATGCCGGGAATGAGTGGGGATGTGGATGAGCATCCAGCGAGTAGCAATGCTGTGGATCTGTTAGCTGTGGCCTTTTGTTTCTGCAGTTCTTGTACTTGACATACAGAGCAATATTATCGCAATTGCGATGAGAATCATGAGAACATGGTGAAAGCCAAGAAACGGTATTAACCCTGGTGACTGTTAGTTGCTGTCCTTTTTCCAAATGGTAACAGAATGAAACGTACGCTGCATGCTCACGGCGAACCTGAGATTGGCCATTGTGAGGATTTGTCTCCTTCAATTGCCTCTGATGGGCCTGGCGGACTCCCTGCGCCCGCGGAGGGCGGGGTGATGTGAGCGAGGGGATGCGCTCAGACGGTTGCTGATGGGTATCTCGCGCTCATATGATGCGAGAGGACAGGCGATATTCAAGCTGTCTCCGAGTCGAGTCGAGGGTAGGGTGGTAGAGTGTTCGAGGTTGGTACTCTTAGCCGGACCGCTCTTGCAGCAGCGTAGTCGGAATATGCACTATGACAACGATGGTCAGATGAGTCGTGGAGAGGAGCAGAAAAAGGGTGTGTGGTGGAGGTGGGTAGCGTGGATTGAGACTTCTCTGATTTCTGCAGCACGTAGTAGTTTTGCTGCTGGGGAAATGGTGAGGTTGGGCGTGTGGCTGGGAGGAGGTTGGAGGCTGGATCAACACACGGATACTGTAGCAACCGCCTGGAACACCAACGTCATGCCCCGACCCCGGCCCAGGCCCAATCAGCCGCCGCGCTATCGCCTTTGTTTTCTGCAAAGGGGCCAGCCGCCGGCGTGTTCCTGCATTAGACTGCTCCTCCACCCAGCCTCTGCATTTCCTCCAGCGACGTGGCGGCTTGCGTACGGCACGCGCATGGCTGTCGCCAGCTCGCCAGCGACCGCTCTTTCGCACGCGCGCCCGCCAGGAACCCTTGACGCGCTCCGCAACAGCGCATACCGCCATTGCTTGGAGCCGCAATCTGTTGATATCGCAGCGCGCATATCTAGTCGGGCACACGGCGCCGTGCGACATCTGGTTCTGCTTCTCCGCGTACCCTAACGTGCTGGCGCGCAAAGCGTGGCCGTGGCTCGGGCCCCGTATACCGCTGACGGCCTGACGAGTGGTTACCCGGCGGCCCTGCAGCCGTCGGCTTCGACCTCATCTCGCCTGCATGGGGGATGCCGACCAAAAGCAAGCACTGGCGACTGTTGACCTGGAGATCAGATCAACATGGCCACACTGTCCGAGAACTTGGCTGCGCACCCTGCGCCGCACGGCTATGTGAGGCTGTGACGTCATCGCCAGTGCCGATGCAGGGACTCATCTTATCGACCTCCACTCAAAAGCCTCCCCATACATACTCGCGGCGATCACCCGCGGTGTCCTGGCAGACATGTCCATGTGCATGTCCATGTGCCGCCACAAGTCGACTCCGGACTCTGAACCACGGACTCTGAGCAGCTGCAAACTGCGCCCATCTTGGCGTCCCTTTCCCTCCGGTTCACCAGAACTTGGTTTCGCTTTCGCCACCCGTCTTCTAACCCCATCCCTGTCTCTCCGTACGTCTCGCCATGTAGCCAAGCGAGTGAAGACGAATGAAGACACACGATCTTCTAGAACCCATCTTGAATCTTGGTTGATAGTGCCAATGTCACCAATGAGAATGACGCTCAAGATCTGTTCTTGCTGTAGCCACACCGTCACCATCTGAAGACGAGCCCCTTCTCGCCCAGTCTACCTTCCTGTACCTGTGAATCGAAGTCACGATGCATGACGTCGACGACCAGCTGCCAAAGTGCATATAAACACCCTCTTGCTTCACTGTAGATGCTTTCCCATCACAAAGACTACAACCTCAATCATCATCTACACCTGTATATCCACTACTTCGCAAATATACTCCAAAAACCACCAAATCCATCACCATGAACGACGCATTCCGCAAAGATACCTCCACCAAGCTTGGCGAGGCCATGGTACGCCCTCCCCTTTATTTCTCCATTTGGTGATTCCGTTCACTGACTCCATGCTCCAAACAGCAACCCCAGTCGTCCAAGTCTACGGGCACCAAGATCAAGGAGTCTATCACTGGCACCGCCGATAAGATCGCCCGCGACGTGCAGCCCGACTCGTCCAAGTCGCACTCGCAGTCGACTATGGACAAGTTGAGCCGCTCCAAGGACAACAATACACATGGCTCCACGGGCGGTGGCATCGTTGACAAGACCAAGAATGCTCTGGGCTTGGGCCACAACACCCACCACGGTTTGTAAGCTGCGTCACGGCTGAGGCTCCATCGTTGACTGGAGAGGAATGGATGGACGGATTGATGGATGAGTGCGAGTCGGTTGTTGTAATAGACATAGCCCATCCTGCCTAATGCCCTTAATGAATTAATGTAACCCTATTGTACTACTATCCCTTGACAATGATGCTGCTTCGTATGACTACGTGGGTATTTCTCAGGAGAAAAATCATGAATAACAACAGAGTAACTATCACTAGACACACTACACACGAACATTGTCTATGCAACTCAAGTAGGCATGGCCATGATGGAGCCCCATCCGCTCGAAGCCCCTCCGCCACCCGAGGCTCCTGCTCCTCCTCTGCCTCCGCCCCTGCTTCGGCCGGCACCCGTTGACGCCCCACTGCCAGTACCCTTTGCCCCACGCTTCTTAACCCTATTAGAGTTCTTGCCAAAGTTACCGGATGTGCGTTTACGAGACGAGCCTTTACTCTTGAGTCCAGCTCCCGATGCTCTAGAACCTCTTGCTGCCGCTTTGGTCGTTGGAGCTGCGCCACCGCCCAATTGAGTATATCGATTGTTGAATTCTGCGACGTCTGCATTCTGAGCTTGGTTGAAATGATGACTTGTATACACCGCTCCGTCGTCGTCATCATCATCGTCAAAATCTCCGTAGAATGACTCGTCTCCAGACTCTTCGACATCGGCCGCTGGTTCCGCTACCTCAACTTCGTCATCATCGTCATCACATAGATCCACAACAAGCCGGTGGTTCTGGTCGTCCACTTCTTCGTCATCGTCGTCAGCATCGTCAAGCTCGTGCACGGTCCGAGAGCGTTGGGCTTGCCGGTTGCGGAGCTGTGCGTTGCGAGGAGCAGGCGTCTCATCTCCATAGATGTCCCTCGTGTTGTTGATCAGCCTTAGGAACTGCTTGCCGTAACGATCGACCATCTCGGACCGTACACCCGGTATAGCCTTCATCTCGTCCAGATTTCGTGGTAGATCAAGACCCATTTCGCGAAGTACAGTATCTGTGAAGATTGCTTCACGGTGACCTTTTTTCACTTGAATACTGTTCCTCAGGCTCTTGGCTCCGGTCATAAAATCTCTCAATACATCGCTTTGCAGCTCGGTGAGTTCTGCAGTCCGTTGATCTGTAGTAATTGGAGCCCCGAGGCCCTTTGTCTTTGTTGTTCGCAATGGCTTCGCCACACGTACTGGTGCGAAGCCATCGTCTTCGTCATCGTCAACTACGAAACCGTCGGCTTGGTAACCACGACCAGTCTGTTTACGAGTAGGGTGGTACGGAGCATCAAAGCCATCATCGTCATCGTCATCATCATCATCGTGGTTGTGCTCGTTGTAAGCGAATGATCGGATCTTTTGCTTAGGCGCCCGCACAGGAGAGTCGATATTGGTTGACGGAAACTGCGTTTGCTGTTTCTTTGTTTTCTTCGCGACTGGTGCCTTTGAACGTGCTTTTTGTGGTGAGGAGCGTACTTGCAGCTTCAGTTGCTTGCGTTTGGTCTCGTAGTCGTTGCGT
Source organism: Curvularia lunata (assembly GCA_005212705.1). Lineage (NCBI taxonomy): Eukaryota > Fungi > Ascomycota > Dothideomycetes > Pleosporales > Pleosporaceae > Curvularia > Curvularia lunata. Next base: position 456,873 of record PELC01000002.1, on the reverse strand, counting down.
GATGAAGCAGGCTAAGAACGTCAGTGGGTGAACTGCAAAACGACACATAGGATACATACATGTAGGTAACTCGTCGCAAAGCCAACCTTGTTGACTTTGCTCTTTTCCTTCAGTGCACCGGCATCCAGCAGATGTTGGAAGATGCGTTCATTGTCGCCCCTATCCAAGTCCTTGCCATAGCCCCATCCATATTCTTCCAGTCCAGCACTCTTGATCTTGGCGCCACCAGCACCGCGAAAGGCATCTACGCATTGGTGCATTGTGACGTTCTCTTCGTGGATTCGGCTGACGAGCTTGATGGCCATAGCGGCGTATTCTGTAAGGTCTTTTGTGATGAATGTGGCGTCGGATCTGCAGTTGTCGCATGTTGAGTTGCACTTTGATGGATCGAATGCTTCACTAAAGTATCCGAGTACTTGAGCGCGTCGACAGTCGGCCTTGTTCTCGCAGTATTGAATCACGGTTCGCAGCATGTCGCTCAGCCGTTGCTTCTGTTCCCTGCTTCCTTCGCCCTCATCAATCATCTTGCGCAAGATTCTTGAATCTGCATACTGGTAGTAGAGATAGCATTCTGAGCGCTTGCCATCGCGGCCAGCGCGTCCAGTCTCCTGATAGTACCCCTCCAAGCTTTTTGGAAGCGAGTGGTGAATGACGTATCGTACGTCCGCCTTGTCGATACCCATACCAAAGGCGATTGTAGCCACAATAACGTGATACTCATTTTTCTGCCATTTGCGCTGGACCTCAGACCGATCTGCCGATTCCATTCCGGCGTGGTAGTGATAGGCGCGAATACCCATCTCAGACAACTTCTGCGCTACTTGTTCACAGCTCTTCCGTGATAGACAGTAGACAATGCCAGACTTTCCAACGTATCTCTCCTTGATTAGGTCTGCGATACTGTTAATAACGCCTTTCGCTTTCGGTAACACCTCATAGGAGAGATTGGGGCGGTTGAAGCTCTGTGAGAATTGACGGCAACCTTGGATACCAAGATTGGACACCACGTCGGTACGAACGAGCTGGGTAGCGGTCGCGGTCAGTGCAAGTACTGGAACTCCAGGAAATTGACGAACGACATCTCCAAGCGCCTTGTAATCGGGTCGAAAATCGTGGCCCCATTGGCTGACACAGTGCGCTTCGTCGATGACAATCCTAGCAAGGTTTCCCCGAGAATGCAATTGCTGGAAAGCATTAATCATCCTCTGGTTCTTGCTAAGCATCTCGGGTGTCACGTAAAGTATCTGGATGAACTGCTGAGGGTCCTGTTGGCGCAATGCGTCCATGATCATGTTCTTTTGAGCTGCGGTTGACTCCCCGTTAATTAGGAATGCCTGCATGCCGAAACGCTGTCTGCAAGCTTCCACTTGATCTTCCATCAAACTGAGAAGCGGGGAGACAACCAAGGTCACTCCGTGGGTCTTGCCTGAAGTAATCACTGAAGGAAGCTGGTAGCAAAGTGATTTTCCCCCTCCTGTAGGCATCAATACGAAGCAGTGTTCGCCAGCAAGCGTCGTATTAATGGTCTCTAGTTGCCCGGGTCGAAAGCCTCTCAGGCCAAACCGACGAATGAGTGCCGTCCTCAGATCTTGGGACCAAGGTAAGTTCATTCCAGGATGGTTCTTGCCCGGCATATTCAGCTGTGCCTTCTTTGGTGATGATTGTTGATTTTGTTTTGGCAAGGTCTTGTTCGATGAAGCTTCACGAAATACCTCACGGGTGTTTGTCAAGCTAGGCGCTGTCCGCTCACCTTTCCAATTAAAGGTGACTGGTGCCTGATTCTCGATGTTGCTAATTTCATGGAGAAACTCGTCGTCGGCGCCGAATGCTTCACCAAACTCATCGTCGTCACTGACCTCGATGGGTCGATGGACTTCACCCATGTTGGTAGTGAACAGGCTCTCATCTTCCTCAAGTTCCAAGTCTCCAAAATCGTCCGGCGTATCTTGACGCACGACGGATTTTGATTTTTTGGGAGAACGCCGACGCTCTGGCGTTTCGGGTATGCGGTGAGATCGTTCTTTGGACACGGTATTCTGCACTCCCATTGTACTGTTGTCCATGCGGGAACGAAGACCTAGGTTCGGAAGCGGTAGCGGAGATGCGGCCACCTGTTCTTCAGCGAATCGTATGCGACGAGTTGGGGTAGCAACTTCTTCGGCAACCACTTCGTTGTTCTTGGAATACTGTGTTTGAGGGATACGATTTGGCCCTGCGTCCCTTGAACTATTGTGGAATGATCGGGTTGGGCTTGCTTGCGTGGATTGTATGACAACACTGCGACCACTCTTCAGCTCCGGCTTTGAAGCGGGCGTAGGCTGTTGCTTGATGCAAGCCAGATCTAACAGATGGTACATATGGATCTGGATGTCCTCAATCATTTTGAACAGTTTGCTGAGAGTTTCCCCATCTGCAGCGTCAAATTGCCCAATGTTCAAGTCATCCTCGAGCTTTTGTTTCACCCTTTGCCACTGAGCCACAAGGTCATCGTGCCTAGTCTTCAGGGTCATTAACTGCTCCACCGCTTCCTTGCGTGAGCGGGCACGCCCTATTCTTTCTTGTTCGCTGGGGTCAGGTTTGCCATGCTCGGAAAGATGGACTATAAAAGCAGCACGAACATTTTCCCATGCCGAACTAGCAGCATTGAGATGGCTTTGCAATCGTTGGCCCTCAGTTCCCAGGAATGTATCAATGATGCCCTTGATGGCGGTTTTTTCTTCCCTTGATAGTTCTGAAGAGGTCGGTATGGGTTTGCTAGGCGCAGATGTCTTTGGAGATTGCGACTTTGCTGGCGTAGGAATTGAATCTTGCTCAGGTTGGTGCGGGCTCGGACTTCGTAAGTTTTTCACTGGAGACCGTATGGGGAGCTGAGTCTGACTTGCTGGCTCAGCTGAGTTTGCCACAGGTGTCTTTTCACGTAACCTCGTCTTAGGAGGCGTGGGTGAATCTGTCCGAGATTGCGTATCAATGTCCATCTCGTCTGTTGCACCAGAATCTTCATCCTCAGAGTCCAACACTGTTTGCTCGACTCTCCTAGTGGCAGGTGCACGCGCACGACCAGATCTGGGTGTTGCAACTTTAGCTGCGTATTGCCTGCCCTTGCTGGGAGTAGGGCTACGACTTTGCTTCCCTATTTTGCGAGCCGGTGCGTTTTCCGAAGGCTCACGGCTCAGCGGTTTGCGCTTACGATGTGTAGATATTGCCTGCTCTGCCTTTGCCATCTGCCTTTCCTCTTCCTCTAGTTGTAACATGGCTTCCATGTCATCATCCTCAGCAGCCGCAAATTGCTCTGGCTCATTCCTTCCACTTCTTGCGACAGTCGAATATGGCGGGGGAGGGCTATCTGGAGCCATGACCATGTCGTCAATGTCAGGAAAGTCGTCATCGTCGGGTTCAAGATCGAACGTAGGGGCTGATCGAACCGGTCGTGGGGATTTGGCGTGTTGGAAGTCTAGTTCGTACTCGTCACTCTTGCGTTTCCGTCCTTTTGGAGTGCGCATTGGAACCGGCGAAGAGGGAATCGCATCATCTCCAGTGAGATCAATCGAATCAACATCAATCGGCTCCAAGTGGCTTGTCCCAGCAGTCCCATACTGTGAGGCAGGGACCTCCGTGTATCCTTTGATCGATCTTAAAGTTGCTGGTCCATCCTTGTTGCTTTCCCGAACAATCTTTGCAGGCTCTACTGCGCTGTTCCTTTCCATTCTTGTCCCACTGGCTGATGGTGTAGAAGATACATGTTCCGGTAACCCTGCTACTACGAGTCTGGGCTTTCCACTCGCCGGTGTGGCTCTCAGTCGTGCCATATCCGAGGTCGTGCCCGCCGCCTCTGGAGGATTGTGTGTATCGATCGTTTTTGTTGGAGCGAAGCTGCGGGGTAGGATGGTTTGAGCGACTGGTAGTGCTGGTGACGGCACGGACACAGAGGCAGATTCGGGCTCATTGTATGATGCTTCGTCATTCGAGAGGACTGGGTGTTGTTGCGAGGCTGTCACTGAACTTGTGGGTTCTGCGTCGGGATCGTATGCAACGAGCGATGCTGCGGGCGGTATAAATGGCTTCTCGGTGACCAACCACTTGAGGTGTTTACTTAGATTGTTCCGAGGCATGAGAGCGTCGCATCGTTGGTGGAAGGGTCCGCATCGATGTTCTACACGTGCATCCACAGCAGCGGCGCGTTTTCACAGGCGTGATGGTGGCGACATCACCACGAGTACCCTGGACCGTGTTGTGCTAAGTCCACCACACGCGCCGCGCTAGCACCAAGTCACGTGCGCATATCGATCATCACCGCCGCCACCTTAGAGTCAGGATTGTTCGTCTTTGTGACTACCAGAATAGCGCAATCCACGTTTCACTGTCAGCAAACTTTGGTTTTCCCTGCCTTCTGACATTTTCTCGATGCGCGCGGTTAGGATGTCAATCGCAACGCTACCAATCGCTTCCGCTAGGCCGGCGGAGTTGGTGTAGGCAATCCGAATTAGGCCTCCATTTAAAGTACAGCCTGGCTTCTCTATCTGTATATCACCTGTGTTCTTTTTCCATCATAGATAGTCTCTCCATTTGCTCAGGCCTATCATACTCCACTCACAATATTACATTTGCTCGCAACATCAGCCCCACAATATGGAAATCCGAAATCAAGCAACATTCGATCAGCTCGCAGTGGAAATTGCAAGAATACACCTACAACCACCACCTGAAGATGTCCTTCCATCTGAAACTACGTTGAGTAGTGCTCGCTCCAAGCTACAAGCGCACCTTCCTACCGAAGGCGTAGGGTTTGAACAAAGTATACGACATATACGCGAAGACCTAGTGCCTGCATTCAACGCATCATCTCGTTCCTCTAATTACTATGGCTTCGTTACTGGCGGCACCAATCAAGCAGCAGCCCTTGCTGATAACCTAGTCACAGCGTTCGATCAGAACGTGCAGGTGCACTTACCGAATGAGACTATTGCCACGGATCTCGAGGACCGAGCACTCTCTTTGCTGTGCGAGTTGCTGAACTTCGAGCCCTCACAATGGCCCCACCGGATCTTTACTACAGGCGCTACCACGGCCAATGTGCTAGGCCTGGCTTGCGGGCGGGAACATGTAATTGCTGAAGCGTCGGCGCACCGTACGGATGCCGAGAACAGTGTTGGCGAAGTGGGCATCTCAGAAGCAATGCGAAGAGCTGGCATCGATGATATCCAAATATTGACCACTGTACCACACTCGTCCTTGAGCAAAGCGGCGAGCATTCTGGGCCTCGGCCGAGCGAACGTCAAATGTCTAGGTCGCTCAGATGCACCGCACAGATTTGACATGCAGCTACTCAAGAAGTCATTGGAACAGCCTGGTGCTGCATCAATCATCGCAGTATCGGCATCGGAAGTCAACACGGGTGTATTCGCTACATCCAGTTTCGAGGAGATGCAAGAGCTCCGGAAACTGTCTGACATGCATGGCGCGTGGATACATGTTGATGGTGCATTCGGACTTTTTGGGCGAGTCTTGACATCCGCCGCTCACTCTTCCATTATACAGTCCTGTGCTGGGCTGGAGCTAGCAGATTCGATGACTGGAGATGGACACAAGCTTCTTAACGTACCGTACGACTGTGGGTTCTTTCTTTCCAGACATCGCACCATGGCTGAGCGCGTGTTCCAAAACCCCAACGCTGCCTATCTCGCCTCTGGTAATGGCCCCGATAGCATCATGTCACCACTAAATATTGGCTTGGAAAACTCCAGACGATTCCGAGCTTTGCCGGTGTATGCTAGCTTGGTGGCATATGGAAGAGATGGATATCGAAATATGCTTGAGCGCCAGATCCAGCTGTCCCGTGGGATCGCGCAACACATTCTTGAAAGCAGTGAGTATGAGTTGTTGCCGAAAAGAGAAGCTTCTCGCGAGGAAATACTGAACGACATTTTCATTATTGTGCTCTTTCGTGCAAAGAATGAGGAACTCAACAAGCAACTTGTCAACAAAATCAAGGCAACAAGGAAGATCTACGTGTCAGGCACTTCGTGGGAAGGAAAACCAGCGTGTCGCTTTGCGGTATCGAACTGGATGGCTGATGTGGACAGGGACTTGCCAGTGATCAAGCAGGTATTGCAAGAGATTATTTGAGAAGAATGTGAGGTTGCCACATATGGTTGTTGTCTGAATGTACACTAGATCGTCGTGTCGTGCACACCGTGAACTTTTTCAGATATCCTCAATCTTGTATACCTCATATGCAACCTCTTCGTATGGATGCGCTCTGTCTTGGTCAACACCCGCTGTCTTGGTAGTTCCTTGTCAAGTAGATAAACTCACTTTTTCAGCGCTTCAACCGCCTTAACGGCTGTCTCGCGTCCAATACACATCATTTCCACTCTGTACTCATCAAGCTCCTCCAGCTCGCCAACTTTGCCAATCTGGTCACGGTTCGTCAGCTTTTTTACCACGAATCTGCATGAGCGCCTGAAAAGACCATAACTCACGTTTGGATTAGCAGTGTTTCCCGGCCGGAATTGTCCTGTGCCCTTGGTAGTAAAACACACTTCGGTATATTCACCTGGCCCTGGATATCTCCCTGCACCAGCATTGAAAATGGCGGTTTTACAGGCGCTCAGGGCCGAAGGGGGCACGAAAAAGACGAGTTTGAACTTTTGAAGCGCCGACGCCATGGGAGTGGGTGGAGTAGGGTTGGCTATATGAGAATAGATCGACGGTAACTGCTGATTTGGAGACCAAGCTCACAAGAATAGGATGTTTGTAGGTGTTGCGCCGTGTGTCCTTATTACAACTATGGTTCAGTGACTTTAGGTAGATCCAATCCGTATCAAGCTTTTGGAAGAATAGAAGACGATTTTCTTAACGTTCTCGAGACGATTACAGTGAGGAAGGTGAGGAAGAGTCGGATCAGGCTATGATATAATCACAGAAAGCATGTATCCCGTCCCGGTAGCGGGGTTGCCCTTGTTGACGGAGCGTCATCCGCGGCGCCCTACAGAGAGTTGACATATTGACACGAGGGTTTTTATGCCTATTCCGTCAAGCTAGCGAAGGAGGCCTGTCTAGAGTGTTTGGTGGTCCACAGAAGCGTAATGGCGAATTACTGAGTGTCAGAGTAGCTCTCCGTGTCTGAGGGGAGTCGTGTGGTTCAGGCAGAGTAGAGTAGACGCGTGGGGCGGCGCGGGGCTGACCCCGTGCTTAGCGTGGTTTCTTCGAAAACAAACAACGGAAGTTGCAGAGCAGCAATCGGTCAAAGACCCGAGGAATACACGGCCTCCAGACCACCACTAACATCTACACACAGCGATAGCGACAATGGCTTCTGCGACGCCTAGGAAGTCTACACGCGCCGCCGCGACACGCCGAAAGGCGCCCGTCATCGAGGAATCAGACGGCGAAGAACACATGTCACCGACCCCGGAGATCAAAGAAGAGGAAGAGGAGGAATTCACGCCAGCACCAGCCCCACTGAAGACTGGAAGGGGACGCGGAAGACCAAGGAAGTCCGTAGCCCAAGGCGAAGATGCGACACCCAAGCCAACGGCAAGGCGGCGGCCCCGAGTCACCGAGTCGATGGAGCCCACACAGTCGCTAGAACATGCGGCGGAGAGTGCCAGAGCTCCTTCGCCCTCCAAAACAATGCCAAAGAAGCGCGGAAGGAAGCCCCGCGCCTCAGTGGCCCCAGAGCCAGTTGAAGAGTCGTCTCAATTGCTTACACCTGAGCCCTCAGCGTCCCCTGAGCCCGAGCCTGAACAAACCTCCGAAGCCACGATCGCACCTGGCTCGTCACAAGCCGATGTCGACGGTGATACAATTATGACAGATGTAGCGCCTGTTCCTCAACCAGAGGCGGAGCCGGAGCCAGAGCCAGAGCTGGAGGCAAAGCCCGAACCGGCTGCGGAGATTACGCAAATCGAGGCCAAAGAGGAGACACCCATACCGGAACCAGATGTGGAGGCCCAGCAGATCGAAGAACCACAACCACCGGCTAGGGCGATAGAAGACGCCAACACGCAACAAACTATGCTTGAACCCATTGACATCGTGGTGAAAAGGCGAGCGGCTGCTATACCGTCGTTGCACGAGCCTGCCCCGCCAAAGCAGCGGACAGTCATTACCTGGCTCGTTCTAAACAACTTCAAGAGTTATGCTGGTCGGCAGGCAGTAGGACCATTTCACGCTTCATTCTCTTCAGTCGTTGGCCCTAATGGCTCGGGAAAATCCAACGTTATTGACTCATTGCTCTTCGTTTTCGGTTTCCGTGCAAATAAGATGAGACAGAGCAAGCTCTCTGCTCTGATTCACAACTCGGCTGCATTTCCAAATCTAGACTTTTGCGAAGTCGAGGTCCACTTCCAGGAAGTCAAGGACCTTCCTGACGGTGGCCATGAGGTCATTCCAGATTCACAGCTTGTGATCTCTCGAAGGGCCTTCAAGAATAACTCGAGCAAGTACTACATCAATAAGAAGGAGTCAACCTTCACAATTGTCACAAATCTGCTCAAAGACCGAGGAGTTGATCTGGATCACAAGCGATTTCTCATTCTGCAAGGTGAGGTGGAGTCCATTGCGCAGATGAAACCAAAAGCTCAGGGTGAGCACGACGATGGTCTTCTCGAATACTTGGAGGACATTATTGGCACGTCCAAATACAAGACACCCATCGCAGAATCCGAAGTGGAAGTTGAAACCCTGAATGAAGTCTGTCGAGAGAAGAGCAACCGTGTGCAGCACGTGGAGAAAGAAAAGAGCGCTTTAGAAGAGAAGAAGGAAAAGGCTCTGGCGTACATTCGAGATGAGAACGAGCTCGCTTCGAAGCAGTCTACCCTCTACCAGATTTACATCTCTGAGTTTGATGATCATATCCAGGTCACTCAGGAATCCGTCACCCAGCTCCAGGCCCAGTTAGACGAGGAACTGCAAAAGCATCAGGGTAGCGAAGAAGAGATCAAAGAGCTCGAGCGTCGGTACAAGAAAGGTGCCAAGGAGTGTGAGCAGCTTGAAAAGAAGAACCAAGAGTTCCAGAAGGAGGTGGCTCGGATCGACAAGGAAGCCGTCAAGTTTGAGGAAAAGAAAAAGTTCCTAGCAGGAAAGCAGAAGAAACTCGAGAAGACCAAGGAGACGAGTTACTACGGCCGGTCAGAGGCGGAGAGTCTCGCAAAGCAGTATGCTACTGATCTTGAACGCTATGCTGAAGAGATAGCCGAGCTCGAGGAAAGCATGAAAGTTGAAGAGAAGGAGCTTGAAGCTGTACGAAAAAGCTTGGCGGGCAAGACACAGGGGCTCTCAGACGAGATTGCAGCAAAGCAAAAGTCCTTGGAGCCTTGGAGCGCCAAGATCAACGAGAAGCAGTCAGCCATCGCTGTTGCACAAAGTGAGCTCGACATTATGCGCGAGCGTGAAAACGCAGGTGCCAAGGGCATTGCCGACGTCGAAGCCAAGATTGAGAGCTTAGAGGAAGCAAAACAGGCCAAGGCTGCGGAGCTTGACGAATGCAAAGCCGAAAGGAAGCGTGTCGAGAAGGACATACAGAAAACGCAAGCTAAACTCGAGGATGTCATACAGAAGGAACCTTTGTTGAGATCGAAACTTTCTGGAGCAAGAGCAAAGGCCGACGAGGCTCGTGCAAGCCTTTCATCTGCCCAAACGCAGGGTAATGTCTTGACAGGTCTGATGCGCCTGAAAGAATCTGGACGTATTGATGGTTTCCATGGCCGCCTTGGCAACCTGGGTACCATTGATCAAAAGTACGACGTTGCTATATCGACGGCGTGTCCACAACTGGACAACATGGTTGTTGACACTGTAGAGTCTGGCCAACAGTGCATCGAATACCTGCGAAAGAACAACCTTGGCCGCGCCAACTTCATACTGCTGGATCGCCTTGCCAAGCGCGACATGTCGCCTGTCCAAACTCCAGAGAACGTGCCTCGTCTCTTCGACCTTGTCAAACCGAAGCACGAAAAGCTGAGACCCGCCTTTTTCCAAGTCATGACAAATACGCTCGTGGCTGAGGATCTGGACCAGGCTGAGCGTATAGCGTACGGCGCAAAGCGATGGCGTGTAGTTACCCTAGACGGCAAGCTAATCGACACAGCGGGAACCATGAGTGGTGGTGGAAGTCGGGTAGTAAAGGGCAAAATGTCGTCCAAGCTCGCGTCAGATGTCTCAAGAGATCAGGTTGCCAAGCTTGAGCAAGACCGAGACACACTCGAACAAACCTTTGTTGAGTTTCAGCAAGAGCTCCGCGAGCTAGAGACTAGACTCAGAGACCTTAACCAGCAAACACCTGAGCTGGACACCAAGGCGCAGAAACTCGCACTCGAGCTGGAGAGCTTTGACCGCAACATCGCCGACTGTCAGCGCCGTATCAAGGAGCTAGGCAGTGAACAAGCATCTACAAAGACAGACAAGGGTCGTATGTCATCGTTGGAGAAGAGCATTGCTTCAATGGAGAAGGAAGTTTCCAAGCTTCGTGGCGAGACGGAAGATATTGAGGCAGAAATCAAGGCCCTCCAAGACAAGATCATGGAGATTGGTGGTGTGAAGTTACGTGGCCAAAAGGCTAAGGTTGACGGTCTGAAGGGTCAGATTGATACGCTTACTGAGCAAGCTTCTAACGCCGAGGTCTCCAAGTCCAAAGAGGAGAAGCAACGAGTCAAGCACGAGAAGGCATACAACGATGCCATCAAAGAACTGGAGAAGCTCTCCGCCGAAGCAGAGAGAGTCGAGGAAGATATGGCTTCCCAACAACGAGATGTCTCTGGAATCCGACAACAAGCTGAGGAAGCACAAGAGGAGCTTGAGACTAGGAAGGAAGAGCTACAGGTGGTCAAGAACGAGCTTGACGAGAAGATGGCAGAACTCAATGAGACTCGTGCTGTCGAGATCGAGATGCGCAACAAGCTCGAAGAAGGCCAGAAGACTCTCCACGAGTTCCAGAAGAAGCAGGCCTACTTCCAAGACAAACTGAGCAAGCTTGCATATAACAGTGTGAAAGACTTGGGTGAAGAGCAGGAAGGCAGTGGCGGCGAAGGTCTGCCCTCCTACAGCAAAGACGAACTCCAGGACATGGACAAGGCTGCTATTAAGGACCAAATCGCACACTTGGAGAAGAAGAACGAGTCTACACAAGTCGATCTCTCTGTCCTCGGTGAATATCGCAAGCGTGTGGAAGAGCATGCTATGCGCTCTGCAGATCTGGCAACGGCTGTCAGTGCACGTGATGCCGCAAAGCATAAATGCGAAGAGCTTCGACGTCTACGCAAGGAAGGCTTCAAGGAAGGCTTTGACATCATCACAGCGCGCCTCAAGGAGATGTACCAGATGATTACTATGGGTGGAAACGCCGAACTCGAATACGAAGACACGCTCGATGCTTTCTCCGAAGGAATCCGTTTCTCCGTCATGCCTCCCAAGAAGTCTTGGAAAAACATCAGCAATCTATCTGGTGGAGAGAAGACGCTGTCCTCACTTGCCTTGGTATTCGCACTCCATCATTATAAGCCCACACCCTTGTACGTTATGGACGAAATAGATGCCGCGTTAGATTTCCGCAACGTGAGCATTGTCGCCAGCTACATCAAAGAGAGGACAAAGAACGCACAATTTATAGTTATCTCGCTCCGAAACAACATGTTTGAGCTTGCGAGTCGGTTGATTGGTGTTTACAAGGTCAATCACATGGTAAGTCGCATGATGAAGATGAAGAGGAAGAGGCGATGGTTATTGTAAATGGCTGCTAACGGGATGACAGACGAAGAGTGTCACGATTGAAAACAAAGATTACATCAACGCTCAGACATGATAGAAATGACTGCCAATATTCTTCTGACTTCTCCACATGGGCGTTTGGGGGTTTGGGAAATGGCAAGATGAGACATGGATTTGGTCTGGAGCAAGATGGGGTTATGATACCACGCGGAGATGTTTTACGGTCTGGTACTTGACGATAGAAGTAACATTGATGGTCTTTTTCGCATGGTGCATTTGCTAGTATGGCAGTATGTTGCTAAGTGTTGCATCTGTAAGCCACTTTGGAATAATGACGACATTATTCGAGCAATCATCGTAACGGTTGAACTTGAGATTTTTTCCGCGCCAAGTTCCATATGCTTCGGCAATTGATACTTTCGATCTTGGTGATGGAAAAGTTGCTTTGCATAAGGTGGGAATTTTTCCACGCTGCTTGTGCAGAGGAAGTGATGTCTGCAACCCTTCGCGCTAGTCGGACCGCTGATTGAACGACGCACGGACCAATTCGCCGCGGCGTTGAACCTCCGAACCGCGACTTCTCCATCAAATGCACACGACAACGAGTCCCTTGGCCACACCAACTGCGGCGGCTTGAAACAATCAGGAGCTGCATCATAATCACGATCGCGACTGTTACGCGGACACAACCGACTGCCTTTTCGTCGCGTCACTGAATCTCGGGCGCGGTTCCAGCGTGAATGACGGCACGCGCACCCCTCAGCTCTTCACCCGCCTCGCGGTACATCCTAGCCACTCGCTCATAAGCTGTGCGGTTGTACTTGTATTGGAATCACCCGCAAATCACGCGCGAGTTGATTCTGCTATTCGAGAGCGCCTGTATCCCACGCGACCATGGACGACGAACACAACCCAATAACGAACGGCCACGACGACGCCGCCGAAGATGAGGACTTTGCGAGAATCATGCGCCAGGCGCAGATGGGCGCAGCAGAAGGCGAGGAAGACTTACTAGCTGGCCTCGCCACGCGCCCTTTGGAGGCTGGCGAAAAAGCGGACGACGCTATAGACTACGAAGACATTGGCGATGATGACTTGCCAGAGGAAGAGTTTGAATCAAGTGGAGGCGATGATGCTGGCCTCAACTTTAGCGGAACTACATTACAGGACTCTGGTGGCACCCTCGACAATGGCGATGTGGATATGGACGATCTGTTTGGCGATGGCGATGCACAAGACGACCTCTTCGGCGACGACCCAGATCATTCGGATCCGACACGGGAAAACACACAGCACAAGGACGACCCCCTTACGTCAATCGAAGACCTAATACAAGAAGGCTTCAACGCCGCTGGACAGGATAAACCGCAATCAAATGACCGCAACAATACCCAACCTGTTGTGGAGGAAGAGGAAGAGGAGGAGGATCCAGAAGTGCGCGAGCAACTGGCGCTCTTCGCCCAGTCTCTTCGCAAGAAAGACGAGCCATCAGATGCACCCAAAAAGACGTCAAGAGAGGATTTTGAGAAGATCTGGCCCAATTTTGAGATGGACAAGCCGCCACGATTCTTCAGCTTAGTACCGCGTAAACGCGCCTTTTATATCCCAAAAGTTCCTCTCAAGGCACCGAAGCCTTTTCAAATGAACAAACTCAGCCTGGATCTGGCACCGGATCAAGAAAAGAGTTTTCGATTACATCCCACAACCACGGTCAAGTCTGGTCGCCAGCAAGAGGAAGACCAAGGCGGGATCATACATATTACCAGCACCAAAGAGGAAGACGGCGACGGCAATGAGCAGATCGATTTCGATCGGTTCGACACCATTGACGACCACGAAATGATTGGGAATGTATCATGGAGTGACCTCAGAATCGCCTGTGAGGACTGGGAAGTGCCAGATGATTCAAGTGCTACAACTCTGTCAGAGGGCGGTCAAGCACCCACCCCGCCGGACAGTATCAGCGCTGGACAATCACCCAGCAAAAAGCGCAGACTGGGAGAACGGGACCAGCCTATTCAATTCTCTATCTATGATCACATGGATCTACCCACTTGGGATGACCCGGAAATGGAGACAGCGAAGCTATCAAAGAAGATTCTCCTGGATATGAACGATCCTCATCTCCTGCTAGACATACAGCAACCTAGCGCAGAGCCACCAAAGCCCCGAACATTGGGTCTTGGGCTCAAGCGCGATAGTCGCGGTAGTCTCGCGAACCCTATGTTCAAGCGGTACAACATCTCCAATGATGAGGCATACGACGCGCTCAAGGAGAGCAGCCAACAAAAGGTTCGCAGCACGATTGGTCACATGAACGTTGAGCACAGTCTACCCGCACTGAAGTTGCAGTATCCTTTCTACAAGGTAGCACTTTCGGATCGCGAACTTCGCTCATTCCATCGTCCCACTATCACATTCAAACCTGGTGAACGGGCTAGTATTTCGGCACTCAAGTCCGTCAAGAGGAAGCACAAGAAAAACCTCAAACCATCCGAGGCTTTTGCAACTGCAGAGGATCTCAACATTGGCGACAACTCAGACCTCCTCCTCGCTGAATACTGCGAAGAGTACCCTACTACTCTGTCAAACTTTGGTATGGGTATCAAGATTCTCAACTATTACAGGCGGAAAGACATGGAAGACACTGCACGCCCGAAACCAGAAGATGGCATCGGAGAGACCTCCATCTTGTTACCGCAGGATAAGAGTCCTTTCTCTCTGTTTGGCCAGGTCGAACCAGGCCAGCAAGTGCTGACGCTCCATAACGCCATGTACAGGGCGCCTGTGTTCAAGCACAAGCCCGAAGAGACGGACTTCCTTGTCAGTAGAAGCTGGACAGGGGTGAATGGCCCTAGGTACTACATGCGGACTATACCAAACCTTATGGTGGTAGGCCAACAGTTCCCATCCGTGGAGGTACCTGGTACACATGCCCGAAAGGTTACCGAAGCATCAAAGAAACGACTCAAGATGCTGGCGTTCCGTTTGTACCGAAAAGGACAACAGAGAGGGGCGCGACAACCTTGGGTCAGTAACGAAATGATCAAGCAGCATCTTCCCGGTACCGAAATTGCGCAAAACCGTTCTCGGATGCGCGAAATCATGAAGTACCAGAAAGATATTGGTACTTGGGAGCCAGTACCTGGCGAGACCGTACCCGAGGAGCCGATACTGCGCACATGGATCAAGCCAGAGGATGTTTGTCTGATCGATTCGATGCATGCTGGTGACAAGCAGCTCCAGGACGCCGGTATCAAGTCGAACGAAATTCGCGATGACGACGACGAAGTAGACAACGAAAACGCTGATGTCAAGCTGGCACCATGGAACACCACGAAGAATTTCTTGAACGCCTGTGCCGGAAAAGCTATGTTGGAGCTTCACGGTGACGGTGATCCTACCGGACAAGGCTTAGGTTTCAGTTTCATCAAGGTTTCGATGAAGGGTGGTTTCAGGGACGTTGGTGAGAGCGCGGCTGATCGTCTTGATAGCAAGAAGATGAAGGAGCTTGGTGGTCACAGCTACAATGTTCAGCGTCAGCAGATCATGTATGAAAACGCCATCAAACGTATTTGGAATAAGCAGAAAGAGAGTCTGTCTGCGCAAAACCCGCCTTCCGATATCGAAGATGATGTCGACACGGCCGTGGCTCGCAACAATCACTCGCGTCAACGCTCCGAGATTGGGACACCAGCTGCAATGCGTCACGACGACGAGACCATGTCGCAAATGTCTCGCAATAGTAACGCAGACAATCGCGGCAAGAAGCTCAAGATCACACGTACTATCAAGAACAAGTACGATGAGTATGAGGATGTTACGGAAGTCATTACTGATCCTGCTGTCATCCAACTCTACATCAAGCACAAGCGTCACGAGCGCCTGGTCAACATGCGTATCGAAGATATCAAGCCCACCGGCGACCCAGAAGTAGACAAAGCGCAGCAGATCAAGCTCAAAGCTGAACTCGCCCGTCTCGCTCGCAACATCGAGCGTCGCGAGGGCCGCGAGAAGGCAAAGGGGCTACACAAGTCACAGACTGGCGAAGGAGGCAGTGCAACTGGCGGCCCAGGAAAGGGCGGGGCTACACCTCGCAAGTGCGCAAACTGCGGCGAGGTGGGCCATATCAAAACAAACAAAAAGTACGTATCCATCTTCCTTGAAGATTTGCGTTCCTTTCATCCAACTTTACTAACGAAACTTAGGCTCTGTCCGCTCCTCAATGGCCAAAGGAAACAAAACGATACATTCAAAGATGCGAATGCTGGATCGCCTGTTACTGTCACTGTTCCTGCAACGCCCTCTTTTGCCGGCTCACCGTCTTAGATTTGCAGATGCTGAGGACCGTCCCTGTCGCTTTGTCGCGTCCTGGGAAGAGGCAATAGGGCTACCAGTTACCGTTGCTCATCAGGCCTCCAGCCGAGTTGATATGAGCCGCGCGTGTGTGTGTGGCAACCTTGTCACTTTTCTCGTCTTTCTTTTTCCCATTTTTCTTCAAGAAAACATTTTTTAGCATAGCGATGGTGTTTTGGATGGATACTCCAGTGGCTGTGACGCGATGAGACAATTTGGTCAGCATTGTTCATCGTCACCCCATTAGAATGGCAAAGTCGAGATGGCTTGAGAGCTTGGAATAAGGCAGCTCTTTTCTCTGTCTTGTGCATCACATCACTGCTTTGAGATAGAGGAATACAGCAAATGAAATGCGCATTGTGCCTGGCAATGGCTAACTTGAGGCTTAATTGAGCATTCTGAATGACCAAGAATATCAACAATTCCTGTGCCTTTGAGTGATTAAGCGTACTTATTGTCAAACACCGCAATGCACCTGGCAACAGTAGACGCTAGTTTGCCCAGCTTGCTCCTACAAAACCATCGTATTTGACGGTCATCTATATATAAACATGTAGGAAACATACTTGTGAGAAACAATGACGAGTATGTGAGGCGAGAGATAGGCGTACATAGCCTCTTCCACAACTAATGAAACCAAAAATGGAGAGCCTGCAAGCCCAATCTACTGTGAAAAGTAGCTCTATTTGCCCATAGCCATTGGTAAGTTACTACAGCTAGCTCATCATCGTAGTTAAACTTGTTCTGATTTTCCTGTTTCACTGGTTGCGGGAGAGAATAACCTATGTGTGAGAAGTGATCCCACGTCAACAAAACCTAGCCAGACAAACAACTGGATGGAAGAACAAGTTTCTTGCACATGATTCAAAAGGAAAAAAAAAGTACGGAAGCAAGAAAACATTGTCTGCACATTGCAAATTGTTATCCACATAGCGTACATCTCTCGTCCCCAGAGTTTATACACACCAAAAACGCGCGCACAGAGATACACATACACACTATGCTGGAAGCCTTTGGAAAAAAAACGTACACGTTCCTCCTTAAAAAAAACACGGCTTCCTTTTGAATGACTCCCAGAAAATCGAAGAAAAAACCTCAAAAGATCAAGGCGCGTCTCTAGTTTCACACATATACCCCTTCCGACCGGTTCACCTTTCTCTTACCGAAACCAAACTGAAGGAAACCTAATCAGAGTATGCCTTTCAAAAAAAAAAACCCCCCTCCGACACCCCTGGAATTTCCGTTGCCTTTGAACATTTACTCATCCAGATACCCAATCTTACAGAATTGATTTAGACTTCGAACATCGAGCTGGGCCGTCAACAGTGCACCGAGGAGGGTTTCCTTGCGGGGCAGAATATCGGCCTTTACCCTCCACGAACTGCCGTTGAAACTGAACACCTCCATGTCATCGTCGTCGTCGTCATCATCCTCATCCATGCTGTCATGATCCATATGTCCGTTCACTTGCTGCACATCCTTGACAAGTGGTTCGCCGCCTTTCGACTTGTCGCCTAGGCGCTTGAGGGTCGACAGTGCACGGTGGACAATTAGTTGGAAGCCTTCTCGGTCATGATCCATGGGTCTTGGGCCGCGATGGTTCGGTGGCATAGGAGGGTGAGGAATAGCTGCATCAGTAGCTGAGAGGGACATTGCGAACTTGAGAAGCGTGTGTGCCCAGCCGTCCTCTGATTCAAGCCATGCACGGCAGATACCAGTTTCTGGTCCAGGAGCTAGGCTGGCGAGGATATCGGCGGCAAGCATGCCTTGCATGAGATATGCTTTCCGTGATTCTGCAATGCGCGCCTCAAACATGCGCACCTCCTTGGGGCGTGAGTCCTTCATCTGGTACATCTTGTTCTCAATGTAGTTGCGGTCAGGCACGACTGAGATAGCGAGAGCAAATGACCGTGTCAGGAGATCGTACGCCGGCGTAGATGTCGCCTCATTGATGAAAATCTGTTTGTAATATGTCCGGTTGGGATCATCGCGAGCGAGCAGTTTTGCAAGACTGTCTACTGCGGATGGAAGATAGCGGTGGATAAGAGGGTCAAATGGTGTGAATTTGACAGGTTCGGTAGGCCGGGGCATTGGGGCAAAAGCGCAAAGGAAATGCAGGACAGCGTATGCGTCTTCACGGCTAGGTAAAATGACTTTGGCGCTGGTGTTGGAGAAGAATGTGACAATGTCCTTCATGAACTCAAAAGTGTTCATATGTGAGCGGAGAAGCAGCACTCGTGTACCCACAAGGCGTATGAAGTTTGCGAGAAACTTGAGAACTGGGGGGCTGACCAAGGAGTCATGGTTGACTTCGAGGAAGGAGAGATTGCGGAAGATAGTTGTTATCGCGAGCAACCGGTCGGCGGTGCGATTCAGGTGATGTGCCGTTGTGCCGACCTGTGGGAGCTCCAACAGCGATGAGGCTTCTTCGCGGCAATGGTGCATGACGTCCTCGTATGACATGAGGTCAATGATATCAGTGACTTCAGGGTTGTCGGTTCCCAGTATTTCTAGCAGGTCTTCTGCGTATTCCACCAGGACCTCTGTCAAATCCTCGCAATGTGCCAGATTGAACTGTATGGTATTATCATAAGTTAGCCGTGTGAGAGTATCGAGTCCCAGACGCGCCTCGCCCGGCAGGCCCGACCTGATGCTCATGGTAATGGCTCGGATGTCAATGACGCCCATCTCTGGCAGCATTGGAACATTTGGCTTGTAGTTTGTGATGGTGTCGATCATGTTCTTGAAGTTATCAGAGTCAAAGTCAAGACCTCCCCAAGTGTCTTGGGTTCGCCAGGCGGGTTGGTAGACTCTTGTGCCGTCATCTTGCTCAATTACAGGTTTCCGTCTCTCAGGCTCCTCAACAGCAACCAAAGCTGGATCGGCACCAGCAGTGTTTTCTTCCTGCTTTACCTGTGGAGGCTGCGCCTGGTTGGGTTCCTTGCCGGGGACGGGTGTTCCCTCTAGCTGTCTGCTGAGACTCTTCCGCAGATTGGGATCTGGTTGCGGAGTAGTGCCATTGACGCTCGGAAGGACTGTGTTGTTTTGTAACGGTGTTGATTGTGGTGGATGGGCGGTTGGATCAATTTGTTGATGGGGCTGCTGTGTAGGCGGAAGGGACTGCCGTTGTTGGAGCTGCTGTTGCTGTTGTTGTGCTTGCTGCTGCTGTTGCTGTGCCTGTTGCTGCTGTACCTGTTGCTGTTGATGCTGTTGTTGCTGCTGCTGCTGTTGCTGCTGCGCTTGTTGCTGCTTCAATGTTTCTTGTGACCTCTGCAGCTGTTGGAGATATTCCTGGTGTCCCGCGATGTTATTTTGTTGTCCTGGCATCGTCGGCCTCGTTGGCGACATCTGTTGACCCATAGATCCCATTTGATTCATTTGTCCCATCTGGCCCATTTGCCCCATTTGTCCCATCTGACCCATTTGTCCCTGTGTAGGCATGCCTTTTTGCTGCTGCATTTGCATTTGCTGTTGCTGCTGTCGTTGGACGTAGGCAGTCTCGTAGAGAAGTAGGTTGGCCTCGTAGATTTGACGCAACTCGTTAGGCGCGTTGGGAAACTGTTGTGGATGTATGTTCATCATTTGTGCGATTCGTGGCCAGCCATTTTGCTGGGTGACAAATCGGGAGCCCTTGAAGCGCAAGACGGCGGCGTAGAGGTTTTGAAGATTGATGACACGGCCAGCACACTGGGGCTGTGGATTGAAAGGTCGGTTCTGCTGGGCGTATAGCGCAGCCACATTTTTAAGAAACTGCTGGTACTGGACCTGTGGATTTTGTGGTTGCCCTTGACCTTGCATCATGTTTGGTTGCATGCCGGGGTGTTGCATTGGGTTTTGCATTCCGCCGGGCATCTGGGCTCCTGGCTGCTGTCCTTGGCGCGCAGCCATATTGCTCGCGGCAAGGTTTCCCAGCTGCTGCTGCTGTTGCAGGCGCATTGCGTACTGCCTCTGCGCCTCCTGCTGGCGACTCTGGAGATTTTGTGACAACTGAACAGATTGAACGGGGAATTGATTGCCGGAGTTTGCGTTGAAAGCCTGGTTCATAGGCGAAGGTTGGAAGCCCATCGGGGACATCTGAGGCGCATGGGGGTTTTGCGCGGGTGAGGCCGTCTGCATCCTCTGGCCACCCATCTGACCAGGCGCAAAGTGCTGGTTCTGCATGGTTGGCGAGGGAGTGTTTGTGAAAGCTTGGGGGTGTTGGAAGCCGAATTGCGGCTGCTGTGAGGGTGTTTGTGAGCGCGAGAGCGAGAGAGCGGCGCCGGTCGAGTCTCGTTTCTGCGGCACAGAGGGCATTGGGTTGTAGGGGCGCGCGCCGTTCATCTGGGGATTTCCGATGGCGCTGGGGTCGATGAAGCTCGATGTATCGTACATTGCATTCTGGGGGGATTGGAAGTCCATGGTGGTGCGCGACTACCGCGAACGGGAGTGGGCCGCGGCGGAAACGAGTGAAAGGCGCGTATGGGAGGCGACGGGCGACGAGGGAGTGTGGATGTGCGCACGTGAGAGAGATTGGGATGCACCTGGCAAGCAAGCCGTCAGTAAGCAAGTTGATGGTGAGATGGACGACGCGCCGATGCTAGCAGCAGGCGTTGGGACGACAGCCCAGCCGGGCCAGGCACGCCGCCTCGCAGGCGGCTCGGGGGGAGGAGCAGACGCACGGAGAGGCAATGGAAAAGCGACACTAGGATGAAGCTTTCATCAGGGCAGGGCGGAAATGGGGTGGCTCCGGTGCGGTCGAGATGTTCACGTAGCGCAGACGCGCTTTGCGGACTGCGGTGCTGAGGAGCGGACGTGGAGCGAGAAGGGCGCTGTTGCCAAGCAAAGCCGTCTAGCCTCATCGAGCATGGCAGGCCGGGCAGCAGCGTCGATGGCGACGACAGCACTGAGACTGAGCAAGACGCCAGAAAACATGCAAAAGCCGCGCAGAACAGCCCGCCCGACACGTCCTGTCGCCCGGAGCCAGCAGGAAGACGCGTTCGCGCGTCGCGACGACGACAGGCCAGTCGAGTGCCTGCGTTCCGGCAGCGAGCAAGCCTAGGCCTAACTCAATTGGAATTCTCCGCGTCTTTTGGCCGTCGTGACACGGAAACACCTTTCTCTCCACTTATTACATCACCTTGTTCCTGCACTGGCACCGCTGGCCCTGCTCTTCCACCGCTGGGCTTCGAGAGTGGGCACCATCCAGACCGCTGCATGCTGGGCCAGCCCGACCGTCTGACCCAGCATCCGGCGCCACGCCTCGTCCCTTTGGCTGCCTGGACGTCCTTGCAGAGGGTGTTTAGCCCGGCCCGCAGCTCGACACTGCATTTCCCACGCCCCCAATTCTTAAATTCCCATCTGGCCCACGCTGGATGCTCCGGCTGATCCCCGGCTTGTCCGTCACATGCTGGCTGCCAATCCAATCTCCCTTGGGGCCTGGGGGCTCTCATCTCGGAAGCGCGCGCCGCCCGAGCACGTATCGTGCTCGACCATGGCCTTTGTCTAGTACAAGAGAGGGCCACACCGCAATTCCCTGGTCGCTCCCCCCGCCATGCCACTCCGTGGGCTGCTTGGATGCTTGGAGCAGTCGACAAGGGTCCACGACCATTCATCTACATTAGCATGCCTGATACGCCCGAGTCTGCGGGTGCGCCAATCCTGGGCTGTCATGTATTGCGATGACACAGTCTGCAGCCTCGGGCTGCGTCACGCAGCGCGTAGCCCTAGATATTGCATAGTTGCTTTTTGCATCCCCTTGCCATGTGTGTTGTCTGTAGCAACTGGTGCCGTGACATGATGCCCCTCACGTGACGTCGGCGGTATCGCCTCCATCCCCCGACCACTCGCGCCTTCCATGAGCTTCATCAACATTGCGACAGACCAGCACTACCTCACTCAGACCCCAACACGTGAAATCCCCAGCTATCACAGCCCGTCACTCCTAGCCCGCGTACACCCAGCCCATACCCACACCAAGACCACTGAGCAACCATTACTATGGCTGACGCCGCCGTCGAGAACCCGGCCAACACAGTCCCGCCGCACAAGAAGCAGCTCCCGTCATCAATACCAAACTTCGATACTCTCGAGGGCTTCTCGACCGAAGGAAATGACGACTACTCTACTTTCAAGAAGCTGCAACGGCAATTAGAGTGCGTAGAGCGGGCTTCGTGTGTGATCGACAAGTGGCTAATCGTCGCAGATACATCCACCTTCAGGAAGAGTACATCAAAGATGAGCAGCGGAGTTTGAAGCGCGAGCTGGTAAGGGCACAAGAGGAGATCAAGCGCATCCAGAGTGTGCCACTGGTCATAGGGCAGTTCATGGAGGCGATTGATCAGAAGTAAGCCCCCTCCGCACACGCAGCGCTTGCGTCACAAGGCTAACATGCACAGCACCGGCATCGTACAATCATCAACCGGCTCCAACTACGTCGTCCGCATCCTCTCCACCCTCGACCGCGAACTGCTAAAGCCATCCTCCTCCGTCGCCCTCCACCGCCACTCAAATGCCCTCGTTGACATCCTGCCCCCCGAGGCCGATTCCTCGATTGCCATGCTGGGTCAGGACGAGAAGCCAGATATCACATATGCAGACGTCGGAGGTTTGGACATGCAGAAGCAGGAGATCCGGGAAGCTGTCGAGCTGCCACTAACACACTTCGACCTGTACAAGCAGATCGGTATCGACCCACCCCGTGGTGTTCTGCTCTACGGTCCCCCAGGTACCGGAAAGACCATGTTGGTCAAGGCCGTCGCAAACAGCACAACCGCGTCGTTCATTCGCGTAGTCGGCTCTGAGTTTGTGCAAAAATACCTCGGTGAAGGTCCACGTATGGTCCGCGATGTGTTCCGAATGGCACGAGAGAACTCCCCTTCAATTATCTTTATCGACGAGATTGATGCCATCGCCACCAAGCGTTTCGACGCGCAGACGGGTGCGGATCGCGAGGTTCAGCGTATTCTTCTCGAATTGCTCAATCAAATGGACGGTTTCGACCAGACGTCCAACGTCAAGGTCATCATGGCCACGAACCGTGCCGATACTCTGGATCCCGCGCTTCTTCGACCGGGTCGTCTTGACAGAAAGATTGAATTCCCCTCGCTGCGGGACCGTCGTGAGCGTCGCCTCATCTTCTCCACCATTGCTGGCAAGATGAGCTTGTCGCCTGAGGTGGATCTCGACAGCTTGATTGTGCGCAACGACCCGCTTTCTGGCGCCATTATCGCTGCCATCATGCAAGAGGCTGGTCTGAGAGCCGTGCGCAAGAACAGGTACAATATCATCCAGAGCGATCTCGAGGAGGCGTACACGAGCCAGGTCAAGGGCGCAACAGAGGCGGACAAGTTTGATTTCTACAAGTGAGCAAGTCGCAATTTTGGAGTACGTGTGCGTGGAGAGAGAGTGTACAATAACTGCCACTTGTATGCTATGATAGATAGACTCAAGCTTTTTTGTGGCCTCGAATCTTCTGAATAATGCAAAGAGACACGACATTGTAGCTGCCCTTGCATTTTGTCAACCGTGAATATGTGATACTAACCAAGGAGAGAGAGTATTGTGAATTATATATGCATTGGAATTTCGCTTGCCATCTATCTACCAGATAATGCTCGACTAGCACTACAGCACGTATGCCCTCTTCCTCCATCAATCTGTCTGGTGTTTTGCAGCGCGCTCTCTGACTATTACATTGCCCTCCCTTCTACCCATTGCACGCTCGCTGAGAAAGAAAAAAAAAACACACATCCACATACTCAAGCGCCTATCCTACAAAGAAAGGAACACGGAGAAAAAGCCGGTAGCAGTCTCCACCAAGCATTACTGTTCTCCTGCGACCCACACTTGATCCACACACGCATACACACACAAGGCGCGGAACTCATACAATGAGCCCGACCGAGTGCTTCCAAAGAGTCCAAGTGGAAAAAGAAAACAAAAGAAAAAAAGAAAAGAGAGGGGGAGAGAGGATGGGTTAAAAGAAAAAAGGCCACAGCATGGCCCCCCTTTCAACCCTCCTTCATCCTCTCCTCCCCCGCGAGATAAAAGAGCATCACGCTTCCCAAACCCCCCCTCCATTCCATGATCCAACAAACAAGACAGAAGAAGAAGCAAATAGGGATGGTTGGAACAAAGGAAAGAAAAAAAGATGATTGATTTAAAAGAGCACAAGTTCCCGCGCCCCTAATGCTAAAACAAGTATATGTAGTGGTTGGTGGTGGTGGTGATGGTGATGATGGTTGGCTGGGGGTTAAGCTACTCATGGTATCATGCATTCGCGGCGCAAGAGAGGGAGACGGATATATTTATCGAGGTGGTCGAAACAGGAAAAGCTGTTTAAGAAAAAGAGATTTGCTGGTCCTTAAAGACCAGTATGGCCAAGTGGGGATATGCAAACAAAAAGGCGGAGTTTTTGTATGTTCGAATGGGGTGTTTAACAAAGGAAAAGAGGCATGGTTTACATTCGGCAGGGGAAAACGTGTTCAACAGCTCTAGTTGACACGGATCGTTGTCTCGAGAGGCGTTCGTGGTAGGTCCTTGTCCAGTGACGACCTGGGAATGCCTCTGCTCTTGTCTTCCTTCGGAGGGGTGGGAGGACCAGAGTGTCTGTTAGACATATAGTCGTCCTTTGGCGGCGTAGGAGGACGCCCAGCTTCCTTTGGAGGTGTTGGCGGTGCCCTTCCGAGCGACTGGTCCCTCTCTCCTGACCTTGATCGAGCCCTTGATTGGAGTTGTGGTGGGCCAAGATGGGGTGCGCCGGTGGGCTGTGGTGGTACTGACGACCTGTCGCCATGCTCGTTCGCGGTAGCGCCGTTGTCTGTTGCGCTGCGGTTGCTATGTCCACCAACGCTGGAAGACTCCCCGGCTTCCTCAACTACAGGAAGTGTAGTGCCTACCTCTCCCCTCTCTGCTGATGGACTGCGGACTGCCCTCATGTGGAAATTAGGTACGTCCTCTTCAGTATGGCCGTGTCTTCGTGAACGATCAGCCTGGTGCTCTGCCTTCTCAATGACACGCTCCGTTGACAATCGCTGGCTGGAGTTTGCGTTGACGCCCTCGAGCGAGAGATCGTTAAGCTGGTTCGCCATTTGTTCTTGCTTTTCGCGCTCAGCCGCTTCCTTGGTCTTGGTAACGGCGCTGATGAACTTGACGAAACGATCGCCGTATCGTTCTGGAGGAATGGCCGATATTTGCGACTCAGTGTTGGCAATGCCCTTGAAAAAGTGCTCCATGCGCTTGATGAACGAGTACTAATAGACGGTTAGTCAACGGTTGATTGAAGGGTGTAATCACAGCAACTTACATGAGTCAGACAGTCAATGATACCAAGGTAGTAGATCTCCTCTCCAGGCGCGTTGTCCTCGTGCGTAGCCCGGAACCCACCATCGTCGGAGTAGAAATAAAAGTCCCGGTTAGGGTCCTCTAGCTCATCAGGCATCTTACTCGACGTTTGGCCCATGGGTACCGGCTTCTGTGTCTTGACCATCTGCCTTAGTTCACGTGCTTTGCGCGCGTTCTCGAGCTTGGACGGCGTGCGCATGAGCTGGTTCGGTTGTTGGTCGGGGGCCTCCTCACCGCCAGGCGAAAAGACCTTGAGCGTCTTGTCTCGCAAGTTTTCTTCGTTGCCCTTTTCCAGATCGTGGATGCCAATAAGAAGCGAGTAGTCCATGATGTGCAGACGCTGCAAAAGCTTGACGTCTTTCTGCATCTGCTCAATGAACATCTTCTTCTTGATCGGCCCTAGCTCCAGATGCTGGTCTCTACGCAACCAGTTCAGGTCCTTGAGCGTTGCACGGGGATTGGTTGCCAGGTTTTCTTCCTTGAAATCTCGACCAATGGTTGAACCCTTCAAATCAAATGTGCGGTGAATATCTCTATGCGGGGGAAACAGGTTGTTCATGACGACGAAATGGATCTTGCGTCCATAGGGTATCTTAACGCGGTGGAGGCCGTAAAACTGGGAAAGAAGCGTGTTTGGGTTTTCTTGTACGTGGTTGTAGTAGTCCTTCAGAATCTTACGAAGGAACTTGTGTTCGGCATGGTGAATAGTCTTGATGATGTACTTGTAGTCTCTGGAGAAATAGAAGAAGCTGCCACTCTTTCCGGGGGAGCCAAGCTCGGAAAGGATGTACTTGCTGGTTAGCGATACAAGGTAGTCGGCAGGGTCGAGCTTGAAAATGGTGCGAAGGTGGCGGAAGACCCATGGCGCGTAATCCTTGAATTTGAAGTCGTACTTTGCGGAAGGCGTGAGCTCGTTACCGGTTCTTGAGGACTGTCAGCATTTTGTCACGGGCTAAGAGAAAGCAGGCTGGCAACGTACATGTCAAACGAGAACTTGTGCTTCGCATCGAAGTCGGCATCGGTGAGTTCTCGGTCCATCTTGGCGTTGGTTCTCGAGACGGTGAAGCGGATACCTGTCAACATGTTGTAGGCTGTGACCCAATTCACGTGGTTCTGGTCCACCTTTGTGCCTACTACGACACGGTCTTCATCTTCATCCTCCTTGCGCTTCCTCTTGCTGGCTCGCTTCTGGCGAATATGCTCAGCCCAGCGCGCGGCTTCATCGTCCTGGGGTACGTCTTCCGGAGGCATGTCCGAATTGATGGACCGTGTGTTTCTGCGCACGAGCGACATGGATCCTCTACGCCTGTGGGGTGTGCTGGGCGAGAAACGGCCGCTTGCGCTGACGACGTCGTCGGTGTTGTTTTGGGTATCGCGAGGGCGCGAAGATTGCGGCTTGGGCACCTCGAGCGTGTGACGCTGTTGCAAGCGGTAGGGATGCTGTGAAGGGCCGGGTGTGTTGTGGTTGAAGGCGGGCGGGGAGGAGACGCGATGGGCTTGGTTCGTTGGGACCTGGAGGTTGGATGTGCCATCCTCGGTCTGGGACTGGGGCGATGACGAAGTAGGAGCGTTGGAGACTGTGCCTACGTGCGGGACCTGGAAGTCCTTGCTCGCCTCTCTTGTACCGTCCAGTGCGTCGATTTGGCCCATTTCGACGTGGGTGGTGCTCCCACATAATCGATCCTTGGTCTTTGCGCTGTGTACCGACGCGAAGTAGCCGTCGTCTCTGCTCGGCCGCTCGCTCGACCAACGCTGGGTGTCGGGCGACCTGTGGGTGCTGTCGGCATCCAAGTCGTTCCGGCCCCGGGTCGAAGGGCCGTCTTCGTGCGACAAGCGCTTGTCGATGCTTTCGGGCCTGGCCGGACGTCCGTTTGGGAGCGACTGCATCGTGTGCAGGCCATTGGCGAGCTTTCCGTTCATGGCCTGGGAGCTGCCATTGGGGAGGGAGTCGCGGTTGTCGGTGGGAGGCGGTGGTGTGGACGTGGTTTGTGCATAGGAAGAACGGCCGTTGGCGTCGGAGGCATACGCGGGCATCATCTGCGACTCATGGATGGTGACGCTCATCAAAGAGGCAGGCTTGGCCGAGCGCTGCGTCGGAGAGGTGGATGGAGCGTGAGAAGCCAGAGTGTAGGATGTGGTTGGGGGTGGAATTGCGTAGCGTGGCGCAGGCGGTGCGAGGAGCAGGCACCGTGCCGGAGCAGAACGGGCCCAAGGGGGACGAGACAATGGCAAGCTCTGTTGCGCGCTCGTGGATGGGCGTGTGCGGGCGGATGTCGAGGGCAGAGGCGATGGGGGTCGGCAGGAATGGGCGGGCGTGGTGGAATGCAGTGGTGGTCCAGGAGTCGAGGCCGGCGGGAGTGAAGTGATGCTCGAATAGTTGGCAGCTCTGCGCGGCGGCCGTCAGCGCTCGCTCGCCATGACCCGACTTCCGTCTTGCGCTCGGCTTGGCGCCTGGACAGTGCCTGATTACATGCCGCCGCCGGCCTGCCCCCAGCGGCCCTGCCCTGGCCTCACCTGGCTGTGCAAATGCCTCTGACGCAGCGCCTGGCCCCGCGCCCAATTATCCTGTGCAGGCTGCTCGCTGCTCGATTTTTTTGCGAGCGCCGTCGACTGCACGTCAGCGCATACGCGCTGCCAGGCCCGTCGTACGGGGAGATTGCGCGTCTGGATTGAGAAGAGTCGGCGCCCTCCAGCCACACAATAGTCCCAGCCGTGCGGGTGCGGCGTCATGCTGTGGCTCTCGCACAGGGCAGCCTATTTGTGAACGTCCGCAGCAGCACGCCAGCTCAGGAGAGACGTGTTTGGCGGCGTTTGAGATGCCCTCTTGTCCACGCTGCACTGCATCTGCTGTTCCGTCCTTGCCGACGTCTGTCTGCCTGTCTGTCTGTCTGGCGCTGCCGGGCCATGGCAAGACGTCGCCCTGCCTGCGCCGCACTTTGGCGCCTCGTCGGCAATAGCTTGCGCTGTCCGCCCCACGCCCCCAATCTCCAGGGTAACGCCCGTCACAACGCTGCTTTTCGTCCGGCTGCGTCCATCGGGCTGCACATCGAGCGCCAAATCGAGCGCCCTTTCCCCGTCTCCTCCTGCCTGTGATCGCCGCCACCCTTTGCGGTGCTGCGACACGGCCAAGTCGTAGCGGGCCATCGGGCCCGAGAAAGGGGGTGTCAGTGGGCGCACAACATCACGTGCACACGCACGTGTGACCCCCACTGTCCTTCATTCAGGGTCCATCTCCACGTCTCCATGGGCGTGTGTCAGTATGGCCCACGTACTACAAGCCTTGCAATCTCTGGCCTCGTGCTAGTATACTAATCCTTATCCCATATCGCTACCTACACGCCCGAGTTAAGAAACCGTTGACTAGTATCCCCAGATGATTGGCGTGTCGAAACAACCGCACATCGTTGTGTGCCATGTTTGGGACGCCTGACAGCGTAGTGCCATTCCTCTCACCACAACTCACGCCAATCTTCTTCATCCCCATGAGCGCCAAGCCCATGCACCACACGGGCGCCGTCTCGGCCATCCTTCACCCGAGAGTAGGTCGACGTGGCTGATGAGCGGCCTTTGCCTGTCCATGATCATCCGGGTGCCCATTCCAACACCACAACAGCTGTCTTCTGCGACGGGGATATGCCTCAACCTGCAGCAATCCGATGGTGCTCGCCGGGGCCCAAGGTAACAACCTCGGTGTTTGGCAGCTTCTTTCTCACAATGCCCTCGTCCAGCATCTTCTTCACCTCCTCGGCAGCGTGCTGTGCAATCTGCGTCAACTTGACTGCCCATCCACGGTTATCTTTGTCCGCATCGTGGGCAGAAATCCATGTTTTCGCATACAGGCTCCTAGCAATCTCAGTGCCGCCCGGAGACCCCGCTGATATATTGCCGCCAAGCCACCACGGGTTTTCCACGCAGTCAAACGAATGAAGAAGCGCCGTCAGAGGTAGGGCTGATTCAGAGACGAGATAGGAACTCGCATAGGGCCGGATCACGTCGTACGAAACGCCATGAGGCGAATAGATGACAGACAAGGTCTTCTCGCGATTGTTGAAGGGTGACGGCACAATGGTGCGGGGCGACGACGCAACCGTCAACGGAGTCCCTGGCGATGGAGGCGGGCTCATGGGAAGATCAATGTAGTGCATGGGGCTGAGCGACGAGAGCACTGTGCATGGAGGCCGGTAGGTGATGCCAATGGCATGGTGCACCTTGGAAAGGTCCCGCTTCGCTGGTATCCAGGTCACGGTGACTTCACCACACGTTCCTCGAGGCGAAGGCGGCGGCAGGACGATACGGTAGATGGACTGGTCGTCTCCTTGTACAAATCGTGGAAGAGCATGTACAGACTCGGGACGAAAATGCTTCCATGAACGGATCTTCTTGGCTGCAGACGGTATGGCTAGAATGGTCGACTCGCTGTCGGGTGGTAGTTGGCGCAGTGTCGCTTCATGGCAATGGTCTGGCTTGTCTTGTGATATGAGGATCAAGTCAGGCTCGCGGTCAAGGTCTCGGAGGCTTGAGATAGCCGGCTTTGCCTTTCGCTCCGAGTGGGAGAAGACCGAGTTTAGTATGATGGATGGCCCGTTGAGCCAGGCTGAGAGTGAAAGCAGCGGTTAGCACTAGGTTCCCATGGGGCAAACAGCTGACGTCTCCAATGCAGTGCAATCACATGCTGCAACAGACACGACTAGTCCGCACGACTACTGTGACTTACGGTCAACGAGAATCGTAAAAGAGCCGGGAAACAGGCCTGGCGACGACAGTGGGGCTGCGGGTGGGTCGAATGTGAGGAGGAACGAAGTGTCTCCGTTCAGAGACTGAACTGAAAGCGACATGGCGGCGCAAGGGAAATATGGGGCAGCGTACACAAAGCGCACCACGATGCAGACTGCGGTACAGTGGAAGACATGGAGGCACCGGCACCAGAAAGCAAGGCACGGCACTGCCGTGTCAAGCTGCCCTGGGGACGAGATTGCGCGTGGAAGGTGGACGCGAACATGGTAGCTGCAGACGAGCGTCTCAAGGAAGGAGCAGGTGCACACGAGGGCGTGTGTAACCACATTTAGAAAGCGAAGTCGCGAAGACCACCACAGCCATCGCTACCTGCCTATCTCTTCTTCTAACAAGGTCCCGCCGGCTATCCAGTTAAAAAAAAAGTCATTCGCCTTGCAGAATTCGGTCTTTTTTTTCTTCCTGCCTTCCTAATTTTCTCACGTGTTTCTTCCCGCCGCCCGACCAGGCTGTGCCGGACTTCGCCTTGGGCCATGCAACAAATGCACCATTTGCAGCCTTGCCGGCCGACTCTGCAGCTAGCTCGGCGTCGCAGCAGCAAATTCTGCTCACGTCTGTCGCGCCATAGCCGGCGGTTTGCTGAGCAACGGCGCATTGGTCCAGTCGCATTCACGAGCTTGAAGCTATGGCCGCGCACGGGACTCGAACTGCTGCGAAAGCCTCTGCCGATGATGAGTCGCCCTCGAAACCAGCGCCCTCTGATTGGAGCGCGCAACTTTGTATGGGAGCGGTAGGTCATTGGGCAGCACAAAGCTCTCTCCAAGCTGCCCGGTTCCTTCGTCCCAGGCACGATCCCGGGCTGCCGTCTGATTGCTCACTTGGTTGAGCTGGTCGTGGCGACACACAGCTCTGCCTCTGCTGCAGCACCAGCAGCCGCAACAGAAGCAGCCGCAGCCACAGCGCATACCTACTCACTCTCCCTCCGCGCAGCCGGTGCATGGCTCAATCGTCATTTCCGAGTAAACCTTTCACTTGGCCTCTTTTTCTTCAAGCCCCGCCGCCTTTTGTGGCTGCCCCGCATCCTGTTTCCCTCTATCTGCTGTGGCAGCACCCTCAGCTCAGAGCTTCCTCCACTCGCCGGAGCTACCCTCCAGCGCTTTGTTCGAATCACTGCAACAAGCTAGAAGCTGCGCGACCTCCGTCGAGAGCTTCTCCCACCCGCCGTAGAGCTTCCTGCGCAATTTTGCTTCGCCGAGAAGCTTCTGCCGTTAATGCTTGCAGCTATGCCTCCTTCGCGCGCAGCACCGCTCACCAGCTCTTTCTCCGTCAGCGACGAGAACAATGTCGTCGTCTGCCCACTGCGCAACCATGATAGCTCTGCTTGCCGAAAGCGCTGCACCGGCGTGAGTCTCCACGATAGCTCCCCCACGTCATAGCAAGCTTCGAAGCTCAAAAGTCCCAACTGCCGGCTAACACATCATGTGTAGGAGAAGCGCTTTCGGTCTATGCAAGAGCACATTCGACGAGCTCATCCCGAGCACTACATATCCAAGCTTCCAGCGACAGAGGTAAGATACCACAATGCAGGAAAAATTCTAGCTAGGGTATATGCTGACTGATCTTTTCTGTCCGTAGGAGAGTTTTCTGTTGATGGTCAACACACCACCGCAAGAACGAGCACCGCCCCCTCCCGTAGCGCCGCCAGCAGTACAGCAAACGTACGACTATAGCAACAATGAACACACTCCCCTTTTCGAGCCCGAATTCAGTGGCAATGCTGTGCGAGCGCCAGCTGAGGCACGCCGGCCGTCATTGCTACCTGCTGCGACTGCTGCAGCGGCCCTAGCCTCGTTACACAACCATCGTGCCGAGTACGACTGGGATTCAGATCCAGTAAGGAGCTATACTGTAGAATCGTTTGGACATCACAAGCCTGACACATGCTATCAACAGGACGCAGCATCCGACCCAGACTCGAAGAACTTCCGCCCCCGCGCGCGGTTTGCTCCAACCTCCGGTGACCAAGCAGCAAATGCCGAAGAACCATACTATACTTCTGGGTCCATACAGCAAGAGCTCCTTCCATCTTCCCTCGCGCGCTCGCCTCCTGGGCGCTCGTCTACTCTGCCTCCAGGCGCCCACTCTCTCAAACCAAACCGGCCTCGTAAGCCATCCATCGGACAGAATGCTCGCAGAGGGAAACATGAGCGCCAGAAGTCAAGAGACTACAACCGGAGGATGAGCTATGACCGAAAGGCATACTCAGCCGAGCCTGCGACTGCTGCTGCCATCATGGGTAAACGGTGGGAAGACCTCATCGACGCTGCTGCTTCAGCAACCGAAGAGGATAGCCGTGATCTGACCCCAGTAGGTCTTTCAGTATTTTGTAACCATCTTTCGCACATCCACTAACTTGGACAGGTGCCGCAATCGCCAAATCATTCTCCACACATGATGAGCCGAACATCCATGCCACCCTTCAATTTTGCTTCACAACTCCAGTCCTATACCGCTTCGCCCTTGAACAATGCTTTGACGCCTCCACCACCGGAAATGTCGGATCTACAGCCCTTTCCTTCTGTCGAGTCGTCGATTGAATCAGCAATGTCTGGCCACAATTTCCACATGCCCTCGCAGGGACTCTCTGACTCTTCTCCCAGCTCCCTGTTTCCTGTTCAAATATACTGCGCTGCCTGCCGCAAGTTGTCCATATTACGCGATAGTTATGCATGCTCTGAATGCATCTGTGGTCTATGCCAGGAGTGCGTTGACGTTCTAGTCAGCGAACATAATCGCGGCCGCGCTCCAACGTGTCCACGATGCAACACCATTGGGGCTAAATTCAAGCCCTTCCAGTTGGACATTAGATGAAGTACTCTGGCCCATGTGTTTTGATCTTTGTTTCACTTGTTGGCGTTTTGTTGTGGCATTGGACCCTGTTTCGGCGTTTTGGGCAGCATTATCAAAACATGGGATTGAAAGGCGTTGGTTGCATTTGATGTTGAGAGTCTTGCAAGCAGACATCGCTCAGAAGCGGTATGGAATACTGCATCCGGTAACCCAAACGAGTCGGGTGCTGCACTCGGAAAGAGATTGCACAGATAGGTTGCGTCCGAGAATGCAAGTTACGTGCGGATCCGCACTTTGATTACTCACACTTTGATTCCCCAGCGTGCAAAGCACAGTCCTGGTAACCGTACTTCCAAGCTCGCCTACGCAATTCGGGTTCTGTTCCACAGCGAAATGATCATCGTCGTCATGGCCGTCGGCAATGCCAACAGCAGAGCTCGGCAGCCGTCCTCGTGACCGTCTGGCGCTGAGGTTGTCACGGCACCGACTCGGCAACGACAAAAGATGCGGTGACCGAACCACGGTTTGGCGTCCGTAGTCGTCAATCAATCAGTGTCACAAATAACGTACGTCAGATGTTAGTTCTTGACGGGTAGTGGGTACCAGCGTGAACCAAGCGTCCACTTTTTATTTCCCACGACGCTATCACCACCAAGCCTATTAGCAGGATCAAAATAAGCCCTAGAATGGGTCTAGAAAGGAACAAAAAGAGCCCAGACCGTTGCTGACTGTGCAACCAATACGAGCAGGATGAAATTAGGTCGGCGGTATCACGAAGGAAGAAAACAAGCGCGCGCTGCCTGGATTTACTACTAAATACGTAACTATATACATAGTCTTTCGGCAGGATTTCGTAGATACGAATGCTACTAGATATGCATCAGAGGGCGGTGGCACACAAGTGGCGCCGACTCGCGCCGGCAACGACTATCGGTCACAACACATGCGCAAAGATCTATTTTGGCAATTTGTCTTGTTGGCAGCATCCTGCAGGGCCAAAAAAAAAACGAAGCCATGTGGGGGATGCATTGGTAGCGAAACATCTCATGTGAGGGTTTGTGAATGAGTGTCGTGCGTGGCGGAAAACTCAAAAATCGTTCATAGTAGTAAGTAATGCGTTTCGGTGCGCCGCGGACTGGCTGACGCAAACGCACAGACGAGCAGAGCAGTGGTTTGGTTGGTGGGTGGGTTGTTGGCTTGACTCATTCGTTAAATCTACTAATGTAATGGATGCAACGGACGGCGGGTGTGCGAAAAGCCAGAGTCGATTCGGTGCGGGAGCATGGCGCGATGGTGACGGCTTCTCGGACTACTACGACTGGCGCGGAGAATATGACAAAGGGACTTGGAAGAAGTCTGTTTTGTCTGGTTCACTTACGATTCGTGGACTATTGGTGACGGAGAGGGAGGGGGGGAGTGTTGCCCTGTTCTCTAGTATGTAGGTTGTCCACATGACATGTCCTGTCAGCTCTCTTTCTGTGTGTGTGTGTGGTTGTCTCGTCAATGCTTCCATTTCGACTGCCGAACCCTGATTTGATTATTACCGGGACAAAAAAGCGACCAATCAAACCCTCTATTCCGCGGTGGCAGAACTTGGAGAGGCCGGCAATGTACATATGGCGGTGAAGTCTTGCACGAAAGCTTCCTTTTTGCTTCCCTTGCTCTAGCCAGCATTAGTGCCAAGCCACCCCATATACGCTCTACACTTGCCCTTCTTGTGTGTGAGTGGCCAGCCAATCGCTACACTTGGGCCTAGGAGACGAGACGCAGGTAATAGTGCAGAAAGACGCGGCTGTTCCATAGGTGGCTTGGACTAGGACGGGAGCATCGGTGGACGACTATGGGCAGCTGACTGGTCTCTTTCTGGGCTTTGGCGAGCGGGAGCTTTCACCATAGGTGTGTTACTTGGATGTTTTACCTACTGGCCATGCAAGCCGCGCAAAACTACTTGCAGCTTTTTGGGCTATGGTGGCATATCATAGGTAGATGTGCGTATGTACATCGTGCCAAGGAAGGGGGGAAGCGAGGGGGAGGGCTGCGGGGGGCGAAGATTCAACAACCGCCGAAGGCGATATCCTAAATTTGCAACTCCCCGCGGACGTCAACGGTTGCCATGTGACTTGTCTCTCTCTCCGCCTTGGCCTCTCTCCATCTACGTGCGCGTACCTCTGCGTGTCCTTTTCTCACTGTTTTTCCTTTTGTCCCGTCCTGGCATGTGGGCTCGGGAGACTACTTCAGGAACGAGAATCAACCGGATCGCCGCTCTAGCGCAGGGTCTGGCCTTGCAGATTAACAAGTCCCCACTCCACATAATAAGTATAGACACACACCGGCTTTAACCTGGCGGGCCACATGGGCGACCGCCCCCCGGAGTCTGGATCAATGCACATGGTGTTTTGCATGGAACCTGCCGTTTGAAACTACTGCATGTGTTTATTGACAGTTGGGGTTGGGCAGCTTGCGTTACTCGCTAGGGTATCGGGCACTGGTTGGACGATCCACGGTCTCCTTGCCGCAGGGCCCACAGCGGTTATGTGGCAGGCGGGCACATGTCGTGTGTCTGTGTCTGTTGAGCGTGCCCTTCGCCTATGTCGTTGTGGAGTAATGGGGGCTTTACCCCCTGACATGTGTCCCCAATTTGGTTCTACCGTAGTGGCGGGGGTTGCAAAGTATTTAGTAGGTCGTGTGCCTCGCATGCTGTGCTCTGCATTACTTTATCCGTACCGTTACAACGTTCATTATACATATCCATTATAATATACATTCGGTGTTTTGTACTTTGACGGATAAAACAAGCTGCGGGTCTCTTTGTCTCTTGTCATCGGTGTTGTGTTTCTTGCTGATACATAAACTCGAACGGCCCGGCCCCCACCTACCCCTTTCTACGGCACCCCTCCCTTCAACGGTACCCTCGATACATGCACACGTTTGGAACAAGAGTCTACTCCTGTCAATATCTACCGACAACTTGACATAACGAAATACCTTCGCATCTGAACAATACCAATACGAACACGAACCGAACCCCTGCGAAATCATCCACGATGCCGATCTTCCGTACCTTGACCACCAAGCTCAAGACCTCGCTCTCAGCCTCGTCATCCCCAGACTCTACGCCGATCCAGTCACCTATCTCTCCTCAGGGCTCGTCGCCCTTGTCGTCGTTCGAAAGACTCGGAGGTCGCAAGCAAGACATGATTACCACTTCCTCTGGTCGCGATGTCACATCGCCCAACCGGCCCCAAGTCCAAGACCGATCTGACTCGTTCATGACTCATGCGAGTCACGGGAGCAACGAAAGTGTGGTCGAGAAGAAGCAGCCCAAGCGTCTAAGTCGGTTCAGAGAGGAGTTGGACCTGGAACCAGAAGAATGAATGGGCTGTGTGGAATGAAGAGAAGACCGATGACGTAAAAGGTATGTTTTGTTTTTTTATCTCAACAACGCTGTATTGGAAACCAAGGATGCGGTTTGCTAACATTCCCATCATAGTCTAATCATGCTTCTTCTGTCTCGGCGCCCGTTGCACTCTCGGCTTCACCGCCACTTTGCAACGGTGTACCTGTTCTACTCACATTGCCACTCTTGGGTGGCCCTCTTGGTGGCCCACCAGCCTTGGGTGGAGGAGGCACACCGCTGCCTTTCTTGGGCACATAGTCTTGCTCAAGGCTCTTCTGCTCGCCTTCCTTGAAATAGTCGTCGAGGCCACCTCCGCCGCCACTAGCCGGACTGGCCACGTGGTGTGCTCTGCCCTTCTTCTTTGGTGGTACAGTACCTTGCGGAGGAGGCGACTTGGCAGGCAGCGCCATGTTTGCGGGAACGAAGAGTGCGCCTGGTGTACTGGATTGAGAAGGCATATCCATGGAATGCGCCAAAGGACGTTTCTCATCGAACGATGTGGTTCCGCTTGCATCTCCTGCAGAGAAGAATGTCTCTCCAGGAGCTGGCGGAGGCTCGTCCAGACCGGCCGGAATGCGATGCAGTGCTCCAAAACCGAGAACGCAGCCTAATGCTCCTTCACCGCCCCAACTACGCGTCGGCGTAATGGTGACGGGACGAGTGACGTTGTACTCGTGGTTGTATACGTATAGTCTCAGTGGCCTATTGAGAAAGTCTTCAACGAGCTCACCGAGGCCTGACTCGCCGCGTACAAGGCCTTCAGGGCTGCCGATGACGTAATCGCCATAAGGCAATAGCCCTGCAGCATCCGCAGGAGAATTGGGGGCTACATCCAGGATATGCCAGACATCTTCTGAAATGGCGAGCGGTGACCACTGCAAGGCTATTCCTAGCGTAGGCTGATCGGCTGGGATCTGGAGACAGAGCTCCCGAATCTTCTGACCCTACAACAGCCTGTCAGGTTCTGTAATTAGAAAATTTAAATAAGCTTAGTCCTGACAGCTCTGACATGCTGCACCATGTAAACTTGCTATTGAGAAATGTCATGTCAAGTGTAGAAATCAACATGACGTAGATGCGGCCTCAAAATTTGGGAGACCAAAACACGCAAGGACCGTTCGTGAAGTAGACACCATGGACGTACCTTTGCACTGAAGATCCCTAGGCTGATCGTCGTCCCAGCACAGTTGCGTACCTCGGTCAC
This sequence comes from Curvularia lunata, assembly GCA_005212705.1. Classification (NCBI taxonomy): domain Eukaryota; kingdom Fungi; phylum Ascomycota; class Dothideomycetes; order Pleosporales; family Pleosporaceae; genus Curvularia; species Curvularia lunata. The sequence goes on along the minus strand of PELC01000002.1, from coordinate 419,308 downwards.
AAAAAGATTCGGGTCGGGATTGTCCTATCCAAAACATGCCAAATTAGCATTCCCATCTCGAACACGGCTCCCCAAGATGCGAAATCCCTAAGCTCGCTCCCTCTTTCCCCTCTCCTGCGTGTCCTCTTTCTCAACTGTCATGTTGGTCCCTTGGACGTGCCTTCCCTTCTCTTACAGACCCCGTGATTTCAATAAACTTACAATAGTCCTTCCATTGATTCCGATGATGAAATCAAACCACGGTTCCAGAGGAATGTCTAGGTTAGTGTTTCGCAGGACCTGGAAGCCGTACGCGCCATTCGTGGACGATTGATGCTGCTGACTAGGATCGTCGTTGAGGGGCGTAGCGTCGAGGCGCGATATGAAGCGGTTCAGTGCGCCAAACACAGACATAGTGGGGAGTTGTGGTGAATCAGGCGGCTTCTGTAGTGGCGACGGTTGGTGGAATGTGGTGTTGGAGAGTTGGTTTCGCTATAACATGTGGCTTGATGGAGCAGGGAATCATGCTGGCGGGGCTAGTCTCAATGTGGTAAGGCCATTCAGGATTGCTCTCTGCAATCATTCTGCCTACCCACTTGCTTTCCTCATCCGCTCTTCTGAATAAATCTACTTTCCTTCTCTATATTCAGCGGTGTATATCTGAGACTGTAGTTCTCTCAAGATAGTGAAGGAAGCACTTGCTATTGATATGAGCGAACCCACGGATGAGAAAGCCGTAGACCAGTGGTCGCGTGTCGACCAGTTTCCAGAACACCTCAAGAAGTACAATAACCCTATCGGACTGTATGAGATATACGAGAGCTATTCTGATAATTCAGCAGATACTGGTTCCAGCGCTTCAAGATCTGGGAGAAATATGACCAAGGCATATGGATGACCGAAGACGCATGGTTTGGCGTGACTCCGGAGCCCATTGCTAACAAGATTGCTGCACACATTGCAGAGTCGGCGCCAAAGGAAAAGACTGTCATCGTGGACGCGTTTGCGGGCGTGGGCGGCAATGCTATAGCATTGGCACGCTCGGGCCGCTGGGAGCGCGTCTTTGCTATCGAGAAAGATCCTACGACGTTGAAGTGCGCAAAGCACAATGCAGAAATTTATGGCGTCGGCAGCAAAATATTCTGGTTAAATGCAGATTGCTTCGATGCTGTAAACAGGTTCACGGGTCAAAAAAACGTCGTTGTGTTTGCTAGCCCGCCATGGGGAGGTTTGTATTGCTAATGACATGTGATGGTGTTAATGCTGACGACTAAAGGGACCGAGTACGGTGTAGAAGACGTCTTTGATCTCACAAAAATGGAACCTTACAATCTTGACAAACTCTACAAAAGCTTCGCAAAAGTGACCAACGAGGTTGTTTTATATCTGCCGAGGACGTCAGATCTCAACCAAATTGCGAGGTATGGACAAGACGGGAAGAAGTTAGAGGTAGCCCATTATGCCATGATGGGTGCTAGCAAAGTAAGTGATATGATATCCTGTACTCTGTAGCCAATCTGCTAACAAGTGCAGGCTCTATGTGTATACTTTGGAGATTTCGATTTTGAGTTAGAGGAAGAAGATTCATAGGTCCTTGGCTAGATGAAGCCTTTTATCACCATGTGTTCTTGTTTGATTTCAGGGCTTTTCAATAATCGGTCATTTTATAGTTTCAACTGATTTCTGGTAGCACATCCTCTAGCCAAGCACAGAGGTCCCTGAGCTCAGGACCACTCATGACATGACCCATGCCTTCATACTCTTTGATTGTCGTCTTTTCTTCTTTGATGCCAAGCTCAAAGAGTCGTTCATAGCATAATCGATGGTAACGTTTTGGCACTAATCTGTCGCCTGTTCCTCTTGCTAAGAATGTGTTTACTTCACCACTCACTTCCTTTGGCAACCTAGCCCTTTCTCGCAGTCTCAGTATTCGATTAGACAGAGGAAGGTACCCAGATAATCCGATCATCCCCCCGAGTCTGTCCGAGTACTTGGATATTAGCCCAGTCAACAAAGCCATAGCATGGCCTTGCGAAAAGCCACCCACGACGATTCTTTTCTCTGGTACGCCTTGCGCGACCAAGTCATCAATTAGAGACGTGATGTAGTCAACAGAGGTCATAATTCCTTGCTCGTCTTCCTCGTCTTCTAGTTCCGGGCGTGAAGGCGGGTATGGAGATAGGTGTGTGGGCAAGTACCATGCTGTTGTCGCCAGGTCATGATTTTCTAAGGCATTGGGAAGGACCCAGGTCATGTGTGGTAATTTTCCTGCAGACTGGAATTGGCGCGCGATGCTTTCCAGACCCCATGCATCATCGCCGAGGCCGTGAATGAAGATGATAGCACAGGATTCTGCTGGGCTGTTTGGTGGAACCGCGGGAGAGATGATTATGGGAGGGGTTCTCTCAAGCAACATGGTTTTATGTACACAGAATAGTAGGTACAGCTTGGTAGATACACTACTGTACGCGTTAGATTCTTGGACAAGCGTTGATTGTGGAAGAGTGTAGGCTTGGTTAGTCCCGATCATGCGCCCCGCATGGTTGTATGCAGGTACGGGCAGCACTGACATGTGATGTATGCCCGTTAACTAATGATTCCTAACTTCTCCAACTTCCCCGCCACACCAACCCACCCACTCAACTGTCCACAATGCCGCACATCGAAGTGCTACCGAACTCGGCTGCCACCGTTGCTCCTGGGTGGACCTATGTTGTCGATACCGGCTACGATCCTTCGAAAGTTGCGATTAACCCCAAGAATAAGAAGCGCGCCGCAGCAGCGCCAGGCGGTCAACGCGGCGACAATGAGCTTTCGGCACGACAGCAGACGGCTATCGCACGACGCATCGCGGAGCTAGAACGCGACAATGACCCCAAACAGACTATTGCAATTCCTGGGAAGCCCAGCGTGCCCAAGACGCAAAACGCAAGGAGGATCATTCAATACCAGCGCCAGATCAGGCATTGGCTCGACGATGAAGAAGCGCAGCTGGGCCAAGTAGCGACGACGGCAAGAGGAGCAACACAGCCCTTGAGGAAGCAGAGCACCTTTGCCTCTGTACCAGCAACACCAATCGAACTAGCACCCGCGCCTGCGCCCGCGCCAGCAACCACATCACAGACGCCATCGCGACTCGACGATACCAATGCCGACGCCGACGACGCGCTACTCTCCATCGACCATTCCCTTCCGTTGCCGCTCAACCCCGATGAGCTCGAGGCCTTGCTCGCTACACCGCCGCTTTCCTACGCCGCAAGCCATGCTGCGCCTCCGCCCGCAAGTGGCCCACCACAGAGGCAGTTCTGTGATAACTGTGGATATTGGGGGCAAATCAAATGCAGAAAGTGCGGTGCAAGAGTGTGTGGGCTGGAATGCAAGGATGCGCACGAAGCTACGAGATGCTTAAAATGGGCTTGAAGGCAAAAACTTATTGAGCAGGCATTTGGCATGCCTCAAGATGCCCGGCAACGTCGAATATTACATGCACCGGCTATCCTCTCAGTAGGCGAATTCTTCTCCAACAAGCCTCTCACTCAGCGCCCAGAGCTTCTCTGGATCACCTTGTTTCTTCGCAGTCGGCTGCACCTCCTGTGGCGCTATATTCCCATCATGCAAATATGCGCCATTATACTCATCTAGCCCAGGATAAAATGCCGCTACCACGTGTGTTGCAGCACACTCATCAAGCGACTTTAGATCAAACTCACGTGTCCAGCCCATCTTCTGGTTCTTGACCTCTACATGGCTATCAGCTTTGGTCAAAACATGACATTCGGGGAGCAAAACTTACTCAAATACGCCATGTCTTCGTCAGTAAAACTGTACGCAAGCGAGGTTCCTAAAGACTGTCCAGGGTGCAAGCTGTATACCTTCAATCCTTTCTTGCCTAGCTTTGCGACCAATGCATCCGTGAACAGGATATTGGCAGTTTTGCTCTGACCATACGCGTCCCACTTCTCGTAGACCTCCCCATCCTGGAAGTTCGGGTCGTCAAAGCGAACACCACTAAAGCGATGAGCGATACTTGAGACATTGACTATCCTGGGTGCCTTGGAAGCAAGTATCTTGGGCATGATCAGGTTTGTGAAGAGGAAATGACCAATGTGGTTGGTTCCAAACTGCAACTCAATTCCCTCGGGTGTTGCACGGTATGGCCCGCCCATTGTTGCGGCCGAATTGACAAGCACATCAATGTGATCTTCTGGGTAGTCTAAGACCTCTTTCGCGGCTTCACGGATCTGCTGTTGCGATGAGAGATCAAGACGTAATATGCGGATCTGGACGTCGGCGCTTGCTGGGTGAGACTTGATCTTATCGACCGTGTCTTGGACTTTAGATGGCGAGCGACCGGCGAGTATAAGGAGCGCGGGCGAATGCTTCGCAATCTCCTCGACGAATGTGGCTCCTAGGCCGCCTTGCGTTACGCCAGTTGTCAAAACAATCTTTCCAGCGATGTGCGATGCATTATCTGCTGCAATCGTCGAGGCAAGGGCATTTTGCCGGTTGTAAGGAATAGGTGATGCCATTGTGGTAGTGAAGGTGATATCAGCAGAGTTTTCAGTCTCGATATTGGACAATCTTTCTCTTCACAAAACGCATTTCGAGTATGAAGTAAACTTGTCTTCAATTTATCATCAAACCAACTGTAGCATACTCTGACAGCAAATTCATGTTTTCCCCATTTCGTAACTACTCCGACCCAGTGGTCAGATTGCAAACTCCGATAACACCGAGATATGTTGGTCAAAGTCGCTAAGTCCGTATTACATCCGTCTTTCACTATGATATCACCGCGGAACGAACTGCTCTGGTGCTTTGTGTAACAGCATGTGACGGTTATGCATTAGTCACTCTTACCCCTAGTCGTTGCTGGGCTCTTGAACGGACGAAAATGGATGACATGATTTTTTCTTCTCGAAGCTTGCTAGGCTTGAAGGTTTTCCAGAGAAATTCTTACTTGTGTTTTTTTGTTTACGCCTTTATGTTTTTCTAATAGTTTTGGTAACAATGGTGCATATGTATAAGTAGCAGCGGCGCAGGATTCTGGAATCTATAACAAAAAACCCTCCAGAGTGTAGGTAAGCTTTCATTTCCTCCAATGAACACACGCCTACATTTTTGAGAGTTGGTGTTCTGAAGAACCCTCCGGAACCTCATTTCTGAGCACTCACTTAAGATGTTTACTTGATCAAGAGTCGGTCTGCTAAACACTCTGCCCTTTCGAAGTGCGCAATCGTTCACGCAACATTGTCGGTCCGACCTTGATATTTCTCTCACAGAGAGCAATTCCGCTATGCAATCGCCTCAGTAAGTTAAAATTTCTGCGATATCGTTGGTTCAGACACTTACTTGTCGAATGGTCCGAACGCTGCCGTATACCAGGGTGTTGAAAGAGACGCAATCACTAACGTCATTTCCTCCCAAAACTCATGCAATAGCACTGTGAATCTAGAGGCAAGTTCAGAATGTTCTCTAGCCCCAAGTGTGGCACTCGTAAAAGATGAATCGAACCGAGCTGCTACTGTCTCCAACCCGAAGGAAGAAAGCCGTACACAAGTTGAAAATAATTAAAAACGCCATACATAACTATTCATTATATTCTACTACGATTAAGCAACACAAACTAAGTAGTGACATGACTACTTGTTCCCGCTCCACTCAATACTCAGATCTGATACACGCCACTGCGCCGTGGCAGAAGTTGCCTGCCCTGTTTGCCCCTCCATGTCACACCCCGCCATATGCCCTCGTCGCCCCTCTAATTCTGTTGCCCCTCTCATAGTGCTGCAATCTACAGCCCCAGTGCAAGTTTCCTCTTTGAGTAGTTATCGCATTTTGACTCTGCAGTTTTCCCCGAGTTCGATTGTTGAGGTTGCCAACCTATCCGCACCCAGGGATGAATTGCAAGCTACATAGACATAGCCAAATCATTTCAAGTAAAATGATAGAACACCCTCATGCGATATTGAACTCGTGATGATAGGAATTTTCAGACGGTACTAAGCTGTCCTATTTCTATGCATCAAACAGTAAAAAAAAGTGTTTGTTATTTTGGCATTCGCAGCCACCATGCAAAGACGCTGGCGGCTGCATATGCAAAAACAACATGTATCATGCAACAGGCACAGCTGCTGTCCACTGCAACCTGCATATCGGCAAAAAAGGAGGTTGCTGTCCCGTGCCAGACTCGAACTGGCGGCCTTGGGATATCTACTAATTTTAGTAGTCATATGTGTTGATATGAGACCCACGTGATAACCAACTACACCAACGAGACGATTCAGGCTAAGCCTGAGTTGGAGGCAATCGATGGAAGCTTGTCAAAATTTATCGGTTATTACTACGATCTTTGACGCAAATCCGGCTTTGAAAACAAGAGTGGCCGGCAGTAACTGGATCGGTGGGGCAGAAGACCTTGTAGATGAGGGGTTGATTGAAGCTAGTAGCAGGATCTGCAAAACCAAGGCAGGAGAGGACGAACAGGCTTAGGTAGACTGGTGAAGTGACAACAGAAGCATCTACTCTGCAGAATATTACAAATTATTTCATGGCACATTGACTCTATATTTGTACAAGAAGTACAGTCGCGTGTATCACAACTGTCTTTGGAAGGAACAACTTTTGTGTGCCTCTGTAGCATAAACTCCATCCTTGATGCAAAACAACAACCAAGCATCTTACTTCATGATCGGTATTTGTTCTGTAGACTAGGGACCAAGACGCTGCCCGATATCTGGACTCCTGGGGCCCAACGGGATGCTTGTTGTCGGCAGCACACCATACCGTCCATATGTCTTCTGATCTACACTTACATAGTGTGGAAGCCGCCCCAGTAAGTTGAGTTTTGTTTCAATCCACCTTAGGATCTTTTCGTGCGGTACGAGAAACTTGATATATCCGGTAGCCCAGAGGTAACCAAGACCCGCACCGCAGAGATGGCCGACCAAGCTGACATATGGGACAAGGATGCTGGTTAAGACAATAAGAATGAGCGGCGTTGTCCAAGTGGGGATCTTGTAAGGTCCAACACTAGCAAGGGATTAGTGGTCGAAGGACAGAAGACCGATAGTATTGATGTACCTGAAGAAGGGGTTTGTCTTTTGTGTCTTCATGGCTTCAGCGGATAGTAAGAGGAACACCCATACACTATCTCGAGTTAGTACTAGCAATAGGATTTCCTATAGGTATATGTACAAACCTTGCACCCATTACAGCCGTGTTGCTCCTCAAAACAAACTTCTCTAGCAATGTGTATACGCCTCCGGGTATCGTTCCAAAGGCTGCCGTTTCATCAGCATTTATCCTTGTTTGAACCACTGTTGGTGTTCCTTACGCCCAGTAAACAGTGCCAGTGTGACCAGTGTTCCGTATTCCGATTCGAAGCGCTCTATGAGTGGCGTGACGGCGAGGAGATTGAATATCATGTGGAAGAAGTTCAAATGTAAGACGGGAAACAAGTTGAGTCGGTGCACTATGCACAGTAATCATTAGCACACCATCCAGACCAGAAGCGTCGTGCTGTGTTCCATCTCTTGTATGTTGACATGAATGTGTCCCGCATAAGCCCCGTGAATTCCTAGGTCTCACATCAAGCCATGGGCTTCGGGAGCACCGCAATCCAGCGCAATCGTAAGAGCGACTGCAGTCCATGTCCTTCGGGCGATAATCGAAAAAAACCACATACTCTGCGTCAAGTCCATCTTGGCCGGCTCCAAGCGCCCAATGTCCCTAATCCAGGGAAATGGGATCGTCGCGACCCATAATCCGACAATGGCCGCGACCACGACCTTGGTACAGAAGGGTAGGCGCAAGATATAGGAGCGTATGCGCACAGGGTTGAACTGGGGCAGCGAAGGCGCGGGCATGGTCGGAGCGCGTTGTTTCTGCTACTGCTGCTGCTATTGCGCGGTAAGACGAATGGACACGAGATAAGTACGAGACTAGGGTCCAACGCCGCGTTGCGCTAGTGCATCCTCCCGCAGTCGACTGGACCACCTTCCCAGACGGATGCTTGGAATGCTGGGCTGAAAGAGAAGGACACGACTCCTTTTTTTCTTTCCTGTCTTTCCTTCTCTCACACGAGGCGCAATTGAGAGGTCACCATGGCATTGCTCTGTAAGCGCCGCGATTCACAAGAGACATGAGGGGTCCTGGCTAACATAAGAAGCATCGCTACTGGCGCTCCGGCAAGATAAACGCCTGCTTAAACTCCCGCCCTACCTCTCTGCGCTCCTGATCATTGTCGGCATAGGGTGGCTGCTGGTGCTTCCATTGAACGAATACTCGCGGAGGACGTACATATCGGAGAATGCGCTGCTTCCGGGACAGGTACACACGTACTTTACTGGCAGTGAGCACAACGTCTTCCGTGCCTATCGCCATGAGGTCCATGCCCTCAAAGACAGCCCCGCGGCAGAGTAGGTGGACTCGGTCCAACAAACAGATCCAGGGAGCTGACTGTGCCAAAGGCGATCCCAAAAGCTCGAGGCAATCTTCCGCGAACAGAACCTCAAGGTCGCAACACAGCACTACAATTATACCGTCTCGAACCGCACAATCGCAAACGAGAATGTCTATGCCATCCTCCAAGGACCCCGCGCTGACGCCACCGAAGCCATTGTGCTGATCGGAGCATGGACAAACATGGACGACGAGCTCAATAACTCGGGTGTCGCACTGGTTCTTACACTAGCACGCTACTTTAAGCGCTGGAGTCTATGGAGCAAGGATATCATCTTCCTCATTCCCGGAGACAGCACCATCGGATCACAGGCTTGGGTTGATGCATACCATGAGGCACACGACAAGCGATATGTCGAGGGCCTCAAGATCAAGAGCGGCGCATTGCAGGGTGCTGTGGCAGTTGACTATCCCGCTGGGCCATGGGGTCACCGCTATGATAAGATACATGTCGTATACGACGGTATCAATGGCCAGCTTCCCAACCTCGATCTGATCAATACAGCTGTTCAGATCGCATCTGGCCAGTTAGGCATTAATTGCGTTATCCAGCGCATGTGGGACCACAGCAATTCGTACAAGGATCGTCTGCAGACTATGCTTCGAGGCATGCTCTCGCAGGGCCTTGGTCACGCGACCGGGCCCCATTCATCATTCATTCCGTATCACGTCGACGCTATTACGCTGGTGACAGTCGGAAATGGCTGGCACGATGAAATGTCACTTGGAAAGACCATCGAATCGCTATTCCGAAGCTTGAATAACCTTCTCGAGCACTTTCACCAGAGCTTCTTCTTCTATCTCCTCTTGGAAGATAAGCGCTTTGTCAGTATTGGCACATACCTGCCTTCGGCCATGATGATCGCCATCAACTTTACCATTACCGCAATGGCACTATGGGTTAAGAGTGGACGGGTTACGGAACCTGTTCGCAATCCCGCAGCAACCAAGCCTACCAAGCCTTCCAAGTCTACCTCAACTGCTCTCAAGTCTGACTCGACCGAAAAGTCTGTTCCCGAAAAGACCGAGCCAAAAGAGGAAGAGCCCAAGAAGGAAGAGCTTAAAAAGGACGACGTCAGCAAGAAGTATGAACCCGCCACCAAACTCATCGAGAAAGACGGTTCTGTCGCCGTCGTCCCAGAGGCTTCTACAGAAATAACAGAGCGCCACCTCCTCCTCCCCCTCGTCCTCGTGTTAGCTGCCCACGCAACTGGCCTCATCCCTCTGTACCTCTTCAGCAACTGGGACGCAGACCATCTTCCAGGCCTCTTCATCACAGCCTGCAACATTACCACGCTCCTCCCCGTTGCCGTCACATTCCTCTTCAACTGGTCTTACCCTGAACTACTCTCGACCCAAGCCCTCTGCCTCCTCCAGTGTTTCTCCCTTCTACTGCTAGGCATGTTCCTTGCTGCGCTAGCTACGCTCAACTTCTCGCTCAGCGTTATTGTCGGCGTAGCTTGTGTTCCCCTGAGTTTCGTTCGCAAGAGCGCAAACAGCGGTGCCACAGCTGTGCAGTTGCTTGTTCTGGCGCTACTGAACCCCACTTTGGTTGTTCGAACGGGGGCCAAGGTGTTGGGTGCAAGTCTGCTAGAGGTGTTGGTGCAAAGTGCCATTGGCTGGCATGTTTGGGGTATGTGGACGCAGGTTGTGTTTTGGTTGGTTTGGTTCCCGGCGTGGCTGGTGGGTACCATTGTTGTTGCAACGGGCATGTGGGATTAATTAGAGGAAAGGTGTGTGCGCCTGAAGAAAACCAAAGGTGAAAATGTGTTGGCATAGAAAATACTATCGGTTAGTGTAAAAAAAGACATCACAAATATTGTGCAAACCCAGAAAATGCAATGGCAGTGTCATGATCAGTCCTTTCGTTCATCAATCGTGTCAGACTATGACGATGATCATCTATGATTACATAGTATGTGCGCCTCCCTCTAAGACGTTACGCCTCAGGAGATTTGGAAACCGTCTTTCCTTTTCCAAATCGATTTCAGATGGGTATGACATGCTGGAATTGCCCCCTACTTAAGCGGCCCAGACGTCTTTACCCACACCCTCGATCCAGTTGCCAAGCTGGTTGACACTGGCGTCCCACTCCTTGAGTCGTGTCCTCATACCTTCAATCTGCTTCATATCCAATACCTTCGGTTGTACCCAGTTGATACGGGCAATCTCTGCGACTTGATCAATCTGACCCTTCAGCAAGCCCAAGCTCAGCGCCTTCATGATCAGGTGTTCGATCTCGTTGGGCTGTACCTTGGTCTCTTGTGAGATTTCGGAAAAGGTCATGGCGCGGTCGTGTGGTGGGCGACGGAAGACAGTCTCTGTCAGGGCAGAAAGTGAAATCTTCTGGTAAAGGAAGGTCTGGTGTTCCTTGAGAAGTGGGACCTTGGATACGTTATTCGAGAGCACATCATAAGCCATCAGATCGCCCCGGTTGAAGGCAAACAGAAGATCGCGCAGCCACGCATGTGGGGTGTTGACGAGCGAGTCGAGGATGGGATGTAGTAGCAACTCTCCGAAGTTGTAGATGGAGTCTGAAACTAGTGCAGCGATACTGAGGTCATAGGCGCGAGACTGACGCTCACGGAGCTCGAGGTCGTTGAGATCGACACAGGCAAGGAACAGCAGTGCGTTCTTGTAGTATGCAGCGAACTCGTGCTTGGACTTGTAGTACTCTGCGCTTGCACGGTAGAACGACGCATGGACGATAGTCTCGACCGAGTCGAATTGGTCGATTATCTGCTCACACTCGTCGAGCTTCTTCTTTGCACCCTCCTCATCCCGTAACCGTAGCTGTATGCTGGCAGCAGCGACTGTGGCGTATACGTAGGCATCTTGTGAGGCTGGCTTGTTAACGCTCTTTGCGAGGTCGTTGACGAATGTGAGGCGCTCCTTGTCGTCTGCCAAAATTAGCACATTCCGTAGATCCTCAGCTGTTTCTGCTTACCCTGGTATTGTGATGCAGCATTCAGACCCAAGGTGACGAGCTTGAGCTGGTTGATCTTGTTGGCGAAGGTCTTGATGAAGTTCTCGAAGAAGGGTATCCGCTGTTTTGCGCTGCCGGGATGGTCGAAGAACTCAATCAGCTTATCTGTCAGCTCGTGCCATAGCTTCCGCTCCCAAAAGTCCTCAAAGGCGATGAAGTATTCCTGGAGCTCCTCCGGTGCCTCGTCCCGCGCGTCGCCCAGAAGATTCGGGATAGCATCTGTATCCATGGCCATGGTTGTGAGGAGTCTGCAGTGATGTATGTGCGAAATATTATGACAGGCAGATCCAAAGAGTGGTGGTTGTGTTGAGGCGGAGCACGAGAGCGGCGTGTATGTTTGAGTGCGGGATGCCGATGCTCTGATGGCGTTGCGGCGGCAGCTACGATTAGCGCATGGCGCCAAGCCTCAGCACCACCGACGTCCCTTCATCCCAGCTACTTCGCCGGCAGCTTTATTCGACATCTCAGCAGCCATTGAACGCCGCAACTATGCTGCCACTCCGCTGCGCTCGGTCGCCAGTGGCGCTGTCGGCTCAATTGTCTTCCAAGCGCGTAGCCAGCTTCTCCACCTCTGTCTGCCGGCAACAGCTCAACTCGGATGTCAGGATTACTAGGTCAGACATATCACCCTGCTCTGCGCGAAAACGAGGCGCTGACACGTGCACAGGACTGGCAAACCCATTCTCACTGTTTCCGGTGGACGATCCTCACTCGGAGGTGTGCTGCGACCCGAACCCACACCCTAAACGACCCGCTCACACTCTTGCAGGATACACCGCGACTGTCTTCGGAGCCACTGGCTTCCTTGGAAGATACATTGTGAACAGACTCGGTACGCCGTACTTTACGCAGAAGAAAATATGCTAGATCATGTCGCGCTAACAAAAAGGGTGCAGCTCGTTCAGGATGCACCGTGATTGTGCCTTTCCGGGAGGAGATGGCGAAGCGTCATCTGAAGGTCGCTGGAGATCTGGGCAGAGTCATCTTCATGGAGATGGATCTCCGCAACACTGCGTCTATTGAAGAGAGTGTGCGACACTCTGACATTGTCTACAATCTTATTGGCCGTGACTACCCCACCAAGAACTTCGACCTGGAGGATGTACACGTTCACGGAACAGAACGCATCGTGGATGCCGTTGCCAAATACGACATTGACCGATTTGTTCACGTCTCGTCGCACAGCGCCCAGCTCGACTCTCCATCCGAGTTCTACCGCACCAAGGCTAGGGGTGAGCAGGTAGCCCGTTCTATCTACCCAGAGACCACGATTGTCCGACCTGCGCCCATGTTCGGTTTTGAGGATCGTCTTCTTCACCGTCTCGCTTCTCCCACGAACATCATCACCTCCAACAACCTGCAGGAGCGTATCCGCCCGGTTCACGTCATCGATGTTGGCATGGCTCTTGAGCGCATGCTCCACGACGACACCACCGCCGCTGAGACATTCGAACTCTACGGCCCTACCGAGTACTCCATGGCCGAGATCAACGAGCTTGTGGAGAAGGAGGTCATGAAGCCGCGCCGCCACGTCAATGTTCCCAAGCGCATCCTGAAGCCCATCGCGCACTATGCGAACAAGCTCCTCTGGTGGCCCATCCACTCAGCCGATGAGGTTGAGCGGGAGTTCATTGATCAGGTTGTTGACAGGAATGCCAAGACTTTCAAGGACCTGGAAATTGAGCCTGTTGAGCTGAAGAGCATGACTTTCGAGTACCTCAAGGGATACCGAAGCTCGAGTTACTACGATCTGCCGCCGATGAGCGAGAAGGAGAAGAGGGAAGAGAAGAAGTATCTGCACGTCATTGATGACCAATAGAAAAGCGAGCTTTGTAAATATATAAGCCCATGTACTGCTCTATGGTCACTAGAATCTAAGACATGTTTCCTTTGTATGAGATGAGATTCGTTAGAAGAAACATTGTTTAAATTTGAGTGGGGTATCACATTTTTTCTCTCGCTCGAAAATCCACCATGCCTGTCGTCATTGGGTTGTAGGCTGTGTTCTTTTCTCCTGGGTCAATTCCTCCAAGTACATTCTCAGTAAGGCTTCAGTACTCTCGGGATCATCTCTGTCCTTGCGCTCATCCCAATGGCGATAAAATTCTAGCACGACCTCAACAGCAATGAGGGCAATAATGGCCCATTCGAGCCGTAATCCATGTTTCTCACTCAGTTGCTCTCGCAACACACTTGCAATTTCTTGTGCGAACCCAATCTTGTCGTTGAGCACTTTGATGCGAACTCCTACGTCGAGCGCGCGGCCCACTTGATCGTAGTACTCGCCCAGCCCCAGCTCGTGCCGCGAGTCCCAGAAGATGTCGGGCATGGAGTCTGTCAGCTCCGAGTAGAGGTTCAGCTGAGCACGCAGCGAAAGTAGCTCGCCTGTCTTGCGCAGAATGAAGGAGCGGGTGAAAGGGGCGCTGCGACGAGGGGAAAATGTTTTGGATGAAGCAAGCATGGTGGGGATGTCACGGGTTGAGTGCTGGTAGGCTGACAATAGGGTTTCTAAGACAGCAAGCTTGGTGCTGCGGGCGAGGCCAGACGAGAAGGCGATTTTGGCGAGGATGGTGTCAACTTCATGACGCTGCTGGTCGGACTCGTCGACCTGAGAGGCGGAAGCATTATCAGAGGGCGCTTCGGCTTTTGTGCCTAGGACAATGGTGTCACCGACCACTTCGCTCACTTCTTTGCTAGGGTCTTCGAGGTAGTCCAGATCCTCTGTTTCGAGAAGATCAAGATGCGATCCTTCTGCTGCGGCTGGTAGCACCTGATTGACCAACTTCAGGGCTTCCCTTTCCCGAACGTTCCATGCTACAACTGTGCCAGATGGGAAGATGAATATGTCGCCTTGCTGGAAGTCCTTAACTTCGGAGGGTCTGTCTGACGTTTGTACATGTATAACCTGGGGATATAAGCCTGTCTGGAAGGGGTCGAGCTCGTAGCCTTGGGCCTTGACGAGCCGGGCGGCGGCAGAGATGTCGTATGTCTCGGCAGCACAGTATGCAGTCACGGTCTTTGTCTGGGCGTCAGGATCGATGAAGCGTGTCCGTCCCCTAGACTTGACGAAAGCTCTGGATCTCTGCGCTTCAACCGCCACGCTTCGCAATGATGTCTTGCCAGCATTCTTGCGAGCAGTCTTGCGGTCCACCTTGTCCTGGCTCTCTCTCAGCAATTCCTCTTTACTTGTTGCACCCTCGTGCTTTGGTGCGACGTCGGTCTTCTTGCTGTATCCTCGTGTCGATGGCAGCGGCGTTTTTGCGGAGGTGGGCAATTGCTGCAGGGTGGGCCGGAATTTACGTGGCAGACGTGCAGTGGGAGCAAGACATCGTGTCAGGCTTGGGGAAAAGAAGGTTCGGATACTCGTCATCGCCAGTGCAGGAATGCCTCAGACATACTTCCAGCAGAAAAGCGCCCAAAGTCGAGGAATCATTCTCCATCGACGCAGTGTGGAGCAGTGCGGAGGAGAAGCATAGACCCTGGCAAAGTCCGCGGGAATCGCCTTGGCCGGCATCATAGGGCTAGATCGACAGGGCCGTGGTCAACCTCGCAACTCTCCACCCTCGGCGCGCCCGGAGCGTCTCCTACGTCTCTTGTAAGCCTGCCGCAGCTCATGCCGCCAGCATGGCTGCGGAAAACACCGACGAAGATGCGCACACGCGGGCGCGCGACGAGTCCCGCCTGGAAAAGGCCGCCAGCGAAGCCCAAGAAAGCGTCGAGCCGGACTCAGACAACCAAGACGATGACAACGACGACGAAGAAGATGACGACGATATCGACGAGGAGCCCAAGCTCAAATACAGCCGGCTCACTAGAGATCTGGGCCCTATCTATCGTAACGGCGACGCGACAGCTACCTTCATAGTCGCGGGGGACAAGATGGTACGGTCATAGCTCCAAGCTTCCCAAGTGCATGAGTATTTCTTGCATGCTGTAGACCATATGCTAAGACTATGTGTGCACATATGTAGATTATAGGTACCCACAATGGTAACATCGTAAGTCTCCCAGACCTGTCCATCTCCGCGTGGCCATGCTAACCTGGGCAGCACGCATTGAACATACCTTCATTCCAAATCCTGCGCACCTACAACGCACACCCTGCTGCCTCGGTAACGGCACTATCAGTGTCGCCGCTGCTTGCTTCTCAGCCTTTTGTACCTACCGTGTCGGATCTGAGGTCGGCCGACCAGGCGAATGCATCTCGACGGACCGACTCACCAGCAGGCAATACTTCCTCTCCTCGCGCACCGCGCCAAGCTCAAGTCCCAGCTACCCCTTCGAACCAGATTTACATTGCTTCTTCTTCTATAGATGGCCATGTCTGTGTTTCGTCGCTTGTTGACCCCAAGGATGTCACGCTACGCAACTTTGGTCGCCCAGTACAGGCTGTAGCACTTTCACCCGACTATAAAAACGACCGGTCGTATTTGTCCGGAGGACTGGCTGGCGAGCTAATCCACACAGTTGGTGGACCAACAGGTGTGCGATCCAATGCCAACACTAGTGCGGCATCACAGGCAGCGCACGGATGGCTCGGAGCAATAGGCCTTGGTGGGCATGGAGGCAGAGACACGATTTTGCATTCAGGAGAAGGCACCATCACTGCCATCAAGTGGTCGCTATCTGGAAAGTTTGTTGCTTGGGCGAACGAACATGGCGTCCGCCTCATGAGAACCGACCTCCATCTGGATAGCGCAGATTCAGACGATGCTTGGAAGAGAATCGGAATTGTCGAGAAACCAAACCGCCGCATATGGCAGGAGATGGCCAGTGTATGGAAGCCACGGATAGAATGGATTGACGACCAGTCGCTCGAGTCGGATGACGATGCCATCATGAGTATGAATGGGCACCACCTTGTGGACAAGACTGATACTACGCTACCGCACAACCGATCTTCCCAACCCGGCAAAGGAGGGCAAAAGAAGAACATCGAGAAACTCATCATAGGATGGGGTGATACCGCTTGGATCGTTCACGTGCGCCCTGGAGACGCTGGTGTTGGCCGTAATGTGGGTGAAAGATCGGTGGGAAGCGCCGATGTCATCCGCTGGTATGTCGTCCTTAATATCGATATTTAAACATGTCTAACAATCATACAGCATTCATTTCGACGACTGTATTGTTTCTGGCATTTCGCTTTATACCCCTTCTTTACTTCTTGTTCTTGCATACCGGACACGCGATGATGATGACAACCCTGTCTCTGGACCAGATACAGCTCCTCGCGGAAGACATCGCCGGACAAATGGTCTATCCCCAGAGCTCAAACTTATAGATGCTGCCACCTCGGATGAGGTCGAAGTGGACTCTTTGACTGTCAGTAGATACGAAAGCCTTTCGGCTGCTGATTACCATTTGGGCACGCTATACGTGCCGCATCCGAAGACAATGACGCCTGCGCAGAGAAGCGCACTGGAAGCAATTGGGGGAGGAATATGGGATGTTGGCGCTAGTGCAGCACGCATATTCAGCTCTGGAGCCAGTGTAATGAACCTACAGATTGGCTCTGACAAGCCGCCATCGAGGGCACCTTCTATGTCCTCAGCCAGCGCTGGAAACGTTTCTGGTTCAACACCTGTAAAACGCCAACCGCAGGTACACCCCAATGCTGCCAGTGCAGGTCTAAAGGTCTTCATACAAAGCCCGTATGACTGTGTATTGGCCATCAAGAGAGAACTCTCAGATCACTTCCAATGGGAATTGGAGCACGAAAACTACAAAGATGCATGGGAGTTATTAGAGGACCATCCTGAGATTATCTCATCGGTTGTACAGGTGCCATCGGACGCCTCTGATACCGGTACACCAGTGAAGCAACAGGGAAGCCTGCACGAGTTCTTTGCTGATGACAACGATTCGCAAACGACACTGTCTGCTACCAGGGCCAATCAGAACGCAGCGGTAGAGAAAGAAAAACGACGAATCGGAGATCTGTGGGTTCAGCAGCTCGTCAGCGCTGGCGATTGGAAACAAGCCGGTAAAGTGGCTGGACGCGTATTAGGGACCTCCGCACGGTGGGAACACTGGGTGTGGAAGTTTGCCCAGACGAATCATTTCAACGAGATTTCACCGTACGTCCCCAAGAAACCGATACAACCGCCACTCCCGTCCATGGTGTACGAAGTGATCCTTGGACACTACATCATTCATGATCGCATACGCTTCAAGCACTTGCTTGAGGATTGGGATCCCGATCTTTTCGACATTAATAGTGTCATTGAAGCTATCAAGAGCAAGCTTGCTGCTGGCGATGTCACTGAGGAGTCTGTTGAGGGCGACATACAAGGAAGGGACTGGCGCATACTACAAGATGGTCTGGCGAAACTGTTTTTGGCAAGCGGTCGGCAAAGGGAGGCGCTGCGCTGCTACATCCGTCTGCAGAACGCCGAAGCAGCTATGACTCTGATACGTGACTTCCATCTTGTGGAGGCCGTACGTGATGATATCCCTGGCTTTATCATGATGGGCGTCTCCAAAGAGCTGATGAGGTCAGCGTCAACCAAGCTGGAAGAGTTGGAAGAGGCATCAGCAGAAGCTATCGACGTTCTTGTCGAGGAAGGCTGTCGAGGCACCATCCCAGCAAGCGACGTTGAGAGCCAGTTGCAAGCCAAAGGGCCGGCATTTAGACCCTTTCTACATTTCTATCTACGAAAACTTTGGAAGCCGGAGATGCATGAGCGAACTGCCAAGACAGCCAAAGAACGGGTGGCCGAAGACCGTTTGGTGGCTGATGGCAAGCTTGTCGCAGAAGAGTTTGCGGACCTTATCGTTGAGCTATTCGCAGAATATGATCGACCACTACTGATGGAGTATCTCCGTAAATCCCAGAGCTACGATCTGAGCAAGGCTACTGCAGAGTGTGAGAGGAGAGAGTACATTCCAGAGCTTGTGTAAGTGCTCACCACGACTGGCTTCATCCCTATAGACTTACTGACCCTGATTAGACATATCCTCTCCAAAACGGGTCAAACAAAGCGTGCCTTGTACCTTATCATTGAAAAGCTTTCCGATGTCAGCTTTGCTATCTCGTTCGCCAAGGAGCAAGACGACCCTGATCTCTGGAATGATCTATTGGAGTACTCCATGGATAAGCCGCATTTCATTCGTGGTCTTCTCGAAGAAGTCGGGACAGCAATTGATCCTATCAAACTCGTGAGGCGCATTCCAGAAGGGCTTGAAATCGAAGGCTTACGAGACGGCATTGGCCGCATGGTCCGCGAGTACGAGATTCAATACTCAATCTCCGAAGGTGTTGCACGCGTGCTGCGTGGTGAGGTAGCTGCTGGCATGGACACATTGCGATCTGGACAGAAACGTGGCGTTAAGTTTGAAGTCGTTCCTTGTCATGATGGAATTCCCACAACACAGACAAAGCACCGCCACACAAAAGGGCAACTCGACATTGAGCCCAAAGGCATGGATCCTGCAACCGCAGCCAAACTCACAGCCAAAACAGACAAATCAGCAAAGGCCGCGACCAACGCACCAGACATCGACCCTGCTCTCCCTGGTCCACCGGAAGGCGACGCTCCACCAGGCCACTGCGTTGGATGCCACCGTCCTTTTACCCTCCCCACGGCTGAAGAAGAAGCTGCTACCACAGACGGAAGCACTCCTTTACCTCCCTCTCGCGACACTCTCGTTGGCTTTGCATGTGGCCACGTCTTTCACCTTGCTTGCCTGCTGCCCAAGACAAATGCAAGTGCAAGTGTAGCAGCAGGCCTACAGCAGCAGCTCGCAAATGATGCGCAGGAGAGTGGAGGTAGGTGGACACGCAGTGTTGGCGCAAAGGTGACACATGCGCATGTTATTAAGAAGGCGGTGGGTAGAGGATGTGTTGTTTGTAGGGAGCGGGAGATTGTAAGTGAAGAGTAGAGGAGGGATGTTGGGTATGATTTGACAAGCTGGATTGGGCTTTGGGGAGCAAAGAGGGGATAGATGTGTATATAATGGTGGCAGTGTTACTCAGCCAGGGTGTGCAGGGGCATTGGGTCGTATTATTAGACGTACCTAGCGGTTTGTCTGTGGATTCTGTAGTATAAGAGAGAGATTACAAGAGAGATGGTGGCTTGTGGCTTGATGACTTTTTTATCTCGTCTTTATGCATTGGTGGTGCTTTGAATAGCTTTCTCCTGCAACTCAGAATATAACTTAAATTTGAAGATAGACTTTCCTTTCTTCCTTCTTACTTGCTACATACTGTAGTGCTTGGTCCGTCACTGAATCTAGGAGTCTGTTTGTTCTGACGTATTCTGTTTAAGGCAGTTGGTAGATAGTGAGTATAGCCAGCCTTGGGTTTTAAAGTCAAAGAGCTTCATCCCTGTCACTTCCCCAGCGGGCAACGGCCTCGGCTAATCGCGGTCCATGGCAATGAAGTCACCAAACCGCAACCCAGCTGGTGCCGAAGCCGTGACCTTGAACCAAATTACTGTAGCTTGAATGTGACCTGTTGCACGTCGAAAATTTTCACAGGTCCTCTTCCAAATTCCCAATATGCCTCTCCTTCGCCCCTCCCCCCGCATTTTGTACCGCGCCTTACAAACCCGCACTTTCGCGACTGCACAAACCCCAGCAATCAACGTCTCAAACGTGCCTGCACCCCATTGCGGAAGCATAAGGATCCTCTCTCTAAATCGTCCAGCAGCGCGCAATGCGATATCAAGGCAATTGCTTGCGGAGCTGAGCCACCAAGTCAACAGCATTCACGACGAAGGCGACAATGGGCCAACGAGGGCATTGATCCTGGCCAGTGATGTCGACTCGAGTTTCTGCGCAGGTGCAGACCTGAAGGAGAGGGCTACATTTACACAAGAAGAGTATGTTGTCTCTGAACCCTGATGCAAGAAACAAACTGCTGACGAGCAGCAACAGGACAGCAAACTTTCTTACATCGTTGCGTGGCACATTCGCATCGATTGCACAACTACCCATTCCCACGATTTCCGCACTTGCAGCCCCGGCTTTTGGCGGCGGCCTCGAATTGGCCCTTACCACCCATATGCGCATCTTCGCTTCTACGACCACAGTTGCCCTTCCGGAAACCCGTCTTGCGATCCTACCGGGCGCGGGAGGAACGTACCGTCTCTCTGCCTTGATTGGACTTTCGCGCGCTCGAGACATGATTCTGACTGGACGGAGGGTTGCAGCGCCTGAAGCATATTTCCTCGGGCTGTGCGACCGTCTAGTAGAGATCACAGAAAAAGATCAACAAGAGGAAGGGGCTGCACGGAAGAAGGTATTGGAAGAGGCAATCAACTTGGCAATGAACATTTGCGAGGGTGGACCCATTGCCATCAGGGCTGCCCTGGCGGCAGTTGAGGGTTGTGCATTGGGCGAGAAGGCTGAGAATGCTGCGTACGAGCGTGTGGTTAGGACTAAGGATAGGGACGAGGCGCTGCTTGCATTCAGAGAGAAGCGGAAACCCGTTTTCAAGGGAGAGTAGATTATACGCATATCGTTTGAATGTGCAACGACAAATAGAGCAAGCATTGTATCCATTTCAATTCATGGTGGGGTTTTATTCGCCATGTACTTCGGACCCTCTCTCTACATCTTGCTCTTAATCTCCTCCAACAGCTTGGTCAACTCGCCCTTGTCTGCCTCCTTGGTCGGCCAACCGATGCCCAGTCCCTCTTGGTCATTCGGTTTTGGAATCAGATGGAAGTGCACATGGTCTACGACCTGGTGCGCAATGCGGCCATTGTTCTGCAGGATATTGTAGTCTGAGAGGTTCTGTGCGATGGCGATGCGCCTGGTGACAGACAAGACTTCGGACAGCTGGTCTTCAGGTATGTCGTGCAGCTTTGCGCCGTGGTACTTGGGGATGATGAGCTGGTTGGTAATGGGTGTGTTAGCTGAGTATGTTTTTTTCCTCGAAAAGATAATAGAGGAAAAGACAAGAACAAGGATTAAGTAATACTCACAGTGTGTCCTTTGCTCAATGGTCCAATGTCGAGGAATGCAAGCGTCTTCTCACTCTCAAAGATCTTCATCGAAGGGATCTCACCTGTGGGGACTGTTAGTATCCCGTACCGCGCTAGGGAAGGCGAGATCTACCCTTGATGATCTTGCAAAAGATGCATGCAGCGGAAGCCATTACGGTACTCGTGAGCTGATATGTCGTTTGGTGGTTGGGTGGGTTGGTCCGGGAGCTCTCGAAGATGACGCAGGCTAGAGCTTCAAGGCCATGTGGGGTTGACCGAGGGACATGTGGGGTAGCTTCAGCAAATCGATAACGCCGCCATGTTCTTGCAAAATTTGACAAGGATTGTAATGGTGCATAAGTGAATTGTCAATGTAGACATCTGATGCTCTAGCTATGGTTTAAACTGTGTTATTCCTGCATGTCATGATGACCTCCACTTCCACGCCTTGCACTCGAAATTGGCGTAGCACCTGAACTCGTTGCTCAGGCCTTTGGCGTGAACAATTTCGTAATCTGTGGTCTTCAATCCTACTTTCCTGTAGAGCTTTTCGGTGGCCAGACTCTCCATGCGCTCTCCAGTGCAGACGATCAGACGAAGTGATTCTTGAGTCCATGATTTAGCTAACCATCGTACAGTAAGTGCAGCTACATGTTGTCAGATTGGCTCATATCTGGTTTATCAGTGATTCAGAAACTTACCTTTAGTCTGGCAGTCTTGGCTGAGGAATGGCGGGTCGCATATGATCACGTCAAACGTCCCTTTGAGCTCAGGTGGGAGCTGGATAGCCTTCTCGAAGTCGTAACGGACAAATTCTTTGAAAACCGCGAAGCGCTCGTCAAATTCGAGCAATTTGATCTGTGGTCGACATTTGGCTTCTCCTGAGTTCTAACTGATTGTCAACATGACCTTCTTTTCCATGTCATAATGGCCAAAAGAGCACCCACGATTAGATTCTTCAGTTGTATAAAGGCGCTAGGAGCAGATACAACTGCTATCCTCGTCTCGTCCGTGGCGCCATCCAGAAGTTGCTTCGCGAGGACTGTGGCAGTTTCATCGCTGTACCAGAACTGACTTGCATTCCAGTCTTCTGTAAACGCCTCCATAGACAGCTTTCCCTCGAAGTCATCTTCAGCCTTGGCTTTCAGATCTTCAAACTGCTTTGCGCGCGCATCCCGCTCGCCATAAAACTGCTGCAGGGCTGCTAGGGTATCACCCGAGAGCTGACTTCATTGATTAGTACATGTACGTTGGCGCTCCCAACGATGACTGCTCACGGAATATCGTCGTCGTCTTCAGCCATTAGTGCCATGCCAATCTTTTGTTCTTGTTGTTTCAGGTCCGTGGCAGCGAATTATCGCAATGTGGATATCGATAGTAAGGCGCTTGAATCCACCCCCACTACGGATAAGCGAGCCTCGGTAAGTCTGTCTGCGCTGATACCTGGGGTGAGAGTGACTATGTTGCGCCCACGACTTTCCTGCTTGTTGAACGTTTCAAAGTCTCACAGATTGTATTCAAAGATGGTTGATGCTTTGGAATCTCTGCCTGAGGTTGAGAAGTTGAGCGATCGGGTGATAAGGGTTCTTGGTGGAAACCCGAGCAAGGTAAGCGCCGTCGTAGCAAGAGCAAGAGACACGTTCTGACAGACCCAAGTTCACTCTGCAAGGTTTATTTGTTGCCTAACATTACTAAATCGATACTGAGTGGCATAGGCACGAATACTTATGTCGTCGGTCGTGGCGCATCACGACTTCTCATCGACACGGGCGAAGGCAAGCCCCAGTGGATAGCTTCTATCAAGTCGGTGCTCTCCAAGGAGAACATTACGATCGACAAAGTGCTCTTGACGCACTGGCACCAGGACCATATTCAGGGTGTTCCTGGCCTCCTTGAGCTTGTCCCCAACGCCAAAGTCTACAAAAATGACCCACATGACGACTGGCTTCCCATAGCCGATGGGCAACGTTTTGAAACCGAGGGCGGGACGTTGCGCGCCTTCTTCTGTCCTGGGCACACCACAGACCACATGGCCTTTGTGTTGGAGGAAGAAGATGCCATGTTCACAGCAGACAACGTGCTCGGACAGGGCACAGCGGTGTTCGAGGATCTGGCGACGTACATGAAGAGCCTCGATGCTATGTCGAAGCAGTTTGGAGGTCGCGCATACCCTGGTCACGGCCCAGTCATTCCCGACGGCCCGGCAAAGATCATGGAGTACATTAACCACCGAAAGCTGCGTGAGAAGCAGGTCTTGGATGTGCTAGCCGCGAATGATGGTCAGTCCCTGTCTTCGATGGACATTGTCAAAGTGATATACAAGGACTATCCGAAGAACCTGTGGGAGCCGGCGGAAAAGGGCATACTACAGATCTTGAACAAGCTGAAGCAGGAAGGGAAAGTTAGCAGCGGGGAGGTGTGGTCGTTGAGCGGAAAGTCTAGCCTCTAAGCAGTGATCGTAGTTTCAATGATGATATTGTGCGCAGAACTGCGGGGCACAGTCTGCCCCACTTCGTCTGAACGCTCGAGGTCGAATGTCGTCTGAACGTATATAAAACTAGCTATTATGAATTATAAAAATCGCCGTTTCCCCATCAATCAAAGGTGTTGTGCCAGAGTGGTTAATGGGTTAGACTTGAATTCCTATTCATGTTATCTAATGGCTTCGGCCTCGCAAGTTCGAATCTTGTCAGCACCGTTCTTTTTGGACCTTTTTTTCTCCTCCCCCCTTTTTTTTGGACCGGGTCAAGATCTAAGCCGAGTTGGGAACAAGGGTTCTACTTTTGCCCGCCCCAGCCGTAGCGAGTTCTTTTGCTTTGAACGACGCGTTGAACTAACAGATGCACATGAACCGTGACTAGAATACTGATGTAGTAAAGGCATGAGTTTATCTGGTGAAAAGAACGTCTTGAACCAGACAGTTAAAGCAAGAGCTTTTTACCGAGCTTCTTCATTATACAAAGTTAGAGAGCTTGACTTTTTTTCCCTAGAAAAACTAAACGTTGGAGGTATATTGACCCGATAGTTTGCTTGTGTGGTTAAAAGTTGCACCGGCCCCTGAGCTGTGCTAATGGATGTAAGGCTATGCAAGGGAATAACAGGCCACAAGAACTATAAGAGACAGGAACACGTAACCAGAAGACAGAAGGTTACAAATACTGTAGAGAATTATGCGCTTCTTGCCTTGAGCGCAACACTTCTATTGCAACATCAGTTTGATCCAATCTCCCAATATCGTTTCAGGCCGCGTGATTGACACATCCTCCATAGCTCCGTAGCCCGAAGCTGGCAGCTTCAAGGCTTGGAAACTTCGTCATCGGGATCTCAAACGGGGCCACGTAGCAGCAGATACCTAGTAGCAGCCAGAAACAGACCATTCTCGGACCCAAGCCGAGGTCATCGGCATTTGAAAATCCCATTGATGTGGAGAAAATCCATGGTTTTCAACCGGTAGTGTCCTTGGCAACGGATGCCCTTGTGGACGAGTTCGATTTGATGTATGTCAGTCAGGCGCACAAGGTCGCTAACAGCATGCTGTGGGTCACATCCCATACTCTACTATTCGCTGCATATTCTGATAAAAGAATTGCACATTTTAACAGTTTTTTATTATTGTCATTCATCTCTACTTATATTTGTATACATGAGTAAATGGCAGCGGTTCCAGTTGCTTTCTGACAGTCATGTCCCGCACCATGACCCACCTTGCGGCGAAACTTGCCTTCCCAACCTGTTATAGCCTAGCGTTAACTTTAGTACATTCCTATAGCGACGACAGTAGGCAATTCCCGCCGAGACCTCCACCTTGGCCGGCAGCATTTCCCCCAAGACGATTAATTTGAAAAGAACCGTAAACTACTGGGCAAGCGCACAGCGCGGAACGAGGCGAGCCTAATCCTGGGGATCTGGGGTAGTGCTGAGGCGTTTGAGCGCGTCATCTGGGGTTTGTGGGCACCTCTAACTCCCACAAGGGCCTCTAGACATGCGGAAACGAGTATACGAATGGTGCTGTGGCGTTATGCGGCAGGACAAATCGAGCAAAGTCCTTCAATGGAAGAATTCCATGGTCAATGCTACGCGGGCCCTGAGCAAGTCGAGATATCAAGTTAACCATCGGACGTCTGATATTGTTTTCCACGATCCAAGGCATCGTAGATCGGCCAGTCTCGGACCCAGGGTCCACAGAAACTTCCAGCGAGCCTCTAAATGCACGTCCGATGCTGCGTCAACACAGTGACCCCTCGCCATGCACACGGAGCCCAGCATGCAATAGGCCATAGGATGCGGCCTTCAACCGCTCAGGAGCGAATGGATACCGAAACTTCCAGTTACCGCTTTTCCTTGAGATCGCCGCAACCAGGCCACCGCCGAGCTTCTGCAACAGAATTGATAGGCCTGGCACTAGCGTTGACAGCCAGTTGCCGTGGATCCACCTGGAGACCTAACACGAGATCAAGCGAAATATCGGACGTACATAAACTGACCGACTTCTTCTCTTCCACTGCTTTTCTTAGTCGAGGCATCATTATCCACGGGCGAGATCCACACAACACCAGAAACGCCATTGAACCAACATGGGTGAAGACAACTCGGTCAAAAGTGTCACACAAGAACAACAAGAGACAATGGTCTCTTATGCCACCAAAAATGGGCCGATAGCCAGGGAGCCGTATGGACCAGCAGGTACGCACCTCCATAATCCATCATCCATCGTGAATTCCATGAAAGCTGACTCCTTTAGGTTTCCGCGGTCTCTTCACCAACCCGTACGTTGCCATGTGTGCAGCCTTCGCCACTATCGGAGGCCTTCTCTTTGGGTATGACCAGGGTGTCATCTCGGTGACCCTTGTCATGGACCAGTTTCTCGGTCGCTTCCCTCGAGTTTCGGATGACGCTTCAGGCGCTGGGTTCTGGAAGGGACTGATGACTGCTATGCTTGAGCTTGGTGCACTTATCGGCGCTCTGTTCGCGGGCTGGATTGCAGACAAGCTCTCTAGGAAATACTCCATTGTCGTCGCAGTCATTGTCTTCACAATTGGAAGCATTTTACAGACTGCCGCTATCGGCTACGCTATGCTCACTGTAGGGCGTTTGATTGGAGGAATGGGCATTGGAGCGTAAGTTAAATCCTGCATAATGTGATCCTCTCCAAGACCAATCCTAACTGAGTGCAGGCTCGCAACGATCGCTCCGCTCTACATTTCGGAAATCGCACCTCCAGAGATACGCGGTGCTCTGCTTGTTTTGCAGGAGTTTAGCATTGTCCTTGGTATCGTAGTCGCCTTCTGGACGACATATGGCACTCGCTACATGACAGGAGAATGGGCATGGCGCCTTCCTTTCCTCATCCAAATGATTCCCGGTCTTATCTTGGGCGTTGGCATTGTTTTCCTCCCCTTTTCTCCTCGCTGGCTAGCTAGCAAAGGTCGCGACGACGAGGCTCTCCATGTTCTCGGCAAGCTTCGTAAACTCCCTACCGACGATGCTCGTGTCTTCCAAGAATGGTGTGAGATACGTGCTGAAGTTGCTTTCAACCACGAAGTCAGCGCAGAGAGACATCCCAATCTACAAGGAAATACTCGTATGGATGAAGTCAAGCTTGAGATTCAATCTTGGCTCGACTGCTTCAGACACGGATGCTGGAAGCGAACCGTTGTCGGTGTTGGGATCATGTTCTTCCAGCAATTTGTTGGTATGTGTAGCAATGTTTCCTAGATAGAACGTAACTAATAGATTTCCAGGTATCAACGCGCTCATTTACTACTCACCCTCTCTCTTCAAAACCCTAGGCCAAGACTACGAGATGCAGCTGCTTCTTTCTGGCATCATCAATTGCACACAGCTTATCGGTGTTGCTACAAGTCTATGGACCATGGATCGCTTCGGACGCCGATCTCTGCTCCTCAGCGGTGCCGCGCTCATGTTCATCTGCCATCTCATCATTGCTGTCTTGGTAGGAAAGTTTGGCGGTCGATGGGCTGATTACTCAGCTGAAGGCTGGGTTGCTGTCGCCTTCCTCTTCTTCTACATGTTCAGTTTCGGTGCTACGTGGGGTCCAGTACCATGGGCTATGCCGTCAGAAATCTTCCCTTCTTCGCTGCGTGCAAAGGGTGTTGCCTTGTCAACATGTTCCAACTGGTTCAACAACTTTGTCATTGTAAGTCATAGTGCATTTCATAGCAAAGGTCTAAGACTAATTCGTATTACAGGGTCTCATTACTCCACCGCTAGTCCAAAATACTGGTTACGGCGCCTACACATTCTTTGCAGTCTTCTGTCTTCTCGCTTTTGTATTTACATTCTTCATCATCCCCGAGACTTCTGGGAAGACACTCGAAGAGATGGACCAGGTATTCAAGGACGTTAGCAGTGAGGCAGAAGAGCAGCAGAAGGCGCGGATCATGCATGAAATAGTGGAGGGAGCGAATCGCAGCACAGTAGCTGCAAACCCCTAAGTGCATATTCCATTTTGAGATAGTCACCACACATATGCTAGTAATGTTAATCCTAGATTTCGGAGACACCCGTCCTGGAATTGTCCAACACTTAGTGATGTAACAAATATCGTCGCGATTCATGCCGTGGTGACGAGGACCTTACACGAAGGATTTTTAACGGGTCAATCTTCCGCTGACAAGAAATCCAGCTCAAAGCAGAGCACTATCAGTTCCATCGCCCCAGACATATGACTGTGTTTCCGGTAATGAGTGCGTTTTCGGTCCAGTGGGCCGGCACCTGTTACGTACCTCACCTACCAAAACAAGCCACGCACATGAACAAAGAGGAACCCTGAAAATTTTCCAATCTGGGTTTCCAGGGTCTTCAGGTGTGTTCCGGCTCGGAGATTTGTGCCGGACCCAGATACGCGGTATACAAAACCACCGTTCCATCGGCTGTAGGGTTCATTTTACCCCAGCGCTGGGCGTCTGTAATATGATTGGTCCATAGCTTCCGGAAACGTCACCCGAAAGGCACCTGGTGTAGGGGTAGGTGTATTGCCAATGACTTGGAGAACCAAAGTCGATGGGCGTTCTGGCTAATGACATCATTAGCGGAGGCAAGTTTCTTGCTTGGTTCGATTAAAACTGGTAGATTTGAGTAGCGTAAGCTCACTGATGTAGTTGAGGAAAAGCACGCAATCGGAGATGTGTGTTGCAATGATCGGTTTGACGGCTGAAGCGTCGCGCTGCTCCTTCCCGTGTTGGCTAACGACCTAAACGCTCTGAATTAGGAAGACGCAGTCAATATTTGGTGGCGGGTCGCAATCTGTCGACTGAGAATAGGTGCACCCATACTAGGAAATTAGTCAACCTCTATTAATGACGATGGACACAAACTTGTGATAATAATATCTCTATTGCGGCATTGGAGAAATCGAGGTTGATGTACCAGATATTCCCCATTCACCTTGTAGCGTATTGATTATCCAGGCCGTTGGCCAGGCGTGATCTCTTTCGAAATCAATCAAAATCTTGATTATCTCATCTCTCTCTTTTTTGTTGGAAACGAGTGGTCCCCAGATGAATACAGTGTGATAAACAGTAATTGCCAAGGGCACTGTTTCTCTGGAGCTTTTGGCAGCTCCGCAAATAGCTCGTGCGTGTGATAGAATTTGGTGCTATGGGAATCAGCAGTCGTCGTCATGCTTGGAAGGGGGGAAAATTACGTTTGTCTCGGCAAGATTAGCGACGTTTTGGGTGATTGACCCTGCACTCGGTCTATATCGAAGCAGCATGAGACAGGCGAAATGGTAAAAGCAAAATGAAACAACTAGGGGATTGGTCAGAAAAGCAGCTGAGCGGTAGATGTAGGGATTCTTACCATGCCAGTCGGCTGAAAACCAGATATTGGGGAGTAGGCCCTCATCGCTTGACGGACCTTCAAAGATTGGATTGAAGCCGGCTGGCCTTTTCTGCATCCATGCTTGTACCAGGCCCCATAGCTCTTGCCAGCGTTGCATCCTATAGGATGGATCACCGTATGTCTCACTCTCCCCAAAGCAGAAATTGACAACGCGCGCAAGGTTCCAAGCCATTTGGTTGGACCAAGCAGTTTCCAATCTCAGTCGAGCCAATGGATGTGCATCTCGCATCGTATCGGGCCTCGGGTGCAATTGGAGTGAGAAATCGATGTCGGGGGGCTGCTGGTTGATAGTAGCCTTATGAATGCACTGTCGTACATAGACCCAGAAGGCAGCTTCGCGTAGGGTAGGCGCTGAAGGGTCGACGAAATGGTAGCCCTGTGAGGAACGGATGATTGCCGAGCAACCTGCCAAATGCTGTTGATCGTCTGAACCTATGATTGAAGAGACTGAAGAGGTGTTAGAAATGAAACCATGTAGAGTGAGCAGATTCAGACGTACCGCTGAGCTGTTCGTAAAAGTGTAATATGACAATGGCGCACAGAAGAGTTTCGTCATGGCTTGCATTCTCCTCGTTCAGCCGCAAAATCAGCAGAGAAATGCAACGTTGATAAGCGGCATCTGCTGTAGCATCGTTTCTGGAGTGGCGAGCAGCAAGCGCAATAACAGCATGGCGGAGCACTGCGCAAAGGGCGACTTTTTCTGGTACTCCAAGTGTGAACTGATTGGTTGCGTCTGTGCAATCAAGCCAGCGACCGATATGCTCCGAATAGTGGTGTACCAGCACAGCCTCTTCGTGGCTCAAAGGGATGTACTCGGAGGCGTGGCGCGTCGCGCCCGTAGAAGGTTGAGCTAATGAGCTCTCCTGGTCGAGGAAAGTCGCCATGGATACATCGCCTCTTGTATCTTTCGCTTTCGGGTCGTAGAATTGTGAACCTGGAAACAATGTGTTCGCTGTGGGAGCTGTGCTGGGGAAAGAGCTGTTCATCATCCCCTCGGTCTGATTGATTTTCCGGATATTTCTGTGCGAAATGGACTGACTGCGACTTCCCTCACCGACGCCGTCTGCCAGGTCCATCTCTTCGTCTTCATTGTCCCCGTCATCGCCATCGATGCTCTCCATGTTGTCTCTGGTCTCATTTTCGTCATCTGTACCACCCGTGGCAGACTTGCTTGACGAGGCAACACTAGGCCGATAGTCCTTAAACTTTGTGTGTGGTTCTTCCCACTGACAGGATCGGTTTTTCTTGCTACAGGCTTTACATATTGGTTTAGTTTCATCGCCTGAGGCCACTGTTAGCGCGACTGAGTACTCGGGTAGCTCACGTACACTTGACACGACGTGCTCGACAGGTAAGACTTGGGACACATCAGCATTTCCCCGCTACTACAACGTTGGGTCTACTCACCAGCCACTTCTGGAACGGTATTTACTAGATCAAGTCAGCCTTTGTCGCATACACAAACCTCGGCTAGACCTTACCCCATACGTGGATACTAGAGGGTACTGATCGGGTCTTGCTGTACCTGTTACACCGTCAGCGGGGTCCATGGTGCCACTCATCTCAAGTCGAATTTTATCAACACTAAAGTCTATGTGTTTGGGAGGTGATTAATAGCGGGCTCCATACCGCGGTTACGTGATATTGTTGTCTTGAGGCTGTCTGTCCGCCTCACCGGTTTCGCTCGAAGTATCACCAAAGGATTGACATTGGAAGTAGCCTGTGGGCGATTTTCGATGACAGGCAGGGGCGCTTAGATGTGGCTCGTAAGTTCCCAAAAGAGGTATCTTCTAGGACCTAACAGTAGTGTCGAAACGAGGTCGTTGCCCGTCAAGTGTGGCTTCGATTATATTAGTCATTCGTTGGATAAGATGCATTGGCGACTAACGTGTTGAAAAGGGAGCCGCGGAAGCACTCGTTCGATACACGGCACACTAGGCAGTCCCGCGGATCACGATTGAGTCGCAAAGGTCCTTTATTTAAGTCAGGGTTTCAGAGGGTACACCTGCTGAGCCGCACTTACAGAATTCAAATTTATAAATTCAGAGTTACTGTATCTGTTAGCTACAAAGCATTCTTAATACCGGTATTCACGCGCTTGTGCGGTTGA
Source organism: Curvularia lunata (assembly GCA_005212705.1). Classification (NCBI taxonomy): domain Eukaryota; kingdom Fungi; phylum Ascomycota; class Dothideomycetes; order Pleosporales; family Pleosporaceae; genus Curvularia; species Curvularia lunata. The sequence goes on along the minus strand of PELC01000002.1, from coordinate 387,978 downwards.
TCCTTGCTAGGGAAGCTTGCTACGGCCCAAATGCCCGAAACCAGTCACGGCAGCTAGAGGACTACAAACTTGGCCACTACTCACTTCAACCTAAGTATTCGTAAATATTCATCATTACGCGGACCAAGCAAAGTTCGGGCCTTTGAAGGGAGAACGCGTGCGCCAAAGGTTCCAAAACTCAAGTCCTGCCTCGCTGTCGGCGAAATCGCTGACGCCGCCAAAATCCTCCTAGTCCCAATCGACTGATTCGTATCGAGAAATAGTTTCTAGAGAATTCGATCATGCCGATGAAATCATTATATTGGGGAGCCGACATCTGATATATTTTTGTTCGTTCACAGACTATACTTGCACATTCCTATAACAAAATAAGGCATGGTGGTGGGTATGTAGGGCGATATCGACCTCTTTGTCTAGGTGGCTTCGCTAAAAGGGACCCAGATGATGCCCAAACTTCGTTCGAGTGCAGGAGCCAGTTGATCCACACCCTGGCCACCAATTTATGGTTGTTGCGCACCTGCTACCTACATATCAACACATTGCACTCATCCACGCAGTGATTCATGGCCCATCCGATCTGGGATTTATTTCTGTTTGCAACGTGCTAGTCCTTCCGTCCGTCTCTATGATCTCTGTCAGCTGCGAATGCCAAAACCAAAGCTTGACAAGATGCGGGGTCAGGTAGTGGTGGTGCTGAAGGAGCCACAGCGCCGAAGCTAGAAGATGTCGTGCAGCTTACGATGAGTGTGAACTTGCTTGCCTTCCGGGCTCTAAGCGCGAATAGTGCGTCCAAACATTGTAGGACGTCCATGGAAGAAGCACCGGTCACGTCTGGGTTGTTGTAGAGAGTTGTCGTCCCCATACTATCCCACGAGCCCGACTAACAGGTCTTGGTCCAGGTCCAGGCAAATGCCTCGTCACACGCTTGGCGAACCTGAAGGATCAGAATTCGATGAATTTTTTGCTGTCATCAAAGAATTCCAAGTTTCCTAACCGGGAAAAGTTTTCTGTGGAAATACTGCAGCCTCTCTTAGAGGAAGCACGCCAAGATCCTGGATGGTCTCTGGGAGCCGTTAATATGGCGAGCGCTACATGGACATACACCTATCAGTCCCTGTACTGGTCCCGCATGCTTGGAGGATATTTTCTTTTTCTGGTATCCCAATCCTCGACGTGGTTGGTTTGCGTGCTCTCAGCGTTTGGAGGATCCTTCGGTCTTCCCGTCCGATTCAACTCTATCCCTGCTTCACTCCGGACTCTTTTCGGCATACAACCTACTTCGACCTCGATAATGCAGTTGCAGGAAATATTTACTGTGACGCAACGATAGTTAACGCCTTGGAGTATCGAGATTTTGAAGTTCCTGGGTGTCGGAGGCGTCGGTCTAACCTACTCACTCCACTCAAAACAAGTTATGCATCAGCAGCGACGAGACGATAGTATGGTAGCGCAAATGGATATCCTTAAGCATATTCGAATCCTCTATCCGAATGGATTTGCTTTGCGAAAGGTTTCTTACATCATCAGTGTTCGACTGTTGGATTAAATGGTTACGTCTTTGGCGCTGAAAGCGCATGACTGGTTTGAAGGTGGTTGGAATTGATGTCAAAAGCAACGAAGCCAGATCCATTGAGGACGTCTTACCGGATTCGGCATGTTTAGGAATGCCATTATACCCTGCTACTGTTGGTGCCTCGAGATACGAGGACCCTCTAACCTCTGATCGCGAACAAAGTGCAAAAGCATCTATCCAGGAAGTAGGAAGAGAATAAGGGGCCGAAGAGCCAATGCCCAAGATTTTTAGAATACGCCGCAGCGGCTCCCTGAAGGCTCATGCAATGTCGTCAACGTTACGAAAGTGATACCACGGAAAATTTCAGAGTGATTTCGACATTACTCGCATGTGGCCTGTGGGTAGAAATGAAGCTCATGCGGTCGCGAGTCGGTTCGGCGGCGCGAAAAATTGCTCCAATAGGTATGGCTGACTTCGAAGGCGAAAACGTAAACTAGACGTCGAAGGACAAATGCAGGTCATGATGACAGCTGAAGGCTGGACTTCCAACACAAGGTTTTGTTCGCCTTCAATAGTAAAAGGTATCAAACTCTCTTCATTTGATGGTTGAAATCACGAGACAAAAAAAAATACAATGGCTATCAAATTATGTGTACTGGGTTGCTGGCAAACGAAACTTCCTTCTCAGTCTATCGTCGGCCATATACATAGTACGCCTGATGCTGGTCCGACCGCTAGTGGCTCTTTTTATACACATAATCATAATACACAAGAAATAGAAGTGTTCTTGATCATTTTCGTCCTCGAATCCCGACACATGTACGGTCTTTCCATGTTATCATATACAACAGTACACCTACGCTCTAGAAGCCCCTCGCTTTCAAGAAATCGGCAATTTCGCTTGTGTGATGACCTTTGACAATAACGTGGCGCGTCAGACTGTTGATCGTTACGTCTTCATTTTTCTTGTTCAGGAAAACTCTCAGCTCATCCCTTAGGGCGGACAAATCACCAGTGATCTTGCGAATGGTTGTTAAATGTAGATTGCCGCCGCGCTTGTAGTCTGTGTAGATTGGCAGGTTCTTGCTCGCTGATCTCGAAACGTAGTACTTGGGTGGGGGGAGAGATATCTTAGGGGCCTGCGGTGCCTTGGGCTTCTTAGAAGACTTGTGCTTGAGTGCTGATGTGGTGTTGGCTACGTTTGCCGGGGCGGCAGCGGATGTGGGTGCAACATCATCCGTCTTTGAGGGTCTTGCTGGCTTGTTGTCGGCACGTGGATGCTTGGAGGGAAGAACGGGCTTGCGCTCTGGAGGTTGCGCGCTGTCGCCTTCGGTTAGGGACTCTGCTGCTGCGAGGTCGGCGGCGCGCTGGGCTTCTTGGGGCGATGATGGGTGTTGCGAAGAGGCGTTTGGCGGCAATGAAGATTGGGCAACGGGCTTAGCGCTTGGCGGAGGCTCTATTCACAGTCAGTCGCCATGTACGTCGAGTGCAGGAAATTCGTAAAACTGACGCTCAGCCTGCCATTTGCTTGCGGTAGAGAAGCGCAAGTACTGTCGGGACGCGACTGTCCGTGGGGCAGCCAATGACCTCAGCAGAGGAGCGAAAGACTGCAGACGAGGCATTGTGATGTATCCGAGGCCAGAAACCTTCCGCAGAAACAGAACGGCCAGAACAGAGGATATGCAGCCGGGATAATGACGATGCGGCGGCTGGCATGAATTGCGGCTCAACACCACAAGTTTAGCGTACAGGGGTCCTCGCTTGCGCACAGTCGTTTTTCATCCGCTAAACCCCCACCACCGCCGCCGACATAACGAATTTCGCGACCTCCACCCACACCCCGCCGTCCACCACACTGCGACAACCACCCACCATGGCGGACTCAGCGGCATCCGGCGCCAACGTCGCCGAACAATACTCGCTTCTCCCCAAGCTCATGCCCAATCTCGACCGCCACCTCATCTACCCGCTCCTCAACTTCTCCAGCGATGAAGAGGCCGAGCAGACTGTCGAGCAGAAGAAGCTCCTGCTCGAGCTGCTCAAGCCCACAAACATGACCGATTTTGTCGGCCAGCTGCACCAGGAGGTCCACGGTCTTTCCGACATGTCGGACGAGTACAAGAAGAAGCGCGAAGAGGTCCTGCAGAAGCGCGACCAGCTCGAGGAGGCCACCAGCAAAATCAGCGGCCTTTTGGATGACGAGAATGTTGTCACAAATCTGCGCAGCGACAAGCAGCAAAACTTGGCATACCTGAAAGAGAGCCACGGTGTCGAGATGGAAATGGTCAATCAGCTCTTGGAGTTTGGTCAATTCCAGTACTCGTGCGGTGTATACCCACACGCTGCTGAGCTGCTCTACCGCTTCAGGGTTCTGGTATGTTTACGTGTATAAATGCACTCGTTTTGCGACACGGCTTGCTAACCCTGCTACTCGTGCAGACCACCGATGGTGACAAGGAGCGCGAAGCAACCTGGGGTAAGCTCGCTTGCGAGATCTTGTCCGTCAACTGGGACTCGGCCATGGAGGAGATCAACAAGCTCAAGGAGATCATCGACACACGGCTGTTCAACAACCCCCTCGCACAACTACAGCACCGCACCTGGTTGATCCACTGGTCGCTCTTCCCTCTCTTCAACCACGAGACCTCGCGCGAGACCCTCACCGACATGTTCTTCTCCCCCGCCTACATCAACACCATCCAGACAAACTGCCCCTGGATCCTGCGCTACCTTGCTGCCGCCGTCATTACTGGCCGCAACCGCGGCAGGAACTCGAACCAGTACCAGAAGCAGCTCAAGGACCTCATCCGAATCGTACGGCAAGAGGGCTACGAGTACAGCGATCCTGTCACCGATTTCATCAAGGCCTTGTACATCGACTTTGACTTTGAGGAGGCACAGAAGAAGCTCAGCGAGACCGAGGAGATTCTCAAGAACGACTTTTTCCTTTTGGGTGCGGCAGACCAGTTTGTAGATGCAGCCAGGCATCTTATCTCTGAGAGCTACTGCAAGATTCACCAGAGGATTGACATCAAGTGAGTTTTCAATCATTCTTTTCACAACCAAGTCTTTTACTAATTTCTTTTGCAGGGATCTCTCCACTCGTCTCGGTCTCTCTCAGGACGAGGGTGAGAAGTGGATCGTCAACCTCATCCGCGATACTCGTGTAGACGCAAAGATTGACTACCAAGCCGGCACAGTTGTCATGAACCATCCCCCACAATCCGTCTACCAACAAGTCATCGAGCGAACAAAGGGCGGTTTCTTCAGGACCCAAGTTCTCAGCGCTGCTGTTGCCAAATGAGTGTAGTCCCGCAAAGCGTCTTTATGCATTCTCGTTCGTGGCAATAAAGGGAGAGTGAACCGCTTCTGGGGAGGTCGACGATATAGTGGTGGTGACGGTGATGATGGCGGATGTGATGATTAAAAGCATGAATGCCATGATCTACGATGAAGCAAACAGTGGGTTTGGGAAGCAGCGAACGTTCAAAAATTATGGGTTCCTGGTATTTAGGCTTTGCGAACGGGGGATGGGGCGTGGGACATTATGTGCTCACGTACTTGATGCATCAGGGACTGGCGTCTTTTTTTATTCTTTTTAAAACACCAACGTTGCCTTTTTTTCAGTCTCCTGAAAAGGGCTTATACAACCTTTCTTCTCTCTCTTGTGGCTGGCACCAGCGGCATCGGAGCGCTGTAGTATTCGCGTACAGAAGGCGAGCTTAAAGCGGAATATTCCAAGAAAGCATGATTGAAAAAAGTGGAAAAAGAAAAGAAATTAGACATTTGTCTCTGTGACTGATTCCTTTTTTTTTCTTTTGATGACATATGAGAATATGTTGTACACAAACGTCTGCACTACGAACAGCCCTCTTCATCGCGCCGCAATTATACGTTCCACCGACACGTTTTTCCTCACCAGAACACCCTTTTCTACCTTACTTCAACTCACGCGCCAGATCAAGCAAAGTACCTCGGCTCATCAAAGACGTGGTACCTATGACCCCTCACGCCTTCTCCCTTGAAGAGATCCGGGAACCTCAATCCAGCCGGGACCTGCGACTCATGGATCTGCTCGTTGCTTGTATTCTCCGGTTCTCCAACCACGAATTTACCAACCTGTGACAGTCTTCCGTTAGCACACCGAAGGCGAAAAAAAAAGAAGAACAGGATAAAGGGAGAGGAATACATACCTGCAATTCCGTATCGGTAATCGTGTGTCTCGAGACCCTAGCATAACCCGTCCTCTTGAGACCCTTGTACAGGATGTACTCGCACCATCTATCCCAGTCGCTCGGATCAATATCATGCATACCGCTCTTCTCGCCCACATAGGTATTGTAGTTGCCCTCTCCAGGCTTGATGACAAGGTAAGAAAGCAAGATAGCCGGACGTGGTGTAGCCTTCATGCGCTCAGCCAGGTACTCGGACTGCAAGCGACGATCCTCGGGATCTTCCTCCTGACCAGAGTGGAAGACAAAGACGTCAATCATTTCGCCGTATGCGTCGATTGTGGCTTCGATGGCAGGCGCGAGTTCGCCTACGGGCGAGGGAAGAAGGTGGTGGGTGCTGTTCACGATAGGGAACTTGGACAGGAGGGCAGAGCCCCATGTGTGTTTGTTGGGGCCAGGGCCAAAGTCGACGTACATGCCTAGGTCTTCGGCAAGGAATTGAGTGGTATCGCGGTTACCCATGATGATGCGTTGCAGATCGCTCTCGAGGAGACCAATGACGTCGACCTCGAGCTCCTTGATCAGGTCGCGCATACGGTACTCAGATGACCACATATCGTTGTCCAAGGAGAAATGTATCGTCCAGATACCCGCAGTAATGGATTTGGTTTCCGGGTGGTAGGGCTTGTAGTCGTAGGAGGGGAAGCGCAGGTAGGCGGTTGCAACGGCGAGAAGTTCCAAAGCACCGAGAACGTAGAGATAGTACGAGCGTTGCCTGCTAGCGGCTGCGTTGATGACGGCCTTGCCCTTGTAGCTCTTAAGTGCGGGTGGCTGAGCAGACACACTGAAGACACCAGCACCGATTTGCAGCATCATCGATGTCATGACCCAGTCGGTGTGTTCGCGAACAAGAGGTCCGCCTGGAACGAAGGCATAGGCTACAACCCAGACATGGAAGAGCACCATGAAGTTGTAGACTAGGAAAGCAAGGCCAAAAGTGCGGCCTGGCGAGTGACGAGCTGCGTGTGCAATCAGAGTAGGCGCTGCCGCCATGGTGTACATAGCCAAGACGAGAGCGCCATAGAATCCAGTCCAGTGGCTAGTGGTGGTCAATAATGCGGCACCAATTGAGCCAACACCATAGAATGCCCATGATCGTGATAGGTTTGGCGCAAACAATCCAATCATAAGACCAATACCCATAGCAAACAGGGTCAGTGTACCGTGAGGAACGGCCAGAGGTCCACGGACAGGGTATCCTTCCCATACCCAGGAGATCATGGTGCTCGAGTCAGACAGTAAAGAGTGCATGGAGAATAGCACTCCGGCAAGACCAAAACTGGCAAAGACCGAAGATCCCTTTGTAGGACCCTGAGCTGGTACATCGGCGCCAGCGCCTGCAGTCGATCTCGCCGATATGAGAATAGAGAAAAATGCTACGACAAGGCCAGTCTTGTTCCATCCACCGTTGGCTTCGTGCATGATTGGCCAGATAGGGTTGTTCGTCCAGAAAGCGAACTTGGCAATGCTAGAGGCAATCAGACCAATCGAGAATGCGGTGATGCGGCCCTCAAGGCGGTGTGGCTGCGATCGCTCTGCGAAGAAAGTGGCTGACCACGCAAGGCAGGACATGGACAGACCGAAGCCGACAGCGAAGAGTCGGTTGACGGGCGTCTTTGCGAGGAAGGCAAGAAGTCCAGACAGCGAAAGTAGATGGAAGAACCAGACATAGCGCGTGGCAAGGTAACGGATGGGCTTTATGCCGAGGAAGAAGGGAGTAACAGTGCACATGACGAGGGCCTCATAGCCGGATATGCCCATGTGCCAGAGTGGAAAGTCTAGCTGGAGTCAGCAAGCACTCGCCAGGAGAGCCGAGAAACATACACCAGACGCATACGCCGAGCGAAGTCAACATGGACCAGAAGACAAACTAGACAAAAATCAGTCATGTACGCATCGATATCCAGCCCAACATACTCCATTGTACACATCTGCAGCCGCGTAGATGAGTCCAAACCAAGAGAATGCGCCTGAGAAAGTGGCGCCCATCTCTTTATTTTTTCTGCCGTGAGGTTAGATACGCCGAATCATTTTTTGCTAGTGGCAAACACTTACTCCTGAACAGCATCGGAGACTGACTTGGAGCCCGCACTATAAAAAGAGAGAATCAGAAAATGGTCAAATAAAAATAGATTGGTGATGGAATGTCTATCTACTTCGGGAGTCTTGGAACGTACACGCGAGATAGACCTCGTACGTCTTTGATAACAACCTCGAAGTGCTGGAACTCAATCATTGTGACAGCGTCAAAGGCTACATCAAGCAAGACCAGGGACCATTCGAAGAAAGCATAGATGGTGTAGGCTACAAATGAGTAAGCACAGGTTGAACGACCAAGGCAAGAAGACGTACCTCCAGCAACACGATGGACCTTGTGCTGTATGAAAAAGTAGATCAAAGGCACGAGGGTTCCAAAGAAACTTCCAGCCAGAGCCTTTCTGTACTTGAGTGCCGTGGCGTTCGGGGGACTGAGGGCAATGCAACCAATTGTCCATGGCAGAGTTGCAACCAAGTAGGAGATCATGAAGATATCGTGCCAATCATGGTCGTCGGTGGAGGTCACATAAGTCCATCCTCCGCAGGTCAACGTTCGGAAGATACCGACACCAGCAATGAACTTGGGCAAGGACGAATTCGGGCGGCGAGTCAAGGCGTACCAAAGGCCGACGAGAGCGAATCGAGGACCTATGCTTCTTTAGCTATGCTCCATACTGGCTGATCCAGGTGCCTACCAGATGTAAGAGCAATGAACAACATGAAGACGGAGCGCTCCGGATAGCGGTCGCCAATGGTCGCGGACACGGAGGGGAACCACTCGTCTGGATAGCCCTGGCCATGTTGTCAACACAGTTCTGAACGATTGTGGCCTTGGAACTAACGTAAAACTCATTCTCCACAATCTTGTGATAGTGTAGCCATCTGTACGTGTTTAGCCGTGTCGTGTGGGGTGCGTGGAAGGTCAATTCGCGTACATTCCGACTACGAGGGCTCCGACAAAGGCGCCTGGAATTCATCTGAGTATAAAGCGTGTAAAGGCAGACTCGGGAGACATACTGTAGGCCATGGCAGTATGCGAATACGATATCCATTTTCCATTGAACTGTGTAGTGTGAGCATGCGGCGGCCTCGGGGATGCCTGGTTTGGCTGCGCATACCGTTGCGACAGTGTCGCCGTCCTTGTCTTTGACCATGATGAAGCAGTTGAGAGGTCTTCAATGACCCTCCAGCATTGAAAACAAGGAAAGAAGCAAAAGAGCGTGGAGAATGGGTGATGAACTGACCAAGATGCCAGACTCCTGAAGTTGGTACGTATGGCCAGGGTCCGCGCTCCGCAGGCCAAGACGCTATCTGCGGGAGCAACTCTAGCCTGATAGTTTTCTGGGCCAGCCAACTTTTTTGAACGCAACTTTGCCAGCAACGCGACGCGACACAAGCATGGCGGGCCCGAGTGACAAAGCGCGGTTTTACCTCGAGCAGTCGGCGACAGAGCTGAACGAGCTTGAGCGCAAAAAAATCTTCAGCAGGGTAAGCTAGACGGGCTCGCATAGTTGTGGCAGCTATGCTAACATTTTGCATAGGAAGAAATCAGCTCCATAGCGAAGAAGCGCTCGGATTTCGAGCACATTATCAATGCCCGCGGCTCGCACCCCGAAGACTACATGCGCTACATTGAATTTGAGAAGAACGTCGACGCCCTCCGGCGCAAACGGGTCAAGCGACTAGGTGTTCGGTACAAGGGCTCTGGACAGCGGACAATCTATCTTCTCTACAACCGCGCGACCAGGAAGTTCTCGGGCGACCTCACGCTGTGGATGCAGTACATTGATTTTGCGCGAAGGGACAAGGCATACAAGAGACTGAACGACATCTTCACCTCTGTCGCCCGGCTCCACCCTACGAAGCCAGATATATGGATTCTCGCGGCCAACTACTTCATGGATACCCAGGCCGACATCACCAATGCGCGAAGTTACATGCAGCGGGGGCTGCGCTTTTGCAAAAGCCAGGAAACCATGTGGCTTGAGTACGCCAAGCTCGAGACCATTTACGTGGGCAAGATTGCGGGCAGAAGGAAGATCTTGGGTCTTGATGTCGATCGCACCAAGAAGGCAGGCACGGATGAGGACGGCGACGAGGACATGATTGCACTTCCAGAGGTGACGGCCGAGGATGTCAATCCCAGCCTGAAGCAGGACGACGGTGTAGACGAGGTGGCTCTGCAAAATTTGGCGTCTGCGCCGGTGCTTACTGGAGCTATTCCCTTGGCAATTTTTGATTCTGCCATGAAACAGTTTCAGGGGAGCGCTAGAGTTGCGGGGAGATTTTTCAGCATGTTCGCCGAGTTTGAGCAGCTATCGTGCATACCGCGGATCCTGCAGCACGTGCTCGACTATCTGCAAGAGACGTCGCCACAGGCGGTGGAGACTGCCCTGTGCGGATTTGACATGCAGCTGTATGGCTGCGACCCCGCGGATGCGGAAATGGCCCTTAGAGTGAGCCGGGCATTGGACACGATAAGCTCCACCGTTCAGCAACACCCCGGGGAAGCAGTCAGAATTGCCGAAGTCGCTGTTCGACGACTCTTATCTGTGCACCGGTTACTCGCGGATGCAGACTCGTCCCTGCAGAAGGCGACGCGTGCTGCCATACGAAAATACGTTCGCGCACTGGACGACGGCCAAGGAACGGGTGATAGAGTGGGTGAGTTGGCGCGGGTACTGCGGGAAGAAGGAAAGAAGCAAGAAGCGGATGAGTTGGCTGGGATGGGGGTGAAGTACTGGCCTGGGAACGGGCAACTGCAAAAATACATTTCGGCAACGGAAAAAGGGAAGGATTCGGAGACGTAGTCAGCGGACTAGTCTGGAGTAGTACACAACCAAGCATACCCTGCATTCGAGTCGAGTCGTCTGTCAAACCCCCTTTAGCGGAGTGAGCGCCACCAAGCTACACCGCTACGGCTTTATTCAAGAGTATCGTGAGATGGTGCCACGGCAGAAGGTGTCAAACCACGTCAGCTGCATGTGCGCCTGAGCAACGGCGGTGGTGCTGTGGCAGGCAGCTCCCCCGCAGACAGACTTTTGTTAGTCGTCGCTGGGGCCGCGCCTGGAAGACTTCTTGGCACTGTGGTGCTTTTTGGACTTGATGCGGCGCTCGTTACTGGATTTTTGGCTGGCGAGCTTATCAGCTTTCGGGCCGTCGCCAGGGCCGTCGGATTAGAAGACGTACAGATGTTGGACACGCAGCACCTGGTCTGGCGACGTCTCGGCGGGCACGGCGTCACGGGCGGCCTGGACAATGGCATCGAACAGGCGGCGGTAGCAGCTGCGCGCATTGTCGGACTGCTTGCGACTGTCGTCGGCGTGGACGACGAGGCATCTAGACTTTGGGGCGAGGTAGCGGGACCGTTTGATCTCGCCGTGGATTGCTGCAGGGACGTGGGGCAGCAGAGCGTCGAGGGGCACCTTCAGGGTGGCTTTGGAGTGGACTCTGGGCGCAACGGGTTAGCGCAGCGCGGGCGGCGTGTACAATAATATTAAGCCTGGGTCATTTACTTGTTCACATTCTGCCCGCCAGGGCCCGAAGAGGTGCTGAAGGTCAATTCGCCAATAGTGTCGAGAGGGATCGTCTGTGCATGCAGCGCCGCGAGCCACGCTCGAGCAGCGTCCAGGCGCCCGCCGTGGTCGGCGCCGTCGCGCGACGAGCCCGTGGCATAGCAGCATCGTGTCGGCGGGGGGAAGGCGGGGCGAGCAGCGACAGTGAGGCGGCGCTGCAGACGCAGGATGGGCATCATGGTGGCTGGCCGCGCAGCTTGCAGGCAGCGCGCAAAGGGCCGAGGACAGATTGGTTTGTCAAGATGAAATCATGCAGCGCCCGCAACCGCGCAGTGTCCATGGCACCCTGGCGGAGCGGGTCCCGGCCGCTAAAAAACACCCATCACGTGTCGAAGCTTAGCATTCGCAGTGCGCCGTTCCAGCCTTCGGCGGGCTCGACGCCGAGTCCCAACAGCTGCGCGACCACTTGATCACGACTCCTCCTCTTCTCCTGCGTCGCCTTGACCTCACCACCACCTCGCCGCTTGCCCCGTCTGCCAGGCTCGCCCGACGCTCCCGTGCCTCGTCCACGGCCTGCCAGCCTGCCCGCCTGCCAGCCGTCTCGTGCACCGCTGCGCGTCCTGCCCTTCCTCTTCCAACTCCCACATCCGACCTCCCTCCATTCCACCCAGTAGCCAAGCCCCGCCACCAGCTTCTTCACCACGTGCACCACTCCTCTCTCACCCTCCCTCTGTCCAGCCCTTGTTGCGACGGTGCGTTTCGTAGATGCTTTGAGTTGACCCAGTCCCTTTTTCGCCCGACGCCTGCTCTCTGCCAGCCTTTGCGCCCTGGCCCGACAGTCTTCATGAGACCCAACTCCAGTCCGCCCCAAGAAGCTGAGCACATACGGCACCAGTCGCTGACGCCAGAGAGCCCGCGTCCCCAGAACGTCCCGTCGCCCGCCAACATTCCAATTCTCGTAGAGCACATGGATGCGACCTATAATGATCTCTCCCTCCAGCACGCTTCCAACACGACCGCGTCCGCTCCCTACTATGCCGACCCCGCGTCGGCCGCCGCCTACCAACACCTGACAGGAGGAGCAGCAACAGCAGCAGTCCCCGGCGGTGGAGAGGGCGCGCCATCAGGATATGCCCAGTCAACGGGCTATGGCGCCAGCGGCAGTGGCGGAGCCAGCGGCAGCACCAGCACCATGGGTACGCAGGCACATGGTACCTCATCAATGCAGAATTTCACCACCCAGCACGCTGCCCCGGCTGCTGATGCGCCCCAAGCGCAAGGTCAACATGTTCCCTCTGCGTACCCATACTCCCATGACAGTGCCTATGCCGCTCAGCAAGCGCCCCCTCAGTCAGCCCAAGGCGCTCACTACCAGACTGAAGCGCGCAATGGGCCCAGTGTTGACGTTCAAGCCCTGTTGGATTCTCTGACGCCCGCTGCGACCAGTGCCAACCTGGGCCAATATGCTGCTCCTCACATGTCCACCCAGCCAGCGCAGCCACAGCACAATGTCTCGTCGTTGCCAGCCGCTGCCAATCTGCCGGCTCGGCCGCCCACGCAAGAACAGCCCGCTACGCACCCCAACTATGACCCCAAAGATGATATCAGATCCCATCATCCGCAGAACCAGAGAGTGCCCAATGCACAGCAGAGAGGTAGTGGAGCTCACCAAGCCCTGAGCGCCCAAAGCCAGGACTTTGCGGGCATGCAGACCCAGACTTCCAATGCGCCTGGCCAAGCCCAGCAGCAGCAAACCCAACGCAACATAACACCTGATGACGAGGATCAGCGATGGCCGCCAGAAGTGAACAGGAGATACGAAGAGTTTTTGGAGCAGGAAAGGAAGTTTGTGACCGAGGGACAGTGGGATCAATTCCCAATGGGCTCTCGTCTCTTCATCGGTATGCCAGGATTATTCGCTGAGCAAAATAACCATCTGACTCTCTCAAAGGCAATCTTCCCACAGAAAAAGTGACTAAGCGCGACATTTTCCATCGTTTCTACCGCCATGGTAAGCTTGCACAGATATCAATCAAGCAAGCATATGGCTTTGTCCAGTTCCTAGATGCAGAGTCATGTCGAAGAGCACTAGAGACCGAGCAAGGCCAGGCAGTACGTGGAAGGAAAATGCGTATGTCCACTCAAAGAGAAGCCAGCAACAATGGGAGCTAAGCTAACCATTGCAGACCTCGAGATTTCCAAACCTCAGCGGAACACCAAAAAAACTGATCAACCGATCTCCGCTGCGCGCCGACGTTCGCGATCGCCAGATTATACTAGGGGTGGCACAGGGCCCGTCAGGGATAATCGCTACGGAGGGCATCCCAACTCCATGTCACCTCGAGACAGGGATCGACGTTTCCGCGACCGGGATGATTACCGACCAATGCGATCGCCCTCGCCCCGGGGTCCTGGTCGGGGCATTAGATCTCGAGACAGGAGTCGCGATAGGTTCGACGCGCGGTACCGCAGCAGATCAAGGACGCCCCCTCGCCGCCACAGAAGTCCCTCTCCGCGTCGCGATTACACAGAAGACGGGCTGGACCTTCGCCGTCGACTGCCACATGAAGTCCCCGATATTCAGATCCTCGTGCTCAACGAAGGTCTGCCCCGGTACGTCCATCTGAGATACTCCGAGTTGACAATCATATTAACATTGCATTAGGGATTTCATCCGTTATGTTGAGGATACTTTCCGCTCCCAGAATCTCCGCAGCAATGTTCTCATACTAAGTGGCCGTTTCCCTGAGCCAGCCGTGGTTCGAAGACAGATTCTAGAGGGCGTTTTGGCTATTGTTAGGCTCGACACCACAGGTCTGACCAAGGGCAAAGTCAGCGTCCAGATTTTTGATCGGCGCGCAGGTGCTAACAATGTCCAATTCAACGGTGAGCAAAATTTTTTTTGGGGGGAGTCTTCAGGGCCATGCTGATATGATCCTCAGAGTATGCCGATCTGGACCCGACAACAGCTGGGCTTCTGGTCAACAACGCCAAACAAACCCAATCCCGCTCGACCTTACCGCCCACCACTTCGTACTTTAATCAGCCCATACCGCCCCATTTCTCCAACCCGAACAACGCGTTCCCACCTCTACCGGCCAGCCAACCCAACATCTCCAATCTGATTGCTTCCCTTGATGGCGCTAGCTTGTCACAGTTGCTCGGTGCAATGTCTGGCAGCAACATGACCCAGAGCGCGCAGCCAGGAGCCAATCAGGGGCTCAATGCGGATCTTGCACGGTTACTCGCCCAAGTGCCCAGCCCAGCCCAAACACCAGGCTTTGGGCCGACCCCTCAGCCACACCTTGCGCAGTTGAACAGCCAGTTTCCTGCGCTCGCTTCCCTCCTTGCCAGCCAGAGTCAGGCGGTGGCTCCGCCTGTCCAGGCTCCCGCACAGTCTGGGCCTACGCCAGACATGAACGAAATCATGGCCCAACTGGCTCAGTATCAACGCTGAACAAGCCAGCCGCGCACGGAACCACAAAAGTTTAGATACGCAGGACGACCGTCTTCGAGCGTCCACCTCCAAAAATCCCCGACATTGCTACCAATTTCCCTGTATTGTGTACCGTTTGCGCTTGCAGTCGACATATGTAGACCCATTCCTCCAACTGCGCCATCCACACCTCCCCAACCCTAGGTTAAGCCATTGACGAGCCAGCTCATGAAGCCCACTGTAGCACCACCCGGATCCATTCTGCTAACGTTTCGCCCTCGCTCCTTACGATCCCATACAATCCAAAGGCCCTCGCGACATGCCCCTGCTCAACAGTATACGGAAACCATGCGACTCACCCTGGCAACATCAACGCCCCAGCCGCTCCACTGGCTCCTAGCGACCGTCCAACCCCAGCTAAACATACACTAAAAATTCCATGTTAGGCGCTTCCCAACCCAATCCTACACCTGCATTTGCAGGTCACCTGCTTTTTGTACGTTACTTCACGACGGCGGAATCATCTGTATTTTTTACTTTACCAATTCGGTTTCCATGTACGTTAGTTTCTTTATCATGAACTTGTTACCAATCGCGTTCGGAAAGGACGTATGAGGCGTTCCACTCTGACGATGTGATTATATACGGACTGGGAACTTTTCTTAGGCTTTTGGCGGCTGATGGGAGTTTTTTGGAGCGGTTTTTCTACGGATATGTTTTTCAGCGGGATCATTGGCGTCAAAGTGGAATTCACTGGGGATGCGGCTGCTGTGCCAACCATAGAGTGTATTCCAGACGATATACGTCATTCAGAATCAACTAGAATGATTTGAAGCAGTCTCGTCGTTTTCTATTATACAAAATCGCGTGTATGTGACGAAGCCATTGGTATGCCCAGTCGGGACTAGCGGACACGCGAGGTGTGATGACATCGTGACAGTAGTCGGTGTCTTGGCGTATTTTTGATGCCGCGGATTGGAAACGTTGCGATTAAAAGGATTCGACAATCAACGATTCTGTGAACGTTTCGCGACCCGCTTTTCTCGTATTGTACAGGAGCCGCGATGAAACCCCGGCCGGTGTTTTCCACCTTCATAATACCTTCTCAACCGCATAGCGCCTTTGCGAGTCTACCACGTCATGGGTTCTTGCATACGCGGATTGCTACGACAGCACTGAGCTGTCAGCCGTGGTATCAGAGGCCATCATATACCACACAAAGAGCCAGTTGTGGGAAGACATTCGGTGCGCCAATCAGACAATATGCGTCGGCAGCATCGGTGAAGAAGACAGGTCGCAATATCGCAGCAGCGCCTCCGCCATTGAGCAAGGCCAACAAGACGAAAGCACCCACGAAGACAACCTCCTCACCACCTTTACCACCGGCACGGAATGCTCCATCTTCCACCCTTCCTCCAGCGCCATTGCCTGCGTCGAAAAGCACCACCGCTACAACTCTGCGAACCAATGAGAAACTCAATCTCCCGCCTACTGCATACGCCCCTGAAATTTCCGTTCCCGCACGAAAAGCAGACCAGAATTTCATCAAATGGCTATGGAGTGCTGGCCGCGCATATCTCTCTTTCTACAAAACGGGTATATCCCACGTCCGACAGACCGCGAAACTGGCCAAGACATTGCGCAAAAAGGCTGCTCAGGGTTCAAGCAAAGACATGAGTGAAGTCCTGACCAGGGCAGAGTGGCAGCTTGTAAGGAGAAGTAGAGCCGACGTGCTGAGGCTGCCTGTGTTTGGTGTTTTGATGTTGTTACTGGGAGAGTGGCTGCCGGTTGTTGTGTTGTACCTCACGCCCGTGATCCCAGAGGCATGCAGAATCCCGCAACAAGTGGAGCGTGCGTTACGGAAACGAGAAGACAAGCGCCAAGATCGTCTGCGCAAGATTGGTCTAGATGCCATGCGCCTGTTGAGCAAAGACCGTCCGTCTACTGCCGCTACCTCGTCCTACGATCCTTCCTCAATGACACTCGCCAAGGGCCAGGCGGCGCTAAATGGGAAGAACTGGCAAGATATGACGCTCTTTGAACTCTGTCTCACTGCTGCACAACTGGATTGCTATCCCGCGCTGTTCGACTGGGTACCTCTTACGCCGCCAAAATGGCTTCTGCAGAGGAACGTGAGGAAGAAGATGGAGTACCTAGAGACCGATCGTAAGCTCATTGACAGGGATGGAGGCCCGACTGGCCTCAATGCAGAAGAGGTAAAGAGGGCGTGTGTGGACAGAGGGCTGCCGGTATTGGGTAAGAGAGAAGATGAGCTACGCAAGGCTTTGGCGGTGTTTTGGATGGAAAAGAAAGTTTGAAAAGAAGGGCAAGATGACAAGAAAAGAGGTGGTGAAATAAGATCATGACTGCACAATGTTTAGCAAGATGTATAGACGAGGTTTAGATTTTGGCTGTTGTTGCTTCAAGAGTGACGCCGTACATAGAGGAAAAATATACCCGTGTTTCTTCGTTTTATGCGTGTCAAATGTGGGCCCGTATTAGTGTTAGAAAAGTCAATCGCAGCTCTCAACCTCTCTCTCTCTCTCACACACTTATACCAAGCTCCCGTCTAAAATATGGCAAGATACAGCAGTAAATACTGGGACTCTCGAAGAAAGCATAATAGCACTACTATTTGCGAACAAAAAACTCACCTACATATGTTTCAAGAAGTGCAAACGCACCCTCGATTGTCTATACTGTCTTTGAAAAACACTGGTGTTTGTTTCGTCCAGGCACATGTGCATAAATACCACAACATTCCTCTTCTCACCATCAAGCAATCTTCTCCTCTCCGCGGTCGGGTGGGCCTCCTAGCATCGACACTGGGTGGTGGTCAGGGACTAACATACAGAGCATAGCTGACACATAGAAAAGAGACTACCACCTGGTGTCTTACTACTACAGGGTTTGCTAAGCTAGGAGGGCGGCTGTTCGAATCTGGACGGTCGTTGGAGCAACAGATGTGGAGAGGTGGGGATTGCTTGATTTTTTGCTTTTGTTGTTGGTTTTACGCTCCTTTTTTCGGAGTGAAAAGAGATGTGTTGTTCTATATTTGCTCTCCAGACTGCCTAGTTACGGGTCGTCCCTTTATCTTCTAAGCTCGATCCTGTATCACGACATGGCATATACTCAATAAGGTAATATTCTGGGAAAAGCATTGAAAACTGTACAACATAGGGCGTGTGGAAACAAAAAGGAAAGGCACGGGCTTTGGGGATGGTGTGACATGCATAGGGCGTGCGCGCGCACAACAAGATGGAACAAGTACATGTCTGCCTACCTATTCGAGGAACTTGCGAATGGGTGTTGAATACTGCATTAGTCAAAGGGCGTGGGTACTGTACAAGTGTGTCTGTATGTGTGACGTGGTGGGATCTTAATGGGACCATTTGCTCCTCGTCCATTGGCTTTTCTTGTGATGGTCAGCGTGCCAATGAAGTGTGGAGATAGGTATCAGTGCCGATGGGGAAGAGGGGCTCTCGCTGGCAGTGGAGATAAGACAGGATTCGACTGAGCTCTTCTCGATATCTAAGCGCCTCATGATTCCGATTAGAGGAACAAGGTTGGTTGCCGTTGTTACCGCGGACCAGGTCTTGGACTGGTACTCAAACGTTAGCAATAGGTGGTCACAGTAGGAGCGTACCCATTGTACTAGTATTTGCAAAAACATCCAGCGGTGCCAGCACATTCTGCATCAAACCACCCAGCTCAGATTTCAAGTCACGACAGCTGGCTGGATGTTCGTTGGTGTTGCACCTGCAAGCGCCAGGCAGGCTACGCCCAAAATAGACTCGGTGACGCACTAGCCTAACGCCGGTGAATCTCCGGCGACACGTCGGACTTGATGCGAACAACCGACCATCAACAACCAGTTTGCGCCTCTCTACACAGCCCTTGGTAGCCTTTGTCGCTGGGGAGGATGATTCTGGCAAGAGACCCGCGACTACGACATGGAATTTGAGGTGTCGTATGATCTCGAGAATGAGCAACAGTTCTGGGATGGTAAGTGAGAGAAAGGCCCAGCGTATTGTAACCCCACCAAACGAGGCCTTTCAACTAACTCGAGCACCCGCAGAACTCGACGACATTGTGTCTACGCGCTGCCACCAGCACGAGATAATCGACAACTCGCTGCGATCCTTTCTCAATGTCACTACCAACTACAAGTGTACGCTGCTGCTACTGCTGCGCCCCGGAGTCCTTGACGTGATTCAAGACGTTGACCCCGAGTAGCCGATTACCTTCAAACCGACTTTAGCATTGCGAAATGTATATTCCGCATGCTCGAGGGCGAGCTCTTTGCCAAGAACAAGGCATACGTCCGGCGGCAGATTATATACTGCTTGTTACAAGTACGTGGGCAACACATCAACACATATACGCTCGGATAAGAGCATACGATGCTGAGTAGGTGTGCACGAGGCTGACATGGATGCAGGAAGATGACAATCCCACGCTCCACATAGTCGCCGCCTTTCTCCTGTACGACGGTCGAAATAGCAAGGATGACGAGGTCTTTGAGATGATGCATTCCGAGGGCACTTTTCCTAGGCTGGTCGAGCTCGTGCAGAAGGAGAGTGTTCAGCAGGAACCGCAGTTGCATCAGTTGCTGCTTCAATTGCTATACGAGTCGTCGCGTATTCAGCGGTTGACCTATGAGGATTTCAGTAAGTCGTCGATGTCAGCTTGGATCCCGCGGCTGGATGCACGTGCTAACGTTGTGGTATAGTGGCAGTGAATGATGCTTTCATTCTTTACCTGCTGGAGATTATAGAAGGTGCCTCGGACGACGCCGACGATCCCTACCACTATCCTGTAATTCGTGTCCTGGTGAGTCTATCCCCAGAAATCTCGAGTCTAAAGATTGACCGTGAGAACAGCTGGTTCTCAACGAGCAGTACCTGGTAGCATCCACTAGTCGTTCCAGTGATGGACGGACTGGCTTGACGAACCGAGTTATCAAAGCTATATCGACACACGGCATGACTTACAAGACGTTTGGGTGCAATCTGATTCTCCTTCTGAACCGGGAGTCGGAGACGTCCCTTCAGCTCCTTATCCTCAAAGTGCTTTACCTTCTCTTTGGCAATCCCTCGACAGCCGAATACTTTTACACCAACGATCTCCACGTGCTAGTCGACGTCATTCTGCGGAACCTCATTGATCTCCCTCATGACTCGGCTGCTGCCAACGCGTTACGGCATACGTATCTCCGGGTTCTCTATCCGATACTTATGCACAGCCAGATCAGCAGACCGCCACACTACAAGCGCGACGAGCTGCTGCGTCTCCTCCACCTCCTTGTATCGAGCGGCAACCATTTTGCACCCGTGGACGAGACCACTGTACGACTTGTGAATCGATGTACCAGTGTGGAATGGCTCCAGCCTCCAGCCACCGACGGCGGTACCCAACAGTCTCCTGTTGACCAAGTGGCCAATGGTCAGAAAGAGTACGCACGGAGAGCATTGGGTATGAATGTACAAGGCGGTAACGAGAGTTCGACTAGCGTTTTGGAAATTGCAGGTCACACGGCAAAACCTGGAGTACAAACGCCCAGCATGAAGAAGCAAGCGCAGTGATGTGTAAGAGCCTACGGTTGTTTGGGAGAAGCGTCATGTCAAGTGTTTTTTGATCGTTTAAGGGTAATACTTCTTTTCCTTGCAGTGAGTCTTCAGCGTAAAGTTGCCTTATCAGCGAGTTGAGATATCCACTTGAATTATCGTTGCTAGTGTAGTCATGGAAATGAGAGTGTCGTTTTCTCCTCTGTACAGTATGTCAAGCTTTTGATCTGGGGAATAGAGGGGTCCCAGCAAGTCTAGCGGTTCTCCCCTTTGTCTCTGAGTTAAGACCTCGTCGGTCACAAGATGCGAGTCCCAGAAGCAGTGTCTCTCCGCTAGAAGGATCGACATGGCGGAACAAGTTGCGCCAAGTCCTCGCCGCGCGGCGGACATGATCATGTATGCAACCCTTCGGGTTAATCTTGCTCGCCGTCTCTACCCAAGATCCACCGGTCCCATGTATAGAGAGAGATATCACTACACCTCCTATCTATGACTTAGTACAGATGACAGTTTCTCCGGGAGAGGGTTTTCCGAAAGTAACTTTTGCGCTCTAGAAAAAGCGCGACGCTACTAGAGAATGTGACCTTTGAGACTTATCTTGGCTTTAGCTTTCCTCGCCCTTGCCGCTGTTTCTGACAGCGAAGGAGACTGCTGCTTTGGTTGGATGTCCTGTGTTGCGGTCTTGTCCGACAGCGCCATCTGGACCCCCCTTTTTCAAAGCTTGGTTGTTGGAATATAGCGGACGCTTGGTAGAGATATTTTTCTTGATCAAGATGGTCTGTGTTAGTAGGTGGGGATTGGGACTGGAGAGAGTGGGTGTGGGGATAATGGTCATATGGGAGTGAGTGGTTTTTCATTAACTGTGAGTTGTCGCAAGTGCCAAGATCATGAGGCCCCCATTGTGGTGGTGAATGCTTTCCTTGAGATTTATCTATATTCCGTGTTGTATGAAAGGCTGATGATCTATCTACATACATAATGCATTACATGTTTTGGACTGCACGTGTAGTTTGTGTGAGTGAGTGATTGCAAGCCAAGAATCGGATAACATCGAAGGCATTACAATCTATCAAACAGCTGTTCGATGACGCTAGGATCTCATTGCACCGTATGGAATCCTAACCGAATCTTGGGCAGCACCACCATCGTCGATGGAATCGGTGGTTCACTATCGCTTCCCAAACGGTCGGTACCACGAATCAGTGAACCGCTTTTCGTCACAGCTTGCATCCCGCTTTTCTCCGCGCTGTACCAATGATCATGAATGAAAGCGTGTCTCTTGTGACCATCGGAAGGTGGGGAATATGGTGTATTCCGTACACTGTTTTGTGCCAAGGATGTACACATGATCGGAGGAGAGAAGGACCCTACCTCACACACGAATCGAGTTGAAAATTAGCAAGGTGCTCTCTTCTCCCACGTCTTAGTAATAAGACCCAAGACTCTTGAACAAAGCATGGACTTTTTTCTGCACCGGCACGCCAGTGTTCCGGGACCAATCAACAAAAAAGAAACATCTCTTTGCCGGATTCACACCACGTTGCGATGCATGACTTGGTACACTCATAAATTGACATACAGATGTGTCCTTTATACTCATAGCCAAGGCAAACGACATGCCTGTTTAGCAGCTAGGTACATGCAAAAAGGAGTCTGCAAGTGCTTTGATCCCTTACCCTTACGCATATCTCGAATCCCCATCACTACTTTCAATAGGTTTGAGAACTGAATATGAGGGATGTACGAGCGCAGATACACAGACTAGTATCACAATCAGTCGCAGCGACTTTGGGAAGGAACTTTTGATTCTATATTTGTGCAACCCGTAAACTGATGCTCAACCCATTATCGAGGAGCTCCCTGCGCTTACGTTGTCTCGAAAACAAGGTGCCTCTCTCGTGAACAAGACGTAATCGTAAGTGAAGGGGAAGCGCTCAACGTGTCCTCCTACAAGCGAAAGAAATGTATGTGATAAAACAGAAAAGATTAAAAGAATCGCGCTAAATCCATCAACAAACTCTGTGTGCTCGTGAATAGTCATGTCTCGTATCGAAAAACGCTCCACAAACAACACAAGTAGACACCGTGAAGAGAAAGCCAAAGAACAAACGGGGAATCATACGAAGAGAAGATTTTTAAACCATACTGCCTTGTGTGTTGGAAAGATTCTCGGAAGACACCTCTCGCGAGGCTTCGTTGCTGGGCACACGAGTGGGAGCTTGCGACAACGGATCAGGTGATGACTCTGCGCCATTGCTGTCCCTTCGCTTCTCGCTTGTGCCGGCTTTGCTTAGTGTGCGCATGATAGCAACTTTAGCATGCTCTCCGTTGACGCATGGAAGATTCCATCGGGCCATGACCATGCAGAAACAAGAGATCATCAAATTAGTACCGGACCACATTTGCACTGTGATATAGGTCTGGTACTCGGTGATGAGGTGTCCAGCAATGATAGGACCAGTGAGAGCTGGGATGGCAGCAAACGTGTACATCATGCCAGTCCAGTGACCGAGCTTCTTCTTTGCGAAGTGAGTGGTGCCTGGCGCAGTGTATGAGCAATTAAGAATGTTGCCGATGGATGCTGGAGGAAGGCCAATGACCATGCCAGAGAAGACACCAAACACTACGCAGAATGCGATAGCGGCACCCTCTGATCCAGCCTGAGACCAAAGCACCAATGCTAACAGAGCAGCAGTGAACTGCGAGCCAATGTGCATATTGACGGCGCCAAGTTTGTCCGAGAAATGAGCGAGCAACATGCGTCCGATGGTTGAGGCTCCGTTCAGGATGACCAGAAGCCAGAACGTTTGTAAAGGCCGGTCAGTCGGACTGGTCGGAGTGATTGGGGTGGTTCTCGATTCGCGAGTGCCGAACCCGCGTACTGATGCCCACTGAACGATGTTAGTCGATGAAACGGCTATTGGGATAGGGATGGACGTACCTCCTCAAGGTTGAAGAAAACAGGATAGAAACCAAAGAACATGAAAGCAATTGCAGCGGTGAACCAACACCATGCTTTGTTGCGGAATGCCTCAACGTCGACCCAGGTCCTGATGTCGCCCCAGGTCTTTGGTGTGTGATGCTCGTGAGCCGGATCTGGGGTGCAGAAGATGAACGAGAAGATACATGTCACCGATGTTACAGTCGCAACATATCGTACGGCGTTATTGAACCCAACAGCCTCGATAAGGTAACGGAGGATGGTGGGGTAGATCACACCAGCCACACTGGCACCACAGGCAACGTAGCCTACAGCAAGGCCTCTGCGCTTAGGGAACCATGTGGAAGCAACTGAAACCAAGTTAATGCGAATGTCACTGTGATGGAATGGCTATTGCTTACCTTGAGAACTAGATACAAAGAATGTCGCCATTCCGAGACCGACAACGAAGCCCTGGGTGACCCAGATAGTGCCAAAATTTGCCATCGCTTCAACGTCGCTGGGGTGCACAACACTGAGCATGAAGAGACCGAAGGGTACGAGAAACGTGCCACAGCCAATCACCTTACGAAAATGACCAGCATCTAGCAGTCGACCAACGACATTCGAAAACAAAAGCACAAGTGCGGACTGGGTTGATCCGACCAAGTTCAGCTCAAGCTGATCGACCCCTCGTAATGAGTAGCCGACGTAGTACGAAGACCAAGTGCCATAAGCGTTGACAAGACCCCAAGAGTTGAACATGAGCAAGAAACAACCTAACAGGCATGCATAGGCACGCCATGATCGTGGCCATTCCGGCTCGTCCAATGCATCGGGGCTTTCGTTTCGCATAGAGTTGGTAGCAGTTGGTGCTTCCGAGAGTGGTAGCGTTCTCTCACTGGGCTTCCAGCCCTGCTTGTAGGGGAACTGTTTGATCTTCATCATGACTGCTGTTCCTGGAGTCCTGGGTTGGGAAGGGAAAGCGGCAAGTGTGGACTGAAGTAAGGAAGGCGTTGACGTATGTGAGAAGGTGCTCAACACAGCTACTGCGTGTTGGAGGGGAGGCGCTCAAGTGCGCACACTAACAGTGGGATGGTACAGTTTGACCAAAAGTCAAAGCGGTGGAGGAAGATATAAGTACAATACAGAGGGAGCCAGTCATGGGTGTTGGACAAGGGCCTAAGGCACCGACTGACCAAGGGTTCCTTCGCGGCTCCACAACTGCTGAGCACAAACGCAACTTCCTTGTAGCTTGTGGCTGACTTTTTCCATAGTGACGTGGGCATCAAACAAACCGGCCGTGTAATGGTGGGATGAATGCCGTCACGCACAAGCACCGCAAGGGTGAAGGACCAAGAGAAGCCAAGACACACGGGCTTTGGGACTCCGCCGGCAGCAGGGTATACTTCATTACCTTGATGGAGAGGCTTCCGGCGTGGTGCGGCCCAAAGCTCGAGCCATTCAAAATGTTGATCTCGTGGTAAATGATCTGCGGGCGAGGATATTCCGGCACATCCTGTGTTTGGGCTTCCACGCGGCCGATTTTTGGAGCGAGGCGATGCCATCTACAACACCCGACAGGAATGTTTCTCCCACTTTGCTATTCACAACCTGACTCGTCAAATCGTCTTGGGCGCCGCCGCTAATTCATTTCTACTGTGCACTACGCTCAGCGGTCTTACATGATGTAGGGTGCAGCTAACCATGGTACGTACATTGTGTACCTATGCCACAGTCCTCTTTGTAGTTGTCAAGTTTACTTGCAGGTTGTGCACCCTCGGTCTGTTCCACAGAACAAACATGGCGTGGGCGTTCTAGAGAGTCTGATAGGGGTTGAGGCGCCAAACAAGGTTGGGTTGGATGGCGGAGCGGGCTGTTTACGCTTGGCAGCTTGTCAGCGGGAGGCTCGAAGATGCGGCTCGATTGGATCGGTAGGGTACACAAAGGCCAAGAAGTGCCCAAGAAATGATGCACAAGTCCGCCTTGGCCCGGTCCACTTATGTTGCCGGGGTACAAGATGAGTATTCTGCAGGTATTACCGCTGAGGCCACTGGAGCTCTGGGCAGCATCAGCACATGAGCATATTCAAGCCTAGTAACATGCAATCAAGCTGACCGAGTCCATCAACATGCGAAACACCCAAAAAGAATACGGTCCAGGCGGCAGGACATCTCTCAGCGGAACATACAGGAAACACGCTAAATCTGGAGGCGTAACAAGATCGGCGGCCCGGTGCGGCCTGTTGCTTCGTTATCTTAAGTTGCAGCACAGCCACAACCGCACCGTATGTACGCCTAGGGATCGACACCTAGGGGTGTTTTGCCAAGCATCAAACCGAAGTAGTTTGTGCCCCACGCTACACTTCGATACTTTGTTCTTCCGCACAACAACAGCAAATAACCAACGACTAGCGACAGGCCTATGACGACAATGAACGCGTTTGTTCCTCTCTCATGGGTCTGGGCCCGGTTGCGTACGGGACAATTACAAACTGCAGGGAACTCTGTACCGTACGTCGCAATGACTAGTTGAGCGATATACAGTACCCCCTTGATTGGCTAGCAGGAAAAGGCCCACATGATGTTGGCCGACGGCGCGGTATATGGACTTAGGAGTTCCGAGAGAGCGTGGAGTTTAATGGGGGAGGCAATGGAGAGCATAGTAAGTCTGGAGATCAGCGCCGCTATGCTGAGCGAGTTTGGTTTGCCAAGTCTCATTTTCTGGCCGGATAATTACGCGTTCAGGAAGCTTTCGCATAGAAACGTCCCGATCGAGCCTTGTTTTTGTTTCGAGACGAGCCCGCGGCATGCTTTCAAGCGTTACGTGGAAACTGTTTCTAGCCCAAGATCGTCCTAGGTTCCCGCAGATCTTTTGCTTCGAGAATCATAGCCCATATGCCGAAGCAACCAGTTGCTCTTCCCGCAGCGGGCAAACGTTGTACACGTCGTGCGGAAACACCGTTATCTTGCCCAGATCTTGTGCGTCGCGCTGTTTCGTAACACTCGGACGTGGGCGTTGCCGCGATGGGGGTCACTTGGCTGTGTCACCCTTCATGCGACTGAGGCTAGTCTCTTGAGATGATGGCGAAGCATATGCAACCGCCTTTTCTGGACCCATTTGCTACGTCAGGGATGTCCCACAGTAGGTCTCGTGAGATGGACGCCTCTGGGCATTGGTGGACTTGTGCGGCTTCCTCATAAAGCGATCCCGGTGCCAGATGTTGCACCGTAGATGATATCATGCAGCCTGGGTGGCGGTGAGCAGATTGTGCAGCGATTCATCAGATCTGAGTCCTTCATGCGCGGCCGACTCATTCTGCGTACAAGGCATCAGTGACACCGGTGAACAGATCCCTGTGGCAGTTCACACTAACCATTCAATCACACGGATGCCATGTAAATGCCTCTGGATGGTTAGGCAAAGAATGTATCTCTTCGATCCAGATTGCTTTGTTCCGCCGAGTGTTTTCAAGTGTATGTTTAGATTTGTCCAGTTCTACCGTAAAGACGGCAGGAAAGACCCGGCCCTGATATGTATGTATCCAGCGGCTTGGATTCAATGTGTTCATGTACAGCATGCCAGAGCAGCTTCAACTAAACCAGCCTCTCAGTAGATGGCCAACGCATGATGGTTTACAGACTTACCGAGGTCCAGCCGGTGACAGAGTCTGAACGCAGGCCCGAGCTCTTGTATCCACAAGAAGAAAGTTTGTTCGTTGTGAACGCGAGACAGATTAGGTGTAGTATCAGGCAATCAACCCCCCGTTTGTGAGTTCGTCGGCCAGCATAGCACCCGGCATACCTAGCTCCGGGCTGCACGTGACCTTGCCAAGATCATATCTCAACACCAAACAACACATGAAGATGTTGTCTCATCTCCGGTTCTCAAAGTACATTTCAAAAGGGTTCATGGGACCTTGTTCGTGTACCACCAATCGCGCAGTGGTAATAACAGACGAATACGAGCGGAACGCCACAAGGATCGACCAGGGGCGAACTCTTGGGGCTTTGTGCAGTTTCTGTTTGTCAAGATTAAGCCACTCGAGACCCATCTTCTGGGCGCGATCCCGCACCCACAGAGGCACAGGTTTAGGTCAGAAGACCCCAGGGCGGAGCGGAATCTTGGACCCAGGAGTTCCATTGGAGCGGGCTGGGATGTTTTGCTCTCTCCAATCTTACGACAAGACATAGTAAGGCCGAATCATCTGTGGCGTTTCACCGCGGAAGCTGTACCGATCCGGGACGGCGCACACAACCTTGTACTTGGAAAGCACCAGCCCTGGGTACGACAGCGCTGAGAGCGAGGCGAATCGGGTCGCTATAGCTTAACACGCGCTGACTGGAGGCGGAGCGGAAAGCCCAGCATTTGCCCATGGCGTTTACCCGAGTCGCGCTCAACAAAACACCACGCGGCGCAGGGATAGCATCGACATAGATAAGCGTCGGTGATATGCCTGCAGGTTGGGCAGCGGACTGGCTCGCTGGGCTTCTGACGTAGCCCACGTTGTCCACAGGGCCAGAGTAATGGGCTTGCCGACGTGCGTAGCCAAGAGGCTGCCCAAGCGCCATCAGGGTAAGAGAAATGACATTCTCGCAAAAAAGGAAATTGAGGGCTTGCACAGCCAGGACTGGGCAGACACTGGGGCGAGCGAGGAGATGGAGGAGGGTCGCTTGAGTCAGAGGGTGTCTCCAGATACGCACCCACCAATGCCTGTGGGCAAGCACCTCTCCCACTCTTGGATTTGCTTTTCGTCCGGCAACATCTGCCGTATTTTGCATCGGCTTTTGTCATGGTTTGCTCTTTCATGCGCACATCCGGAACAAGCAAACCCCGAGCCAAACATCCCATGAATGTGTCGTCACACAAACGAAAACAAAGTCTGGGTTTGTCGTTCTGTCGTGCTTTCCTTTTTTTTTTTGACAGCTGGAAAGACCAGGCTCGCTACCATGTACGAGCGTGCTTATCATAACAATACGCGCGTCACGCATGAGCCTGACGGAGAAACGTAGAGAAGAGCGCGTGGCCTTGTAAGTGTATTTACGTGGCGGCGTTCACTTCGTGTATTGATGAATTGTTGAGATGTAGGGACATAATTATGTCGTTCCGAGTGGATAAGACGGCGCTGTTCTACCAATTCCTGTTGCGTAACTCTTATACACGTGCATATCGAATTAAAACTCGAATTCATCGAGAAACGTAAAGGTAATGCCAATCATGTCGAGAGAGGCTTTCAGAACAAGAGGCAGACAATGTGGATATGGAAGTTGCTGAGCAAGCTTAATTACTAAGACGCACTTTCTCTTATCTTCTACTTCATTCTTGACGACTTGACACTTGATCTTCCATGACTCTATCTACTTCTATGTAGAAGAAGTAATATTAGTGAATCGTCTCCATGACTTTAACAACTCATCTGTATTAGGATCGTATCTTCCTTTCTCAGTGAGGAAAACAAGAACCTCGTCAAAGATGCTTTACTACTCAGATAATCCGTGTCTCATCCAACCTATGCCGGGTTTTCAATTGCGATAATGCGCACTGGGTTGAGCCACGGATCCCTTCAAGCCATACGTACTACTTGCCTGATGATTTCCTGTAAAGCACCTCATGTGCTACTCCCCACAATCAACTCTGCATGATCAGTAGCTTCAGCAGTCTCAGTCTCAAACTTACTGCTCTTGAATCCACAACCCGACACGTCGAACAGCAACATAGATAGTTGAAGTAGTAGCCTAAATAGTTGAAATAATAACTCAAATAGTTAGTTGCAATAGTAACTGAGAAGCGCAGCAGCAAATGGCTACATCAAAAGTTCTTACACAAATTCCCTTCCATGTTGATAGCCTCCTTTCTCCATTCACTTCACCACTCGCAATACTATTTCGCGTCCATCCTTGACTGCTTGATTGCCAGTCGCTCTTTTCTCTTTCCAACCCAATGTGACAACCTCTCTTGCGTATATCAAAACATACACCGTAAAGCACCCGGTGTACCCACCATATTTCTAGATTTGGAAACAGTAAAGTGACTAACTAAATGTTTCTTCTCAGCATTCAAACTTGGACTCCAAAAAAGACTTGTTGTGAGACGCCTTGGGATGAGTCTCAAACTATCTAATCTAGCTCTACCAGAACCCCCAATACAATTCACCTACACTGTGTATATCCTTTATAAAAGTCCAATGCTGTGAAGAAGTTGTTCAACAACCATCGTCGACGACAACCCTTTTTTTCTCTTTTCATCGTCACTTTTCCCCCCTCAAACTCCTGGTAAAAGATACAGTGATGTAGTTTCAAACCGGCATCGACTGATGAGAAGGGTTATGGTATCATGCATTTGCTCGGATTCCTTATTACGCCTCATCCACCTTGGATGACTTCGTCTTCCACGGATATATGTGGTCGGCGGTTGAGAGGCAGCGGTGTCGATGCTTGGTTAGGGACGCAGGTGCGATTGTGTGTATTGCTGGCATTGAGTGTACTTGGGTAAATGAAGTAAGACGATTGAGAAGTTGCCTTGTCGCGCGAGCGAATGTTATGAGGGCATTGGGGATAATTGAGGATGTGTCAAGGGGCTGGAGTGAAGTGTGTTGTTCTTGGAGAAAAGAAGAGTAGGATTCTATAATTTTGCGCATTAGTATTTGTGCGCTCAGTTCATCCTTTTCTGCTATTGTTCCATGGGCTTATAGATGTGAATAATTTCCCAGCCATCCTAGACATGCTTGGGTCATGTCAAATATCGCTCTCGACCCTCGTGTACCAGAATCCTGTGTACTTGGAGCCGGTTTCCGATGCGCTCACTGGCGGAGTTTCGTGGCGAATAACGCTGCTTATGAAGGCCTCATGCTTATGTGGATTGAAGTTTAGATAACTAGCGAACAATTTTCTTACATAAATTATACACGGCCTTATCGCTTGCTGGTATAGTCTACTAGCATCTTCAGGGTTAGGAGACATGTGTGAGCTACGCTGTACCGTCCCGATCCAAAACAAGACTGGTCTTGGACATGGGACGAATGAGGAACATGCCGAACATATATGTGCTTACGACGATGACGTGGTATTGGTTGAACGACTAGAGTTGGTTTGAGTACTTACCCGGCGCACTGTTGTTGGTGCCGTGTGGGAGGTAATCAAGCGGGCTGAGAGTGGGGCAGAAGAGGATGGTGCTTATGGTATTGATGAGGATCAGCGAAAGAAGGGCTGTGTGAGTGATACAGTCTGCTTGAGCAGAGGGCGAACATGCGAAGAGGGTGGACGAGTACTGGGCAAGTACCCTGTTGGTATAGATTAAAGTCGGACGAGACGACTAACTGAATCCAATCGCAATGCCATATCATGTCTGATATCCATCATATCAAGATCACATGCACACGTCCAAGCACGTAAATATGTTATGACTTTATTTGTATCATTAACCTAGGCTGTCACCTTCTACCCGGCTTTCGCATCGCCCCTGGAAGCAGAGAAAACAGACGTTGTGCTCGCAGAACAGAAAAAGGCGAGCCCAAGAGATGGACTTCCGTGTGATATATAAGAAAACGCCGTTGGCTCCAGGATGAGTAAGGAAACGACACCACCCGTGGTAGTCCTCGAGCTGAAAGAGACCATGGAAAGTGAGACGGTGAGAGAGAACGGCAAAGGAAAGGACAAACAGCCGAGCTGCAGATGATGAGTAGCCGACGACGCATCAAATCGCTCAAAAAAAAAGAGAAGAGTACAACAAAAAGCCGAAACCCAGACACGCCGACCGTTGGTATACACGCTTGTTAGCTTGACGAGAAAAACATCTAGATGCCCTTGATGGCGACGGTACGCTCGCTGTTGAGCTTGTCGGCATTGCGGCTGTGGCTCTCCTTCTTGCAGTCCTCGAGGCCCTCGCACTTGTGGTCCTCGAGCATGCGGTGCTTACTGCAGTGGTGGCCCGTGCAGAAGCCGCAGTCGCCGACAATGGGCTGGGCGCGGTCCTTGCAGTCCTTGAAGGAGCAGCGGATCTTCTTGGGAGGCATGCCGCCGCGCAGGGGCAGGGCGAGGTGTAGAGTTGAGTTTGGGCCGATGGCGTAGTCGGACAGGGTTGTTTCTGGGGACGAGAGGTGCTTGCCGGCGTGGACTATGCGCAGATCCGAGGGCGAGTGCATGTTTGTGCGCAGGGCGAGGAGGGAGCGGAGGGTGCTTATCGACGTATTTGAGGGGATGGTGAGGGGGATTGCTGCGCAAAGTGTTAGTTTGTTGTTTGCTGGTGTTGGTGGTGATGGAGGGTGGTTGTGGTGGTGCAGGCACCATTCCGAGGCTCTCGGAACCACGGGGGGAGGCTGGCACGTACTGTTGCTGCCGGAGACGGTCTTGACGAAGATCTGCATCGTCTCTTCGGACTCGGAGCTGGAGGAGGCGATGCTGCTGATGCTGGCGGAGCGGGCCATGGTGGATTTGGGCGTGGGAGCGGTGGGCGAGGTGGTGGTGGTTGGGTTGAGGGTGGTATGTGGCGAGGGCTGAGTGATGGAGCGCGAGAGAGCGGGTGAGTGTCTGGTAGATAAAGGCAGTGATGTAGTCGACGAGGCGTGCGATGACGTGGGCGCGGCGAATCTGCGGCGGCAAGACGTAAGAGGGATGTATGTGAGGGCGAGGTGAGAGGGTGAGTAAGAGAGCAGACAGTGATGGCAGTCGAGCCGGGCAGGTGACGCAGCCGGCAGGCTTATAAAGACAGCACACGACTCGAGCCCGCCAGCGTTCGCACTGGCCCTGGCCTGCTCTCTTTCGCCTCCTCGCCGCCATGCAGGGCGGGTGCCACTCGCCGGCCCATGTCCGAATAGTCTTCCTCTTCCGGCCACAGTGAGGCGGGCAGTGAATGGCCGCGCGATGCGTCGACGGCCAGTACAGCGCATCCTGCGCACCGCCTGCACCCACATCCACACCCACACCCACACCCGCTGTGTCGCGTGTATACACATGCATCCGTCGAGCGTCCGTACAGCTCATCCTCGCCTCGCCTCGCCTCGCGCGACCTGCCCTCCGCTGGCCATGTGACACGTTTCGCCGCCCTGGCGACTTCATCGCCGCCCCTGGTACCTGCGACAGCAGCACCCACCGCCATCGCCCTTGATGCACCATGGCAGAGCCAGTGTTTGCGATTGCGCGACTGTGCTTGGCCGCCGTCTCACCCACGCCGCCGTCCCTAGACGTCGCCCGTCCGCCCCCCGAGTCCCGAGATATGCACGACGCCTAATGCTGCTCGCATACCCCAGCCCCAATGCTGTCATCGCCTGCGTCGTTCCATTGCAGGCGCCTGTGCGCCGCCCCACCCGCCCACCATCCCTGGTACCGGAACGCACCACCGCCCCCCAACAAGGTGCCCCCCAGCCCACGTCCATTGCCGTCGGCCTGCAATGTCACCAATGCCTTCTAGAATCCTTCCACCGCCACCCGACATGGGCGACTTAAGGTTTGCTGAAAAACAAAAATCACGGACATGGCCATTTTGGGCCGTCTGACAGGTGCCATTCAACGCCGCTGAGCATTATTGGTACATCGATTACACTGCCTCGCGAGAACCATGGTTCCCGCCCCAGTCAAGCAACATCGCCTCGCCGTCTAGACGCTGCACTAGAGCATGCTCTTGGGGAAGTTCTTCATCGCCTGCCGCACCCCCAGATCGCCCAGAATCTCCTCGGTGCCTCCCAAAATAGCATCGAACTTGTACGTCCGGTGGAACTGCTCAATCACTCGGCCCATGCCGCTCTGCGTCAGGCCGCGGCCGCCGAAAATGTTGACAGCCTCGTCGGCAATCTCGTGCGCCGACCGCGTAGCAAACGACTTGAGCAGCCCAATGGGGCCTCCCAGCAGCTTCGACTGCTGTGCGTACGTCATGTGTGTCATCTGGTACGCAATCGACTCGAGCCATGCCTGGTTGGCCTCGACGTGGGAAATCATCTTGGCCAGTCTGCAAGTCCTTGGGTCAGCAACTCGTCGTCTTCGTGCACACTCGAAACTGCTCAGTGACTTACTTTTGGCGGATCGCCGGTTGCTCAATCAGCTTCTTGCCAAACACAATGCGCTGGTTGCACCACTTGAGGCATTCCTCAACCACGGTTCGCGACTGGCGGATTACAGCACACGCCATCATGAAGCGCTCGTGGTTGAAGTTGCTCATAATGACCACAAAGCCCTTGTGCTCCTCACCAAGCAGGTGCTCCACGGGCACCTTGGCGTCGTTGAACTCGACAAACGCAGTGCCGGCCGTGGTCGAGTAGCTCGTCTTGATCAGCTTCGTCTCGACCGCTTGGTCGCGCTCGATAAGCAGCACCGAAAAGCCCTTGTCAGTCCGGCATCCAACCACTAGTAGAAGTCAGTCTATGTCTCACATGCATTTCGTGCATGTATCTCTTACCGAAATAGTCGCAGAACATTCCATTAGTGATCCACTTCTTGGTGCCTCGCACAATATAGTGCTTTCCGTCGGGCGTCTTGGTCGCAGTCGTCCTGATACCAGCCACGTCCGACCCTGCAAACGCCTCGGTGATGGCCAGGCACATCTTCTTCTTTCCACTCAGCACCTCGTTCACCACGCGTGTCTTGAGCTCCGACTCGGGCATCCACTGCAGCACCGCCGTCAGGCTGATCGTCATGCCTGCCATGTTTCCGTCCTGGAAACCCCTCGCATTCGCCCTGACGCCCTCCTGTGCCTGCACCAAATCATGTAGATAATCAAACTCCTCGCCCTTGACTACCCCCATCAGATTCTTGCCGTGCAGATGCTTGCCCGGGCCCAGACGCATGGCCAGCATATCGTTTGCCGCCATCTTATCAATCAGCTCTTGACTGATATATGTCCCGTCCTTCTCCTTCTGCTGCGCCTCAGGCGTAACATGCGTATCGATGAACTTTCGGATCTCGCGCTGCAGCGCCCGGTGGCTCTCCTTGAAGTAGGGGCTCTTGAATTGCGGTCGCAGCCATAGCGGCTCTGCATACGGCACGGGGCTCAGATCGCCAGGCTTCTGCACAAGCACCTCGGACTTCTCGCCCTCGATGGTGCCAATGCACAGCTCGCTGTACTTCTCCAGCACCTCCTGCCGATGCAGATTGTAAAAGGCCGTCGTGGCGTCCTGGCCCGCCACTTGCTCGAGCACCACCGATCCGCCGGGATGCGCGTCGACAAAGTCCGTCAGATCGTACACCTTGTGGTCGATAATGCACCACAGGTCGTCGGGCTTATTGTGCGAGGCGACCGACTCGCGCGTGAGGGCGGCATGAGGCATCTTGGACGTAAAAGAATACACAAACAACAACAGGACAATAAAACGCTCCTGACCAAGTAGAAAGGGGAAAGAGGAACTAGACAACACACAAAAACACGGCAGAAGGTCTTGCTTTCTAGCGGACAAAAGCCTCGGTCTACAAGCTAAAGGCGGCCGCCCCCGCGTCCCCTTGTTTCCGTGTTCCAAGGTGGAGCTGGGCGCGCCGCCAAAATCCACTCTCTGGGGAAGATGCCGAGGTCCATCCAACACATGTTTTGTCTGCACAATTGCCACCCCGCTTATTGGTTGCCCTCCCACCCCTTTGCTGCGTCCCGGTTGGGTCCATGTCCGTTTGCGATACGTACTGAATTTATGAACGGACGAGTATTGACATTATGCGTGTAGTGGCTGTATTGTATTGATTAAAAGATGAAATAGAAATAGTTATCATTAGAAAATTAGATTTGAATCAGAGTGCATTATTTTTCTTTTCTCACTTTCCATCCATGGTGACAAAAAAAAAACACCAACATCCCACCTCACAGCAGCTAAGAACATGTAGTCACCAAAATCTGTCTCCAAAAGGGGGGGTTTTTTTTCAGTCGAGGAAAGAACAACGGGACCCAAGCGAAATGCAATGCCATCCCGACAAGACATGGGGGGAATCTGTGAACATAGCCTGTACCCTAACCTATCCTAACCAAGAACCGGCACCTGACCTCCCCTTCCCAAGTAAAACAAGTGAAAAAAAAAGGATAAATCTCTATAGCATCGTCCTCGTCATACTGCCAATACTACTACTTTTTCTTCCTCTTCTCCTTCTTTCATGTCCCATCAACTCGTACCATCGTCACCAGCCAAACGCCATGCCATTCATGCACCATGTCACATGTGCTTCGTCGACGTCGTGCCATCTAGTCAAAACTTCATACCACCACCTCTTGCCCATTTTTAGCTAAAGTAAGCCTGAGCTGTGCGCTGTTGATCCGGTGTCAGCGATGCCGCCGCCTGGCCCAGGTCCGTGCTGGTGGCTTGAATGAGCGCCTTGACCGAAGCGACAATGCGGTTCGCCGTCTGTCCTTGCAGCGTCTCGGCCTCGAGCGCGTGAACAACATAGTTGAAGATCTTAGCCGGTTGAGAGAAGACAGCTTGGTTTTGCCTACAGGC
The DNA here is from genome assembly GCA_005212705.1 of Curvularia lunata. Taxonomy (NCBI): domain Eukaryota; kingdom Fungi; phylum Ascomycota; class Dothideomycetes; order Pleosporales; family Pleosporaceae; genus Curvularia; species Curvularia lunata. The sequence continues at coordinate 352,358 of PELC01000002.1, read as the reverse complement.
TTCGTCAGTATACGCTCTATACACGTAATCGGTTGTACTTACTGCTCAATCAGCTGCACCAAAAAGGCGTATGCGTATGGTGCCGCCTCCTCATCGTTAGTGATGGGCAGCGTATCTATCCAGGCAGCAGCAACGTTGTCCCAGTTCTGCACCTTGCTCGCATTGTAGTGCAGAATCTTGGCAATTGCTGCAGAAGCATTCTCCGTCGCGAAGATGTCGTCGTCAGTACGGGCATTTGGACGTTGAGTGACATTGAAAAGCGTCGGCAGTGACGCAGCGACAAACTCAGACCAGTTCTCGCCGCCCTTGTGAGCCGCGACACCTACGCCATACACTGCCGCTTGACGGTTGGCAGGTACATCATCCTGCATGCCATCAATCAGAGGCTGCATGATCTGATCCTTGTACTGCCATGACTCTGGGCCGCAGAACTCGAGCACATCGTCATAGATACAGACAGCCCATTGACGCTGGGTAGGGTCCTGGTTGACGGCTGCCATGCTATAGTACTCGATCAACGTAGCCCAGTGAGGAAGGAATGCGGTGCCCATGGTCTTGAAGATGCTGTGGAATGCCTTGTTCATGTCGGAAAGAAGGTTTTGGTCATCCTCGATGGCAAAAAGAATGTCCTCCGATGCCTCCTCGCCGTCTTCGTTCTCGGCCTGCTCTTCCAGACGTTCCTTGACACGAATGTTGTAATCCTCGAGTACGCTCTTAGCAGACTCGATGAAAGTGTTCATGTGAGCATCGGTCAGGCAGTTCCGGCCAATGCACTCAAGGCATTCGTAGAAGCACTGGTACATCTCGGCAAGCGTATCAATGGCAGGCTCGGTGCTCAAGACTTCGAGCACACGCTCCACTGTGCGCTTCCAGAGATCTCCCAGCTGTGGCGACTCAGGGCCGTGGGCCTTCTTGTATGCATTCAGCAGCGTAGGCACACACTTGGCTGAGGCGACTCGCACAGGATCGTGGAAGAAGAAGGCCAGACCAGGCAGAGCAATCTTCTCCATGATGTCGTTGACGTAAGGCTCGAATGCATCTTCCAGAACCTGAGCATAGATGACAATGAGCTCAATAGCCATGTGCTTGTCATCCAGAATGCTTGTCTTGATGCCAATAACCTTGCCCTTGAGTGGTACAAGTTCCCAGCCTTCTTCATCCTGAATCTGGGCGACTTGCTCCTCGTCGTCAAGCAGCTGGATGTCAGCCTTGGCACCTGCAAGCTCGGTGAGTGGCGGGATGACGCCAGCGAGGAAGGGCACGAATTCACGGCCAAGCACGCGGCACATGCGTCCCCAGCAGTGAAGTAGGTACGAGGCTTGTGGGTCATCAGGCTCAGACACACTGTTCTGAATACGTCCAAGCAGCTGAACGAGGTTGAGCGCATCTTGGCCCATACGCTCCTTGCCAACAGCCAGAGCAATGAGGGTTGCACATTCCATGGCCTTTGCTCGCAGCAGACGGTACTCCTTTGACTGCTCCTCTTGCAGGACATTGAACAGTAGCGGCATCAGTGTGTCGTAATACTTGGAAAAGGCAGCTTCAGCGGAATCGGCAACAGTTGCAATGGTGGACAAAGCCTGCTCCTGGACGAAACGCTTGGGGCTTTGCAGCAGCATCAACAAATGGTTGAGCAGCTGGTCCAAGTATGGCTCAAGGATGTGCTTCTCGGCTTCCTCGCAAAAATTGACCAGAGCGGCAGCGGCGTGTGCCTGTACGCGCGGTTCCGCAGATTCCAGGACGGGAATGATGTTTGGCAAGACGACCTGGTGGTACTTCTCCTGCATAGTGCCCGCAAAATCAGTGGACATCTGGCCGACAGCATTACAGGCGGCCCATCGGACACGGGGGTGGGGGTCTCGAAGCGCGGGAAGTACGAGATCGAGGACCTTGTCAAGCTCTCCGACCATCAGCTCGCGGCAGCCCTCAGATATGGCAGAGATGGCCATGAGAGCAGCGTGCCTGTCGCGCCAAGCCGACGATGTCATCATACGGGGAAGCCAGTTGAAAGTCGGAGGCAGGATAGCTTGTCCACCAAGCTTGTTGGCCAGGCGGTCCATACATTGCTCTCCAGCGACGTGGTTTGAATCACTCTCTTCGTCCAACTGGATACAGGTTAGCAATGTACAGTTTTCGAGGTCGACCGACTCACGTCTTCGGAAACGTTCCATTCCTCAGCATCGTCATCGTCAGCACCAACATCGGTCATCAGGGACAAACATTGAGTGACCATGTCGTTTGTGAAGTTCGGGTCTTTCTTGCACATGACTGGCGCATTGTCGGCAAATGTGGCCATGAGCTCCAGAGCATTCTGGCGAGCGGTTTCTCCGAGATCCTTGTCCTGGATCACCGAAATGCTAAATTGCACAAGGCTGTTGAACAGAGGCTTGAACATTTTTGGCGCGACCTCGGCAAGATCAATAAGGGAGATAAGGGCCTTTGTGAGTAGATCCGCATCACCAGAATCCTTGATCGGGGGCAGAATGTTGAGAATCTCTCCGATAAGCGAGTAGTACTTGGACTGCGCCTTCTTGGTGATAGAGCGGAAGAAGGAGGCAAAGGCCTCAACAGAAGCAATGCGAACCTGTACTCGTAAGTCGGTGAGCGCACAAAACAGGTAAAGGCACTTACGGAAGACTCGCTGTCGGCAAATCCGCCCTTGAAGGCGGTCATGACCACATCCTCGTGCTGCTTCTCGATGATTTGCGGGGTGGTTGAGAATATCCTGAAGGCATTCTCACGCTGTGCGGGGTCTTGCGACTGGCTTGCCTGGAACAAAGCACCCAGGAGTTCGGGCCATGCGACGCCTAGAAGATTGTTTTTAGAATTGTCCGCGAAGCATTAATCGGCTGCTCCTACCTTCGTCGGTGTGCTGACGGGCGAGCTCTGCCACGGCATCTCCAACCTTTGTTCGCACCGATGTGTCGGTCTCGTTGGCCAGGCATTGAAGCAGCTTGGCGCGTATGGCTTCTCGCTCGGCAGGATTGAGAGTCAGGAATAGGTCGGCAGTTTGGCCTGAAGGCGCCTTGCGAGGCTTGGACGACTGTCGCCTGAAGATGACAGCGGCAAAGGTTCGTGTCTATGCGTTCTCCGTCAGCCTAGGATACAGGCGCCACGGCCGAGGTGGGGGTCTTACCGAAGTGTCTTGTGCCAGCTCGATCTGCTCAGAAAGACCCATCAAGAGCACCTCGGGCCTCTGGGCAACCCATTCGTCGTTGAGCTGCTGCTCTGCTGCCGTGCGCTGGACATTGTCGGGCGACTGGAGGCCCTGCAGCAGGGTGGCCAGCGCCGTGTGGACCTCGGCGGGGAGGACAGACATGTTGCGTGTAGAGATGGAGGGGTTGTCTTTGTGGGGAGCAGCCCCGGTGCGTGTAGTCTTGTTCACAGGCAAGGGCCTACCAAGACGGGAGTGGTGGTGGGTTGACCCGGAAGTGCTTGCGGAGCGCGCGTGACGTGGTTAGAGCCGCGCTCCTGCTGCCGTGGATGTATGCAAGGCGCCGGAGTGCAGTGTTTGCAGAGAAGGCGGTTGGCGACAGAGTCGGTGAGGCTTTGGGCTGAGTGCAGCTTAAGGGTTGCCGTGGAAATTTCACTGCAATGTTTTGGCGGGGCTGCTCGCGAGTCCGCGCCTGGTCCAAAAAATGTTCTCCAACCACGGGCAAGGATGCGTGTAGGAGACATGGTGCCCTGCCTCGTCATTGGCTGGCGTGGTGCCCTACACCGGCTTCCACCACCGCCACGCACTGCGTTCCCGACATGAGGCTGCAGACTTACTTGGGCATGCCATGTATATCGATTGACTACCCACATTGCTATCAATTACCCAGGGATCTATGGGATATCAAATTCTAACAAAGGAAACAATACACTCTGTGGGTGCTTCAGTCACCCCCCGCCCCCACACGTATTCGCTCTCACTATCCGGGACATACTGCGGGTGCGTTTACCGGCTGGAAGCACGGCCAAGCACAAAGACACCGACAATGACGACAGCAAGGACACCGATGGCGCCAGGCAGAAGAAGATCGTTTGGAACACCAGCAATTATCTCGGGCTGCTGCGAGAGAGGAATGGACTGGTGGCGGCCCCTTGATCTAGGCTTCTCCTCAGCATCATCGTCAAAGAACTGCTTGCGCTCACGGAGCGTAGACTCAGGCGGCGTCATAGGCTTTGCAAGTCCTGGCTGAGGGTTAACCTCAGCAGACATTGGGGGCTTGTCGGGGTGGTGGACGAAGAGGTCCACCTTTTCGCGGTGTGCCATGCGTGACAGACTGACGGCCTCTACAAGATCATCGTTGGTTGTGATGGAGATGGTGTCGCCTTCGTTGTCAAGATAGCTGAGGGCAAAGCCTTCTCGAGAGATCTTGCCCCCCTCAAAGCTTGGTACACCCCCTAGAGCCTCGACTTCGCCGCCCAGCTTGTTGGCCACGTTGTTGATAAGCTCCTCAATACCAGCAGAAATGACTACTTGCAGGCGGTGGACACGGCCACTTGGAGCCTTGAACTTAAAGGGGAAAGGCATGTCCTCCATGTGGGCTGGAGGAATGCTAGCGACGGCAGATGGAGGCGGCGAGTCCTCTCCGTGGTGCGAGGCAGACTCATTGGGCATGACACTGTCACCGCGGTCCATAAGACCAGGACGGTCATGGTGCGAAACGTACGAGCGGTGGTCAGGGTGTCGGCTTCCATCGCCGGACATGACCGACTCAGTCTCGTTGTCAAGCGACAACCAGAACTTGTTCCATGCAGGACCCTCACTGTCCGTCGTGCTGATGTTGTTGATCTTCAGCTAGTTAGTATTAAGATCACAATTAGTTTGAGCCTGGCATACCTGGTCAAGCGTGGCATAAGTCAGCTTGAGAACGTCCACCATACCGACGATTTCGCCCGCCTCGCTCATGACGGGCAGGTTGAGGTAGTGGCCATCTGCAGGGTGTTAGTGGACACATACAGCAGAGGATCCTCATGATCCACTTACCATGCATCTTGCGCAGAGCAGATTGGATGCTCATGTCCACTGGTGCAAAGTCGGGGTGTGGAGTCATGACACGCACGACACTGCAGGTCATTGGATCAAGCCCCGCAGCAATAACACGGAGGACGACATCTTTGCTGGTGAAGATACCAGTGATGGATCCGTTGTCCTGCACCAAGACAGCAGTCGTGTGGTTTTCCTTCATGAGCGCTGCCGCTTCCTTGACCGACGTACGCACAGATACAGTTGTTGGGGGAAGACCCGTCAGAACAGACTCCAGAGTAGGTCCAGACATCTTCTGGCGAATCGCTTCGACATACTGAATAATCTGCTGCGGCTGGCTGGAGCCCATTTCCGCCTGTACGCCCTCGAGAGCATCGTACAGTTTGCGGGAGGACGCATACGCTCGCTCCAATTTCTCCATGGCATCGTAGAAGCACTTTGTGATATCCAGGATACCAGAGATGTCGTGGTTCTCGTCCATGACGGGAAGATGGCGGAAGCCTTTCCTGACCATGAGATCCAGCGCATCGGTCGCACTTGTATCCGTCTTTGCGCAGAGGGGGTTCTTTGTCATGATCTCTTCGATGGTGACATCGCGAGCCTTGATGCCGTTGCCGACCACACGGAAAGCAAGATCCTTAGCAGTGAAGATACCCGCAATACGGTCATCATCGTCTGTTACCAGGACACAGTCCTCTCGCTTGGCCGCCATTAACTGGGCCGCCTCGGCGACCGTGGTGGATGGCTTGATTTGGAGCGCGGGGGACGGCTTCAGGGCCAGGACAGTGCCGGGCGGGGCTTTCTTCGAGGGGCGAACTCGTCCGCTAATATTCTTCTTTTTATTGAGGTCCGTCTCGATCTTTCGTCGAATGGCCTGTCGCAACATCAGTATGCAGTCGCACACATGCAGCAGGACCTCTCACGTCGTCTCTCTTGGACATCTTGGCCCGGCTGGCGCTGAGCGAAGAGCCCGCATCGCTCTGGTTGACATGCGAATGGCTCTCCAAACCAGAGGGGCGCGGGATGGCCGAAGGGCTGTGGCCGAGATGCTGGGGCTGGTTGCGGTTCGAGGGTTTGGGCGTCCCCCGCATGCCACCGGTGTGCGACATGGCGATGACCTGTGCTTTTTGACCTGGAGAGTTGATTTTGCCTGGTTGGCGGGAGAGGGGCCAGTAAGAAGGATTCCGGCGGCCTATACGGAGGTCGAAGTGGTTGCCAGGGTACAGCTACTAGACGAAAACATCCGCAGGGGAACAAGCGGCTAGCCCAGACCGCCACTCACCACACTTGCAGTTCCCGCACCACCTGACGTGTCATGTCTCGTGCGTGAACAGGAATTCGCCGCAAATGAAGCAAGATTTCACTGCGGGCTCTACCCAAATCAGATGCCTTGGTTCTCGGTCGAGCTCCATGTGAGGCTGTCTCCGCTCCAGAAACAGCCTCGCCCCTTTACAGGCTGGCAGTTTGCGAGCGAGCAGACGAAATGTGAAAATTCAATGTCATGCATTGACTCATACCTGCAGACTGCTTTCGACGCTTCGGTCTTGTTGGTTGGTGGCATTGCTGAAGATACCAAGGCTGTCTCCCGCTCTGTCTTTTAGCCTGATCCGTCAAGCAATCTTTGCATGCAATACCTCCTGAGATTGAGTGCTGCTTTTCTTCCTCCTCGGAAGTGGCAGCATCTAGTGTGCACGCATATTTATATGCAGTTTTGTTCAAGTACAATTATACCGTATTGAATACCGATGTACATTGCACTTCCAATCTTCACATGTTAGAGATGATGCAATCAGACGCCACATCCAGATGATAAAAATAGGGGAGACAAATCGAATTGCAGCATGCACCAGCGAAATTAGACAACTCGTTTTCCCCACCTACTGCAGTAACTCGGCGGTGCTCAGTACATCTGCGACAGAAGGCGTGACGGCTGCATGCGGTTAGCGCCATCAACATGCCAAGAGATAAGATTAGATCCGCACCTCGCTACGCGAATTTCGAACATTCGTGGTCCCGACTTCACGAATCCGACGTCAGGAACGACTCTCACGACAACACCCCACTGCTGACTTTTAGATTCCACATCTTCAGTACGCCCTTCGCTCCCTCTCGCTCACCAAGACACCCGCTTACATCGTCCGACAGAATCAGCCCAACATGGTCAAGAAGCGAGCGTCCAACGGCCGTAACAAGAAGGGTCGCGGCCACGTCAAGCCCATCCGTTGCTCCAACTGCTCGCGATGCACTCCCAAGGACAAGGCGATCAAGAGATTCACCATCCGCAACATGGTCGAGTCTGCTGCCATCCGTACGTCTCCCAAGCGAACCCCTGTACCACACTGAGCGGCTGTGAAGATCGAGGTGGCGGGTTGTGAAATTTGGCTGCTAGAAGACTAACAAGCCCAGGTGATATCTCTGATGCCTCCGTCTTCCCCGAGTACACTGTCCCCAAGATGTACCTGAAGCTTCAGTACTGCGTCTCATGCGCTATCCACGGCAAGATTGTCCGGTACGTCACGCCGGCACACAGCGATTGTAGAGGCCGTGTTCTAATATGCCCACAGTGTCCGTTCGCGCGAAGGCCGCCGCAACCGTGCCCCTCCTCCACGTGTTAGGTACAACAAGGACGGAAAGAAGATCAACCCCAACCAGGCTGCTGCTAAGACCACTACTGCTTAAGCGGGGCGCGGGTATGGAAAGGAATTGATCACGGCGCTTGGTGTGGGTCTTATGGTTCTTTCGGAGTGTCATACTGGAAAATGCATGAATCCACGGAAGATAGGGCAGGCCAAATGACGAATCATGGTTGCGGCTCGCTCGGAAATGCCTGCTTGAGCACCGAGAGCTAGCTATGAACTTGTAAACGAATATCCAAGTCGACTTGCACCAATTCTCTCATCTGCTCTGGTGATGTAAATGTGTTGATCGGCCAGGGGCAGACGTGGCGCAGCAGCACCAGCCGCTGATGCGCGGCTCTCTAGGGCTCCAGTCACCAAAATCGGCGCTGTACATCATGCTGTGTGCGCAAAAGAACGTGACGTCAAGCCTACAACATGCCACCGTCCTGTACTTGGTGGAAATCACTAGCTGCAGCGCTGGGGAATTTTGCCTCACACCCCACTAAGCATGGTGAAATGCGCATGCATTGTATCCATGTCGATCTCAGTCGTTACGCTTCTTTCCGTCGTCGTCCAGACTCTTTCTCCCGCTGGCGGGCTCAGGCTCTGTCGTTTCCCAATCTTCGGCATTCTCATCCCATTGATCGAGTTCTTCTTCCACCGTGGGCCTGATGACGCCCGACTCCTGTCCATCAACAGTTTCTCCTAGCTCGATGTCCCTCTCCTCATCTCCAGCGACTGCAGTGTATCCGCGTGCTGCTCGCTTGCGCTCGAGCATTCGCTTATGGTACCAATTGCACAGGCCAAGTGCGAGCAGAGAGCCGAGTACATTGGCAACGATGTCGTAGTAATCGAAGTCACGATTTATCTGGATGCGAGTCAACACTGCTTGGAGTCTTGTCCACTTGACTGAATTCTGCCTGGTATGACTAGGGGCAGTCGCTCTTGGTGACCTGGGAAACATTGTACAAATGCGAAACCGACTTACAGGCAGCCAGCCTTGGATGACTTCACTAGCCAGTCCTAAACCGAGAGTGCAGACCGTAAAGGTCAGTTGTACCACTTTCCTCCGGCTTGTCTCGAGAATCCAGTAGAAGCACAGGGTGAGCAGGAAGAAGGCCGTGAAGTGGAGCGCCTTATCCGATTGCTTGTACGAGGGGATTTTGTAGTCTGGTGGGGAAAAGCCTGCGGCTGCGCTGATGAATATGAGGGCAACAAAGGCACCTTTGGGCTGTTAGTACATTACAGCACGAAACCGGGGAAGAGTCCAAGCGAGCAGAACGCACCGCGGAACAGGCGAAGCATCACCGCCTGCTCTCGCGCATAGGTGCTGAAGCTCGCCGGCTCTGCGATAGTTGAAGCTACCTACCGGCAAAGGGCTTGCGTATCCGCATGGTGAGCTGTCGAAACGTATTATAAGCGCCGGGCGGGTGGTCTCATGCTCAGGTACGGAAGCCGCTGTCAGACTGAGGAGCGGCGCGGAGCTGCAGCGTTCCTGGCTACAAGGTGGCATCTCACACAACTGGCAGTGGGCGGATGAGCTAGTCCTGATCCGGGAATGTTACTGCCGATCACGTGTGGAACCTGTGAAAATCAGCAAACCTGGGGTATTTTTGTCTGGTCTCAATCTGAGAGGACATGCATGGGCCTAGCTGGATGCCCTCAAGTAGTTCTGGTGTTGCAGGGGCGCTCACCTGCCCGGTCGGTCCGCCACGGTTCGTGAATCTGTTCGCATTGCCGCGCCTCGTCTGCACCGCCACTAGAACGGCCCTTCAGAAATCGATGACCAGTAGGGCCAGCAGCTATAAACGGGAATTACAGTGGAAACTTGACCCAGTCTGGCATTGCAGGCGTCGAATTACCATGGTTGCGCTTTGGATGCTAGTGCACTCCAACGAGCCTGACGACTTTTGACAACTGCGAAAACTGGTAAAACTGGCGGAACAAAGGCCTGCAACGTGCACAGCAGGCCATGCCAGCGTCAGCAAGCATTGTTGTGGAGAAAACACAAGGCCAGAGGCAGTTTGATATTGGGGCGCGGGTGAAGCATGGGGCTCGCTGCGGGAGCATCGCTAACGGAGCTAAGGCGTGCCTACCTAGCCAGACTGGACAGTTGGACCACCTGCTTAAGACAACGACGCCAAACTCTCGAGCCGCATCTTTGGCCATCAATAGGCGCGCCCACACCACGTCTTCCATCTCGCAGCCATCGGAAATCCACTCGCTCGACGTAGACCTTCCTTCCATGCTTGATTTTATCGCGTCGCGACACCTGCACCAGGTTGGACGTCGCCCTGAAGGCGGGCCATCCCCGTGAGGCCGCGAACTGCCAAGACCCCCCCACAACCGACGACGACGACTATGTCCCTCGCTGCATCATCATCATGTCCGCCATCTTCGCGAGACCGCCCAAGCCATGCCCGCTTCCCACATCAGCCGCCCAGCGCGACCCGTTTGCGCACCCCCAATGCGACGCTGAACGATGAGGCCATGTCCAACGCCTCCAACGCGAACCACATAGGGGACGGGGGAGACATCGCTGCTGAGGAGGACCCCCGAGCGACGCGTTGGCGAGAGCAATACCTGCGCACCGAAGCGCGTCTGTCAGCAGTACTTGGAGGAACCTATGAAGACGATGCTGTTGATGCTTCAGGGAATGCGCTGGGGCCGTCATCCGATGATGTGCCGGCGGCGCATGACGCGCGCCCGGCCATCACGCCCAAGAAGCCCGCCCGCGCAATTGACGAAGATGACTACGGCGACGACGACGATGAAGAAGACGAAGACGATACCCAAACCTCACCGCTACAATCCAAAAGCGCGACCAATGGTGCTGCTGCCGCTGCCGCCGCCACTCCCACCACGCCAAGCCTCCTCCGCGTCCCATCCACATCGAACAAATCAGGGCCCGAACGAGTAGGGACACCTTCCTCCGACCATACAAAATCATCAGACGATGTGCGAAAGAAGCTGCAGCAGGATAAGAAGGCCGCCGAGGATGCCGCGAAGCGGAGCTTCCACACCCTCTTCTACACCTTGGAGAGTGACCGGGACGCGATGCTGGAGCAACAAAAGCTTGATGAGCTCGACCGCCAGGTAGAAGCAGAGACTTCTGGTGCTTCTGCCAATGCCCCAGCTGCCGCTGCCGCTGCCGCCGTTCCTCAGCAGGGCACCTTGAGTACCACCAACCTGGGCGCGTCCAGTCTCACCCTCAAGCACCTCATCTCGCGCATTGACGCCCAAAGAGACCGTGTCCATGCGACAGACGCACAGCTGCGAAGTCTCATCAGCGAAGTTCGTAAGAACAGAAGCAAATGGGCAAACGAAGATCGTGTTGGTCAGGAGGAGCTATACGAGAGCACAGAAAAGGTTCTCATGGAACTCAAGGCTAACGAGCATGCCCACCCATTCCTTCAACGTGTGAACAAGCGAGAGGCGCCCGACTACTACAATGTCATCAAACATCCTATGGACATTGGTACAATGATGAAGAAGCTCAAGCAGCTACAGTACAAATCAAAGAAGGAGTTCGTCGACGACCTCATGCTCATCTGGTCGAACTGCCTGAAATACAACGCAGACCCAAGCCATTTTCTACGCAAGAAGGCTCTACACATGAAGAAAGAGACAGAGAAGCTTGTGCCACTCATTCCGGACATCACCGTCCGTGACCGCGCCGAAGTTGAGGCGGAGGAGAGGAGAATGCGTAATGGCGATGCTGATGCAGATGGCGCCGACGACAGTGAAGACGAAGAGCCCATCATGGCTTCACGAGGTAGGAAAGCCCCGAGCAAAGGAGGCAAAGGTTCAAGCACTACAAGAAAGTCCCATCCAGCAGGCCTGGAGAGTACGCCGGGGCCTGAGACGAAACCACCGGTGCCATCTCTAAATAATGCCGTATCCAACCTAAAGAACGAATTTTTACGTACAGACTCGGAAATGGAAGGCAGCGTCAATGGATTCTCAACACCTCCACCTGGTTCATTAACCCCATTGGGACCACACAGTGTCTCAAAAATGGGCATAAACGGCAGTCAAGCAGACATCTCAGAGGCTGATGGCACTGGCGTCTCCATTAGTGATGCTCTGGACGAAGACGCCGACTTGGATGATTTGGAATACAAAACTTGGAAGCAAGTAACGAAAAAAGACCGAGCAATCATAGCATCAGAGAGGCATCGACTTTTCCGGGATGACCATCTCCAGCCTGAAGAGCCTGCCATCCTACGTACCAAAGCCGGTATGCGGAGATGGTTACGACACAAAAAGCAGGCCATCGAGGAAGAATCTGCAAACGGAGCAGCCACCGCACCCGACGGCAAAGATGGTGTCCAGACAATGGCTGGAGAGTCACTTGCCGAAGGCATCGAAGGCGAAGATGAGCGTCAGATTCCGGATTACTATGATCCTGTGTGTGCTGTGCCTGATCTCTCCGAGCGTCTGCAATGGGTTGAAGACGCCGAGGGCCAAGTGATTCCGCAAGTCGAAGAGTACATGCGCATCCTACCAAAAGGCCAATTCGTCTCTCCAGACAGTGCACTGGTGCAAAAGTTCAACAGTAACAACCATACTCTGCAAGAGACAAGGAAAATTTGTGCCAAAATTGGCATTGTCAAACAAATGCAACTTCAGTCGCAGGTAAGTTCTTGTTTTCGAGGAAGGAGTTTGTTCACCGCTGACTGTTCGTAGCTGTATCAAAACCAATTTCAAAGGTACGAGCCGCAGCCGTTCATGGAGGCAGACATTGAGCCTATGGTCACCTCTGAGGATGGCCCCATCATGGCTCCATATGTCTGCCGCGCTGCTCTCCAGCGGAGCGTTGGCAAAATCTTCTATCATGCTGGCTTCGAGGAGTTCCAGCCCTCAGCTTTGGATGCTGTGACGGACATTGCTGCAAAGTTTTTCCACAACGTCGTTGCAGGCCTTGGGGTCTATCGTGAAACACCAAAGATGAAGTCTGACGTCCCAATTACACTTCCAAATGGCCAGACAACTACATGGACTCCGCGCTTCACACAGGAAGAGGCTGTGCTCCACTCTTTGCATGCCAATGGCGTCGAATTGGAGTCTTTGGAGGCTTACGTCAAAGACGACGTCGAACGGCTTGGAACGAAGCTTGCTGGCATGCACGACAGAATGCGGTCATACTATGCTGAACTCTTGCGACCAGCGATCGAGAATGCTGGTGCTGACGGCGCTGGTGCTTTCAACGATGGCAGCGAACAGTTTGTTGGAGGTGACTTTGCTGAAGACATTGGCGAAGACTTCTTCGGATTCAAGGAACTTGGCCTTGACGTTGAATTCGGGCTTACTGCCAGCGTGCCATTGCATCTGCTGCAGAACAGAGTACATAATGCATACGCTAGACAGGACAACAGGTGTGTATTACTGTGGATTTGTATGATATTTTTGCTAACCTTTACAGCAACGTTGCCACCACTGGAGTTATCATGCCTGAGCCACCCAAGTTCGAGCCTGTCACCTTGCAGACAGCAGAGCACCAGATTGGTCTTCTCCAAGGCTGGCTATACAGCAAGCTTCATGACAACAACAGTCAACCTCTTATTGAGGATGACGATCTGCCACCCAAACAACGCTTCCCTAAGCCTCGTTTGCCGCCAACTGGCAAGATCTCGAGTCCTCGCAAGCGTCCGCTCAGAGAACAACAACAGATGGCGCGTAAGAAGCGCAAGCTTGACGAAGAGAAAGATGAGAATGGCAATGACCAAAGTGGCTACATTAAGGGCATCGGCAAGCCTATCGGCAAACTCAAACTTGAGCCAGTGCAGAGAGACAACCACAATTTGCAAGAGCCAGAAAAAGAAGACGGCAGCGCACATGGTATGCCGAGCCCGCCTGAATCATTCTAGGTCAAATGGCCCTCTACGCACCTTGTCGGTTTGATACAGTGACTGGCCTAGTCCGGCTAGCTGTCTCTCACGTTTCTCACAACGCGGTGTCGACTCTGATCGACAAGAGTTGCTCTTTTTTCTTATTTGCAATCAGTACTTTAATCAACCGACAAAGTTTTGTTCTTGCTGTTTCCAGAAAACTGGTCTGGGGCTCCATCATGGGTTATGTCGTTTCTGGGGTATCATCAACAAGTATGGGCGTTTGCTTTTCGTCCTTTTTTATCACCCAAAGCTGACCGACTTCTTTATGCTAGTCCAGCGGGTTTTTGTCTTACTAGACTGGGAGAAACGGAGGGGAGACTCGTGTGTCCGTATACCCAAGCTTGCATTTTGCGCTGAGGTTTCCCCTTTATTATTTGTTTTGCGTATAGCTATTTTTTATTACCTCGGAGTGTGTTTCAAGACACTCAAATGAAACATACAAAAATTGAGACTTCAGTGCTGTGCCGAGCGTGACTTTGAAAGCGCAATCACGAGTGTTTGTCATATTACGTATAATAGGAACGCCATGGGATACACAATCAGGCCACATATGGGGCAGTGGTCGTACATTTGTTTGCAGCGTTTTACTTGTTTACATGTTGAAAATCCAAACGTACGGTGTAGATCTCATGCTTCGACAAGCTCAACGATGGCTTTTTATATTATACTCTCGTATCTTTTTGCAGTTTTCAGGTGTAACCGAAGTCGAATATCGCCGCGGCCACAGCGATAGCAAGAAGTAAGTTGCAGCGCATAAAAATGAAAAATGAGAAATCAAGATTTGGCCACTGTGAACATGAACATGAACACGAACATGAGCATGATGTTTGCTGCGGATACCAAAGTCAAGTCAAAGTCAAAATAGCTACATCTCGTAGGCGTGAAAGAGTGCGTAGATGGAAGAGACACAAGATGTTGTAGAGTCCAATGGAGTAAGATGAGGTGGATGCATGCTTCCATATTAAGGAGTCGTGTATCGTTTACTTCGACACAGTTGAAATGCGAATCTGACCAGTCACGCTCGAAAAGTCGCCTCATCAAGGGACGCAAACACAGTATCTTGCGTTTGCAGTGTCTCCTTATAAAGAGTGGATCCGGAGGCGAAGGTATGCCTCGATTCGATAGGTGGCCGAGCTGAAATTGGAGGTTGTTATTAGCGCATTGCCTTTTCCCTTGTACGCGGACCCTTCTCTCCATTCCAATTCCACTCCCTCCTCCACTTTGGCATGCCTGCTGCAAATCCACTCGACTTCAATGCCGATTGACGTCATTTGATTTCTCTTGGGTACGTCGGCAGGTCGCTTGTTTTCTCGCGCATCTCCAGTGACAGTTGTTGGTTTTGAGCTAACGTGCCACGAGGCGTGGATCATCTCGGATGGGACTTGGGACCTGGTCTTCTGTCTTTCTTCACGACACCGACTTTCGACATCACGTTCATCAATCGTGCGCGCATGCTGGCGCACGTCCATTTCATACTTTGAACCTCCAGATTTCCTTATTGCGCATTTTTTGGTCAGCACCATTCCTTCGCGTCACTTTTCCTTAAGTCTGTACTTGCGGTTGTCATTATCGCCCAACCTCTGTTATCTCTGATACCTTTTTTCTTCCGGACCACCATGGCACCTAATGGCCATACGGCATCTGGCAAAAGAGGCGCTCGTAAGTCTCGCGATGCCCAGTCGGCATCGTGGCTAGACAAACATGGCTTTGAGGAGTACGAGGCCTGGAAAGAAGCAAATCCCGACACTCGCCTTCTGTACGATGATTGGAAGCAGTCGAATCAAAATAATAGCGGCCTCTCGCTGTACTACACAACACTGCACATCTTTGAAGAGTCTGATTCGAGCGTGGGTTAAATTTCATCTTGGAGTCAAAATTCGGTGTTTGCTAACAACACCAGGACGAAAATGGCCAGCCAGCCAAGGCTAAATCTCAACCCACAAAACAACGTGGCCAGATTGGTCGTCCCAGGAAATCGGCGACAATGAATGGCAACGGACCATCACGTTCCATTGGCACCGCAACACCGGCCAAGACTATGAACTTGGACGAGTCCAGCCCATCAGCCAAGAAGAAGCGAAAGGCGCGAAAGAAGCCACTCGTAAGTATCGTCCACGCGCAGGTCCTACTTCAGCTAAACTTTTTCAGTCCGAGGAGATTATCGCATCAGCGAGTGACAGTGATGACGCTGCGAAGGACCCTGAGACCTCCACCCCGGGAGCTGAAACTGCAGCACCTTCAGCGCCCACCATTACCATCACCATGAATGGAAAACGCAAGACTTCGACGCGTAAGGCGAGAAAGAAGCCTATTGTGAGTGTCTTCATGTATTTTGCTTACATTCACTAACACGCACGTAGTCAGAAGAGACTATCTCGCCGGAAGATGAGTTGGACGACCCCATGGATGTTACAATCGATGAGATCACAAACTCTGCGATCGCATCTCCGTTGCCTGTTCGCCCTGGTAAGTGATGCATAAAAGCATGTGTGAAGCTCCCCGCCCCACACCATAGTGCGGTTCTTGAACTGTTCGCCCCAGAGCATCATCAGCTCCGCTCCGATCGCGAGCTTTTCTCCCCACTATTCTTGAATGTAATTTTGATTGGAGAGTAACTAACTTGTTCACAGCTCCGAAATCCCCGGCTGCAGTACCAACTTCGAACCCATCTAAAAAGAGCCACATCCTCAAACTAAGTACAAGAAAGACGCCGAAGAAGCAAGAAACGGTAAGTTTGCTCCTCAGTACGGTATTACGATTGCTAATGGGCTATAGTCCGAGGAAATTGTATCGGGAAGCATTGAACAAGCTAACGCCTCCACCCAGGCGACACCCAGCACAGTGGGCAAGGTTGGCCAGCCGAGCATCACTATCAACACTAACCCAACGCCCAAATCAAATGCCGATCCAGATTCAGCTGCTGCCTCGCCCGCTTCAACAAGTGCACCGGGCTCGACACGACGTGGCCTGCGTACACGAAAACCGGCTCAGCAGAGGCCGTACTACCATGATTCACAGCTTTTCGAAGACGTGGAGCCCCGTAATGGCGATGTAAACGATCATGAGACCACATCATCTCCTGTCGCACAAGGCAGGCGAGTGTCTATCGCTTCGATTAGCAAGAACATAGATGATGCACTGCTGGCCTCGCTGGACGAGGAAGCTATGGCACTGCTACAAGAAGAACCTGAGTCAGAACCTACCAAACCCAAGCATTTCAAAGGCAAAGGCCGTGCTTGGAAAAAAGAAGGCTCGGATGAAGACGAGGACTATTCACAAGCGGGAAAGAAGAAAGCAGCAAAGGCAGCGAAGATGAAAGCAAAGGGCCAGGTTCCAAAAAAGCGAGGTCGGCCGAGGAAAAGCGGGCGCTCTGAAGAGCTTGTTGGTGAAGACACTGATGAGGATAAAGAAAACGTGAAACGGAAGCGGTCTATGCCACGCAAGAGTGCGCTATCAGAAGAGATCATTCAGGATAGTTCTGACGGCGGCGGGGAAGAAGATAAGGAAATGAGAGATGAGGGAGAGGCAGATGAGACGAAGACAGAACCTGCTGGCAATCAACAAGATACACGGGAAGATGCGCTAGAAGACAATCAGGAAGATATGCGGGAAGAGATGCAAGTTGACGAGCAGGAAGACAATCAGCAGGACAAACCTGAGGAATGTGCAAGGAAACAAAAGATTGCACAAGTCACAGAAGATGCTGAAGAGAACAAAGCCGAGGAAAACAACACCGTTGTAGAAGAGAAGAGAGTTGAGGAAGAGGATGCACGCGAAAAGCGAGAGGACAACCGGCTTGCAGATGATGAGGAAGATGTAACACAAGAGAAGAGCGAAAAACCTAGCCAAGAAGAGCCAGAGAAGAAGAAAGGCGAGGATGGAGGCGAGGAGAAGAGTGAAGAGAAGAGTGAAGAGAAGAGCGAAGAGAAGAGCGAAGAGAAGAGCGAAGAGAAGAGCGAAGAGAAGAGCGAAGAAAAGATTGAGGAAGAGGGTGAGGAAGAGGTTGAGGAAAAGGTTGAGGAAAAGGTTGAGGAAAAGGTTGAGAAAAGGGTTGAGGAGAAAGAGGAAAAAGTTGAGAAAGATGAGGCCCATGAAAGTGAGGAGAAAGAAGAAACGGCTCATCCAGAGCAGGAACCAGAGAAAGAGCAGGAGTCTATGGCTCCAACATCTTCTCCAAACAGATCGTGGACACCTGAAGGTCTACCAGAGCCCACGCTTCTATCTGGCAGCCAAGCAAAAGATGACTCGACTCCCAGAATGGATGAAGAGCAGGACATGCCTAGTCCGTTCAAGCGAGCTGATTGAGGCGCATCCAAACGGCCATCTGGTAAGCACTCAAAGCTTCCTAGCACTATCGGTCTATCAGACTGCTAACATACCGTATGCAGTATATTTTGGAGGCTCTTGAGTCTAGACACTCGCTTTGTTTTCTTTTGTCAAAATTCGGCAATCACACATAATACCGGCGAGGAATACTACGATGGTGTTTTTGAGCAGTACCACAGGATGTCTACTGCTTATTGGGGTTGGCATGGCGATAGATGTTGGGCAGGTGATTGTGACAATGCAACGTTTATGCAACAAATACGTTGGGAGCTTGTAATAGATTACGTTGTTTAGTTACCGTAATTCTCTCGCTAATATGTAGCTAGACATGTTTACTTAATGCATATGAGATGTGAATATTACCCTTTTCGCATCTGGTATCTTACTCATACATTGGAGAAAGAGAAAGGGCACTACAAGGCTTCTTGCCTGCGCACCCCAGAGCCTTATCTCAGACCCCTCAGCTTAGCAAAATAGTATACAAGCCCAAAAGCCAAGCCACCTAGATGTCCCGCATGTCCGATCCGCGTATCTGCACTGTTCAGATAATATCCGTCGTAGACTGCGTACCCGGCAACCAGTGCCCAAAGCGGCATAGGAATGATGCCCCAGATGGCTACTCTGGCCTGCGGCGCCAAACAAGCCGCCACACTACTGATCCCCATTACGGCGCCCGAAAACCCCATACCACGGACTTGGTCGCGGGCGCCGCGGCCTTGATCCCGCAGTTGATAGTAACGATTCATCAGGTATCCGACTGAGCCCGAGAGGCCCGAGCCCAGGGCTATTGTCAGAAAACGCATGGGAGTGATGATTGGGGCGGAAGCGAGGAATCCACCGAGGAAATAAACGGTAAACATGTTTGAGAAGATGTGTCCGATATCCAGGTGGGTGAATGTGGATGTGATTAAAGGGAGATAGACGCCGCTTTTGAATTCAGAGTAGTTGAGCGTCATTTTTCGGATAAACTGGACGAGGGGCAGCTGGTACCCTTGTTGAGCTTGTTGCTTGAGATACATGGCGTAGCTGAAGACGGCGATGTTGGTGCCCATGAGGGCATAGAGGACGTTGTTGTTGGCTTTTACTTGAGACTCGTAGGAGCGATAGCGGCCGTTTTGGTTGACATACTTGGAGTAGAGGCGTGGGCGGGTGAGGCCGGAGCGCTGGATTGTGTGGGATGGAGAGAAGAAGTGAGTAGGTTGGGGGCCCCGAAGACTACGGAGGGCCCCCGAGAGGCGCAATAGAGAGGACATGGGTGAAGAGCTTTTGATGGTTTCCCTGATGTTATCGTATTTCAAGTCAGGTGGGTGTTTCGGATGGGCAAAGTCTAGAGGCAAATTCTTGAAACCTTTCCCGAACGAACCTATTCCTATAGTTGTTTGGAGACTTTTCTACCATGAGTTAGCTTAGCCTATCTCTGTACGTGTATGTCGTGTTTATTTTAGTTCACATGCATTTTGGTGTATCAGGCGATAGTCTGGTGCTGGTTTCTAATCCAGGTCTAGTCCAGAAAAGGTGATGCGCAGGGAATAGGTGGCTTGGCCACTTATGGTACACAAGGCTACCTCGGCCAGGGAGCCCAGTAAGCCAGGTTGAAATCGAAAGTGCAAGTAAAGGCGAAATAGGTTGTTCGTCGGCAGAGCTGCATGTTCAAGGCAAGGCAGCGACGTCAGAAGGGCCAATGACAAGCACGCACGGACCGTGGCCCTCCACCATCTTCAAGTTCCTGCGTGCATAAAGCGGCCCGCTCAGCTACACCAACACCACACAAACGCTCCTCGCCCACCCAAAATTTTGCACTCCTGCCTTTGCGCCTCACCTCAAAAGGCCTAAACTGAAACCTCTCGCCTGCAGCACTCCCGCGCGAACCTGCACCTGCACCTGCACATCACCACTCGCACTACCCAAGGCGAAACACCGACATTGCGACTCTCTCTCAGGGCTGATCTTGCTTCCCTGACACAGCAAACAAACTCCTAGATCTTCGAACTTGTGTCTCTATCGGTCACGAGACCTGCCTCCCCTCTAGTCTTGCCGAACCCCACTGTCTTCGGCACACACGATACGAGCTTCACTTGAAAGCCCCCCCGCACTTCAGCCCGCACTCTGTCCACACTGTAGATCTTGACATCTTGATCCATAATCCCACCTTCGGTGGACTACACACACACACAATGACTTCAGAAATCACGAACCAACTAGCCGCAACGCAGCTGAGGTGAGTTGCCCGAGAGCAGTAGATTGGGAGGATACACGCTGATACGTCTCTAGCGATGCCACACCATCAGGAGATGCCAATTGGAAGGCCGGACTGAACGCGCCCGTAAAGGATGCGCGACCGCAAACAGAGGTATGATACGCTTGCGCATAGCAAGGGGGCGGGGTTCACACTGACACACGCGTAGGATGTCACCGCGACCAAGGGTCTCGAATTCGAAGACTTTTTTATCAAGCGCGAGCTCATGATGGGAATTTTCGAGGCTGGTTTCGAGAAGCCGTCGCCTATTCAAGAAGAAACCATTCCAGTAGCACTCACCGGCCGAGACATCCTTGCGCGAGCGAAGAACGGTACCGGAAAGACCGCCGCCTTCGTTATCCCTACCCTTGAGCGCGTAAACCCGAAGAGCCCAAAGACACAAGCCCTCATCCTCGTCCCCACTCGAGAACTTGCCCTACAAACCTCTCAGGTCTGCAAGCAGCTGGGAAAACACCTTGGAATCAACGTAATGGTCTCTACTGGTGGTACAGGACTCAAGGATGACATTATACGATTAAACGACCCTGTACACATTATCGTTGGAACGCCAGGTAGGATTTTGGATCTGGCCGGTAAGGGCGTAGCAGACCTTTCTGCTTGCCAGACCTTTGTCATGGACGAGGCTGATAAGCTTCTTTCACCCGAGTTCACCCCGGTTATCGAACAGCTGCTTGGTTTCCACCCCAAGGACAGACAGGTCATGCTGTTCAGTGCCACCTTCCCGATTGTCGTAAAGAGCTTCAAGGACAAGCACATGAACTCCCCCTATGAGATCAACCTGATGGACGAACTCACGCTGCGCGGTATCACACAGTACTACGCCTTTGTAGAGGAGAAGCAAAAGGTCCACTGTCTGAACACCCTCTTCAACAAGCTCCAGATCAACCAGTCCATTATCTTCTGTAACTCCACCAACCGAGTCGAGCTTTTGGCAAAGAAGATCACTGAGCTCGGCTACTCCTGTTTCTACTCGCACGCACGCATGCTTCAGCACAACCGTAACCGCGTCTTCCACGACTTCCGTAACGGTGTTTGCCGAAACCTTGTCTGCTCCGACTTACTGACCCGTGGTATTGATATCCAGGCGGTCAATGTCGTAATCAACTTTGACTTTCCCAAGAACGCCGAGACGTATCTGCATCGTATTGGTCGTTCCGGTCGTTTTGGACATCTTGGTCTGGCTATTAACCTGATCAACTGGGAGGATCGCTTCAACCTTTACAGGATTGAACAGGAGCTTGGCACTGAGATCCAGCCCATTCCACAGGTCATCGAGAAGAATCTTTACGTTTACGAATCACCCGAGTCGATCCCCCGCCCTATGTCTAACCAACCGCGTGCTCCTGCCCAAATTCAGCAACAAGAGCAGGAAGGCGCCGCACGTGGAAACCCTAACGGTCGTGGCGGTTTCCGCGGTGGACGCGGCGGCGGCGGCCAGTACCAGGGACAGCGCCGAGGACCTCCCCAGAACCAACAAAACCGTCAGCAGAACGGCCAGAACCCTCAGCGGAATCCTAGGCCTCAGCCTGCAAACCCACCACAGGCCTCGTAAGCCTGAATGCCGCTTCCGGCGGGATAGGCTGTCTGAGCAGTTTGTTGTTTTGGCCACCTGATACCTTTCCCATTTTCAAAACTTCTTGCTGCTCAGGGCCAGCCATGGCATTTGGTAGTGTCATTTGCACATACATGTTTTGGCGTTTTTTCATTTGTCTATGCAATTATGCGAGCAGCCGCTGAAGACACGAAACGGAACACCTGGATTTTTTTCCCCGGGTACCACGAATCGGATCATCGGCGCAACACGGTTTTAACGATCTGGTCCATATTCTATGTACTATATACCAAGGTTTGCCTGGGTCGTAACTGTTTTCTGCTTTTTCGGTTGGCTGGTCTCGCCGATATACCTTCTTGAGACACTTTTATTTTGGTCACTCTGGTTCTGTCCACTGTCTCACCCAATTATTTCCTTGAATCTCTCTTTCCATTCTCTACTCATCACCATCGGCGCTCGGTACAGTGTTTCCAAAAGTCCAGATCCTTTCTGCATTCAGCATTATGATTCAGTACGATCGTCTTTTGTTCGACCTTGCCTTGTTTTCGACGCCTCCTGGATATATGAAGCTCCTTCCCTGCTACAACACGCCTCTCCCTACGATATCTTCTTTTATCCCTGGCCCTGGATGGAAATTCTGTTCGGGGCTGATTGCACCACACTCGATCCGACCCGATACGTTACATGCTGACATGCATGTCATTTATTATGGACTTTTCTGCAGCTTCCCTCCCTCCCCTGGAAACTGCATCGAATGAGTGCTACGAATTGGCTCAAGTCAATGTTGGTCATTTTCTGGCTGGCATTGTTAGCTGGAAGACCTGACCAGTCTGGGTGGTTCTATCCATTCAACCACAAGCGCACCTTGACGAGCAGTATGTCAGATGATGGAAACAGCGCCCAACCCTGCTGTGTTCTTTCAACAAATATCATCTGGATGGAGCTTGGAAGGAACCCCCCAGTAGAAAGAAAACGAAAACCATACTCACATTATACATCAGTAAACATTGAAAAAAATCTTTTTGAGAGCACGATTGGAGAAGACAAGATCACTGGCAAGGCGACTGGCGCCACGACGCAGCTGTAGTTCTGAACGACCAAGCAATGTCTTTCCGACATCGTATCTGCAGCAGCTTGAAGCTAGATTCTATGTCTTGTCCAATGTAAATCTACTTTTCTCTCAACCCAACGATGCTATTGCTTGATTTGCACAAATCCTCTTCGTTCTGACGACACTTCATTTGATCTGCCCAATGATACTACTCACCATGACAGCAGCCTCCCTCTCCCATGTCGTCGCTGCCGCATTACCACCCTTGGTACTAGTACCAGGAAGCTGACTGCCACGATTCACACATTCCCTCACTAGATCCCGCACTTTATCCTTGTTACTCTTGAGCGTGCGCGCAGACACGCCGCCCCTATTCATAAGATCCTGCACTCTAGGTGCCATGTTGGACGCGAGTGTGCGCCAGAAATAGCTAGGGAGGGATGAGGTATCGAGGGCTTGGAGAAGGGGCTGAAGTAGATTTGTCTGCGGCGAAGACGAGAGAAGCGGATGTGCAGGGGCCTTTGTTGATTCAAGAAGTGACTGCAGGGCCACAATGTTCTGGCAGCGCGCTGATATTTCGAGTAACGTGCGGTCCAGAGAAGGGAGTTGGGCTAGGGCGCGGGCGAGCGAGGCAAGCGAGGACTTGAGTTGTGTTTGGAGGTACTCTTGGAGTGCGGCGAGCATGAGTGTTGGATCGAATGGTGCAGTCTTGGTGGTGGAAGATGACGAAGGTACAGGCGAGAGAAGATACAAAGTAAACAGCGCCGACGTCGTTCTCGCTTTGGTATCTTCATTCTGTGCGAACGACGATGCAGACGAAGAAGCTCCTGTGGAAGACGAGAGCAGCGACGACATGGAGAATTCCTTGATCACCTGGTGTGCGCGCGAGGATATGCTTCGTTCACCGGGATTCACCAGCTCCGCTTTCAGCGTGTTGATCACGGCCACCCTGTCTAGCCCCTCTCCTTCTTCCCCCGGCTTCGAAGCCCCAAGTATTTGGCGTAAAGAAAGCAGTGTGTCCGTAGAGCGCACCATGGCACGGTGATCTTCCTTCTTTGCGCTGCCCACGCCCCCCAGCTCCGCCATACGGACTTCCAGCTGCCGACCCAGCATCAGACACCGCGCCACTGCTCGCCCCAGCTTCACTGTCTCGCAGAGTCTCTCGGCGGTGAGTTGCACTTGTGCGGCGACTTCGTACCGCTCAATGACTTCCTTTTCGAGCGTGCGGTACGACTCGGTCAAACTGGCGACTTGGCCTTCCACCTCATGCAGGATGCGCGCACTCGAGTCTGCATGTTCGCGCGTGTGTTCGAGTAGCGGGAGGGCGGATTTTGTTGTTAAAGTATCAATGTGCGTATCGATTTCCTGGACGTCGAAGAGGACGCGCGACAGTGGTGTGGACAGGTCTAGCGGGGTGTCGGAGGGGTTGTTTGTTGAGAGGACGAGTGTGTTGGCGAATGATGTCGCCGAGAAGTCGGGGTCGAGAAACGCCTCGTAGTCGATGTAGGAGGGTTCGGCATCTTCGTTGGACATGGCGAAAGCTGGAGTAGGAGCCGGTGCCGCTTGCAATTGGAGTAGCTTGCCTGTGAGAGAGGTGGGACAGGGATGCTTATCTTAGCGTGCTGGTGCATCGTCACGTCACGTCTTCAACTACAGAGCATTGCGACGCAGAGCGAATGGCGGGTTCAATTTGTGACACCAATTCCCACTGCAATTGTCTTCACTTAGATATAGGATTATCTCGTCTTTCCACCATGTATTCTGAGAAACACTGAAATAGAACACAAGTCTCGAAGAAGATGCAAACGCCTTCACGTCGGCACCATATTCATTGATTCGACAGACTGAAATCGCTATGCTAGACACGGATATAAACACCAAAAGCGCCTTCAAGGTATATGTTACCGCCCCAAGTCCCAGAAATATTGCCAGGTTACGCGCCCTCGCTTCCAAACTCTTTGGTCCATTCAGCGCTGCGCTGGAGGTCCTCGCTACTGACCGTCGGTCTTGAAGCCTTGATGGCCTTGACGAAATCCTTAACCTTGAGAGGTGGCTCGAGCAACTCGTCGCCATCAAGATCTGTCCATGACTTCTCTTGTGCTTGAGGGTCACCAGGAGAGCAGGGGGTCCATTTTGTTTGGCCGTCCACCACGACCGGCTTGTAGTGTGTTGCTGTCTGGATCAGGCGTACAGGCTGCATGAGTGCGTCTTGCACTGCAATGGAAATGTCTGAGCCGGAGTAGCCTTCGCTGAGCTCTGCCAGCTTCCTGTAATCTGCCTGGTTGAGTTCGCAAGGTGTGCTTCCAACTGCGAGTTCGAACATCTTCATGCGCGCAGGAAGATCTGGCAAACTGATATGTACTCGCCGCTGAAATCGTCGTCGGATAGCGGAGTCGAGCTGCCATGGAATGTTTGTTGCGCCGAGGATGAGGACGCCCTTGGAATCTTTGCCGACACCGTCCATCTGCACTAGTAACTCGGTCTTGATACGTCTTGAGGCTTCTGATTCGCCTTCTCCGCGGGGACCACAAAGGGCGTCGATTTCGTCTATGAAGATGATAGAGGGCTTGTTCTCGCGTGCCATTCCGAAAAGTTGCTTGACGAGGCTGGAAAGTGTCAGTCATGCGCCTTGAAGGGAAGGGATGATTGTGGCTTGCCGTTCTGATTCACCCATCCACTTGCTGACTAGATCCGAACTGGATACACTGAAAAATGTGCTGTTCGCTTCGGTCGCAACAGCCTTTGCCAGATAACTTTTACCGGTACCAGGTGGTCCGTACAGCAATATTCCCTTCCAGGGTTGTCTCTTTCCAGTGAAC
Source organism: Curvularia lunata (assembly GCA_005212705.1). Classification (NCBI taxonomy): domain Eukaryota; kingdom Fungi; phylum Ascomycota; class Dothideomycetes; order Pleosporales; family Pleosporaceae; genus Curvularia; species Curvularia lunata. The sequence goes on along the minus strand of PELC01000002.1, from coordinate 326,866 downwards.
AGATGTGGAAATTTGATGGGCAATATGACGGCTTCTTTTAGCGCTTCTTTTGCTGCTTCAAGACCGGCGACGTCCTCCCATCGAATGTTGGGCTTTTCAGAGAGAATGGCTCCAGCAAGTGCACCGCGGAGCTTCTTGGAATCGGCATCCTGCTCGCCTTCGTCGTCGTCACTGTCACATGTTAGCGCGATGACGCTTGTAGCTTTGTGTTTGCGGTTATCAGTACCCTCCACCCTTGCCGCTCCCGCCTGCAGCTTTTCCGTTTGAGCCCATGGCTGCTGGTTTCTTGCGATTCGAGGCATCGTTCTGGTTCAAGTGCTGCTTGAGCTTTTCGGCGCGCTCCATGTATTCAGCGACCTTGCCGCGAATCATTTCCTTGGACTTTTGGTTCTTCTCCCATTTAAGAGCAAGCATGAAGAGCTCCACTACTATGAATCAGCATGCGAAAGCGTCTGGGGCTATATGTTGGGTGACGTACGGGCACTGTAGTACAGTTGATAGGCCTTCTCATATTCGCCCGCTGTGTCGGTCTCAATGGCCTTCTTGACCGTTTCGATGGCCCGACCGAGAAAATCCGCGTTGCTCATGGCTGTTACAGTGAGCCTAGAGTACGCTCAAGGGCTTTGTTGTGAGTGGGCGCGTTTGTGTACGGGGGAATGAGCAGGTGGGGCATGCACGACCCGTCAACTACGGTATGTTGCGGCGCACAGGAAGGCTGCTATATGATACGGAGACGTTTGACAGTAGTGCACGCCGTGATTCTGGCAGAGGGTCGCTTGAATTCGGTTGTTGCAACGGACGGTGCAGGGCGTGGATGGAACCGTCAAGTCGCTGTATCCTATGGGCATAGCCAAGGCACCTAGCCCGCCCCGCGTTGCTTCTAACCGCGTTGGGAAAGTTTGTTATCCCACTTGCGACCTGCGAGCATACGAGACCAAACCCTCAGTCAAGCCTTACTCAGCATCACAAACGCCATGGCAGAAGTCCAACGGAAGCTGCAAGAACTTTCTGAGAAATACCAAAGCCTCCAGGCTGGTGAGTAGCTTGCTTGGCCAGTGGACGAGTGTTCGCTAACGTCGGAACAGATCTCGGAACCAAAGTCGAGGCACGCCAGAAACTGGAGTCGCAACAACAAGAGAACAGCACCGTGAAGAAGGTAGCCAGTTGCAACCCGCGCCTGCACAATGTACGCTGAGACGCCCTTTGCAGGAATTCGACCTCCTCGACGACGATGCGAACATCTACAAACAGATTGGACCGGTGCTGTTAAAGCAGGACAAGACTGAGGCAGTCATGGCCGTCAACGGCCGCCTGGAGTTCATTGAGAAGCAAATGTAAGAACGACTTGGTATTGGCGGAGCGCTGTATTGACTGGTATCAGCAAGGACATTGAGAAGCAGATCCAAGGCATACAGGAGGACAGCGAGAAGATCAAGGGCGAGGTATGTCAGTCAATGGTCATGTTCAGGATAGGCACGCTGACTTTTGACCAGATTATTCAGATTCAAGCGTCGGCGCAGCAATCACAAGCTGCAGCAGCGTCATGAGATTTTTCGTTGCGAGGGAAGACAGATCAATGAGATACCCAATTCATAGGAATCGTTTCGGTGCTGCCGTCCACGCCGTGCTACTATAACGGCCAAAGCCAAGACTTGGGCTGACAATTTGGATGCTCAACTGTGCAAGCTCTGAACCATGACGGCTGACGTGCACAAACACAATGGCATGTTTTCCTGCGAAGGGCTCGGCAAGTGTTTCAAGCCATTGCGCAATGGAAAGAGGCGGCACGGCGAGCATGCTCTGTGTAAGCAGGAGCTTGGCAAAATTCTACATGACCGGCATCGCTACGAGTGTGTGGCATCAATGTCAAAGTTGTCGGCATTAGAGGCGAAGCCGAACGAAGTGATGTCCATTGCACCTTAACTGAATACAGCACACTTGGCATGTCATTTCACCCTGTCATTACCACAGCATAAGCAGCACCGAACGCATCTGGGCTGTGCGTCTCGTTCCGTGGCGGCTCAAACGTCTTCGCACGACTCGGGATACATGGGCGCACGTGGTTTGAGCGGGAGTAGGGTGACCAGTCCGGTATCCCCGGAACAGGCAACGAGCGGGAGAGCGGTTTCGGGTCTATAACCCAGACGGGTGATCCTGCAATCACAAAATACGACGTTGCTGCGGGCTTGGTGACGATATGGGATGCGCATGAAGCGCGTCGCCGGAGTATTTCCTTTTTGTTTCCCGGAGCGTCTGATGGGGCTCCCCGCGCCAGGCTCGCCAATGGGGACGCAGCAGGGCCGCTGCATGTTACAGAAGCTTATGCTTCGAGCCCTCTATTTTGGCTCTGGCAGGAGGGCGTGCGATCTGGGCAGCACTGACAGCGGAACCAGCCGTGGGCGTCTTCTTGTGCCATCAATTGCAGTTACTAGTACGCGATAGTCGTCGAAACGGTTCGAGTGCCATAGTTGCGTCTCGTGGAGCTTGGGATGGGCGATGCTGAGGCAACACCACGGGGATTCCCAGGCACGCATACCCTCGACGGCCGCGCAGCCTGCAGACAGCCCAGCACAGCAGCACACATAGTTTCTGTTTCTCCTCTCCCATACGCTTTGGTCCAAGACCACCGGGCTCCACAGACTCGCAGCATCTGTAACAGCTGAGCACTAGCGCTAGGCCAGTCGTGCCGCTGCTTCAGTCTTGCGCAGGGTTCCGTGATTGGCTGCACGCTAACGAACCAACGCCTTTTCCAGGCCTGACAAGAACGCAACTCTCTGTCCCCTTCTCTACCTCTGGCAGTGACCTCGTTCCGCTGGTCTTCCTCCTCATCGTGGGCCTTTTCCCTTCTTTGTTGCTTGATATATTACCCGCTCTCTTCTTATTGCGGTGCTTGCTCGTGTCCTCCCGCAAAGCGCTGCCCTTGCCTGCACCCATCGGCTCTTCCGCGATCCTGTCCCTCCCCTGACACTTCGCACCTTGGGCTCTCCTTTGAGGCACAGCTGGGACTGCAGGAGACTCTCGTGTGCGCTCATTACTTACAATCTCTGTCGATTCCATCGTCTCCCCACTGTCCGCCACCCCCCGCCCGCCTCGATGCTCTCGTATTCGTCTTACTGACACCCAGCCAGAATTCCAACCCACCCACTATATCCGCCACCTTCGACAGCTGTCGCCATTATGTCTGCCAGCCAACTCGCCGCCAACAGAAACAGCACCCCCGAGGGCTCTAGCTCCCTGCGCCCGCCCCAGGCTCGCGCTTCCCTCGGGGCGAACCACCATCTCCGCGCCTCAGCTGATCTGGGCGGTTTCCCCTCTCCTCTGGCCAACCGTGGCATTCGCCCCGCCTCCGAGATCTACTTCGGCCGCAACAACACGCAGTCGGGCAACCCGGACGAGATGGAGCGCGCCGCCCAGCAGTGGCTCGCCGACATTGATCAGTATGAAACTACCCTCGAGGAAATGGCGACAGCCACCCTCGACCAGGACTTCAAGGACGAATTGAGCGCCATCGAGCAGTGGTTCCGCGTGCTCAGCGAAGCCGAGAGGACTGCCGCCCTCTACGCTCTCCTGCAGCAGACGACCCAGGTTCAGATTAGGTTCTTTATCCAGGTCCTGCAGCAAATGTCCAAGAACGTACCCATGTCTGGAGTGCTTTCTCCCGCCAACTTTGGAGAGAAGGGTGAGCATTTACGCTTATTCCTCCCGACATGTCTCCGTACTGACGATTACTAGATCCTATGACGCAGAAACTGACCGATGCTATGAGCAAGCTCAACACGGGCGAAAACCGCCATTCCATGGGTCTTGGTCGCCCCCCGCCATCCCCGGGTGCTGGAAAACGCAACTCGGGTTTGGAAACGTCCACGATTAACCGCATGTTCCCAGACGCAGCCGCCGCTATTGCGAAGCAAAAGGCCGAGTTTACTGATGTGGTAGGCGTTGCACCGGCATCCAACCGCAACAGCACTGTCGGCGACCGTAGCTCGATGGCAGCGCCCACCATCTCTGCGCCCGAGGATAGCAAGAGGGAGAACAACGCCCCACCGGCGTCCCCCTGGAACGAAGGCACAAATCGTCCCAAGTCCTCTGGTCAGCAGCAACAGCAGCAGCAGCCCATGGGCCAATTCTCGCAGCCTCCTCCATCTGCCGGTCTCCGATCCCCTCGTCTTCCCCTCCAGAATGATGGAAACAACGTACAGACTACCACTTTGAACGCGCTCGAAGCAAACTCTAACATGCCACTCCTTTCGCCTTCTTATCAGCCTGGCGGCAGCTGGGCGTCTCAACTGAGCACCCCAATGGTTGCCAACTTTAGCCAGTCCAACACCCAGGCTGATATGGTTGCTAATGCTACCGCTATGAAGCTTGCTGCACTCTCTACTGTTAACAATCGCATTCAGCTGGATGATGTACGCAAGTTCCGTCGCGCTCGTTCATCAGACAACGGCCCAATGTCGCCCGGTATGCCTCAAATGGGTAATGGAAACATTCTCATGACGAACGAGATGGGCCAGGTCTTGACTCCACAGCAAGCCGCTGCTTTACAGGCGCAACAGCTAGCTGCTATGAATGGCCGCCGCTCTCGCCCCAGCTCTCCAGGTTTTGCAATGCAGGGCCAGGGCATGGGCATGGGAGCCATGGGTAGCTTCACTTCTCCTCAGGCCAACGGTTTCCTAGCCGCCGATTATGGAGCTGGAATGATGAACAACGGCATGGGCGCCCTTAATCTGGCTCAATTCGGACTCGGCAGCGGAGGCAACAATGATGGTCACGGCTTCCTTGGTGATAACATCGACCGCGGTCGATCTCCCCGAGGACGTCGCGGTAGCTCCAAGCCTCCGGAGGATCCTACCGACCCTGGCCTGCTTGCGGATATCCCCAACTGGCTTCGAAGCCTCCGACTCCACAAGTACACGGATAATCTCAAGGATCTTAAATGGCAGGAACTCATTGAGCTTGACGACGAAGGCTTGGAGAAGCGCGGAGTCAATGCTCTCGGTGCGCGTAGGAAGATGTTGAAGGTAAGGACATGATCCTGCTCAGTCTATGGAATCATATAGCTAACGCGATATTACAGGTGTTCGAGCAAGTCAAGGAAGCTCAGGAACAGGGCAAATTGCGATAGATTCTGCGACTTATGCCGCTGGACTCGATGGTGTGTACGAGCTCACCTCGAAATATAGATATACGATGGAAAAGCGACTACCTCCAGCTGGCACGGACACATGCTCCGTCAGGTCTGGGTACGCGTACGATGAAATGCTTTTATGCACTGAGGCCCGACTTGGATGCTGTCACATTCGCCCATCGCATGTCGAAGTCCGTTTTTTTGTACAAATGTATTAGTGTGATTTTTTCTAGTTTATGGTTAGGGTAGAGAGGGGCCGGAAAACGGCAAAAATTAATGATGGTAGTATGTGCTTTGCAAAGGATGTAACCCTATATATCTTACATGCGTGTATGGCCGAGTGGTACGGCCCCCAGCTACATTCCCGACTCTTGCCGACGATGCAGCCATGGCATTGACTAAGCAGGATGTGAACTGCAGAACTGGAAGCTGCCTTCTGCTCGACGTCACCAGTACTGCCTGCTAGGTTTACAGTTCGTGAACATAAAAAAACATCCTCCCTCTGCTCAACAGATCGACAACAGCGTTTCCGACCGCTGGACCTGACAATTGTCCTGCCACACCATAGGCCTTCGATGGATCAGGCGTCGTGCGACAAGCGTATCGAGCGCGTGATCTTGGCATGTGTCCAATGTCGGAGTAGACACGTCAAGTGCGATGCGGAGCAGCCGGTATGCAGACGATGCAAGCGCGATGGAAAAGAGTGCGTGTACAAGAAGTCGAGAAGAGGAGGATTGGATAAGGCGGCCCTCGCAGCGCGACGACTACGATTGCAGCAAGAAGCCGAGAGAGCTCAGCAGAATACGTCCTCTGTGGAAGGCAGCCATAGTTCGCCGTCAGAAACATCTTGCAATCAGCCATCTTTGGACATCTTAAACAATGTCACTGACGACACACTATCCCACACTTCATCACAATACCTAAAGCAAAACTACATGGCCTTGCAGATCGACAAAGATCGTCTTCTGGAGCTGTACTTTGAATATTTCTGGCCTTCATTTCCCATCGTTCTACCGTATCCTTATCTTCAGACCAGGCGATTGAAAGAGAATCATGGCATGCAAGCACTACTGTCTGTCCTGCAATGGATCGGTTCGCTGTACGCTCCCTGGATACCATCGGAGCCTTACAAGGAAGCCGCTCTCAAGGCACTCGACCCGCTCACGCTTGCACACACTCCGTTCAATGTACAGGCACTCATGCTGTTTGCGCTCGCGGATTTTCACTGCGATTTCAGGAGCGAGGGCCGCCAGAGGCTCGAGACAGCTATCACCATTGCTTTGGCTCTTGGAATGAATGAAAAGCATTTTGCACAAACGTATAGCGAAGGTGACCATGTGTTGGCAGAGTCCTGGAGAAGAACTTACTATATGCTCTATGTTGCGGATCAGCACGTTGCTGTTGTCACCAACACTCCGTTCTACACGCTAATCATGGCACCAAATAACGTCGATCTGCCTTGCGATGATGAGTATTACAATTGTGGGGTATGTCGTACCAGTATGTTGGGGATTGTTGAGATGGTGACACGATTAGGAAATTCCTCCCGCGACAACATGGGCCGAGTACCAGCTCCGCGAGTTTGAAGAAGTGGAGGTGATATACTCCTCCATAACCTATTTGTACGACGCTGCCTTGATTATCAAGTTCGGTAAGTATAGGTTGCATACTCAGTATTGCTATAGCGCGGGTCGTTGACAATACTAGTCTTGAACACATTTCTGGAGACCTCCACAGTAAACGAGGCCATGGTTGACACCTGCGATGCCAAATTTGCTGTCTGGTCGTCTTTGCTACCATCCTGTAAGAAAGAACCAATTCGTCCCAATGGCGAAGTGGATGAGGTCATGTAGGTCGATCAAACTTCACTTGTCGGGGTTGAGTCTTTGCTGATGGTATGCTTCCGGCAGGTTCATGGCACATATGACTGTCGCCATGTAAGTATCCTTCAACAACTTTTTGTCAGTACATTCACATATCCACAGCACCTTTTCTACAATTCATCGGCCGTTCTCGTCATTAGGCTACTGTCCAGGAGAACTGAATACGCGGGCCTTTGTGATGCCGTCACCGTTCACGCTCGTGCCAAAGACAGGACGAAACGCGCACACCGCACGCGTGCTCAAAGCCACGGAAATGCAAACCAAGCTCCTCGCAATCCCGTGTGCGCTAGAAAAGCACAGTCTGTTTGCCATGTGCTGCTCTGCACAGATTGCTGCCGTACAAATTTCCGCATGCACGCACCTACTCGACGGCCATGCCCTCTCCATAGCACGCGACCGCGTCCGTCTCAGCATCGGGTTCTTGAAAACTATGGGTAATATCTGGCCTCTTGGAAACAAAATGGCGAAAGAAGTTCAAGCAATTGCACGTGGAAGTTTCGCAAGTCCTCCTGTCCTGCAAACGGCAACAATCGAGGCGGAATCTATGGCTGCAGAAGAGACTGAGCTGCCGCGTGATGAGCTGATATATGGTATTGATCCTTCAGCTCACATTGATATTTATGCTGGTCTGACGCTTCCGGTGGATTGGAGTACGACGTCGTTCAGTTATCCGAGTTCGAACTCATCGGGTTAGATAGGAGGGACGGTATTTGCTCTACTCAATCTCTTCTCTATACTAGTATTCATTACAAAGTCGACCTATACACCTGCAGGCTTCCACACCCCAAGAATAATATTGAAAAACAAACTCTCATTAGGCTTGCCTCTATCTCCTAGCTTACGAAGTATAAATCGAGCGTCTATAGCCTGTACAAGAGGTCTACAAAGTCGGCCTTTTTCAAGCGAGGCATCTACTAAATTAAGAAATCTTTTGTGAACGCAACTAGTGACGTTCCCCAATTTGCAGAATGAATTCCTTCTCAAGAAGTAGCACGAGCGTACATGTGAAAAGCTCGCTGACGTCGTGCAACCCTAGTGGTATTCCACGACGATCAGCGCTCTCGCCTGTCGATCCCATGAACCAACCCCCAACCCCATTGCTTGGTTGAAAAACAAACTATGACAATATGACTTATCAACGGGCCCGCGACTAATGCAATCAACACACGAGTTAATAAATGCCCGTCATCCTCACGTTACATAAGACAGCCATAACCACGACTGATATAGCCCCATTTTTGATTCGAGACCCTTGCTCTCCAAGCCTTGGAAAGCTGGAGCAAACCAGATAACACAGGCATCCCGTGCATTATCAGTTCCCACTCAGGCAGCATTATCAGCGCAAGTTGTCATGAACCGGGAAAAACGTCATTCTGCAAGCGGTCTAGCGCCTTTCAGCTGCGTGCGTTGACTACTGCATTGACACACCATCCCCCAGCCCCGCCCTAAGTACTAGATCTGCCAGTGGGTCCCTGCAGAAAGGTTCCGTCGTGCTACCCACACTATTGTTCGCAGAAAGCCACCCCCCAACGGATTTAAAACCGCTTTCCGCCGCCGGCTTTCCCTCGTGGCAAAAAGACTACAAGGCTAAAAACGACATGATGACGGTGCTGATTTACATTTGAAAGAAGGGCTTGAACTGTTTTTTCTTTCCTTTTGCTTGACTCCGTACGATTTTTGGTGCGCAACTCGACGCGCAAGAGAAATCAAGAGGTTGGGGTTTCGAGGAGAGAAAAAAAAAGAGAAGAGCTAGGAAAGAAGAATTTGGTGAACGAGAAACGCCCTGCGACCTGGTTATCAGCGATTATCGAGTTTTTTTTGTGGCCTCCGAGGAGACGAGATAACGCCGCGCGACAACCATGAGCGACGTCGAGAAGCAGTACGATGGCGGGGTGCCTGACGCAGGAGCTGCAGCAAAGCAGAGCGACGAGATTGCAGAGCAGCTGGATGCGATTGATCCTGTTTTCGAGGCAAAAATCGTGCGCAAGTTGGATATTTTTGTGATTCCGATTGTTATGCTGTTGTATCTTTTCAGCTTTCTTGACAGGTGAGTTGACAAGAGGATGTTTTGCTTCTCTCGTGGCGTTTGCAAGAAGCGTAGAGAGTGAAGATGGCTTGTTTTCTTTGGTGGCTGGAGGGTTAGGTGTCGTCGCATGTACTAACTACTCTAACAGAGTCAACATTGGCAATGCGCGCCTCTACGGCCTCCAAGAGGATCTCAACATGAACGATTCGCAGTTTCAAACCGCAGTGTCGATTCTATTCGTCACGTACATTTTATCAGAGATTCCGTCAAATCTGGTGCTCAAGAAGCTTACGCCCTCGCGGTGGATTGCCTTTATTACGCTTGCTTGGGGTATCATTGCGACTCTGACCGGTGTTGTGCAGAGCTACGGCGGCCTTATCGCGTGTCGTTTACTGCTGGGCGCAGTCGAAGGCGGCTTGTTTCCTGGTATGGCAATCTACTTGACCTTCTTCTACACCAAGCGTGAGCTCGCCCTCCGCATCGGATATCTTTTTGTCTCTGCCGCGCTCGCTGGAGCCTGTGGTGGTCTCCTCGCCTACGCAATCGGCCATATGGACGGTGTAGAGGGCCTACGTGGGTAAGTGTCTCCTCACAGCGTGCATGTCGTGAACGACTTCGCGATCTCTTGAGCACTGGCTCTGCCATCAGAGTAACGAAAGCTGATTGAGGAATAGATGGCGTTGGATCATGATTATTGAAGGAATTCCAACATTTGTTCTCGGAATCATCACCTGGTTCGCTCTACCCAATACTCCTGAAAGCGCCTACTTTTTCACCGCCGAAGAAAAAGCATATGCTGCAGCCCGTCTCAAGCGACAAACAGGCTACACCAAGAAAGCTGCGGAATTCCATTGGGACGACGTCAAGAAAGCTTTCAAAGACTGGAGGGTCTGGACTTTTTGCTTTGCCCAGTTTGGCTCGGACACCATGCTCTACGGGTACTCTACTTTCCTGCCGACCATCATCCGCTCTATCAATACTACGGCTAGTAGTGAAATGGTTCAGGTCCTGACCATACCTTGCTACGCCCTGGGTGCCGTCACGTACCTTCTCGTTGCGCACTTCTCGGATCGACAACAGAAACGCGGCTTGTATAGCGTTCTCCTCGGTATAATCAGCATCGTCGGATACGCCATGCTGATCAGCGATTCCAACTCAAAAGTTCACTATGCTGGCTGCTTTCTCGTTGCTATGGGCCTGTATGTCTGCGTCGGATTACCACTAGCCTGGCTTCCGACGAATCTGCCGCGGTACGGTAAGCGGACTACGGCTACTGGAATGCAACTCAGTATTGGAAACTGTGCGGGTATTATGAGTGCTTTTGTAAGTCTCTCATTTCCATCATGGTGGCGATAGTCGTGTATCTGAGCTAATGAGTGGATAGATCTATCCTACCGCCGACCGGCCCCGCTTCATCAAAGGTCATGGCATCACTATGGCCATGGTGGGCTTTGCGTGCACATGCTACCTTATCCTGTGGTTTCATTTTAGCAGGGTAAATGCCAAGCGTGCGAGGGGTGAGGAGCAGCATTTGATACAGAATATGAGCGACGAGGAGATTGCGGAGATGGGAGATGATAGTCCTAGGTTTAGATATACGATTTGAGTATTTGAGTAGAGAAGAGCAAGAGAAAGACGCGTTGTTTAAGGTGTTTGGACGGCAATTTGGGTACCTATGGGTCGAGGGTATCTTTATCAGGAATGATAGAAATGAAGTTTGCTACTATCCTGTGTATTCAGTATGCTGATCTCACATAGCTTTTCACTTGCATGTCACGAGACAGTACCTTTTTGGGTAAAGGAAAGTTTCAATTTTAACTCAATGCTGTTTAGCTGGCGTTCCCTCGAGAAGAATGATTTGTACACAAGTGGACTAAACAAACACTATGGAACCCTTTAGGACTTGATGTCTTCCCTCCTCTCAAACAGGGCTCGCAAAAGGCAAGGACTGCCATCGATTCTTCTGCCACCACCACAGCCCACCAATCTCCCAATACGTCTCACGAAACGCCTCAGGATGATCCGTTACGTGCTCCTCACAAGTCTCCACCCCGGTTTTCTCCCGACACGACTTATCCCATTCCTTACCCGCTCAGTCCCCACAGAATGCAGTGTTGAATACGAGCTTCAGATCTTGAAACCGCTGCTCAAGATCACATCCCTCGCCACTAAATCGCGCAAGCGGTGGGCCCCAGCTCAACGGATCAGGCTCCAAAGTTGTCTCATTTGCATGAGGGAAGAACTTATTATAGCCATCCAAATCACCGGGGGAAAAGCCACACGGCAATACCATCAGCCGTCCACTCCATAGCATAGACACCGCCGGACACGCTATTGAACGAAGTTCCATACGACGGAAGCTTAGAATCCGCGTCCCCAGCAACGAATTGCGCATCGTCCTCCAGCTCCGGAGCCTGAATCGAGCATCCCATATTCTTCCCCTGCCCTTGAGCATTCACGTCGCAATTGCTGGTTAGCATGGTACCCGAGAAACGGGAGGCGATGGCTCCATCACCACCGTCACCAGTAACAATACTGCTATTATCCACCACGCACCCGCTCGAAGTGTGCAGAGTAATCTTACTGCTCCCGTCGTCATTCACGCCTTCGAGGATATCTATCTCGCCGCCTTCCGGCCACGTCATGGACGCAGACACGAGTCAGAATGCGGGCCACACGCCGCACTGTGACGCGGGCATGTGTCGTATATCCGCGATGAGTAGGCCGTGATTCCGGGTTTTCTTGCTTTCCAGGCGCACGGAGGCGCGCCCGGTGGAATTTGCGGCTTTGCTGGTGGAGTCTACGTATAAGTAGACGGATTGGGTGTTGGGTAGGTACCCGACTAGGCGCTGGGAGATGGCGGAGGAGAGGGTTTAGTACTGGACGAAGCCGTGAGTGGGGTCGGGGTCAGAGAAGAAGTTAAAGGATGGGAATAAGTTGTCGTAGGTTAGGTTGTCGGTGAGGATGTATTGGGGGGTTGGTGTAGTGTTAGTTTGGGCGGTGCTTAAGAGGGGGAGGGAGAGGGTGGCTAGCACCGTGGAGAGACTCAAGGAGGGCATGGATATGTATGCGAAGATGAATAGCCTTAAATCTTGATATTGATTTTGAGATTCTCGTATGAAAGCTTGGGCAAGTATTGCGATGTACAAAAGACTCCTTTTCCTGATAGTGATATTGTCATATGAGCAAGTGACGGGAGTGAAAAGAATATATATCAGCTGGGAATGCGATGAAAGGGACATTGTACTGTCACAATAACGGGAGGTCATTATTGTTTTTTGGTGAGAAACTTATGTATTCAGTTATCGCTCTATTGATCCCTATAGTAGCGAGACTGGTCAATAGATTTCTGTACGCATGTAAACTTGAGTGTAGAGCTTGTAGAGAGAAAACGAGATTGTAGCCCAAAGTAGAAATAGTTGAAACTTTTCAATGCATTCGTATGTGACAGCTTGCAGGCTTAATTGTCGCCTCTGCATCAACCAGCCACCGTTTGTATCGACATACTTCTAGCCTACACCGCCACACTCTCCCCACCACTCTTCTTACTCTTTGGCACAATCTTGAGCGAAAAGTCCACGTGTGGCACGCCTTGGTGTATACTGCTCGTGCTCACAATGTCAATGTCGGCACAAACATACTTCTCGACATTGTGCTCTGTCAGTCCACCGCTGACTTCGACGAGGAATTGCTTCCTATCGCCCGTTCCCCGGCCCCACTTGTCTTTCAGGTCCTTTGCAGCCACCTGAACGCCCTCAGGTGTAAAGTTATCCAGCATGACAATGTCAGCACCGGCAGCAATCGCCTCGTCGGCCTCTTCAAAAGATTGACACTCCACTTCAACTTTGATTGCAAAACCACCTGCAGCCTTGGCAGCTTTCACAGCATTAGTAATGCTTCCAGCAGCGACAATATGGTTGTCCTTCAGCATTGTCATAGCGCTCAGGTCAACACGATGCGCATCCACACCACCAACAAGCATGCCATACTTTTCCACGAGGCGGAATCCAGGCGTGGTTTTGCGGGTACCAGCAAGAATATTGGGATATCCCGCGCCGCGCAAAAGGGTCAGTAGTCGATTGCTTTTCGTAGCAATGCCGGAGCAGCGAGCAAGCGTGTTGAGCGCTACACGCTCACCCAGCAAAAGGTGGCGAACTGGGCCGCGGACTGTGGCACAGTGCGTGATGGGCTTAAAGGATGTACCTTCTTTGACGTGCCACTCGACGCTGACAAGATGTCAAATCTTTGGATAAGTCCTAAGTATGATGGAAATAGACTCACGTGCAGCCCAGCTGTCGGAATACTTCGTCGAAGAATGGCACACCGGCAACTATGCCCTGCTCCTTTGTCAGCCCAGAGAGATATAAAATGTAGACACCATGAAAGGCAAATGTCGCACCTCACTCTTCCCGAGCAACTTGGCCTCCGACATTTCCTCTCCTACGACAAACCCGCCGTAGTCGAAGCTCGGTGTGTCTTCCTCGAGCCATTCCGAGACGAATCGCTTGTACGTTTGCGGCAGCAGATGCGCTACCGCGCCGTGTGCTGGGGCGCCTTCAACCTTTGCCATTGTGGAGAGTCTGGTATGATATAGTTTTTCGAAAGGGAGATGACTCTTGTGTCTTGCTGGTGGGAGGCGAGTATCCGACAATGGACGTTTTCGGAATCTCCATCGGAACGAGGCGCCGGCACTAAGCGGCCGCGCACCGGGCTTGCTATACGGAGCGCCCATTTGAGAATATTTCTGTTGATGATCAAACATCTTCTCTGCCTTCCATAAATTCTGCCTCATGTGTTAGGGCTTGCTAGACAAGCGCAGTAGTTTTTGCATTTTGAGACATATTGATCAATCTTGATTTGTTCAACGGTATTGCACCACCTGGAATGCATTCACATGACAGTGCATCGACAGCTACGGCACTGACTCAACGCCAGGCGCAAGTAAAGATTTCATCGTTTTTTAAATACTCTAATCCACAATCATCTATTTCAAAGCAGAAATTAGTCGTATTGCCACACTCGTCTGAGAAAACCGTTGTTGAGATGGTCATGCGTTGCTGCGATTGCATGATCCCACCATCCTTCCCTGTTATAGGATATAACCTCTTGCACTACTTCGCGCTTGGCATCCATTGTACCTTGCTCATGTAAGCGAAGATTGTGGTCTAGGATACGTTCGCAGTCTCTCCAAATCCGCGTGCGGTTTCGTATACCCGGAATTGGGGTTGTATCGGGATTGAAAAGACGCCACAGACGTGCCCAGTCCAGACCATCATGTGCTACTCGATCTTCGCTCAGAGTTAGACGACAGATCCAGTCTGCTACACGCCCACGAAATTCTCGCCATTCTTGAAGTGATTGCGCTGCTCTCGCCCTGTACGGGCTAAGGATAGCCTCACGGCGAGATGTATTGGATGCCTTGACAGCATTCCCGACACTTTCCATGTCTGGGTAGTCCTTCAAAATGTCTGCCCAGAGTGTTTCCTCTTGCCACTCACTTGCAAGATCGTACGGTAGCTCTGGGACAACGAGGCCAGGTGGGTTGCACGGGTCCCATGTCACTGGCCAGTCTGGTGAACTTGGGTAGTGCTCAGTTTCGAATACCTCCCATAGCCAGCTCATGTGGTCAGCTGTAAGAGCTTTAAAGAAAGATTGTGTATGGCGGCGAAGTCCGCGGCAGGTAGCTGCAACCATATTTAAATCGCTCTCCTCAAGGAAGGATATCATATAGTCGATAAGCTCAGCTGGCAGCTGAAGAAGGCGCCCTTGGGGATGCTGATTCGTCGTAAAATCAGGCGCAACGGAGTAAAAGCAGCTTTCTATCAAACTGCACAACTCCGGAATCTCTACAGGATTTGCAGCCAGCCACTCATCGCCAGGCTGATGACACCATACACCATGATTCTGTCGCCCTCGAGCTACCTCTGGACATAGTAACACGTCATCTTTGGTGAGATTGTATGAATCTGGCTCGCACTGCATCTCCCGCCAGTGCCAGATCCCGTCTAAGTCGACTCGCCCAAGTCGGCGATATGATACTTTTGCAAATATATCAAGACAATACGAATGGACTGGCAGCGGCCGCCACTCGTCAGAATCCTAGAGCGATGTCAACACTTGCACCAAAAAGGCATGCCTAGAGCGTGCTTCACATACGTTACATCCGTCATTCACATACAAACTCCAGCAGGGGACACGATCTACACCATACCGTGGCGGATATACATAAGGCTCTAAAGGCGATATGTAGGACCCATTCGATTCACCCGACAGGACAAACGAGCTGGTGCTTTCCAAAATAATATCGCTCTCGTCGGCTTGCCAATCCAAGGGTTTCGCTAGTAGAAATCTGTGGTTACGGCAACCTTTCATTTGCTCTGCGCTTAGCACATGACCGTTGATACCCTGAAGGCTTTGGCATGAAGGCGCCGCGACATGTTCTAGCGGGAGCCTATATGAGCCGCAGGCTTGTTTTTGTAGAAAGTCTCCAAGGTAGTGTGGCCCCTGGTGCTCTCTAGTATATATGTAACCATTGCGCAAGGTGCCGTGCGGAAGGTGCTTTGGCTGCGGAGGGGCGTGCAGCTCACGCAAAGCATTTTGTAGGTTGGTATTAAAGTTCTCTTCATCTTCATCTTGGTCATCGCATTGTGATCGGTCCAACGATCCCACACCAGAATCGGCATCCGTGTCATACTCTAGCATTTCACTCCTCGCATCCGAACCATCTTCCGGTAGCCATTCGCCATCTTCATCTTCTTCATCTGGCCATAGAGGACCGCCAGAGACCGCATTCTTGATGTCTTCGTCCAAGGTGGCTGGGGTGCGATCTACGAGGGTACATTGCTCGCAATGCTGATCTGGGAAAGGATCTCCATGGATGTCTTCATACCGACCAAAACCCACATAAGTATGACCCTTATAGTTCCATGCTGTATTTGGAGGATCATTCGGAGTTCGGATTCGTGCAACAGACATAGCCATTGCGCATATCCCGCAATGATAGGAAGCCATCCTTGCTGGGGTTAATGGTTAACAGGGCTTGGATCTCTGCATGGGTCAGTCGCTACCTTACGCTCAACGATACTTCTGTTTAACCAGCACAGCGGAAATGTATTCAAGGAGCTTCTGAAAGAGTGTAGTAGGCTGTTAGGGAGAACTGCTTAGCTTCAGGACCTGTCCTTATTCGCTTACCTTTATTCACCTAGCTCAGCAACCAAGATAATATCAGCGCTCCTGATTGGTGTGGTGATTGCGCAGGGACCAGTTCACAAACCAACCCCACATCTGGCAACACGGCCGTGACAACTTTGTTAATTCTCTTGACATACATAGAAGCTACACATACATTACCACGGATAAAAAATATTGGCATTATGAATGATGAGAATTATCATGAAGATGAATTAAGTGTCTTCGCGTTTCTAGAGGAAAGGAGTCTACACCATTGTAATTTTACGTTGGCGGGCATTTATCGACTGGGAATCGACTCTGGTGTATGTGTGGGTCAGCTAGTATGAATTTGTTGGTGTAAATAGGCTATGCTACTGCCACAAAGCCAAAGCACTACATTTTTGTAGAAATATTGACAACTGATATAACGCATATTCCTCTGTAACCAAACAGCCGTTATAAGAAAACAACATCGTAAAGAAAAAGGAAAAGTCCATCACAGTTGAAGTTGACTGCAACAGATTTTGCGCCGCGAGGACAGTGCGTGCTAGGTAGGATACTTCAGAATCTGCGTTGCTGCGCCCAGAAACCCACACTTACAAGAAAGTCTATCCTGCAATCATAAACCACTACCTTTTAAGAGACGCCACATGTAACTTTCTAGGATCCGGGAATCTAGCACGGTCAGATTTGCATACAAAGCATTTGCATTTTCCCGTTGCCGATAATTTAACACGGGCTAGCCATGTTAAAACGTTATGATGTGGATCGTAACGACTCGTTCGTGTCTCTGCTGAACTGTCCTCGTCAGACGACCGTTCATCATCAGCTTCGTAGGCATCAACATCGGTATCGGCATTTGCTAGCTCCTTGTCTATCTTCACAGCGCCATCTCTATTGCCAGTGGAGCCTAGATGCTTGTCAAGATTCTCCTTCGGCGCTTTACAGTCGTAACAGTCATCGTCAGTGGTTTTGCTTTGTGGCAGTTTGTCGGGACATCTGTCGTCGTGGTGCTGGTGAGTCATGGCGAGTCTGAGGTGTCCGCAGTGGTGAAAAACGAAGTGCATTGTAGACACTGCGATGAGCTCGCTTGCTGGGTTGGGTTGTGTACCAATAGTTTGGAAGGGGGCCTTGGTTAGCAGAGGTGGGTTTTAAAGCTGATGCACTGTCTTAATCGTTCACTGTGTTGCGCCCGACGCAGACAACATTGTTAGCTCCATGAGTTGGCAATGTGCATCCCTGTGTCCACCACAAGTGAGACACCGGCCAGCTGCGTCAGACATTGTTCTGTCCAGGCCAATACATGACTTGCATTGTGCGCAGAATCACTTCCAGATCCACTGATGTTTTGGTGAACACAGACCGATGTCTTCATGATCTGCAGGCCTGAGAGTCAGATATCGCTGCGGATGGTCAGAGTACAAGGAGAACCGCAAAGGATACAGCTTGACAGATGCATAAGGTATGATTCTACAGGGTGCCCAGGGAAAAAGAAACAAAAAGTAGTGAAGTCACAATTAGAAGCGTTGCCCGTCGGAAATCGGATGCTGGTTGGCGAAAGCCGAGTGTGTGCCTTTTCGTCCGATACGGAACAGGATATCGGCACAGCGAAGGTGGACAAACTCTTGGCTTCCCCGGAACATGCCCCGCATCTGAAAACACAGGATTACTTTGTAACTTGGCTCAGCGTATACGACGGCGACACATGATTCTTGGCATTAGCAGTTGAAGTTGGTCAGCTCGAGGAGGTAGTAAGTGGTGAAGATCACGTGATGGAGTAGCCGTAACCGAGGATAATACAGTACACTCAACACGAGACTTGTCATCGGACAGGTGCCAAGCCCCAAGCCGCAGTCGGCCATCCAAGCCATTGGAGCCTACTTGTGTGGCACCGTCGTGCTTTGTGGAGATGTGTGACGCTGGTTGCGTGCTTGTGACAGAAAGTGTGTGTGGGATCCCCTGCTAGGTGTACTAGGAGCGCTATCGACGCCTGGTTTTCGACAGTGCGCCGCTAAGGGTTCCTGCATGTTGCTGGATAAAGTATCCGAAAAGTCGGTCGCGGGTCAGGGACAGATGTTTTTACGAGGATTGCTATGGCTACAGGTCGTGATTTAGGATAAACCCAGAACGTCGGGGGTTTGCCAATTACGTTTCAATGTCGGGCAATTTACACTGCTGACTTCGCACATATGCCCGTACTTTGCAAATGTTGATAGCTTATGTGGTATGAGGCACTGATTAGCACCGAAGCTTCCCAAACAGTGATGACACCTTGGCATCCACTTTTCGGGCCCCTACACAAGGCTGGACTCGCTCACCTGGGCTTCACTGTGCGCAACAAGTAATGGATACGGGCCAGACACAGTGGCGACTCAGCCGGCGCGATGCGCTGCGCTAGAATTGCCCGAATCCCAAGATCTGGACTGCTGACATCAGAGTATGTGGATGATACGCATGTACATACTACATGTGTATGTGCTATGTAGATATCTTACCAATGTGATATATACGTAAGTAAGCACATGGGTAGGACCGACTCACCAACAACTTTCGTATCTTCCTGGTTCTTTGCAGAGGGTATATGAATTTGCATAAACTGATACGCACATGTGGAGCGGGCGCCCAATCCGTTCTAGGGTCCCCGAGATGGAGGGATCGCTTGCATCTTGCTAAAGAGCCTGTGGGTAAATTCAGCAAGCATGTGTACTGCCTCAGCAACAGGATACCCCAACTCGAATCCAGCTGAGCCAATGAGGTTGGTCGCCAAAATAGGATTTGTCTTATTCCAATAGCTACATGTGTAAGCGTAGAAATGATGGTTTTCTGTGAACTGCCGAAACCGCCACCGTTAGAAGAAAGCCAACATGTCGTCCCGCTCCGCCAAGCATTGCGTTTAGACTCGACCACACCCAAGCCATGGTCGCCCGCCATCGGCGCACTCTGCACGAGTCAACCCTTGTTGCCAAGGCCCGCCCCGCACCCTGTCAGCCAAAGAGATTGCCGCTCAACACAATGCTGGTCGGTGTAAGTTTCCTGTGTCGACTCGGTTGTTTCCCCCCGCAGGGAGGGCATGTTGGCCAACTTAAAGGAGACAAGGGCCTAGTGGAACGGGCTTGGAGCTAAACATGGTCAAATTGCCTCCTTCTGAGCGTAGACCGTAAAGCCAACTGCCGACACCCTTTTCCTGGTTCTTGTCCAACGCCTCGATTGCGCCTCCTTGACTCGGAAGTCTGTCGGAATCGAGATCCGCTGAATGTTCTTATAGAGGCTGTGTTCTTCCCCAGATTCTTTTCCCCAGACTCTTGAATAGTGCGGGGTGGTAGTTCGAAAAGAGTTTCTTCGCCTCTGACTGGATTGTTGGCTACGACATTTGCCTTCGACAACATGGCACAACCGATAGGTGCTATCGACGAGCGCTCTCCCGCGGCGCTCGAAAAGGGTCACGATGTTCTTTGTACAGCTCACTCGTTCCTAATGCAATAAAGTACTAACAAAAATTACAGTCGAAGAGGCCAACGGAAGCGAGCGGTCCACTGAGGGTGAATTTACCTGGACAGAGGAAGAAGAAACCAAAGTCCGACGTAAACTGGACCGCGTCATTGTGCCAGTGACGACGTTTTTGTACTTGTTGTGTTTCCTCGACCGGTATGCAGCGCGCTTTGGATTCATGATACGTCTGCTGACTTGCGAACCAGAATCAACATTGGAAACGCGCGTATCCAGGGCATGGCTGTGGATCTGAAACTTGTCGGTTACCGGTTCAACTGGGTCACTTCCATCTTCTACATTGTCTACATGTTTGTCGAAGTACCCAGCAACATCATTCTCAAAAAAATCGGCCCCAAGTACTACCTACCGCTCCTCGTCGTTGGATTCGGCTTCGTCTCGCTTTGCACTGCGTTTGTGCACAGCTTTGCTGGCTTGCTAGTCGCGAGAGGATTCCTCGGAGTGTTCGAAGGAGGTGTCATGCCGTAAGCTTTCCAATGGGTCCAGCAATTTTCACTTACTGAACCTTTGTAGCGGTCTTGCCTTCTTTATTACTTGTTTTTACAAGCGAAATGAACTCCTTCTTCGTGTTGGCATCTACGTCTCAGCCGCGTCCATGGCTGGAGCTTTTGGTGGTCTGCTTGCTACCGGGTATGTATCACGAAGTTGCTTTGACCTATCGAATGGCAACTGACGTGTCAAAACAGCCTTTCCCGCATACCTCCATGGGGAGCATCCAGCATGATTATCCATACTTGGCGCAATATTTTTTTCTTCGAGGGACTTTTTACGGTACTGGTTGGACTTGCCGCTCCTTTTGTGATGCCTCGCAGCCCTGAAGAGTGCTGGTTTTTGAACGAGCGCGAGCGAATGATCGCCTCCAAGCGACTTGTCCTAAAGAGCGGAGCCGACGAGAACGAGAAAACCGAGGTGCACCACGTCAAGAGGGCTGTGATGAACATCACCAACTACTTCTGCGCGTTGGGCTTCTTTTTCATCAACATCACGGTGCAGGGTACCTCACTTTTCATGGTAAGTTTGAGTGTTCGCTAGGGAGAGCCACTTGCTGACAAGTCCATCAGCCAACTATTCTTGCCGACCTTGGCTGGAAGGCTACAAAGGCACAGCTTTACTCTGTGCCTCCGTACGTGTGCGCCTGTGCGATCGCTATTGGAGTCGCCTTTTTGTCGGACAAGACGAACCGTCGTGGTATCTACCTGGCCATCTTCACTTTGCCTGCCATCGCTGGCTTCTGCATCATGCGCTGGGCGACTGACCCCCAGACCCGCTATGGTGGTATCTTCCTGATTACCATTGGCGCTTTTCCTGGTGGCCCTGGGTTCCTCGCATGGGCAGCAAACAACGCAGCAGGACCTGCCATCCGATCGGTTTCCACGGCGTATGTCGTTACCCTCGGTACTGCTGGTGGTATTGTCTCAACTTGGTATGTCGCCCTGCTTGTTTTACTTCGCACTGGATTAGATGGGACTTGGGAACTAACAAATTTGCAGGATATATATTTCCAAGGATGCACCACGCTACCCCATCGGCCACACCGTCAACCTGTGTGGCCAGATTTGCGTCTGCATTCTCGCCCTTTTCGGAATCTGGTACTGCAAGTGGGAGAATAAGCAGCGTGATCTGGGCAGGAGGGATCACCGCCTGGTGGGCAAAACGGCAGCGGAGATCAAGGATCTGGGATACAGGCATCCGGAATTCCGATACATCCACTAAGCATGGGATGCTGATGACGGTGCAGCCAGATCTACGGATGCATCATTTCAACGCTTCTGTCCAAGTTGTTTTCCTTTTGCTGAATATTAGCGTAATGGCATAACTAGGAGTACGGGGAATTTCAACCTTTCCTCTTTTCAACTGGCCCTTTTGGGATTCTGTGAAGGGTTCGTTTTCAAAAGTGGTGAATTCCAACGTTCCAGGCTCTTTTGGCTGAGTCGATAAAGTGAACGGCTAAGCAGATCATCCGACGTCAAGCAGTCATGATGTACGTAGAAGGAGAATGCGGCGCAGCACGTGCGTCATTGGCTCGTGCGGAAAAGAACGGCATGGCGCAATGCATTGGCGGGGCATGGCGGGGCACGACAAAGGGAAAGAGTTCAACGCCGACGATGCCATCGAGGGCGACGACGAGCAGAAAGTCGTGCAGCGCCTCAGTCGACAGAGTGCAGCCCATCCATATCCAGTCGGCCCGCGAGTGCAGCGCGTCTGTACGTGTCGGCGCCCCCCGCCAAAGTGCCAGCGCTCTACTTGCTAACAATGGCACGCCCGCAAATCTTTTTGCAGGCCGCGGTGACTAACTCGGCCAAGTCCGCTTCTCCATGGGCAGATTGAAAACCCACCAGCCGCCCCGTCGCCTCCTCTTCTTCTGTTCCCCGTCTTTTCACGATGCCTGTCACCGTCGTCCTCGGCGCCCAATGGGGCGACGAAGGCAAGGGCAAACTCGCTGATATCCTCGCCCACGAGTCGCAAATCTGCTGCCGCGCCCAGGGCGGTAACAACGCCGGCCACACCATTGTCGCCCACGGTGTCACCTACGACTTCCATATCCTCCCCAGCGGCCTCATCAATCCCAGCTGTATCAACGTCATCGGAAGTGGCTGCGTCGTCCACGTCCCCAGCTTCTTCAAGGAACTCGAGGCGCTCGAGAAGCATGGCCTGCACACCGACGGCCGCATATTCATCTCAGACCGCGCCCACGTCGTCTTTGATGTCCACCAGATGGCTGATGGCCTCGAGGAGGTCGAGCTAGGAGGCGAGATGATTGGTGAGAACCCAATGGCTGCGCTGAGGCATTGTGCAGCGTGCTGACGATGCGACACAGGCACAACCAAGAAGGGTATCGGCCCAGCCTACAGCACAAAGATGACCAGAAGTGGTCTCCGCATGTGCGATCTGTTCGACGAGGCCATCTTCGAGACAAAGCTCAGGAGGCTCGCCGGCGGCTTCCAGAAGCGCTTTGGTGACCTCCTCAAGTATAATGTAGACGAGGAGATCGCCAGGTACAAGGTCAGCTACTGTCATTAGCGCAAAAGATGATACACCGGCTAACGTCCACTTAGGGTTTCCGTGAGAGGCTCGCTCCATACGTTGTCGATCAGATCCCGCTCCTTGCTTCGGCCAAGGAGAAGAACGCAAAGATCTTGGTCGAGGGCGCGAACGCACTCATGCTGGATATTGACTATGGCACATATCCCTTTGTCACATCGTCAAACACGGGTCTTGGAGGTGTCATTACAGGTCTGAACCTGGGATGGAGGTCACTGACCGAAGTGATTGGCGTGGTCAAGGCCTACACCACTCGTGTCGGATCGTGAGTTGCCATGCCCTCAATAAGAATGCTCCGAATCTGACTGAAACAGTGGCCCATTCCCTACCGAGCAACTCAATGAGGTTGGAGAAAAACTCCAAAAAGTAGGCCACGAAGTCGGTGTAACAACCGGCCGCAAGCGCCGCTGTGGTTGGCTCGATCTGGTTGTTGTCAAGCACTCGCACGCCTGCAACGACTACACTGCCATCAACCTGACCAAGCTGGATGTCCTGGACGACTTTGCCGAGATCAAGGTAGCAACAGCATACTCGTACAAGGGCCAGAAACTTGACGGCTTCCCCGCCAACCCCGAGATCCTTGCCGAAGTCGAAGTGCAGTACGACACGCTACCTGGCTGGCAAAAGCCGACGACTGGCGCCACCAGCTGGTACGACCTGCCTCACCAGGCGAGAAGTTACATTGAGTACATCGAGAAGTTTATCGGCGTCAAGGTTAAATGGATCGGTGTTGGGCCTGCTCGGGACCACATGATCACCAGGGCATAGATTGGGGCGAGAAAAAGGCATAATGCGAATGCCAATTGAACACGAATGCGTTCAGCATGGAAATCATGGTGGAAACTAGGTTTCCTAGAAAATAGAGCTTAGACCAAATGCAGTCGTGCACACATGGTTGGCTAGTTCTTGCTTTTGCACCATTTGCTCTTCAGAATGGCGTTCGGGCGCCGAAAATTAAACCAAGGTTTTGTGTCGAAGTGGTTTCGTGAGCGGTAGCTACAGCAGAGAGGCAATGGTCTGGACTGTTTTTTAGCCCCGAGGACCTAGCCCAAAGAGTAATAACTCTAACATACGGTATACTATTTGGGAGTTTTGAAAGCCTCATAGGGTTCAGTATGTCGACAGCATGCTAAATCCTTATGGGATTGTTGTTTCAGCCAGCACCTGCTTAGCCACACGAAGGGACTTTAATTGCATTGAGTATACTATTCAATCCATCTTTTGAGAGCCATAAAGAGGTGCTTTTAACTGGGGATGGTGTCGATTCAAACGTGTCGTGCCGTGTGAGATTCCCTTCTTGATCCTTGGTATGTATGATGTCTCCTATTCGGCGCCAGATATTTCCACAACTCTTTCTTCTGATAGAAATGGAGTCAGATTCGTTGAAGGATGTAGAACCAAAAAGCTTTCTAATTCCTGGCGTGATTTTCTGATGGCCACTAGATGCTTCTTCTTGATGAACCACCAACATGTCTTCCTGGATTATGTTGAGAAGAGTTTTAAAGCGCTTAGTACACCTAGAATGATACCATAGCTGCTCGATTTCCTGTTCTGTATGAGTAATTCGAAGAGGACAAGAATTAGTCAATGTGCTATATAACGCGCCTTGTTTTGACGCTGCCAGATAGTTACGTTCAAATCATAGTGCTAGAAAAGAGTCAACAGAAACTTACATCTACAACAGCAGGCTTAACCTCGGCTCTCATCAACTCCCCTTCCTGAATGAGACTGAAAAAAGTGTCAGATGGCATATTGACCATTTTAGGATCGTCCGCCAAACGCCGTTGGCCAAAATCTTGGAGCCGTGAGTTGCCGCCACAAAACCAAGTAATGAACTGAAGGTAGACGCAACCGAGAGCCCAAACGTCGCATGCAGTAGTCAGTCTGCCATGAAGGTCTATCTCCGGCGAACGATAGGTCGCAGAATTGGGAATGCGACCCGTTTTACGCGTATCCCATAGATTGACTGTGTTGAAACGAGCCGCACCGAAATCGGTAATCTTGAGAATACCGTGGCCTCCTGATGATGTAAGGCAGGGGAACCACAGGATATTCTCTGGTTTCAGGTCTCCGTGACGCCCGAAAAGATTGCGGAGTGGGTGGTCGGGGCCCGAAGTTTCGAGACCAATGAGTTGTTGTTCACCATTATCGTCTATCTGTTGCGAGACATGATCGCCCTCGATTAAGGTTGTCCCTGACATCGTCTCATATCTATGTATGGTATTGAGGGCATCTGCAAGACCATAGCATTGTTCGATGATCCATGTTTCTATTTTTTCGCCATTTGGCGGATCGCTCTGTCGTTTCCAGAATGTGAACAGATCAGCATCTGCCCAGGGGAATAGAAAATGGAATATTTGGCGATGTTCGAAAGTGGCTAAGAGGGTAATCAAATGCTCGTGAGTGTGGTAAGGATTTGAGAGTCTACCCAGAATAGCGGCTTCTTGCTTGAACGCCTTTTGGTCACATTTTTTTAGCACCTTGACGGCGAAAACATTTTCCTGGTAAATTATTCACGTCAGCATCTTCCGACCTCGCTAGATGAAGATGACAAAAGCTTACATCGCCGAATTCATGATACGTTGGGTATATCTCAGTCTTGAGAACCTTACTATATCCTCCTTGTGCTGTGCTACTGCCATGAGAGACGAATGGTAGGATCGTTTCAGGCACCAGTCTGCGGTGCCAGATGCGGCCTCCACTAGACCGCGGAAAAACAGGCGCAAGAACTTTCCATTGGCTATCAATGAAGTCTTTCATGTCCTCTTGTCTTTTGAATCTGATAGTACGAATTGTGGAATCGTGTACACTTTTCAGCCTAGGGGAAGATCCGCCCTTCGAGTTTTCGCATTCGACAAGTGGAAGGTCTTGGTCGCACACACTGTGCTTGACAAACTTTCGGATTTTGGATGGCATCTTGATGAGATACAAGATGGCAAGTATCTTCTGATATCGGGTTCCGTCTTCGACAGTGACTGGCCTTGCATGTATCCTCCGAAGGTTCGAATAGTTCGATCTCTTGAGCTCTGCGCACACTGTCTCAGCTGTGACAATCTCTCTAAGTCTATCTTCTGGTATGAATCTTTCCTGGAAATGGTTTTTTACGGTAATTGCTGAGAGCTTCTTTCGTAGCTGAGCACTTGACTCGTCGCTAGGAAGATGTGTTTTCGCCCATCGTCGCACAAATTTGATAGGACCGACGGGGTTCTCTTGAGACCCGGAAGATTTTGGTCTTTGAAGCTTATATTGCTCGTTAGGGTGACTTTTTACGTGCCTCTCATCTTCCCTAATTGTGCCATTCTCGATGTTGGCATTTACCGAATGTCTATTGAGCACATGCACACTCCCAAGCGAACTACGAGGAAAGCGGTTGCCTCTAAAATTGATCACAGGTTCACTTGTTGGTCGTTGTCTTTGCTTCGGGCCTGCTTCACGATGTTAGATTATTTTCGTTTAAATTGAAACGATGCATGTGTACCTTCCAGTTCGCCTGGGCTAAGCGTAGTGTTTCGTTCAGCAGTGCAAATGCCGCCCACCGCTTGAACGTGCACCGGACTAGCCTTACCCTGCAGTTCGGTATGGTAATCTTGAGATGAAGAAAGATTTGACTGAGGTGGGTTCCTCGCCAATATGGTTGATCCGACGTCCATGATGTAGGCCATATTCCGTTAGCACAGTCTACGTGAGAAACTCAACTGCGCCTCAGGCAGAATTGCAGACCAGGAATTAGTAAACAGTGGGCATGCTGAAAATCGCAGCCTTATTGTCTTCCACGACTCCTGATGCTGAAAAAGGGTGTGGGGTCCGAAATGCATAGCTGTGACATCCCTGTAACGGGTAAGATAGACTGCAAGGCTCACACTTATGTTCTAGTGACACAAGATTCCAATGCTCCTACAGCACCTGGACAACATGTTGCCTGGGCATGTTTTTGGTGCACAAGCTGCATCCGAAATAAGTGAAATGAGCTCGACGCTCTCGAAACTGTGGGATGTTCACTGCGCCTACGTGAGATAGCAGATTTGGCTGCTGCAGCCTCGATGTAAGAAACATGATAGATGACTTGCGCCACATCGTATCATGTGCCGCTTAGGGATCATCGGATCGGTGAAGGCAGGCCTATCGCTGTTACCGGTCAGTGCAGGTTTTCAGCTTCAATCTTGTGGGTGTCTGGGGCATGAAAATGATTGGCGCTTCAATATGGGCTTTGCCTGACGGGAGAGTGACCAAAATTTGTGCTCAGGCTTCAAGGCAGCTACGAGGTTCAGTGTCATAGCGATTTAACTGTAATGGGGCTCCCAAAATCTTCCTGAATATTCCTCTAAGCTGGAAGACAATGGGTAAGCTAACCAATGTCCTTTGGAAGCCCTTTACAAATACTTCGAGGAAACAACAAAAACATCCACAGCGGATACCAGTGCCATTCTCTCCAGAGCCTGGTATACAGATTGTTCGTGTCAACGGTATCGATCCAGAGAAGTTGGTGGAGAAGCTAAAGCTGAAGTTTGCTTCTGAGTCTGGCCCCAAGTTCAAGATACATGTGGGCGTTCACCTGGAATGCGGCGTGGTTGCGCTTTGCTGATCCAGACTGCAGATGATGCATAACAACTACATCATCCAAGCTTCTGAGCCGCTTATGCAGGTAAGAAAGTCGTATGAGTATCTGTGCCTAAAACCATTACCACTGATCATTGTTTTGCAGATGGATCTTGATGAATGCCGGTAACGCAAAGCCCGGGAACGATGATCGACCACCCGACCGTATTGGCAAAGGCTAGGCTACCCGCGCGATGTGATCGTACGGCCATAGTCAACACTCGGTTCGGCTCGGATACTCAATCGTGATTACGGCTGCAGCCGATTGCTACCCAGAAGCGATGGGAAGATTGCCGTATATTGGATACGCCTATCAGGGCGGACGACTACCCAATGCGGTGAGGGGCCGTGCTTACCTAGATAGTCCACAGAAGAAACCATCATCATATAGCAGTCCTTCGCCAGCGGTACATTACTGCAGGACTCCTTTGTTAGTCTCTTGACTGTGTTGAATGAAAGACTTCGCAGTCACTGGTTTCACTCAAAGTAACGTCCACTGAACACAGTATCCGTTCTCGGCCACTCCCAGTTACGCGAGAAAGCTCGAGCAGACATGCAATTCCCCCTGCGTCTGAGTGCTGGCCCCCACATTTGCCACCCCCAGCATCGGTATTTGCCTAATCCAGTCCCCTATTGGCCGTGAGTGCAGCTCGGCACGCCGCCGTGAGAGTTGCTTGAGTGTCAAGCCCCGCGGTGACCGGCTCTCATTCGGGTCCAGGCTGATGCTGCTGCGTATCAACCCGTCCATTCATTGGATCTTGACGATGAATAATCCCAGCCCTGTTGTCCGCTGCGAGGTTCTGGCAAACCCAGCTCTATGCTTTTTCTCTGTGTTATGCGGGGTCTCATCACCCAACGACAGCCAAGTGGCACTCCAGCCGCGCTCCGCATTTGGTATAAATCAGATGAGAGTGGCATTTGAGTAACTATGTTTGAATCCCAACTCCTCAAAATTTGGCAGATTACACTATTTCTGGACATAATTCTACTCCTTTCTCACGTCGATTTCTCCACTGTGTTGATCTTTTGCACCTATTAACTAACCACAACTATGGTCGATGACTCTGTAATCTGGAGAAATGACACTACAGATGATGAAGATTCAGATCCCTCTTCATCTTCGTCTTCGTCCGATGATGAAGACGATTCCCAACCACAACTTAGAGCCTTGATCCAAAACAGCCTTCTGAAAAGCGCCTTTGATAAAACGCCACATAAATTCGTTCCAGAAGGCTTCATTGACGACATATTGACGGAAGATATGATCACAGAGACTTTAAAAATGAAAAAGCCCTTGGAAAACGTAGACGACATTGTGCAATTTATCAAGTCACGTGCTAAGAGGACTTTTGCTATTGTGGTATGGATCAAGGCGGATGACATCGTGGCAGCTAT
Source organism: Curvularia lunata (assembly GCA_005212705.1). Taxonomy (NCBI): domain Eukaryota; kingdom Fungi; phylum Ascomycota; class Dothideomycetes; order Pleosporales; family Pleosporaceae; genus Curvularia; species Curvularia lunata. The sequence goes on along the minus strand of PELC01000002.1, from coordinate 298,119 downwards.
GAGATCACTGATGAAAAGGAAAATTGATGATCATAAACTTCCTTTAAAGGACAAGCACAAAGAGAAATTGAAATCCAAAAACTGGATATCAGACTTCTACGACGAACAGTGGCGCTTCGTTGCTCCCGTCTTTTCGACCAACAATAACAACCACAATCTAGAAGAATCGGATATCCTACCTTTTGTATCCAAAGAGATGGACCCAGGAAAGGGCTCATTTGGTGTGGTTTCACAGTATTTTGTTCACCGAAAGCATCTACGCCCAGTACGTGGTCGTGCCAGAATCAAATTGCTGCAGAGGCGATCATTAATGTCGCATAGATGCATTCGAAACATACTTCATTCGCCGTCAAAGAAATCCAGGCTACAGAAGATGCGCAAGAAGTAGCAGCACACTGGGAAAACGAGGCCAGGGCTCTCAGAACAATGAACCAACTGAACCAGGAGCACATTGTCCGGTTTATCACAGCTTTCAGGCGTCGACGAGAGCATTGTGCGGAGCACTATCTAATGTTTGAATGGGCAGACGGCGGAAATCTCTGCGACCTCTGGAAAAGGATACCAACTCCTGTTCTGACAGCACGGTTCGTCAAAGCAATCTTCAAACAAATATCGGGACTTGCCAAAGCACTAGAAGCTGCTCACAACTTGAACACGACCGGATCTTCATATCGACACGGAGATATAAAGCCAGAAAACATCCTTATCTTTGGCAACGAGGAAGCAATAGGCACGTTCAAATTCGGTGACTGGGGCGAGGCTCGAGGACACCACGATGCTACGGAGATGCGTCCTAGCAAAACCGCGGCAAAGTACGGCACCCGACGCTACGAAGCTCCAGAGGTAGTGACAGGTGTCGAATCCACAACCTTGGGCGACAATAAAAAACGACGCTCACGTCTATATGATATATGGGCTATGGGCTGCATCACTCTAGAAATTCTCATTTGGCTCTTGTATGGGGAGAATGAAGTTGCCAAATTTCACAACGCACTGGGGAATGGAAGCTTTTACGAGATCACTAATGGAAGGAACGAAGCTAAAGTGAACCATGTTGTAACATCTTGGATGGATCGAATGGCAAATGACCCTAGGTGCACAGTTGGCACTACGGCTGTCGGTAATCTCTTGGAAATCGTGCGAACAGGTTTGCTGGTCGTGAAGCTTCCGCAAAGGCTCGGGAAGACCATGCTAAGTCTACCTCAGAGAAATCGTATAGATTCCGCATCGATCATCCCGGGAATGGAAGACACTAACGTCATCTCTGGGGGTCTTATTGGCAAAGAACACGCCAGAGAAGATACAACAAGATCAGCAGCAGACATACCTTCTATTAGCTTCAGCCCAGCGGAACCGGAGCTTCCTGAAGCCCCTGCAGAGCCTCAACTTGAGACCAGAGGAAACGCTCGACTTCTTTCGAATGATTTCCGTCGACGACTCGAGGAGATCAATTCAGAAGACGAGGACGAGAGCTATTGGTGCTTGCAAGAAGCACAGAACTCGATGTCGACGAGATCCTCTCTATCATACTCCGCATCTGTGCTTCTTACTACAGATCACGGAATTGTTGATCGTAACTCTAGCGCATATCCAAGGGTCTCAAAACCAGATTCACACGGTCTTGTTGCTCCAAATCAACAAAGGGTGAGCGTTATCACAGCCTAGCGATCAGGTCTTAACACAGCTAAGATGTTATTTCCTAGGTTAATTATGCCTCTCCAGAGCTCGATGAGAATGACTGGAGATATCATTCAGGCAACAGTCTCGCATTAAGCTTGGCCAAATCGCTCAGGACTATGAACATGCTTGGATCCACTGATGATGAAGACACACCTCGGCTTTGCGCTGATTGTGTCAAATTCCAGGATCAGATCTTGACTCCCGGATTCTCTGTAACCTACAATGTCCACGAATTAGAGATGAGTGCAGTCGCCAATACATGCGACCTATGCACCTTGTTGTGGGACGCTGTAGTCCGGCACGGAGGCGCAGCATCTTCAACCGTCACGTTCGATCGGAACGGCCCATTTTTGAGAATCGGTAGAAGTGGCCATCCTGTTCTTTCTGTAGTACGTGATTTTAGGCAACAACCAGCGCCAACTACAGACGTTCAGATAAGCTTTGCCACCCTTCCAGACGCTGGGAGCACCGTTCATTGTCAGGTTTTCAAGCACTGGCTAACCTACTGCGATCAAAATCACAAATGCGCGCTCCCTCACTATCCAGGAAATCGTCCGAAACCGAGATTGCCAACTAGATTGCTCGACGTAGGAGTAGAAGGAGACAGTGTAATCTGTCTTTGGGCTCCTGGAACTGAAGATGCGGGCGAGTGGGTGGCCCTATCTCACCAATGGGGTTCCAAGCACTTCTCTACCACGCTTGGAACCCTTCGAGCACACATCGATGGCATAAATTTGAGCTCTCTTCCAGCTACATTCAAAGATGCCGTAATAGTCACGCGTGCATTGGGGCGACGATATCTTTGGATCGATTCTCTATGCATAATACAAGGGCCAGGTGGTGATTTCGCGACCGAGGCCAAGCGCATGGAGGAAGTCTATAGCGGCGCATACTGCGTGATTGCAGCAAGCTGTGCGGCTGATCATGACGCCGGGTTTTTGAGATCACGCTGCCGCAGAAGGCATGTTGGCTTATGTCGTGAGGGCAAAGATCAGGAACCGTTCTATATTTGCCAGAATATCGATGACTTCAAGAGCCATGTGCTTGACGGAGAGCTGCACGATCGCGGATGGGTACTACAGGAGCACGCTCTGGCTCGTAGAACACTCTTCTTCACTAAACATCAGACATATTTTGAATGTGGTGATGGGGTCCGCTGTGAAACTTCAACATTGCTCACTAAGTAAGTTTAAGCTACATATCTTGAGCTTTCACCGGCTGATTTGGGGCAACAGTAAACTCGCGGCATTCTTAGGTGACCCGGAGTTCCCACAAATTCTCTCCAATGCCAGCCAAGGAGAAAGAATCCTGCGCTACCAAGAATTGTACAGAAAATACTCTCGCCTCGGACTTTCAAAACCGTACGACAGGCCCGCAGCTATAGATGGCCTGCAACAACGCCTGCTCCGTACCATGCATGTCAGTGGTGGTTTTGGGGTCTTCGATGAAGGCGTGACGCGTGGCTTGCTCCGAAGGAGCCTCCTCTGGCGACGTGGTGCTGATACCACACGTCTAACAAGAATTCACTTTCCCACGGAAAGTGTTGTGTCGACTGTGCCCTCGTGGTCTTGGATGGCCTATACTGGGGGCATAGACTACCTGCAGCCTGAGTTCGGAAGCTTCGAGTGGGAAGACTTGCAATCGCCGTGGTCACCAAATTCTCCTCAAAATGCATCTAACACCGATTTCAGTACAGTCAATATAGCGTTGGTTGCTACCGCAAGACAATACGATCTGGGTGCTGCAGTATTGAGCGAGGGTGAACTGATATTTGATACGCCCAGCAGATCTTCGATACCGAAAACGCTTTGCGTAGTACTAGGAAAGGCCAGAGATAGCACGTTACCAGAGATGAAGAGGCACTATGTTTTGGTTATTGCAGTAGCAGGGCATGGTGGTCGCGCCGGGGAGCCAGTATATGAGCGTGTGGGAGCCGGTCATCTTCCTGGAAAATGCATCTCGCCGAGTGGATTCCGGGTGAGAATTCATTGAGTATTCATTGAGTATTCATTGAGTATTCATTTCTGACATAGCCGGGTCACATGCCACTACAATGGGAGCTTTGCGACTTTATGCTATTCTTTCACCTTATCTTCATCTGGTGCCTCGCGATTGCACTATTAGCAAGACCCACAATCACGTTCCCTGTTGCAGACTAGTGCCTTCGCTGACCGCGTCACTGCGGCGTAACGCAACATCCAACGTCGCAGCGACTTTTCGAGGCGGGACTCTTGTCCCAACCCCACAGCCACTGCAACCGCTGATCAACATGGCGCTTCCCAAGAGCATGCGCTACTTGGCTGGCGCCACCATTTGCGTCTTCTTGTATCTGTTTGTGCAGATTCTCAAGCCCGGTTCCGAGACGCCAATACAGGTTCCGAGCAAGCTTCCGACGAACAAAGCGGGTGACTGGGACCATGACCCTCAATTAGACCGTAAGACAGAGTATTTCCTGCAGAATTACAACGACTAAGTACTAAATGCATTTCAAAGCGTCTGGCGAACCTCCCGAGCCACTGCGACGAGTCGAAGGCAACAACTATGCCCCCGATAACCCCACGAGCGCGCGTATCAATGCTACGATTCTCAGCCTGGTACGCAATGAAGAACTCGAGGATATGCTTCAGAGCATGCGCGATCTAGAGCGCACATGGAATCACAAGTTCAACTACCCATGGACCTTCTTCAACGACAAGCCTTTCACCGAGGAATTCAAAAAGGCTACACGAGCAGCTACCAATGCCCAGGTGCGATACGAGCTGGTACCTGCCGAACATTGGGACGTGCCATCGTGGATCAACATGGACCTTTACCAGGAGTCTGTGTCATTACTCGAATCGCTAGACGTACAATACATGGGCAAAAAGTCATACCATCAAATGTGTCGGTGGAATAGCGGCATGTTCAGCGAGCATCCTGCGCTGAAGGACATACAATACTACTGGAGAGTAGAGCCTCATGTCCATTTCTTCTGCGATATCGACTACGATGTCTTTGCGTGGATGCAAGACCACAACAAAACCTACGGCTTTAATATCAACATCTACGACAGTCCCGACAGTGTCGCAACCCTCTGGCCAGAAACTCAGAAATTCATAGAGGACCACCCCGACTATGTCCACCCAAATAACGCACGTGAATGGCTTGAAGATGGCAAGCGCCGACCGGAAAACCACAAAAAAGCTCACGGCTACTCGACCTGCCATTTCTGGTCCAACTTTGAGATTGGCGACCTGAGCTTCTGGCGCAGCAAAAAGTACCGCGACTATTTTAATCACCTCGACCGCGCCGGTGGCTTCTTTTACGAGCGCTGGGGCGATGCACCGGTCCACAGTGTTGCCCTCGGCCTGTTCGAAGACAAGAACAAGATTCATTGGTTCCGCGACATCGGATACCAACACATACCCTTCTTCAATTGTCCCAATAACCCAAAGTGCTCTGGCTGCGTCACGGGCCGCTTCACAGATGGTGAGAAGTGGTTGAATCGCGAGGACTGCCGTCCGCTGTGGTTCAAGTACGTTGGCATGGACTGAGAACGTGTATACCGAGTCCCAGTATTGTTTATTCATTTGCAGCAACAGGCTCTGTGAGTTCCTTGCTGTAATTGCTGTGTATAGATATGAGGCTTGTTCACTACGCCATGTACATGCGTCACGGCGAATATCCGTTTATGCATCGGGGAGTGGAGTTCAGTGGCGCCTCAGGCTCAATCGCTTTTGCCTTTTTCTTTTTTGGTTTTACTCAGTGGTCCGCTCTTAAATATTGGTCACTCGATAGCGTATATACCACTAGACATATAAACAATCAGCCAAGAAACCACCCTCAAAGCTCTTATTCATTTCCCGCGGCTACAGTCCTGGCCCAATCCGTTCCTTCTTTCCATCCCATGCCAGACGATCCGCCAACTGCTCCCACATGGGCTCTGCTCCTGCTCTTCCCACACTCTTCAGCCCCGCTGTGATAAATGGGAGCAACCGTCTAAATTCTTCATCCACACGCGCTTGCTCCTTTACCTCTTTTCTTGCAAGCAGTACACCTAAATCCAACAATTCGATCACCGCGTTATAGATTGGTTTGACATCTTTCGAAAGCAACGCTCTTTGCTGTAATTTCACCATATACTCGACATGAATTTGCGCCATCTCGTCGATGTCGCGGGCCTTCTGCATCGAGGACACCATGGTGCGCGTTGTGAGATGGATAGCGGTTTCTGTGACGTAAGAGCGAAGGGTGTCGTTAAACCAATTCAGAGTGTGAAGGAGCTTGTAGAAGACAGGGGGTGGTTTCGATTTTCGAGCAGCGCGTAGGCGGGTGCGTTGGAGAAGATATTTTACACGGTAGATTTGCAAGAGTAAGGTGGAGAGGGATTGGTAGATGGGTATCGAAGTGCGCTGAATGATGTTTTGAAGGGACCAAGGTACCTTTGGACGCCGCTTAGCATTTTTCATAAGATTTGAATTAAGAATGCTAACTTACTGCGTACTCTAGAGAGATAATGGCCAAGTCCTTGACAGATTTTCCCTGGCCCTCTTTGGCTTTGGTGGAGCGCACAACGATTTTGTCTGCCTCGGATGTCGTCAGAACGGTACCAAATATACCTCGTGTGATTTCTGTAAGCACGTAGCGATCATTCCACCCTCGTCTGCCTGCGTCCATACGCTCGAAAATTGCTGTTGCGTAATCTTCAACGACAGCTCCGTTTCGGCCTAGATACAGTGTCTCGAAGATACCGAGGACGTGCATGAGATCGTCCGTTTTGAATATATGTTGACGGAGCACAGTGGCAGCAACTGAGTACTTGCTGCGAATCCATGAATCGAATGCCATGCGGAACAGCTCAGGGAAAGGCGAAAGCGGTACGTTATCTGACTCGCCACAGACCATCTCGTGATCTAGATTCGGCTCGCTGACTGAAGAGTGTAATACCGTATCATATATTCCTAGCTCTTTTAGGAAGACAATACTCTTTCCAGTGTTGAAAACCTTGCCTACTGCCGGCTGCAAGAAGGAGGGAAATTGTAGCTTGTTCTGGCTGTCACGGCGCAGCTCGTAGCGGTCGTGCCACAATGAGGCGGCTTCGCTTTTTGCATCCTTTGCCGTCACGAAAAACGCTTCATGGTCGGACCCAAGTTCGCCCGTCTCCATCCACCGCCGTATCGGCTTTAGATAGGTCTGCAGGCACTCAAAGAAGACGCCCGACATATAATTAAAGACTTCATCCTCGAGTGCCATCTGTGCTAATGTGGTCGCTTCGAACAGTGCTTCCAAGTGGCGGAATGGGTTTATGTATGCCAAAGGTTTCTCGCTAAGGGTTGACTGGTCCCGGTCGACCTGACTCACAACTGGTGCTAGACGGAGAATGGGGGCTGATAAATTTCGAATATCTTTGTGCAATTGGAGTAAACTGACTGGAATCGGGTGTCCAGGCAGAAGATATTGCTGTTGCAAATTTGCCAAAGATTGATCGAATTGCATCAGTCGTTTTCGGACAGCGGCCTCGAATGTTTGAAACAAAGGTGGCGATGGGCGTTTCCCAGATCGCTGTTGCAGTGCCCATTGTCGCATTCTTTGTACTTTTGAGCCAATTTCTGCAAACAGAGATAGCAAATGCTCGATGGGGGCTGCTCGGATATGCTCAAGGACGTATTTGCTATCATGGCGGTAATAGCGATTTTGCTTGTCGATTTCATACAAACTTGTCTTTAGTCCCTGGATCATGAACAAGGTTTCCTTCACTGCTTGTAACTCTGTGATAATCATGTCAGAACCGCCCTTTTGTACGGTATGGCTCCAGAACTGTGTTTCTTTTAGTGTTGTTAGGATCTCCTTGTCTGTTGATATGACACAAGACTCCAGATCGTAGGTATCATCTTCATCGAAACTCGTCGGCGGAGAACTGGGGCGCCTTTTAGGCTTTCTCAGCGGCTTCTCATCATCAGAAGAGTCATCAACATAGTCAATGTCTTTCCAAATCTCTTCATCGCTGTATGGGTCGTCCTGCAATATCTCTGCCCATGTTAATGGCGGAGCAGGACTTGGTGGTTTGAGTAGGTCCAATGCCTCAACCTGAGTGTTCTCAAGAGGCCTATCGGCAAGCTGAAGCAACAAGGATAAGATTTCAGGCTTGTATTTGTTTGTATAGCCTTCTAGCTTCTTAAGCCGTTCTTGCAGCGCATCGGCCAGGTCATCGCGGTTTTTAATTCGGAACTTCTCGTCGAGTCCTGCAAGGCTGGCTGTTACTTCGAACTGATTTGTGCGTGCATATTGACCACGAAGGTTACGCGATGCAATCTCTTTAGCGTGTTTGTAGGCTTGTTTGTTTTTCGCTGAATCAGAGTGTAGGAGGGACCGGATCAGCTCATCTATGAGACTAGAAACCCTTGCACTCTGCGCCATGGTTTCGCGATGCCCATGTCAATCGATTGCAGGTCCTAATGAATGCCGCGATCAGTCTTTGTAAAGCTGATACGCGTCCAGACAGCCTATAATTGGATGGATCCCACCTCAGTTTACGCGCCATTCTGTAAACACGCTAGCACTTATTATGTAATCGAGATCCTCGGCAAGGGCTGCCATTCTTGAACCACAGTAGAACGCAACTGTCCTGAACCCTTCAAGATATCCCTTCACAATAACACGTCTTATTACGCGATCCACGGCGTGTAGAAGTGCAGATTGAACTTCAAAATCCTAGAGGATATCTCATTGGAAACAATTAGCAGTAGAGATCAGCACAAGCTTCTGTCAACAGGCAGGAATCTCCAACGTGAACGCCAAATAGAGCCGAATCGAAGATGCGTCACCCCGCGGCGCCTACCATTATTGCCGTACTCCTTGGGTTTCTTCTCTTTATGGTCATCTGGAGCCGGGCACGTAGCGATGATCACCATGAAGGAAATCCTCATCCAGACGACATACCTCGAAAGAAAGAGAACGACGAAGTGACCCCTGTTGGTGATAACGATAGCACTTCTGGAGCTATTCAGGAGATCTGAGAGTCTCGTGGGGAACTTTTGAGAACTTTCATCGCTACCAACGTTGAGCTTTTGCTATGGCCTTCTGGTCACCCTTCTAGAGGCCCTTGTGGTGGTCTTGGAAGCCGAAGGTGCTGTCGGTTTGACACTCCGGAGTTTTTTCCCACGAGAACAAAGCCGGCCAGAACTTCTGCCCCCCGGAAGGCAAGTCAATTTACTATTTTCAGCTAGGGAAGGCTCGCGCACATCAACATCAATATAAACCAGCGTCGATATACTGCGATGATTTGAATCGTACACTCCAATGTTGTAGTGCCCATCCGGGTGCGTAAAGTCGTTTGGTTCGGTCTCTCTACGAATGCTGTACCTAGCTCGAGCATAGTTTCGGCTAAGCGGAATAACATTTATTATGATGACAAGTCCTTTGCTTACAATCAACGAATCAATTCAGAGAGGGATGTTGGAATGAGTGCTTGCAACGAGATATCTCGAAGACATCCTGCTAACTACATAGAAGATGGAACTACATCTAGGAAAATATCCCAAACCATGAACAGCGACACCATATTATCTCTACACGCGCTGGTTGACATTGTCTTTGTCCGAGAGTGGATAATGAACGGTATTGAAGGCCATATCCAAGCCAGCCTGATTAGGTCCTCCCAAAAGTTCGGTTGCCTTGCGACGTGGATCAGTACCTCAAGATCGCCATATCTGGATGTGATCGTGTGAGACTTACATAAGCCAATAGACTCAGTTCGCCTGCACCGTCTGCAGTGACGTCCCAGAATGCAAGTCCTCCCACATGGTGGCTCTGTATGGCCTGCTCAACCTTGTACCTTAGTGATCTGCGATTCTCGTAAGAAACCATCATTCGCTTGACAATATCGTACAAGTACGAAGCATGAGCGTCAGAATCCCAGTATTCATGAGCGCCTGGCAATGGCAGTGCCTTTTTGGGGTACAAGTGCGGCAACCAGTCGTTCTCAAGGATACCAAATGAATGCCCAGGGCCAATGTTGTTGTAGAAAGCTCGACCATAAAGGCTTATTCCCAAATTGACTTTATGCATTTCGATCGCACCTGATGCGAGGTAAAGCTCGAGAGCGGACTGGACGGCGAATGGTGTTGATGATGGACGGGTGGATGAAACTGTCCATGGTGCCGAATGCACTGCATGATTGGCATCACTCATCTTTGGCGCATCACCATTGAAGCCGTAGCTGACAGTATTAGGTAAATCAAAATGGGTTATCGCATGGGGTTTTTGCTTACGCCATCATGTTCCAAAAATCGACGTACGAGTCCATCTCTTTCACTTTCATATTGTTGAAATCGCTTTCATCTATTTTATTAGTTGTTTGCCTCATTCTTGTGTCCTGATGGCTTACGAATGGGCGCCACAACGGACAAGGTGACTTTGTTGGTATTCGCTCGGGTGGCATAGTCATCGATAGCCTACGCGATTAGGATCTGGAGCTGACTAGATATTTTTTCCACTTCTTACCTTTCGAAAGGCCTTGACTAGCTCCACATAGTTTTTTGCATCCTCAGCACCTAGATGATGCATTCAAGGTGAGCCAATTGATTATAGAGACAACCAAATATACGAAGACCTACTCTTCGGAAAGATCCATGCTAGATCGATACCTGGTGAAGTCAGCAGCTTTCAAGGAGGTAGATATGCTATATATCGAGTGCTTACCATCCCAGCCGAAATTGTACATGCAATGCATGCATGTGTCTACGAATCTGGAACGGCGCTCAGGAGTTGACACTGCGACCGACCAGGTTTCAGACAGACGCCAGCCTCCAATGGAGATAATTGTCTTGAGATGACGATAACGGCCCTTCAGCTTGAGAATCTGGTTGACATTTCCGAACACATTGTTTCCCGGTTGTGCGACATTGTCGTCTCGAAACACCGCCTCAACATCGCTATATTTGTCATAATGATCGCTGCAAACTTCAGTTGTTGCTCATATTCATCGTCTATGAATAGCTCACCATTGACCGTTCTCCCTAATGAGAGCAAAACCGTAAATAAGATGAGTCAAGTTGTGGGCTGGAATGTCGGCAGGAGTATAACCCTGCTCTGAGTATGATGCCTGGAGTTGAAGTCAGAGCTAATTTCGTGCCCAGTACAATGGCAATGTTCTCACCCAGCTGGGATAGTATCCCACAATCCTTTTGACTGGAACATGCATGATCATAATGGATATCTGATGTTGATGTCTTGGCCTTGATCACTTACTTCAGCGGTTACGGTCAGTAAGTTTGAGAGTACTTATGTATCAAATAGCTGCAGAAGCTGCTGCCAAGTTGGCTACGTCATGTTTGGTGCCTCGTTTTCAATTCGCCCATGGCTGCACTTTGGACCGTGATCTACTTGATGGTGACGACGTTCTGCAGCTTCTCGCAGTCTTCTCAAAGTGTGCATACCTTGTTGGGGTCATCATCAGGCGTACTTCGTCTCAAAATCTAGGCTCGTGATTCGGCCACGGGATGCTGCGATGTGCTTAACTAGGACCTTACTTCATGTACGCCACTTGCATAGCAATCGCTGTCCGATCGATTGCATCATAGCAAACTCGGACAAATGCATACTATGCTGGGCATTAGGGTAAAGGACTCGCTGGTAATAACGCATGATCCGGCCATAAATTCCCAATTCATAGATACAAATTTGAACAGCAAGCCATATTATAGAAACATCTTCTCGGTAGTAGGTGATGTGAGGCCCACTGTACAAGATGATCGGCAAGTTCCACATCATGTCGTATCCTCGCAGGAAGAAGCGTAATATCACACACCATGTAAGTGCAAAAACCACATTCTGAAGGTCTGCGTAAGATCCTCTCAAAATCTACAAGGATGCCTCACCAGTTCGACGAATTAGTATGGTCCCAGGTGACCAGTATACCAGCGTGGATGCAATCCAATGCAATGCAATGCTGCAACCTTCCCATGAAGGCTCAATCTGCATCGCGCGAATTGAGGGGTAGATCGTGTGCAACTACAATTGGCAAAAAAGCTTGATAAATTAGTCACGAGTAGGTTATGGCGTCGTTGGCGTCTTGTACGATTTCCCATGAATGTTGTTTCCTTTCTTGCTTTTTTCTCTGGCACCCACGCAGCCATCAGCTCTCTGGTATTCAGAAGCAAAATAAGAATAAAAGTAAAAATAAAAATAAAAATTAAAAACACAGTGTTAGGCTGCCTCTAGCCTACCACAAGTTCAATGTCAAGAAAAGGACTGTACTGTCAAACTGGGGATCAGAATGGAGCGCTCAAGCTTTAGAGCTCCGTCAAGATTGACAATAAATTTTGCCGTTTACTCATACTTTTGGTGAATTTACTAAAAAAAGAGGCATTCCACATATTCATTCAATGTTTAGCTCAGGATAATCACTATTTCGGTCATGGTCACCTTCCCATCCAGAGCCCAAAGATCCACCAGAGCCCAAAGATCTACCAGAGCCCAAAGATCCACGAGAGTCCTTAAGGAGTGCTATCGGATCGGACCCACCCGTGCCTTTTATCGTCCCGACCCGGTCCCCACATGAGTATTGCTTTTCCCGCCCCTGCGGGATGATTATGTATTGCACCACGATTCTGAGGTGATGACTCCGAAGCTCATGCATGGCTTTCTGGCTTTCCATGACAGATTGCGTGGCGGCTGCGCCGTCCTCGGTAGATGCCTCAGCTAACCGGTCACAGGCGTTCAATAGAGAATAGCCTGACCTGATACTGTGCAGAAACTCCCGGTGGGGTGGCGGCATGTATCTCAACATCGTCTGAATCTTCGATAGCAGTCAGATCGGGATTTCGTCTGCGTGCACAGGCAGAATATCCGCTTACCTGCATGAACTCCCAACTTTGTGAGTCGCGGTCCTCTCGTCCGATGATTGCATCAATATATTGTAGCAAAGAACTTTGAGCATTACTGCCACCACTGAAGGTTTGGTAATGTGGGATCTCGTTTTCCTGCTCGTAGATAATACCGTATGGCAGCCCTGCAGACTCCATATTTGCGCTTCCTGCTAGAAAAGGTCGCAGTTTCCGGTAGAAGATTTCCGGGTCACAGCCCTCCCGCATTCGAAGCAGCACAGTCTGTATTGATCGGACATAACCGACAAGGATTTTGTTACATTCGAGTAATTCCACTAAAGATATCTGCTGTATGCGATGGATGAACGGCATGGTGTCGTGAATTAGTTGAGCGCCGAGCCGCTCGATTGCAGTAGATATACTGAAGAACCATGATTCATCGGCGAGCCCTGTAAAGCTAATATTCGTGGAAAGATTTTCAGGTAGCATGGCGGCGTTTGCGTCCTTGAGACGCCAATTCCACAGACAATACGCAGCGAAGGTCGCGGTAGGCACCATATCAAGGGCTTCACATACCGCCAGGTATGGTTTAGAGAGTGTTTGAGGAACCTTCTAAAACTATGTGAGACTTATAAACGAGATAGTGGTAGAGATGAGAAAACCAACCTCGCAGGGCTGAGGCCGCTGCCAAATCCATGCCTGAGTAAAGAAAGAAAGCAGAACGTAGGCTCTCTGCATCTCTCGCTGCTTATGGAGTCGATCTACGCTCAGGAGGGGCATCTCGAGAACATGTTGACGGAAGGTGCAGTTCTTTAGTGACGCTGCCAGATTACGACTCAGCCGTTCCCAAGGCTCGTAGTAGGAGTCGTCAAGGCCTTCTAGAGGCTGTTCAGGAGGAAGAAATCCCCTTTCCATCGAGGTTTCCGAATGTACTCAAAAAGGAAGTGCTTTATAGTATTCCCCTTGGCTCAAACTCGTACTTATGCGGGAGACTCGTTATGCTCTCATATCCTCGACTGGTTGTGACGTAGCCTGAACAGACAATATGTGCGGAAGGAAGTGCCAAAAACTTCAATGAGACTAACGCATGTAAAGCATTGAGCAATGTCAACTGACCGATTGAGTACAAGCTAGACATGCAGTCACAGCCAGAAGTTTGGTGGGTAAACGCATTTGATCCCAAGCCCTTTCTACGATGGGAGACCCAGATCGCTACCATACACCCACTCTACTCGCACCATTTACCCTATCTTGTAGAGGTCAGCTGGCCGCAAGCGAGTCGTTCGTTTCTTTTTTTTTTTTCGGGCCTACCGTCACCCAACCTTGATGTGTTGCATGCGTTATGATCCCTGGGTTTCGTGCAGACTGGTAAATTTGTGATCCTTGTACTTGCGTCCGAACTACTGTGCATGTTGGGTGCTGCATTGTGACGCCTCTCACGTCAGTGAAATTACTCTACTGAGCACCATCCTTGCATGCTCTACACAGCACATTCTGGGTGGCTTTATGCTACTTTGATGACATCAATATCCCATCGGGTAATCTATCCATTCCAGATACAAGATGAGCCTTTGCAGAAGATAATGCCCAACCTCGGCTTGTAGGGGTGAGTATGCGCTTGGGCTATGGCAGAATAGTGTTCGAGGAAGAAACAATGCATAAAACGATATGTCCCCTTGCATCCGGATAATTTACAATAAGTGCAGGATGAAGGCGCAGAGAACTTGTTCAAGCGATAAAATGAGTTCGGATACGTGACGCTGATTGTGAAATAACTAAAGGTAGGAGTTATGAGATTTGACAGAATAAGAAAGATCATTTGCAATGACGAACTGAGCGTGACTACAAAACATTTTTGCATTGGCCATATTGGTAGTGCAGTAGGCTTTCTACGAGATCCACCTATGCAACAGGAAGTATTATATTGAACAATGACAACCAAATGAGATAAACTGTGATCAATTTATCTAAGAAAGTACACATGGTCGAACTCATATTCCTCGGCGGTTTCGGTCGTGGTGTGCGGCGCCGGAGCTCCCAGAAGGAATTGATGTTCATCCAGATCAATGTGTGCGCTATAATCATGGAAGCGCAGCCTCTTGAGACCGTGGACTAGCATGGCCGTGTGAATTTCACAGCCACGGACACACGTCCTTTCAACACATGAGAGCAATCAAACCAGAGCTAGTTTTGTTAAAAGTTGAAAGCACTAATCGAAATAATTCAAAAAGTTAGAGTCATTTCTTGATGCTGCGGATGAAACTCCTAAGATACCTTATAAAGAGACAGGTTGGCGGCGACATATATTTGTGTAGTCTATCAAGCACATATTTGAGAGGGTATCACTCATTACATAAACAATTTTGCTACTTCGCTGCTGGTTCAACAATCCAGATGGAATACTGTGCACTATGAAGCTCTACGTCCTGAGCTTTTTTCTTTTGGATCCTCCTCGAAAGCTTGTCTGCCAATCTCATCACTTTCAAGACTGAGCTCTTTGATCAAGAAAGAGAAGACCAGGCCCACAACGCCCAAGCTCGCCAGGGCCAGGAATACGGCCATGAATGCAATTCGATATGTATCAACCACGACGTCGTAGAACGGGACCCCGCGATCAATCTTGCGGAGATTAGGAATGAATCCAACAGCCTCACGCACGTCATGGAGTTTGGCCAGTTCGACAGGGAGCCGGCCAAGTTTTCTGATGCGGTGCTCGAAGACGGTGTGGAAGATTGTTGAGCCGAGAGCAAGGCCAGTCATGCTTCCGAACATGCGAAATGATACCATAATTCCAGTAGCGAGACCGGCATCATCTACATGCTGGCTAGCATTCATAGGAAATGTGCAGATGGTGACAATCGTGCCAATACCCATTCCGGCGAGCACCTGGGGGCCATATTTCAACCCGGCTGACACTCCCGGCTTCCAAAGCGCAAAGAGCGCAACACCCAGCGTCAGGCATATCCATGCAGCGATGGTGATGAGCTTGTATTTTCGAAGGATTTCGACACTGATAGCGCCGAAAACGCTGAAGACGACTGTTGAAACGCAGATAGGTAGAACCTCAATGGCAGACCTGAAAGGAGCGTCTCTGAAAGTGGCTTGGAATGAGAGTAGTAGGTAGAGCAAGCCGCCGTTGAGCACTGCACCATGCATGAAAGAACCGACGAGTGTTGACCTGGCCGTCCGGCTTTTGAATATACGGTAAGGAAAGACTGGATGAAGAGGCCGCTTTTCGTAGAAGCCGAAAGCTATCAGCAAGGCAATCCCTGCTATAAACGGTAGGAGTGTTTTGTATGATGCCCATGGGTACATTGCGCCTGCCCAGGAGAGTGGTAGGGAGAATAACACGCTGCCGGCCAGGAAGAGTGCCATGCCAGTCCAGTCAAGGCGCGCGAGGTTTGACGTAAGTGTAGTGTCGATTGGTTTGAGCTTCAGGAAAAAGAAGAAGAGCAGCAAGCCAGTAATCCCGAATGGAAGGTTGATCCATCCGATCCACCTCCAGCTGGTATATTCGGCGAGAGCGGCTCCAACAATGGGACCACAGATAGCACCGCCGGCCATTGGGATGGAGAAAAGGCCGAGATA
The DNA here is from genome assembly GCA_005212705.1 of Curvularia lunata. Taxonomy (NCBI): domain Eukaryota; kingdom Fungi; phylum Ascomycota; class Dothideomycetes; order Pleosporales; family Pleosporaceae; genus Curvularia; species Curvularia lunata. The sequence continues at coordinate 282,046 of PELC01000002.1, read as the reverse complement.
CAAAGGACGCTCCTTGAGAGTAGTGATGTCTGCCAGGATCACTTCGCTTAGAACATCAAGGCCTCCGCCACCTAGCCCTTGCAGGACTCGTCCAAGTATGAGTACGCTCATGCTTCTAGCAAGTGCAAAGACTATTGATCCGACGATGAACACTACGAATGAGGCGTAAAGTGGGATTTTGCGGCCTAGAACGTCAGAGAGACTCGTGGTTATGGGCATCACCGCCACAACAGCCAACAGAAAACATAGACTCGCCCAGAAGGCTTCAAGAGTAGTGCCTCCGAGAGACTGCGTTATGACCTGTCATACTTTGTGAGTCGATTGACTCGAAACGAGGGATGATATGGAAACTTACTGGCACTGCGACTGCAAGCGCAGTTGCATCCAGCGATACAAGCAGAACGCAAATGTTCAATGCTGCGAACGTCAAATAGAATGACAGTGGTTTCCTTGCTTTCCCCTTTTTATCCATGAGCAGTTGATCGTGACTGCCACGTTCAGAACCTGACAAATCTTCAAGTTCTAAAGAGCTCTGATGTCGTGAAATAGTCTCCATAATGGAGGAGCTACCAGATGTATCGGGGTTACGCATTGTATTTTTCGAAAACAAACAGGGGTATTGGGGCGTTGGGAAGTGAAACGTGAACGCCACAAGGCGCACGTGATAAGCTTGATTGCGCTCGATGGACAGAAGAAAAAGTAGGCGCCATACTCAAGTATCGCGCGAACCCCTTTGTAAAGAGAGAAATCACCGGCCCAATTCATTGCCTAACGGTCACGTCGGCGCGTTTGAGAATGCCCATTAAGGATAGCGGCACGGCTGAGCGTATACGCAAGGGCAGATTTATTGGTATCCGAATGCGCCGAGAAGTTCGGCGACGGAAAGTCAGCCTTTACGCGCCACTGGTCTCACGCGCCACATCAGAAGTCGATCAAGGCATTTGAGGCCGCGTAAGCTGACGAGCTTATCATGAACTTTCTTTCTGTCGGAACGCTGGTGGAAGAGCTGGGACCAGTCCTTAGCCACTTCACTAGCCACCCCAGTGTAGCTGCGTACCCTCAAACAGATAGCCATGAGCAAGACTTGTTGATTCAGTGTAGTGTTCTACTCTGAATGACATTCATAATGTTTGATGCCCACCCATTCCACTTTCAGTGCAGTGGTTGGTGGGAAAAGGAAAAGGAAAGAGATCGTTGAAACCTCGGACTGCGAGTAAGAGCGTACGTACTAGTGCGAGGTTTAACGGCCCGAGTGCGCCTGTCCGCTACTATCCGGTAGGTTGTTTATAGCTTGAGAACGCAAATTTAAGGTCACGAACTGAGCCACACCATTGGATGAGATTTCTCATGAACAAAGGTCGGGTGGCTGTGTTCTAATCAAGCTCTTGCCAAGTCGCGATCCCGTCCCGTTCCGTTGGCATTTTCAACCGCATTATAAGCTCGGACTAAGAGCCCCATCTAACCCTGGTGGCCATCTGCAAGCCACGTCTAGCTCGGTTAGGGGCTCCTGCCTTAACACATATTTGAACTGGTTGTGCGACCCAAGGGACATTGCCTCGACCACTGACAACCATCTCAATTTGGACCATTTCCTCATCCTACTCACGGGCAGGTAGCTGTCACTAGGCCATCCGCCCATTGCTCGTCGTTGTTGAGACGGATAACAGCGCGATCCCTTGCCCTGCCCTTGGGCACGACCGGGAATAAGACAGAATATGCCGCATACTTACTGGTGTCGTTTTGGAATATCAACCAATGTAGTGTTCATGGGTCCCTAACGGCGCGAGCTGGGGTCGAAAATTCCATTCTTCCCAACACTCTAACAGCGGAATCGATATGAAGTCCCGACCATTTGCCTATTCCTAAATGAGGTTTGCCATCATCTGTGTGAAGCATGCTATCGCGACCCTTGGTGGTCGTTACTTAGCGAAGTGGTCTGCAGCCCATGGATGCTTACAGCCTCTGTTTTGACTTGTGTCATTAACGTTCATCCCGCTCGAATTACGACAGCCCGATGGAAACCTAACGTTGTGAACAGGGTCAAACGTGGGAAGCTCACCAGTGCGCTCTTGCCCGTGGGGCTCCCGAGTATCAACACTGTCAGTCCCACGGTTTTATGCTGACAAGCCCTAAGCTTAGCTTCCGCCGATCTTTCCGAAAGCTTTGCTGAACTTGTGCATCTTGACGGCAATCTCGGCGTCCAGCCCCAACGCAGAAAAATACCCTAGCCCCTTGCAACCCATTAAGCCCGCGCTATGCGCCTCGCCGACAGTGAACTGAGCGTTTCCTGCTGGAAATGTCTCGTGTGAAACTTGGAACCGTTCTTTGAGGGCAGGCATGTTAGTTTCCAGGCTATAGAAGTTTTCTGCAACAATCAGGATTGGACTTTTCCGCTATTTGTTCAGTGACTGGGCGATCGAGACTGAGATGATAGCTCTACGGCATGCACCAACCCAGTATTAGCGAGAAATATGCTATTACTAGCAAGCAAGTGCGACATGCCATCCATGGTACTCCCGTGGACAAGCTAATCATCAACATCACTACCAGAACCTAAAGTCGAGCGAACTGAGCCCGTTCTTGAATGAGAATGCCTTGTTTAGCTGCCTCAATCTACTCTTAATTACTGTTCATGGGACGTGAACCGCTTGCCCTAAGCTGCGTCTTTGCATTCTGGGCCAGCTGTTACTTAAAAGCCTCATGCAAGCAACCACTGGCATGCAGTGCAAGCGAGTCATTGAGACAAAAGTCGACACCGGAACCCTCTTCTCAGGCGTTGAGTGGTTCCAATCACATCAGATCATAGTCAGGGTCCAGCTTAACTGTGTTTCGTAAGTCAGTCATTCGACCTTATCTTCGTTGAGAACGCTATTCACACCACGCCCCACCTGACTCAGTCGCTCCATAATGCCAAACAAACCTCTTCGTGGTACACAATTGTCATTCGAACAACTCATAATTTTGGCAAAGCAGATCGATGTCACCGTTGTTACTGATGCATGTGGTAACGTGGACCTGGCGACAACCAATGTGAAGAGGCACAAGTAGGCATTGGCTGCTGACAAGCAAAGCTGCTTCACAAGACCCAGAAGTCCGACATACCCCAGGGTAAGGTTATCGAAATTGAAAAGGAAATTTAATGTGTTACGGAGGTCTCAATAGAGAGCCATTGGTGGCCAGCCGGGGTTACTACTTGGCGGACATGCGACTTCACTAGAGCACGGTTTAAAGTGTGAGTCGTCTTTTCCAGATTAGCATACTGTTGATTAACCTATTTTGGCGGTATCTTAAGTATCATGACACATATTGGGGGCCTTCGTCAAACCGTTTGATCAATTTTCGATAAATTTTAGATGAATATACGGGACGAAAATTCCTGAGGCATAGGAGGAATGTTATGCAGAAAACGCACCAAATCGAATCTTCTGCCCTGGTTCCTACTCGTCCACTGGTACCCAGGCACGTCCCTGTGCATTCAGAAGCTCTGTAACCTCATCCATATCCACACCGAGCGCACTTGCAAGATACTTGGGCAAATCAGTGTTATCCCAGCCACCAGACATGTCAAGGATGAGGCGATCGCCCATTTCACCAACGGCGTGACCATACAGAGTGACGTCGACTCCGGTGTGTCCACCAGTCGACCACTTCAAACCCGCGCGCGCATTCAGCATATCTGCCAACTCTTGGGTAAAGTCTCCGGTGGTAAGGAGAGTCTGGATATCAATATCGGAAACGCTGGTGAGCCCATATGCAGGAAGGATCTCACTGACGAGAAAACCCTTCGCATCAGTACCGTTGTATTTGCTCCATTGTTCGCTCAAATACTCGACTGAATGCTTCGCAGGACGAATAACCAGCGGATTATATCCAGATGGGAGAGTGACACCGCCAGTTTCATGGTCTGCAACAGCAAGGAAAGCAGTATCTGGGTGGTCTTCGATCCACTTTATTACTATGTCGACAACTCTGTTGAACTCAAGGACATCGTGGAGGTGGGCAACAGAGTCATGGGCGTGTGCTGAGTGGTCGATGCGCGAAGCCTCAATCATCATGAAGTAACCTTTTTCATTGTCTTCGCTAGCCCGCGAGAGCGAGTTGAGTGCAGTCTCTGTCATCTCAGATAGCGATGGCTCGCGCACTTCTGGCGCCTGTTGCTGGCGGTCGATCTCGTAGCTGAGATCTCCGTCCTTGAAAAGACCAACATACGGGAGCTTGATATCACCAAGCCCAAGCTCGAGAGCATCGAAGCCGGCTCGATTACGTGCGGTGTAGTAGCCCTGTGATTCAGCGTGGTCGAAAAGATTGATGTCATCAGTCCGGCAGGAGCCAGTTTCATTTCGAGGCTGGAAGTCACAGCGTCCGCCGCCGAGCATTACGTCCACGCTGATGTTCAGAGGGTGGCTGTAACCAACCAGCTGTTCGGCAATCTTGCTCAAAGAATTGCGGCTTATGGCGTGAGAGAAGAATGCTAAATTTACTTAGCCACAAACAGATATTTGAGCAATTACTGCTGCTTACAAGCAGGAGTTGCATGACTTATAGGAGAAGTCACAACAAGGCCAGTGAGGTAACCCGCTAGCTTCGCGGCTTCCATAACAGATCCAACAGGCTTGCCGTCAGGCAAAACTCCAATGTATCCATTGCTGGTCTTGTGGCCAGTTGCAAGAGCGGTACCAGCAGCAGCCGAATCGGTTACGAGGTTGTTGGAAGAATGTGTGTGGGTATTTCCAATGACTGTAACATCGATGGGAAGAGACTTTATTCTCGGTACCCGGGGAGTTGAGTTGTCGTTGATCATCGACATGTACGCCCGGACCAGGGTTTGGGAAACAGGACCCATGCCATCGGGAATGATGAAGATGAAGTTTCTAGGCTCAATTGCGGCCAGTGTGAATTGTGCCAAGGATATAGCTGCGAGAGTGATCGATGCGCGCATTTTGCAAATAAGAAGAGGACCGGCGACCGGAAACCTGTATTGTGTGAATTTAATCGTTTAGTCTGTGAAACTCGCCGAACTATGGGAGATTTATAGTCCCAAAGGACCTGTATCCTTGGACGTCACGGCACTCTCGGACCAACAATAGCCATCAAGTACTCAGATCAAGTACTGAAACCGTTCAATTGGTGTTTCCCAAGGTCTTGGACCTGGACCAAGACGGGAAGTCCTGATGACCATTACCGCGCGATTACGTTGACCAGATTGATGTTTTCGATACCAAGAACTGCCATATTTCATCTCCCAGCGACCGGAGCTTGATCGAAAGAACGCGTTCCTTCTTTCCCGGATTTGCAAAGCCTTTTTGAACGTTCTCTAGCCACATGAGTATCAGCTTGACGCGTTGTAGACAGTAATATTCAAATACCCCACGTTGTGGGACAACAGATTTTGTTGAAGAATCTGTACGTTAGCAGCCACTTACATCGGCAGAAGTCTTCACGTTCTGCCCCAAGCTAATTCATGCATGAATGCCTAGCTCTCAGCGTCTTTTCCGCCTCTTCGCCCGAATTGCCAAGTACTTGGTAAAGCGGAACACGTTGGTAAAGGCCACCGTTATACTGGATGTAACCCACGTGAGATGGCTATCGGCTGATGTCCGGCGCACATGTTTCTCCTTCTCGATCAGGAAAAAACCTCGGTAGCACCCCTGTTCTAAGAATGTTGTCATCGACTCTCTCCTGGATAGTTCAATATCTTGGCATCGACAACCCATGTGACAAACGTGATCCGCGAAAATAGAATGCCTCCACTCATATAAAGTCCGGTCCTTTAGGTCAAATGCTATATCCTAGTCCTATTTTCCTAGGTCCAGTACACATCTGCGAAGGGTGGGGCGATTCTCTGAAGTTCGCGCAGCGTAGACATTGGTTCCAGACTCATGTGAGTCACTCAATGCGAGGAAGAGATATCATGCGCGTAGAGGACAATTGCCTATTTATGGAGACAGAGGAATGATGGTCCATGCTCGATGTAGTAGTCTCGTGTTGGTATTTCCCTCGGTCGTCATTTTCCCGAACCGCCAAGACGGTACTTGAGGCTGCACCCCGCAAAATCTCTGGAGCGTGACCTTGGAGACAGCACCATCGTCATTCGTTCGTTTCTTGTGTTTGCCGAATTACGCACAGGAGATTCTCCGTGATCCCGACAGGTACGGGCATACTCCGGATCGGCCTAGCCATTCCAAGAAATGATGTACTTAGAGTTGCAAGCAAGCAAGTAACAACATGCTGCAACCCTTGAACTCGCTGCTGCGCATTCGTGGATATTCTTCGCCCCTGGAAAAAGTGTGAGGTCACGTCCAGTTTGACTTCAACCATGGATACTTCGCAGAAGCCTGTTTGGGATGATCCCGGTGTTGTATTGGTAGTATAATAGCAATGCGTGTGGCCCCTTTCAGAGACTGTTCAGAAGATAGCTTTACGTTCTCTTTCTTGCCTCGCTATTAGCCATGCGTCCTTCCAAATTCCCCCTTTACGCATGGGGGCTGTGGTCGGTAGCCTTTACACAAGCTGGCGCGTCCAACTTGAAGATCCGACAGGCGCTCGACAGTCTCGCAATCACCAACGTTGAAGATGTACACGGAAACCTTCATCTGCCAGATGTATCTGGAGACTACAAGGTCACTTGGTCAAGCAGCCATCCGTCTGTCATATCTGCAGATGGCATCGTAAAGCGACAGAGTGCTCCGACTACAGTCGATCTCACGGCAACCATAGATCGAGACGGAGTGATTTCGAAGCGGACATTCAATGCCAAAGTGCGTCAAGCAGTCGCCGCCGAGCCTTTCAAGGGCTACGCTTTTGCGTATTTCACAGGCAACACCATAGACGGTGAAAAAATTTACATGGCAGCCAGCCAAGGAAACGATGCCTTGAAGTGGACAGAGCTGAACGGCGGGAAGCCGGTCCTGGCCTCTACCCAAGGCACAAAGGGCCTGCGCGACCCTTTCGTCATTCGATCAAACGAAGGTGACAAATTCTACCTACTCGCCACCGATCTTTCAATTGGATCCGGAACGTCCTGGGGCGATGCGGTCCGATTTGGTAGCCTCTACCTTGAGATCTGGGAATCCAACGATCTCAAGACCTGGTCACAGCAGCGTCACGTCAAGGTTTCTCCTGACACTGCCGGCAACACATGGGCGCCTGAAGCGTACTATGACTCCAGTCTGGGCTCGTACGTAGTTTTCTGGGCGTCCTCGCTGTACGAGGCAAGCGACGTGAACCGTACCGGATCGACCTACCACCGGATGCTCTACGTGACCACTCGAGACTTTGTCACGTTTAGTGAGCCCAAGGTCTGGCAAGATGCTGGAATGTCGCGCATCGACACCACCGTAATAAAGGAGGGAAGCACATACTACCGATTTACCAAGGATGAGGGAGGCACAGGCACCAACTGCGCCGATATTATTCAGGAGAGTTCAACATCGTTCCTTGCTCCTGTTAGCGGATGGACTCGAGTTGCTGCATGCATTGGTCGCAATGCTGGCACAAGCGCCGTTGAAGGACCAACTGTGTTCAAGGCCAATGACGGCGATGTCAATGGCCAAAAGTTCTACCTGTTTGTCGATGAATACACCAACCGCGGATACATCCCACTGGAGACTGCGGATATCGCAAACCCGAACTGGAAAGTCTCTGCTTCCTACAGCCTACCACGTAGCCCACGTCACGGAACTGTGATTCCGGTCACTGCCACTGAGCTCGCTGGCTTACGGAGTGGATTGTCAAGCCGTGACGCTCCAGTCGCTGCCCGGGGACGCTCTCGACTAAGCGCCAGATCAAGCCCTGTACTTCCGGGTCTCTACGCCGATCCGAACATTGCAGTTTTCGGTAAAGAATACTACATCTATGCTACCACTGACGGTTTCCCTGGCTGGGGAGGTAACGTTTTCTACGTCTGGAAGTCACCGGATCTGGTTTCATGGGCCCGATCAGAGAAACCTTTCCTTACTCTCAATGGCACAGATGGAAACGTACCGTGGGCAACAGGTAACGCCTGGGCCCCAACAATCATTGAGAGAGATGGCAAGTACTACTTCTACTTTAGCGGCCAGAACCCCAAATATGACCGAAAGACCATTGGTGTTGCCGTTGCCGATTCACCAGAGGGACCGTTCACTGCCCAACCTGAAGCTATGATCTTGAACAATGAGACCCCCAAGACTGGCCAGGCCATTGATCCAGCAGTCTTCCGCGACCCCACCACTGGAAAGTATTACATCTTCTGGGGCAATGGCACACCGGCACTTTACGCAGAACTCGCAGATGACATGGTCTCGCTCAAGAGCGGCACCATCCGCTCTATCAGCGGCCTGACTGATTTCCGCGAGGGCATCTTCGTCAACTACCGCGAGGGACTCTTCCACCTCACCTACTCCATCGACGACACGGGCTCTGAGAACTACCGCATCGGCTACGCAACCTCGACTAGTGTCGACGGACCATGGACCTACCGCGGCGTCATCCTTCAGAAAGACACTTCGCAGGGTATTCTGGCCACTGGACACAGCTCCATCATCAACGTGCCCGGTACTGACGACTGGTACATTGCGTACCACCGCTTCGCCATTCCCAACGGCGACGGAACCCACCGAGAAACGACAATCGACAGGGTGTACTTTGATGAGTCTGGATTCATCAAGCCCGTAGTTCCTACGCTTACGAGCGTGCAGCCCCAGCCCGTGCCTTGATAAACCACTGTATGACTAGCTTAGCTTAGCGCACTTTGTACATGAAATTCAATTCTCTTTTTCTGAAAAATGCTCCTTCAGTGTCCAAACATGTACCGAACCATTCCTACACAACAAACCTCGTCACTTACATCCATCTAAAACTCCAACTCTCCACCCTTTCCCCTTCCCACTCCCCCTATCCCTACCCCTCCTCTTCCTCCTACTCACCACCAACGCCTCCAACAACCCACTCACTTCCTCCATCTGCTCTCGAAACGCCTCCATCGCCCTGCCCAGCCCCTGTCCTTCCTCCCACATATCGTTCAGCACATCGTCACTCAGTGCCTCGAGCGTCGTTGTCTCCAGCGGCTTGGCGACAGCCGTCAAGTGTGCGAGGTTGGCGCTTACGATGGCGGCGCGCCGGTTCAGGGCGCTGATGCGTGAGGGGAGGGAAGTTGGGGGTTGTGTCTGAGGAGGCGGAGGGCTGGACGTGGGAGAGGGCGCAGAGTGGTAGGTGGCGATGACGGAGGAGGTGGGCGTGAGGGTTGTTTCTGAGGTGTGGAAGTCTGTGGGGTTGGTTAAGAAGGGGGAGGGAGAGAGGCAGGGGAGACTTACAGCTGTGGTCCCAGGTGTAGTTTTGCGAGCGATGGCGCGTGGATCGTGGAGAGAGTGTGTATTGAGTTGGACTGTACATGGCGGGTGGTTCTAAGACGGAGGTGGTAGTTGGTGATGTGTGGATGTAGACAAGTTCGATGATGGATCTGGGGATTTCATATATATCTCTTCTGTGCTCTTTGACAATGTGCATAACGTCAGATGCTATCCGCATACGTTGAATTGTTTGGTCTTTATCCACACTTCGATTGCTGCTCGTCAACTCGCAAACGTGAGAGCAAAGCCACGATAGGTGTATGACTTTGTGGAAAGCGGTTCCATACATTTCACAAACGACCGCCTTTCTTTCCCTGCATATTTCGAAAAGCTTCCATGATGCAAATTGCAAGGGGCAATACAACAAACACCAATTGCTGTGCTTCCAATCCAAGTGACCGGTGATGCAGCTACCCGTTCGAGCATAGGCAATATCCTTGGTCTCCTTCGGGTAACCATAAACATCCTCAGACTACCAAACGTCCTTTCTTCGTGCCCCTATCGTTAGTAACTAAACAGAACCATATGACAAAAGCCATGCCCAACGAATCTCCCGCACTTCGCTAGATGTATACACATAATCATCGATTCCTTCTATCATTATTACAAAATTGGCGTTACTCGACATACCTGATGTCCATGTACTGTACATTGAATTCATCTCCACAACGTGACCCTCCCATATTCAACCCCACTCCATCCGAATCCAAACCCTACCCAGCCCGCGGCCTCTCCCACGCCTGCCCCTCACTCATCTCAATCCCACCCCTTACATCCGCCTGCCCCAGCTTCTCCGCACTCCAATCCACGTCTCCAGGAATCGGACTCCTAATCTCTTTCTCGCGGCCTATTCCCTCGACGCCCTGCGGTCCATCGCCCCAAACCAGATACTGCGCCGCGAGCCCCAAATCGCACGAAGCCTGGAAGATACCGCAGGCCTTGAAAGCCCAGGGGACCTCGCCGCTGCTGCTGGCAAAGAAAAACCACATCTTGAACGTATCGCCAATGACCCAGTTGACAATAACACTAGGCCTAAACCCCTTGCACCCGCGGCGCTGCCAATTCGCCAGCATCTGTGGCAGCGGCAGCGTCGCCTCGATCGTCAGCGCAATGCCACCTAGCAAATCCGTATACGGGCCGAAGACGCTTGTCGAACTCATAATAACATGTAGCACGAGCAGTCCACCCGCGAAATACGTGATAAACGCCCAGTAGGGCCTGGGCGCCCGCCACTGCCAAAAATCGTAGGGCCGGTTCGACACGTCGTTGTGCTGGAAGGGGAGGTGCGAGGGAGGCGGACGGTTGGACAGGGCGACGTGGAGGAGCACGAGGTGGACGCAGATCATGAGGAGGGCCTGTATGAGCAGCGAGGTACTAAAGTGGGCGCCGAACCAGTAGTATACTTTTAGGATGCTTGCGACGAGCATGATGAGGGGGATGTCGAGGGAGAAGCCGGCGGAGCTGCGCGCTTTGTGCATCGAGTAGATTTGGTCGCCATAGCTGGTGATGGGGCTGGTGGCTATGCTTTGAGGGGAGGCGTTAGAAGACGTGTGCAGCAGGGGAGAGTTAAGGCGGGCCGTACAAGATCGGGGCTACGTTCTTGACAATGGCGCTGATGAAGAACATGGTTGGGGCCGTGGCTGTCGCGTGGTAACGGCGTGGGCGGTGGTGTTCGGAACCCTCGTGGGGGAGCTGTCGGAATCCCTTTTGAAACCTAAGGCACGCACGCACTTGACGTTTCCTCCTCTTTTCTTTTCTTCCGTTCTTCTCTTTCTAACAAAAAACAGTAATAGGAAATCGAAAAACTGCTGCACACGTGACGTCGTAGACTGGCGTGACGGGTGTTGAGAGAGGCAAAACAAACACACGAACCCAAGAACCCAACGGGCAACGGACGGCGGGCGAAAAAAGGGAGCGACGGTGCACGTACTTGCCATGCGCATTAGCGGGCCACCCCCATAAGGCTGACCGATAAGACTCCCTTATCGCCCCGCTGCGTCATCGCCATTGGTGTTTACTCCGATATCCAATGTCCCCATACATACCGTATACACCTCCCCTCCAAACCCATTCCTTTCTTTTCTACCGTTCCCACCAATCACCCACCCAGTCACATACATAAAGGAAAAAGCACAATGTCCCACACAGCCTTCTTCTACGGCACCCTCATGGCCCCGCCCGTCCTACATCGCGTAATCTGGGGCTCGCAGACCCCACCCACACCCGCGCACGCCTCGCTGCTGCACATCCGCCCCGCCATCCTGCACGCGCACCGCCGCCACAAAGTAAAAAGTGCAGACTACCCCGCTGTCCTGCCCGTGTCCTCTCAAGAAGAACAGGAGAGAAGTACCGTGCGCGGAACACTGGTGCAAGGGCTTACGGACGGCGACATCTGGCGCTTGGATATCTTCGAGGGGTCGGAGTATGCGCGGCGGAAAGTCAAAGTCAGGGTGTTGTTGGCAAAGGAGGGGAGTGCGAAGGGGGGACAGGAGGAAGAGGGCATGGGCGATTTAGCGCAGAGAGAGGAGGATAATGTCGAGGGAGAGGAGGTCGAGGCCGAGACGTATATTTGGGTTGCGGGCGCGCATAGATTGGAGGCTGAGGAGTGGGATTTTGCGGAGTTTGTGAGGGAGAAGATGAAGAGGTGGGTTGGGGGCAGTGTAGCGGAGAGGGACGAGGGCTTCCAGGGTATGTGGTCTCTTTTTTTTCCTCCTTTGCAATGGGGGTTGGCGTAGCCTTTCAAAGCGAGAACACACCATGCTAACTCATCTCAGACGTCGACGACGCCGTAGCAGCACTGGACGACCCCACAGGCGGACGAGGCGCAAATGGCAATATCTCCCGCCAACTGGAAACCGGGGGCAAAGCAAACGACAAGATGCTCGAGTGTGCAGTATGAAACAAGCTTACTATTATCTCTGAGCACTTTGCCCCGGACCATGCAAGCTATTCCTATCCGATGCTCTTCTTAGAATCAGCAACCTGTCAGCATATAGAGAAAGAAAGAAACAGGAATCGCACAAAATGCCAGCCCATATGGTATATGTAGGAGCAACGCCATCGCCATGCCGGAGAATGTGATAAGAAACATTTAAAGAAACAAGGATAAATATGAAAAAGGCAGCAAGAGCACACCAGCGGCTTCCATTCATCTTCTACCCGTACTGTGCCCGTACATCGTTGGCCAAACGAACTGTGTGGTTCTTCACGTGGGTGTCGGACTCCTCCTCCTTCCAGGCTCTGGTGTCTCCCGAACTATGTCACCGCTTCCGGTCCCATCAAGCTGCATCAAGTCGGTCGATTGTGAAATTACTTCCACCGGGTCTTGGGTCTCTACCTCCGTCTCTTGCGTTGTTTGGCTTGGCATGCTCGGGTCTGGTGCTCTGGAACGCCGAACATGATCCCGCTCGTAATCGTCGACATCACTGACCTCTCGTGCCCGAAGCTGTCCAATCTTCGCTTTAGGTGATAAGTTTGGGAGCTCTTCAACGGACGACGAAGAATGGGGGGCCAGAGGCAGTCTCGGTAGGTGCGATGACAGGCCATGACGAGCGACGTGGCCAGGCTGCGTTTGAACTCGTTGAGAGCTGACTACTTCCACCTCTTGTGAGTCCTCAATCTCGATGGGCGCGCTCGGTGCGCTTCCCTGTCGGCTGTGTGGGGACGGAACCTTGGTTTGCAAATGCCCCTTTCCCTTTTCCTTCCGCGACGGATCTTTCTGTAATCTTTTCGGCTTCGGAGAACCTTCAGGTTCGCCATTGTTGTGCTCTCTTCGACGCTTGCTAAGGCTGGGTGAACGAGACACACCTTGATCTATTGAGTTGGTTTGGTCTGGCGATACGATGGCGCTGGTACGTGCATCGCCAGTCGATCCATTAGACCGAGAAGCAGTGTTAGATATACGAACCTCTGGGCTGTGACGCCTTGGTGGCGTATTTGGATGAGCCGCAGAAGCCTCCTTGACAGAAGACATTATCGGTGCCAACAAGTCGGTTTCTTTGGCCTTAGTCTCCGGCGATGACTGTTTAGCTGACACTTCATTTCGCTTTTTGGGCTCAAACGGTGAACCGAGTCTGGGTCGAGGAGGAAGTATAGCCGATTTAGTTTCAGGTGCATCATCAAAAACATGCTGTTCATGATGCGTCTTCGGTTTTGAATCTGGCGACTTTTCGACGTGCACACCTCCAACAATCGGAGACACAGCGCCGAAGTCGATGGTCGGTTTTGCAGCTGGATCAGGCAAGATCTTTGGTTTAGCCGTCTCTTTCTTGGCCTTCTTCTGGGCCTTTCTCGCCTCTTCCTGCTGCTTGTGGCATTCAAATATAATCTCTCGCATTTTATGTCTCATCACCGAAGGGTTGAGCTCTGGCCAGTCGTCCGCAGCCGACATGGATCCCGTCAGTAGCTTGTGCATGAATTCATCCGGATTCTGGAAGAACTTTTCAACGTATCCGAGCAGATAGACGCCACAGTCGGTCCAGTTATTTTGCATTGGGATCTGGGTGCCTTTGGGATAGTAGCCATTTTCCTTGATGACAGCCTCCATGCCCCGCTTGCTTTTGCCTTCCGCTGCTATCCAGTCCTTGAGAATGCGAACTGCTCCGCTGCGGGCAAGGCCTCCGAGAGAGTCCAGGACCACAACAACGGGTTGATGAGGATCTCTCTTGGGCACCGTCTTGCGTTTGTTCTTGCTTTTCATGAATGATAAACTTGGTTGCACCAGTTGCCCTTTCGATGTTGGTCCCGCCGCAGCACTGGCCTGAGATACCTCCACTGGTTCAGTTTCCGATTCGAGAGACATGGCATTCGACGCGTTAGCTTTGGCGATTGAGCTAGCTTCAACTCCAGTATCGTCACGGTCAATCAGCGATATTGTCGCCTCGTCGAAGAGATTGGGATCTTCTTCTTCTTTACTCTGTACTTGCTCGGCTTTCGCAGGTGACATGGGCCGGGGTAACTTGGTGTGCTCTTCGCTCTCGCTCACAGTAGGTGTAGTACAAGTTTCAGACTGGTCCATGTGGGAACTTGGTTGATCGAAATCTTCGATAACGGGTTTTCTTTGGATATTAGAGACATTGCAAATGATGGCCAGATACCAATGCGTTCTGAGAGAGGTCAGTGGATATCGTAAAACCATGCCATTAGACGTACTGTGAGTCGTTAATAGGCACGACAATGTAGTCGTAGGAGAAGATGTCGATCTTAGAAGTCCAACGTTCGACAGCCTTGTAGTTCATTGAATTGCGGCCAGCATTTTCAGTAAGGCGAGTAAAGAAATAGGTGTTGAAAAAGTACACCTTGTCAGCAGGAACTTTGAGCTTCTTGAAGAGATAGCTTTACAGCGTGAGCAGTTGCGTAGACATAAACGGTGACCCACATACATCATGTAGAAGTCGATCAGACTGTCATTCAAGTACTCTTCTTCGTCCAAGCGAGGCAAATCGTCGAAATGGACTACCGCGCGCTGACGCCCCTCTCCGTACTCGAGAGCCCTTCCTACAATTAGCAGGATCATGCAGCTAGGTCGCAACACTTACTTAGCCCAACGCGGTCCGAGGCCCGTATCTATCGAGTGCTTTGGCACTTCACAGATTTCTGGATCATCGTCTGAAACATGAGTGGGTGCTGATAGTCGCAGACGTGACGAGCGAGTCGATATCGGAATTTTGGGGATCGTACGAGAAGCAGAGTTGCCGTCGATCCCTCTTTCTGAGCGCCGCACTCGAGCCCCGGGCTGTCTCTCTGCCTGTTCGTGATCTGTATTCAAGACCTCGGGCGGCTTCACCTTGTCATTCCTTGGTCTTAGCGGCGCATCAAACAGTTTGCGCATGTGTTCGCTGGAAATACGTTAGCAAGGTACTGATTACATGCCGACAGGCTCTTACACTTCTTTCTCAGTAACCTTCCCCCTTAGTGTCAAGGACGCTGCATATGTATCGCAGAAAGTCGAAAAGTCAGACGAGTTGAGAAATTCGAGGTCAAAAATATGGCCGTTGCCATTTGCATCTCGGGGACCTTCCAAGCGAACTCGACTGGTATTGTCTGCGACGGCTCTGTTGACATGTTGAGAACGGATTAAGATTACTCTTTGATAGCCATCTGCGTCATACTTCTGGACACGCAGGCCTTGGGAGTCGCATCGCAAAACTAAAGTAGCATGGCCATCGTCCATTGTCGAACCAGTCCCGTCCCATTCATATGATCTCGCGAATGACAGCGGCCAAGAGACGCTGCTATAGTTACCGTGTCCGTTGCTCGTGACACTACTGTATGTTGTCTTCTTCGCTTTTGGTGACCGTGGCTGCTTCCTGGTGCTGGTAGGCGACATGGCAAGCTCATCAGCGCTATCGCTGTTCTCGGCCTGGTCTCTTTGTTTGGACACTGGGCGATGTCGGGTGCGAAGATTGGGGCTACCGACATTGACGGGTTGGCTGATTGCCGGTCGCTCTGTCGTCGATTCATTGATCCGAGCTTTGGGAAAGTGTTTGGACGTGACAGGTTGTCCATGTTCTTTTGGCTGATGCGAAGGCTCTCCTTGTTGCAACTCCCGTAATATGAACTTGTGAGCATCCAAGAAATCCGAAGACATTGTGCCACTTCCAAAAGGGGAAGCCTGTCGATTACTCTGGATTTTGTGGCAGCTTGGTTGCCTAGGCTTCCTCTGTTGAGGTCGGATGAGACCCTCGACTTCTCGGAACTCGTTGGCGGCTTGGTATGGCCTGAAGTCCGCCCCAGTGCTTCCACTCCCAACACTTAGCCGTGATTGTGAAGACCTGGCCGAGAGTGGCCTTTCATGAGATATTGTGCCAGGCGTGGAGGTACCAGTCTGGGTTGCCGCAAGTGCTGTGTCATCTTCGTCGTCGGCTAGGTCTATGACATGGTCGATCTTCCTTCGCTTTACCGATGCAGCCCTCTGACCCTCCTCGTCTCGCAAAAACCTCTGTCGGCTCGGTGTCGTCGGAGCTTTGCTTCGTTGTAAGTCGGAGTAGGCTGCCTGGCCTGGACCTGGCGATTGGCCAATCAAAGTACGTGGGCGGTTGCTTTTCCCGTAGGTAGTTGGTTTCCGATTCGTTGTACGAGGTACGTTGTCAAGCGTGTTTACGGGTTGGTAACCCTTGTTTGCGCCCGGCTTCAAGGCATCAGCGTAAGGACTCGCAAACATGGTCGTCTGTAAACTTACTTTTGAAAACATAGTGTGCGAGGGCGACAACCACGACAACGGATCGGGAGTTGGGACCGCGTCTGCTGGTATGCTGCGCGACCATTAGCCTATTCCCTGGTACCTATTTTCTGTACGTCGTGGTGATATACTCGTAGTCGCCAGTTAAGCGTTTCTCATCCTCGCTTCGAGCGCGCTTCGATGGGTATGAGAGGGATGTCCTCGACTTTTGGACTTCGTACTTGGGTCTACTCGGTGGCTTTGCCGGTGAAGACAGGTCTACGACAGTCGGGGTAGATTCTGAGGCGGCCGGTGAATCCCTGGAAGCGGGAAGTGGAGGCGAGTCGCGACTGGAGGATTGGGCGGTGGCATCGTTTGCCTGGAGCGGCATGACGTTAGCTAGCAGTAGTGGCGATTATGGACTATATACGAGTAGGCAGCGGTGAAATTCAAGACGGGTCGTGTGGTCTTCAAGGAAAACTGCGCGTACGTATGGGTGCGTGAAGCGTTCGGCAACAGCTTTCGCTACCGTCAAAAGGCCAGGAATCATTGGTGTAGCATTATGGTGGCAAAGCAGCCAGTGGTTTCATTGTTGGACAAGCACGCTAGCTGCGAGAAAAAGGCACAGAGCGCAAACGCGCCGTGGGGCATGTGGAAGTGAAGTTGCGCCCAGGTGAGTCTGCGATGACGTCCGTGCGCCCTCTCCTTGCGAGGCTGCTCTCAATACAGGTATTGCAGGCATTTTAAGTCACTTTGTGATATTGTGTAAAGTAGTCAAGAAACGTGAGCCTTGGTCTAAAATTCTGGCACGCTTCCAATATATTTCACAACAGAAAGTATGTTTATCTTTACACGTAGGTTATGCGCGCAGTCACTTGTAGCATAAGACAGAGTCAGGGTATCAGAGCGCACCAATCATGTGCGCATCAGTATGTGATTGTCTTTCACGGTCACATGTCTGTGTGACGTGCATGTATATGAATATAGGCGTGGGGAAGCTGGTGGAAGCCCTGCAACGCCACACCATCTATTCTACGACGCTGTGTATAGCGGCGGGCACGATCTGCATTCAGTGGAGCAGCAAATGGCTGATTTGATCCTCCCAGCGTCTTGCATGCAGATACCGGCGTGGTGGAAACCCATGCGCTCAGCAAGAGAAAGGCATTTCTGCCAGTGCCCTCGCTGGTGGTACCTGGAAACCTTTGTGGGTCGGAGACCACAGACGCTCTTGCAAAACAACATGGCGAGCGTATGACCCGAATGCTAAGCGTCAGAGCTAGTCAGTCGCTCAGCAGCACAGAATCCAATCTAGGATCCAGCCAGTGTCTTTTCTTCTGTGGAAGTCACTCTCCGCTTCTCCATGAGGTTCTTTTCATGTCGGGCCTGATCGATGGCTGAACGCTGGGCAATGCTATCATCATGGCTCCGCCACACAATGTTGGTGCCCTCTGGCAGCTTGAGCACCCGTCGAATCGTGTCCCGAATCTTGACGTTTTTCACCCCGTCGCTCTTTGTCCAGATGCTAAAGACATCCTCGCCGCTTCGAACGCTCAGAACAAAGCCGCAGAATTCATCGCCGGCGTCCAAGAACTGATCCCCAACAAGTGCAAGCAGGAGATCTTCCCAGTAACGGTCTGCAACGCCCTTTTTCAGGCGCATGATCCATTTTCCACCTCGTTTGTTCTCGTCATCCTCCCAGACGGGTCGTATGCCTTGCTTGAAGACATGATAGTCGGAAACAGAGGGCAGACTCGAAGGGCGCTTGAGATGTGAGAAGACTCTCCAAAACTCCTGGGCAGTGCTGAATCGGCAAAGGGGGACAATCGACTTTTCATAGTCAACGTTCTTGGCCGTGGGCGGGCGGTACCAAACCGCCCAAGTGTACTTGAGCGGCCAGGGCGCGCTGAAGTCTGGAGGTGCGGCCGGGCTCGCGGAGTTTTCTGGTATTGACGCTGTTGTTGTAGGCTCTTTGCGTATGCTGTTGACCACCTTGCTCACGGGCTTGTCCTTCTTGTCAGAAGGTGTCGACGGCGCGGTAGACGACATGGCTGCAGCTTTGAAGTCAAAGGCCGTTCCCGGTGTCTTTGGCGTCTTGGCTGCGGAGCCAAAGGAGGCGAAGGCGCCTGAGCCCAGGCCAAAGGCGGAGGAGCCGCCCGTGGTTGGCGACGCGAGCCCGCCTGGTGTCAATGGAGGAATGGCGTTGAAGGGATTGCGGCCGCCGTGGGACGAGTCGCCACCAAAGCGTTTGGTTGCGGAAACAGTGCGCTGGTGTGGTTCGGATTTGTCGTTGTTTTCGGAATGCGACATGGAGAGGGAGAGCTTGCTGGTGCTATTGAGAGCAGGTCAGTTTGGATGGCCAGGCAAAGGTGCGGGGGAGAGCGTGCGAGCATACTTGGAGCGCCGAGTCCAGAGATTGTCCCTGTTGTCCATTGGCAGCGGCGAAAAATGGGTAAATAATACAAGAGAAGAAGGGCAGGGTATCCAAGAGCGGAGCGGGCGTGGAGTGGGAGCGAGTAGTATACGAGTGGGCGGGACAAGGGCCGAAGTGCGTTTGGGTATATGCGGGGGTGTTAACGTGCGACGGGCTTGGTCGTGGAGCGGGCTGGGGCGAGTATGGGCGAGTGGACAGTGTGATGGTACAGCGGTATGTGGAGAAGACGGAATGCGTGGGATTGTTGTGCGCGGTGGGATGTGTGGAATGCAATGCTGGATAGTGGAGCGTTCTGAGAAAACGTTTGAGAGGTTGGCACTTGCAGCAGGCGCGCGCCTTCCGCGGCAGGGCTGGCGGCTTAGTCATGCGCCAAGGCCGGCAATCTCTTCTTTGCTCGCGCGTTGCGCACCTTTCTCTTCTTCTTCTTCAACACCGGCCTTTGACTCGTATCAACTGCCAGCTCGACACCTCCCACTCAGCTGGCAACTCGGATAACTGGCCCAGAACGAGCCAACCTCTTCTAAAACCATCATCACGAGGGCCGCTTCGGCGGCTTCCATGATGCGGTGATGACCTGAAAGCAGGGACATAATTTTGTCACGCGCGCGACGCGTTGGAGACGGCAGCTGTGTGCGCACAGTATGCGTCTCGGTGTGGATTTTCCTTGTATGTGTGCTACCCTGGTTCTTGCTGCACCATGGCTGGGGATGAGGGTCCGCTGGACCACTTCTGGTAGTCTGAGTCTCAGCCAGATGTACACTATTGCGAACGCGATTTCTCGGTTGAGCATGAAGTTCAAAGGCAAAGTCTGAAGCCATTGGTGCGGCATTGCGTGGTGGTGGATAGGTTGCTTAGAAGGTGTGCTAATAGGCGGTTGCCCAGCAGTCCCAGGCCGGAGGGAAGCCATGGCGCTTACACGAAGCGTATCAGCAGCGGCAGGTCTTGGTGGTGCACCGTTGCAACCCAAAGCTGGGAGCATGCCGTGGAGGGTGGGGAGTCATGCAAGAGTATTGGTGACGAGAGAGCGATGGCTCAGTGATGGAGCACAGTAGCCTGGCGCTATTATGCCGCCGCTGCCATGCTGCCCATGTCCAGGTAGGCTGGTCGACGACGTGAAAGAAGGTTTATAGACAGACGACGGCCCAGGGAGTCAGCATCTTGTTGCTCCAAATAGACGCGTGCATGGCGCCTCACGTGCGCCCCCCGGGTTTGCATGTGATTGCTCCGTCGAGGGCTGCTCGACTGCGACCTGACACCCATGTGCCGGCCATGCAGAGCCCAAGGCGTGTGGGCCAGCCAGTGTGGAGCCGTCATGGCTCATCCGTGTTCGCAGCGCCGGCTGGCGAACAGCCTCATGGGGCAGAGAGCCGTGTTAGTGCGGACGCATCCGCATCTGACAGAGATGGCGCGCAGCAGAGACAAGCGCGGTAAGCCCAGCGCCGCCCCTGCAGGCCGTGGCATCGACTGCGAGCGCGCGCTGGGAGCGGGGGGCCATCGAACAGAGGTCCCGCCGACGTCATCGCGCCGTGCCTTCTTCACCAGGACAGCCCACCACGCCCGACTGCGCTTTCCTCGGCGGCCTCACTAACCCGACCCCATCGGTTCCTGCGCTGCATTCTTGTTCCTACAAAGCCCCCCGGCCCCGCCTGCACTTTGCTTTTCACTCCCGTCGTCCGCTCCCAGCCCACCCTCCCCCAGCCTCCCTCCGCCATCCTCTGCATCATCCGTGACGTGTGCCCACACACGGTCTCGCTGGCCTTCTCGCATCACACCACTGCCACCGCCGACGCAATGACGGCGCAATCGCCCCCGCTGCACTCGCCCAACTCGCATCCTGAGCGGCCCAAGGGTTTGTCCACGGCACTACCCCGCTTTGCGACCACGGCGAGCTGACAAGCCCAGGCATTCTCAAGAACTCGAGCTCCTACCGCTCCAATTCGCACACGTCTCCCACGCGCGACCTGCCGCCCGCCACGAGCCCAATCTCGGATCGCCCCCAGCTGGGCCGCGAGCTGTCGGAAAAAGAAATTGTGCTCGAGAACACGCTGCGCAATGCGGGTGCCCACCGACGCTCCTCGTCCAACCCCCGCGGCCTGACGTCCCGCCGTCAATCAGGCGTAGACCCCTCGGAAGACGCCAGCCCACAGCTCAAGTGGGACGAGGCCAATCTCTACCTCAACGAGCAGAACCGCGACAGCACCATGAAGATTGACGAGCCAAAGACGCCCTACGCCAAGCAATACGACCCCGCCGAGGACGAGGACGAGATTGAAATGCTGAATGCCGAGGAGCTCAAGGTCGACGAGCTGGACAAGGCCAAACGCAAGCCCAAGATCGACGACATCCCCGAGTTTGACCTCGGCCAGCCGGAGCTGCAGACGCGCCACTCACATACCCCCGATAGCGAGAAGCGAGTCATTGTCGGCGAGGGCATGGACACAGACGAGGGCTACCACGGCGAGCTGCTTCCCAACGCAACCCAGGAGGAGAAGGAAAAGCACCGCAAGTTTGAAGAGCTTCGCAAGAAGCATTACGAGATGAAGAATGTCAAGGATCTGCTGGGGTGAGTCTTGTTGCGTGCCATAGACACGACTCAAGTCAAAGCTAACCGAGACCCAGTCACCCTGAAGATGCCGACGAAGACGAAGAGATGCCCTCACGACCCAACGGCCCATAAGGATTGACGACATTGTTTCATCTGGATTTTGCGGCATGGATGGAGTTTGCGGGGATTTTACCTAGTACAAGGACGGCGCTGAAGGTTTGATGAGGATACCTCATTTTCCATAACTAGTGGATTGGCTTTTAGCATTTATGACGAACATGACGGTCGAACTGGTTTGCATCAATCTAACCTGGTGCTGTATTTGTGTACGTAATTGCCGTGACCTAATGACCTCAAGATGCTATCCCCTCCCCAGCACACATCAACCTAAACAAACAAACAAAAAATGCTAGGCAAAAAAACATTCCCCTCCTCACTTAAACTCCTGGTCCACGCTCTCAAAGTTCTCCAAAAAGCTCTGGAACGTAAACACACCCAGCCCAGGATCCAAACTACCCGTCGTCGCGCGGATACTATGCATGCTCAGCTGCGGGATACCGCAGTCAATCGCGCGGATACCCGTCGCGGCACTCAACATGGGTCCCACGGTGCCGCCACTACGGCTGTCATTTCGGATCTGGAACACCTGCAGCTTGGGATCCGTCTTGCGGATGCCGATGTCGCGGTCGACGCAACGTTGGAGAATAGCCGTCGAGACCGCATCCGTCGTCATATGTGCATTGGGGTCTGCCGAGACAGCGGGGCCCATGTTGAGGCGTGGAGCGTGGTTCTCGAGGTACGCGTTTAGGAAGTTGGGATTGACGGCGTGAATGACGTCGCTGGAGACGAGGAAGGAGTTTGCGTAGGTTCTGCTGAGGGCGCTGCTGGTTTTACCGCTGGGGGCGAATTCCTCGGCGATGCGCTCCATGATGCTGGGGAGGAAATTGCCGCGGGCGCCCTGGCGGAGGAGCGAGCCGACTTCTTCGTCGTCGAAGAGGGCGACCATGCGGATTTGAGACGAGCTGGAGAGCGTGGGCGTCGAGTTCAGCAGGGCTTGGACGGCGGCCCACGAGCACAGCTTATCGTCGATGCGGCCGGCGAAGATGAATTCTTTGTCGAGACCGCCGGTTCGTGCGGGTTGAGTGTCGAAGAGCTCGAGTTCCCAGTTGACAATGGTGGAGTCTGGATGAAAGTTAGAAGCATGTTTTCAACAACGAAGGAGGGAGGAACGTACAGTCGGTAACGCCAAGTTCTTTGGAAATAGCTTTGACAAGCCTCTGGGGTTGGGTAGACGCAAAAGCGCCTTCTCCACCAAGAACGCTGGCCTTGAACTCTTCTCCATTTTCACTTGAAGAAGCCCCCAGATCGCTGTTATCTAGGCCGATAATCGGCACCATCTGGGTCTCCTTGTTGAACGGGCCGTTGGCAGCAGCGCCAAAATGCGGCGCCAAAGTCGGGATCTTCGCAATGGGCCAGTCCAGCTTGACGAGCTTGGTGACAATCTTTCCGTTCTCTTTGACAAGTACTCGGCCACCGATACCGAGGTCTCGATCCCACCAGGTATCACTGAGTGCACCTGCATACGGCGCTACACCAAGCTGCACATAGCCCGCCTTGGTGCGCAGCGTGGGAATAGGCTTCAGCTTCGCAGTCAAAGCATCAATGTGTCCTGCAACAATTGCCGCGCCATTGCCAGACACGTATTTGTCGCCAACCGCAAACGCAATCAGCGAGGTGCCGTTGCGCTCAACGTAGTATTTGCCTCCAGCCTTCAGCTCCCATGCATCCCGCTCAGACAACTTCTTGTATCCGTCCTTCTCAAGGTCCTTGGCAACAGCATCAACGGCGTGGAAGATGGTGGGGTTGTTCGTCATGTAGTCGGTAAACGGCTTGGTGTAGCTCGCGGGATCCTCTTTAGCACGAGCGGGAACTGGAATCCAGCAGTGCGAAGGCTCAGGACGAGGGGCCTCTGGTTCCTTCTCAGCCTGCTCAGTAGGAACCTCTGGGATCTTGGGAGGTACCGGCGGCGGGTTCTGTTGCCTTGCCGGAGGTGGGTAGTCATCGTAGGCGTGCATCAAGTCTGGGTAAGATGCGGCGACGCTGTGACGGTTGCTCAGGTCTGATGTGCCTTCTCGGACCCTCCATGCCCTTCCTGATGCTGCTCTGTCCGGGCGTTGCATGTATGATAGCGACGCGGTGGTATGCGCGCGTCCCAGCACAACCGAAGACGAGTGTCGCAGTGGGCGTGGCGGTGACGGGTCCGAATAGAGATCAGCGTTCGAAGTCGCTTTGCGTAAGGCAGGGGGGTTCCTGGTCATGTTTGCAGTTTCACGTCCGTGTTCCAAGCTCTATGCGAAGGGGACGAAGGGAGGAAGACGATGGTCGCGGAGATGTTGTTGCAGTACAGTCAGGCTGGGGACGCCACATGTGAGGCGGAGCAGGAGCTCCCCGGATTCGGAAAGCCTCCGAGCACTCGCCGCACCTGTCAGTGCTCTCGGCCCCATTTGATCTGCACAGGCCTTAACATGGTCACGCGGGGTGGGCTGCAATAATGAAATAGTGTTCAAAGATATATTCTGTTTGTCTTGAAAAAGGAGATCGAGATGCTTGAGTTGTATTAGAAACTGGTTCAGAAGAGTGTCAGATACAACGAGACTCAACAAGATAGGTCGTCGGCGGTCTTACTCGGTATATCCATTCATCGAGGTCGACTACTGCGATTAGAGAGTGTAATCAGTGTTGTTATCCTACAAGTAGATCCCTATCAAAGGGATGGTCGTTTCAGCAACACAGCCAAGTCATGACCCAAATCCAGCCAGGTGTAACTCAGCCCTGTCAGCTGGGGATAAGATTCTGATACCAGGTATCTTGTAAGATGAGTTCTGACACTTAATCCTAGCTTCCTTGGAGTATAGTTCCGTAGAATTACACTGAGGCTTTCAGATTTTCTTGGTCAAATATCCCACCGATATCTAATCTGCTTAGGGAATTGACCAAGTTTAGTCTATCTCAGGACTTTTCTACACAGATCCCAGCAACTGGGTTATTAGTAAACCTCTTGAGAGACGGACGCGGTTCCAGGGTCCGCGGAATTCATCTACGTTGTGCTCCGCTGCATTTGCCCAAAGTTCTCAGCGTTCGCCTACGGCAGTCTGCCTCAGCTCAGCCTCGCCTACCTAATGTGCCTTAGCCTCCACTTAGTACTGATTGTTCTTTTCTAGAACGCTTCACTTGGGTGAATATCCTCGACTTTTAGGACAATCTTCGAGGAAGAAGCCAAGGAAGGCCCCTTATTAATGCGGATCGCAACTCACCTTTTCATGAACTGAGCTTGCTCCGTGGCCTGAAATAGCTTCTAATGCGACTACATTCAGTTGTTTACATTATGCTGCAGCAATTGGTCGCAATGGCAGCATCTCGGCTATTCAGAATTATATCTACAACGCCACAAGCGTTGCTCGTGGCGCGACAGCTGAACACCACAGCTCTAAGAAGCATAGATCAGCAGGGCTGGCTCTCTGAGCTTCAGCTGCGCCATAGAGCTTCATTGCCTATATTACTGGGCTGCTGCTCGTCCAGATGTAGAGTTCAAACTAACACAGCCCAAAACTAACGGCATTGGTTCTCAGCACTGAAACACATCGAGATGTCCACAACTTTGAGCAATACGCAGGCGGCTGGAGGACAGAGGTTTTTCTACTCTGAAGCCCTCGCAAAAGCCGGTAGAGAGCCTGCCAACGTCTATGTCGACAAAATTTTTCCAACTTCATTTCGCCTCTTGATTTGGCTTCGATTCACCAGAAAACTTGCCCCAGTCACTTTCTTCTGTATCTACTACATCATATGGCTGATAATTCGGCTATTTGCGATACTCTTGGGAAATTTCGGATGTTGCGACAAGAAATTTGCGAGCTCCGCCAATCTTCGCGATGTCGTTCTTGTACGCCCTCCTCTCACATTTGACTTATTTTCTCCACATGATAGCTGCTACTAACAAATCACAGCAATTTGTAATATCCATAGCCGTTTCTGACGGAGGAATCGATTTGAGCGGTACAACCGCGCCAAGTACCGATAGGAATAGGAGGAGAATCGAATACACTCGAAGATGGAGAAGAACCGTCTGGAGAATCTTTTGGCGACTATATGCGGTCTTGACATACAATTTGGAGGAATTCATAAATGACTACTACGAGGCCTGGAGGCTTCCGAGAGACATCACCCAGGATTTCACCAAAGAGATCATTCTATTCATCGACAATGGCTCTCGAGTGGCGATCCCCTGCGCTAGCGCTATGGATGATAAGGAATTGTTAGAGCTCATTGGCGCATTTTATACTCTTTCACGAGCAAGAACTGGCCTTTTCGAATTCTTTGGCACTAAATCGAGTTTGAGAGTGGACGTGGTAACAGTAAGAACCCTGTGAAAGACAAGTTTGTCCACACGCTGATATTTCCCTCCCACCTAGCTTCGACACTCCCACGCTGTAGGCAAGCGTGTGGGTGATCCTCTAGACCTGGGAAGATATGGTCCCTTCAGTCGACTGGTTCATCACCTCAAGGAACCTTCTCGGATGGCTAATAAGACCGAGCTTATAGACAGACTCAGGCATGAGGGTGTGCTTGCCCAACCCGGAGATCAGACACGTGCTCTCAACATTGTTCGCAGCTGGGACCCGTACGTTACTAGCACAATTGTGATAGTTCCGGTGCTTTTCAGCTTCTTCCTCTCAATCACGTGGGCTCTCGTTGCCTCAGCTTACTACAAAGTCGATATCAACACTAGCACTCAGACCGGCTTCACCATTGGAAGCTATGTGGTTACAGCAGGTGCGTACAGTTGCATCAGTTCGGTCTGGTCGATTAGCTTAGAACTAATGCAACGTAGGGGCTTTGCTTATCGCGTTGGTCGCGTTTCTCGATTCCAAATATGTTGCGAACGATGGCATTCTCTTGAGCACAGATAAATCAGTACAATCAGTGTCATCGTCATTAACCAGTCTGGATGAAGCATCTTTACAGAATCCTCCGCAACAACTAACTCCGCTTCAACAACAATCAACACCGCTGTCCACACCAGCACATCCATCCACACCAACGCTCACAGATTCAAACAGGGATCCTCTGTAATTGCAATCAGAATCCATGCTTCAGGATTCAAACACGCTGGGATATCGATCTGCTGCGCCCCGTCTATGGTTTTTTTCAGAAACATAAAAATTTGATGGGTACTCCGGATGAAATGTGCCCATAATTTCGACAAGCATTAGTTATCGTTGAATGCACGTGTTATTCTGGAATGACCGTCTTCCAGTCCGGTTACTATCATTTAATCTCAGACCGTCCACGACGATGAGCACTCTATATATCATCTGGCGCCCTGACTTAATTTTCGGACTCTGATTGCAAAATATACACATAGCGATCAAAGAGAAGAACTAGGTATCGAGATGCTTGCTCAAAAACTCTACGGCTCATTGTGCTTCTTGCAGAAGACAAGTTCGCCAAAAGTGCAGCAATTCCATAACAAGAAAGGCAATGTTGAGCGCTTGAGTGTCTAGTAATAAATCGCAGATACGGAGAAGTTGCATACTACCAGTTCCAGCGTCCGGCTCTAGTTCTCCGCATTTTGAGAGCTTAATTCTCCATAGTTTACAAGATTGCGCAGTATCAACTGTAGACCAGGCTGTTTACAATTGTCATAGCCAACCCCTCGCACGTCGTTCAGCCTGATGACACCGAACCAAAGCAAACCAGGGTGGGTGATGAAAGTTGCCTTGTGCAAGAAATGCGCGATCTCGTCACGTCACGCCCTCGCTTTGATACGGAGATATCCACTTCTTTCCCACACCGCACCTTGTGCTCGTTATTGCGTACGACGTAGAATTGGCAAGGTCCCGAATTAGTACCGCCGATCGTTGCCTTGCGAGTGTCACAAAGGCTCCTATCACGAAACCACCCCTCGACGCCGAGGCAAGCCACAGCGCGTGCTATGCCCAGTTAGCAATAAATTTTCCGAATTGCAATGCCGTGTGTACCGCCCAAGGCATACACGTCGTCAGGTGGCTGTTCGTCTTTTACAGCTGAAATGCAGGTAGCCGCTGGGGGCGGCACGCAGCGAGGCTGAGCAGCCTTCCAGTTCTGCATATAGGGAAGTTCGTTGTCGTTGCAATCAGCTGCCATTCCGTTTCTTCCTTGTTATCTCTCTTAAAACATGGAAAAGTACGGACTCCCAAAAGGGTTGATATGGGAAGCCTGCCCAAGAATGGGTGGTCATGACATGGAGGAAGAGGAA
The DNA here is from genome assembly GCA_005212705.1 of Curvularia lunata. NCBI lineage: Eukaryota > Fungi > Ascomycota > Dothideomycetes > Pleosporales > Pleosporaceae > Curvularia > Curvularia lunata. Next base: position 254,287 of record PELC01000002.1, on the reverse strand, counting down.
GTATTAGAATTGTTAAAATCATGGGAACAAGTCGAAGACGTGCTAACACGCACTGATCCAGCCGCAAGGTCATCTCGTTTTGGGCCTTCAGGACCTCCAAGAAATCCAATGCGAACTCCGAAAAAACCAGCCATAGACGTTGAATTCCATGAGGTGGAAGAAGTTAGTCCAGGCGTCTCTCCATTGGAAAAGCATGCAAGCTCGTCAGCTCACCAGTCGAGGCTGCAAAAGAATTCACGTCAGCCATTCGTCTTTGGAAGCAGCAAGGCGCCTCCAAATAGCACCTTTACCTTTGGCCAAAGTCAAACAAGTAACAACGGACTAGCTCCTGAGTTCTCGTTTGGTTGTGAAAATGGGATTACTCAAATAATCAAGCCACATCAGTATTGCAGCTTTTGTAAAGTCGTACTGCAAAAAGCTAGAGCGCTTCGTATGCGGCCCCCAGGATGTACATCGACTGGCTTTGGAATTCACATTGAAAACGGGGGTTGCGATTGCTGCAAAAATGACAGCTTTTCGGGTCAGGAAGTCAGAGATCTCTTTTCACGCCATCTTTACAACCTGGAATGCATCCGCAAATCTGCTCGAGACGGATGCCATTTATGTTCAATGTTAATCGGTCGGGAAAATCCACTCGAAGAACCCGAACGTGATTCCAAAAACGAGTTTTACGGCGTCGCGGTATTCGGGAAACAAAGTTATGATGGACCTGGGAACATCCTCCTCCAGAAAATGACATCAAAGAAAGGAAGACCCATTACGCTGAGGACGATCGAGCTTAGCTATGGCCGGCTGCCTATAGAGTTGTCTGCCTCTCTGCAGCACACACGAACAGATTCACAGCCCGTGTATGCTATGGCCAAGGAATGGCTCCGGGAGTGTCGCGAGAATCATGATTCTTGTAACAAGGTCACTACGCTCAGTGGCTTTCTGCCAACACGACTCATCAAAATCACAGCTGTTGGAGGCGATGTACGCTCACTTAAGCTTTGTGTAACGTCTGACCTGCCTATCCGCAACATATCGTACTTCGCCCTCAGTCACCGATGGGGCGGTCATTCGTTCAGTCTATTGTCCAAAAACCACAAAAGCCTCATTAATGACATACCAATCGATTCCCTCCCGCAAAACTTCCTCGACGCCACACGAATCACTTCGAACATGGGTTTCTACTACCTTTGGATTGATTCTCTGTGTATCATCCAAGACTCACCGGTCGACAAAGCGCGGGAGATCCCTACGATGGGTGAAGTTTACGGTAACGCTACTCTGACTATTGCTGCGCTTGCAGCAGAGAACAGTAACGGCGGATGCTTCCAGTCACGTTACCCGCTCTCATTTGTTCCTGCACTCCTTCGCGATGGAGAACCTCAAAGTAGGAATCGAATATGGGCAGTGCCTGAGAAGAGCCGAGGCCCAAAAGCTAATGGCGACAACCGTCCTCCGCTTCACACGAGAGGATGGGTTGTACAGGAGCGCGCGTTGGCCCCACGTACCTTGAACTTTGGAGCAGACATGGTGCATTGGGAATGTATCGAGGCCGCTGCAGACGAGCTTTCACCTCGCATGAATAGAGATTTTGATCTATTGTCCAGTAGGTCACATATAGATGTGGGATTGAAACCCGCTCTGGAGATGATTCGCCGGGGTGCGAAGGCGGGCCACCAGTATGAAGAGTGGAGCCCGTTCTGGTGGCGCGTTGTGCGAGAGTATACTGTGAGCAATCTGACCTATAATTCCGACAAATGGAATGCAATCGCTTCCTTGGCCAAACAAGCCGAGAAGGCCATTAACAAGAGCTCAACACCCAACAGACTCTTCTTCGGCTTATGGGGACGTAATCTGACTGAGGAGCTCATGTGGAAAATACGCAAGCCTGGAAAACGAATCGATCCAGCAGACTTCAAGGCACCCACGTGGTCGTGGCTTTCAGTTGATGCTGCAGTCGTTGATCAGCGTTTCGATTTCGAGAAGGTCCACGTCCGGATGGCTGCCGCTGAACCAGATACCAAAGCACGTCTTTCGTTTGATGGCCTCGGAGCGACGAACAAAGTGATTGTTCACGGATGCATCTTTGATCTCGAGCTGAAATTCAAGCGTGATAGGGAGGGAAATCAAATCTACGAGTTCCAGTCTGTTCGAGGACAAGGCAAAGCATTCAGTAAAGACGATTATGCGTTCCAGTGGTGGCCAGACGCACATCCGGAGAATAGTGGAGGACTTGCTATTGTTCCCCTGATCGGTGGGAAAAGGGAAGGAGATGCTTGCAACGGACTTGTGGTGCAACCTAGCGATCCAGCAAAGCTTTCCTGGGAACGCGTTGGTTGCTTTAACCTGACACCTGTGGGAAAGAAGTGTGAAGGCAGTACAAAGCATTTTGACGGGAAGTGGGAGACGATTATCTTGGTATAACATGGTTATGCGATTGAGTAGCTAGTCATGTCTGCGTGGGCGTTCTAGGATACCGGATGATTATTAGCGTAGCCTTTTTTTAATCAAATTCAGCAAAACAACGAAGTAATTGATGTTAAAGATACCGACATAAACTTCGAACACAGCTGACAGCATGATTCTGATAATTTGCCATCGTCCTTTCGTTTTCCATTCGCACCGGTAACCGCGGTGTTTGAAATTTTCCCCAATTGAAAGCTTTTGTGTCCAGGTTATCGTTGGGTAGTCAGGCAACGATAGAGGCTGCAAAACGTTCAGTGGCCTTCCCCTGCGCAATGAAAGTCTGCTGGGACGCCACTAGAATAACAAAACTTGAAGTTTACATTAGACTAATTCAAAGCGAATTCTTCTCGTCAATTCGAATGATTATATGCCTGTAAATATATGCGAAGACAGTAGAGCAGGCACTCGCTTGTACATTATACCCTTTGTATCCTTCCAAAAAAAAAGGTCGTAACATCATAATTCCACAGCCACACGCAACGCACAATCACAGCCTCACATTCTCCCACTCCTCTCCCTGAGGAAAACCCAAATGAAACCTCCCACATTTCGCAAAGTCCAGCAATGCCTGCTCGGCCATCCGGAAATCTACAACCCTGCCACCCACCTCCTCGCTCGTATCCAAGAAGTGAGCGTGGACACGCGGCCCACTGATAGCCTTCATCCATTCTGGGACGATGAAACCAAACACTACTCCGTCAATTGCATTGCGACTGGGTCCATGTTCAAATTCTATTGATTCAAATCGGCCAAACAATCTGAATGGCATGAGCGTATTGACGCCTTTTGTGGGCCCCAGTTCGTTGGACGAGGTGAGCTCCTCGAGGCCCTCGAGAGTGAAAGAAGGAAACATGAGGCGAAAATTCGGCTCGTAGATAGTCACCAAGGCGAGGGGGAGACGTGCTTCCATGGGCGCTGGTTTAGCTTTTCCGTCTTTGGTGATTGCATAGGCTCGACCAGATTTTAGCATCATGAGATTACCGTCCTCATAGACACCGATGCCATCTGAGCCGTGTGAGGTTAGGTCTGCTGTCCGTGGTTGGCCTTGATTGAAGCCGGCTTTTAGAGCGGCGTAAGTGGAGAATTGAAAGACATCATTTGGTATAGAGGCGACCATGGCTACCAGTTTGGTGATGGTTCTTTGGGAGAATGAATTTATTGCGGGTTTTGGTCTGGTATGGTGAGGTGGAATGATGGTATGGAAGATTAAGCTTGTGCAAGGGCCCGGCATTAGCGGAGAGCCGATCACCGACTCGGCTATGGTAGCATCATTCCTAGGAAGTAACAGCTCACGCTTTGGTTGACTGAACAAGCATCGGATTTGTTACGTGTAACTACTCAGGTCCTCTTTACATTTTACTTTGACAGTCTCTATTCAGGGGCTAGCGTATCCGCTGGTCATAAACTGGATTTTTAGCTTATCCTAGCTTCTGTTTGCCAACATGCAAACGCTTGCAGCTCTTGTAAGACAATCACCCTACAAAAATCAATCGTGGTCCTTTTGGTGTTGAAATTGGATCTGCTTTTCAGTTGTGAGTGTTTTGAAAAATTCGCGGGAGTCATTGCTCTAGGCAGTGGAGCAATTCTTTGGAGACGAGTAATTTCTGCCGTGACTGAAAGGCTGATTTGATAAGAACGAATTGAAGGATGATGTAAAATGAGGGTGTTGTGCATGTTATACGGTTCCTCAAACATGTTGATTATCCATTGACTTATTGCCAAAATCAATTTCGAAGAAGACCGGAACAGTCCAAAAGAACTTCTGCTAAGTGACGATTCAAGAACTTGGGACATCTGAAGTTTCTCTGTACAAGAAACAAAACAGTTGGATTCTTGGTGGAGGAGTACGACTAAGAAGAGTGACAGAACCTCGAACCAATCGTACCTCTGATTACATAAGACAACCATAGCGCGAACGCTCGGAAGCTCAACTTCAACCACGCAACCCGCCATCTACCACCAGCAATTGCGCAGCCCGTCTGCACCCAACGCCCTCGCCCAGCATGCTCCCAGTCGCCCTTCGCGCTCTGCGCTCCCGCAGCGCAGTAGCCGCCACCGCCTCGCGCCCGCTGACCCGCTACGTCTCCACAGCCACAACCAGCAACCAGGTCCCCGCCAATGACCCCGTCAAGCGCGACGCGAAGCCGAATGTCTCGTCGACGAATGAAATGGCCACCTCTTCCGAGGGCTCGTTCGACAAGGTCCTGCAGGAATCTGTAGAGGATGCGGAGGAAATGCGGGTTACACAGGCGCCCAACTACAAGGGAATCTGGTCAAGGAGCCAGAACCCCAGGGCTGTTGCGATGAGCGGGCCGAGGTTTGAGCAGACTATCATTGCGGACCAGGTAGGTAGCCACTGCTCCAGGAAGATTTGGTAGCGGTGTCGCAAGGCCAAAGCACAAGCCATAAGGAGGATCAATCCAAAAGACTCTTTTTGCTAACATGGGAAATACACAGCCACGCCCATATGCCGCCATTGAACTTATTCACCAGCAACCCGTCCGCTGGACACACGACCGTGTTGTTTCCTGCGACGGAGGAGGTGGTCCTCTTGGACACCCCCGCATCTTTATCAACACAGATAAGCCCCAGATCTGCTGGTGCACATACTGTGGTCTACCATTTGTACGTACCACGCATCCTCTGTTAAACTGCAGATACTCCAACTGCGGATTTTCCGGAATATATGGGTTGAAAGGGACAACTGCTAACATGGTACAGGCCCACGAGAAGCACCGCGCCGTCCTTGAGGCTACCCCCGAGCACGAGCTTTCATACCCATTGGGACCCAAGGGCAATGCGGCCGAGGTCAACGAGACACAAAAGGTTACTGACGAGCCGCTTGCTCAGCGGTAAATCAGTCTTGGGTTTTACAAAGCTGTACATATGTGTTTCAATTCAAAGTCATGCAAAAGGCATGCTACTGCACAGTATTTCTCGAACTCTCGTGAATTTTAAGTGACATGGGCTTGATTTGTGCTATATACATCCTTTTTCAAAGCCCGCCATGGATGTCATCTTTTTTCCACTTTACATCTTCTCTCCCTGAATCGTAGCCACGACCTTGCGCGTATGCTTCATGTCCCTAAACTCCAAGTACCAAATCCCCTGCCACGTGCCCGTATTCAGTCTGCCATTCGTAATCGGTATGGTCACGCTCGCGCCAACCAGCGCAGACTTGACATGAGCCGGCATATCATCGCTGCCCTCTGCATCGTGCAGATACAAGCCCTGGCCCTTCTTATCCTCGGGCACTATGCGATCGAGCGCCGTGCCCATATCCGCGCGCACATCCTCGTCGTAGTTTTCATTCAGCGACAGCGCGCACGAAGTGTGTTGGACAAAGAGATTCAGAAGACCAGTCTTGTACTGCTTGATCTCTGGCACTTCTTTGAGAATGTGGTCGGTGACGAGATAGCAGCCGCGCGAGCGCGAAGGCAGTGTGATGGTTTTCTGAGACCTGGCGCAAAAAGGCTCCATGTTAGCCCTATTCGCCTTGTTGCCCCCCTTCTTTTGGTCAATTGAGAGGGAGATAATACGTACCACGACATGACAGGCAGCGCGGTACACACGTTTGGACTGGTACAAACTACGCTTTTGCGCGGCGTAGGCGTTGGAACAAAGTAGTTCGCAAGAGAATTGTAGGGAGCCCAGAAGATGGACACGAAGATGCCTGGGAAAAGGGATATCACGAATATAGACACGAAGAGGAAAGTGATGAGGTGCGAGCCGGCAGAGTGTTGTTGTTGTTGCTGTGGCATGGGGAGAAGCTAAAGTTTCTGAGAGGTTCGGAGGTTCGCTGTGCCAATGTGGGGGTGTTGTGACGTCAGGCTGAGGCTGAGGCGGGGTTTCGAGCTAATAAGAGGGAGGGTTTCGTGGGGGAGAGGAATCAGTAGGAAAGGGGTAATTGTTTTCTTATAGTCATTTGTTCTTTCTCTCTGATTAGCAAGAATACCTGCTGGACTGGGGATGCTTGACCAACCTCTCAACTCGGTCAACCGATATACCTGAGAGTCGATTTGAGGGTTTCACAAACACATTCGCGAGTACAGTATTTCTGATATCGACATACTACGGATTTGAATAATTCGTTCCTGTAGCACGGCTCTGAGCTTTGACAAAGGCCAGGTGTTCCGATGCAGCTGAGTCTTGCATACAAGGATAGCCCCAGCATAAATACTTTTTGTATTACTGCTCTACTTCGTGCATATCTTATTTCCTCACCACTTCATCTCGCAGGTGTATCAGTGTGCATTCCGTAAGATTTCTTCGCATCTTCACCCCCATGTGAACCCGAACGCCGAGATTATGCATTTCTCCGATGCCATCGAATGCCAGATGAAAAAAAGAGGTATCAGTAAATAGAAAGGTAGAACATGAGATGAGAGGGCCGCGTATATCTCGGCAAACACGCTGTAGATAGAGCGAGCCGGCTACACACCTTGTCTCAGGGATGGTGTCCGAGTATTACTGCAGACAGTGCTGGACACTCGAGGTAGCTTGCGTCTACGCGCGATGAAAGACCAGGAAACCAATCTCGGCATCCATCATCCACCGACCAGGATGACACTCGTTTTCAATCTGATAGTAGGACCGAAGATGCCACTCGCCATTGACTTCTCGGCACCAAAACGGGTCGTCGTCGCGCGCATCTGCCGGTCGTATTCTGCGCGGACTGTAGGCACCGCGCTCCGTTGCAATGCGTCGGTTTTCCATCTGAATGTCTTCTCGTGTCGTGACTCGTGGAGAATACGCAGACCTCGTTTCCCTTACCACATGTGCAGCGGGTGAGGCGTAAGCAGGAACTCGCGCGTTCGTGACATGGTAAGCGGTTGGTCCGGGTGGATAAACATGGGCCGTGTAGCCGTAGCTGGGGACAGTGTTGTAGTACGTCCTCTGGTATGGGAAATAGAAGTTAGCAAGCGGGTACAGCGAGCCATACAGGTTGTAGTTGTAATAGCCATAGCCACCGCTCAGATAAGGATAATAGTAATTGGCATAAGTATGTGGGAAGAAGGAACGAGTGTTGTATACCGCAGGTTGATAGGCACCCACCCCGTAGCCAGGGGCTACACCAGCCACGACACCTGGATAACCGATACCCAAGCCATAGCCAGCTCCGATGACGCCAGCGGGTGCCGCTCCGTTGGGGGCCTGGCCAGCGTAGGTAAGGACGCCTCGCTGGCCGTAGCGGGGGTTGTAGATGTACTGATGGCGAGGCTTTGGGTACTGTTCCATTGCGGTTGCGGGTGCTGGGCAATTGGTAAAGCAATGGAGATGTGGGTATCTATGGTGTGGCTGAGGAAAGGACGTGGGTTGGGTAGGGATCGAGAGAGCGCAGTGTGGCCAAGCAAGGAAAGAGGTCAAGTGAAGGTGAATGTGAGACCGCACGAGACAATCAAAAGATAAGGCTTGCTTGCTGAGAATGGGAAGTGAGACCCACGTGATGTCTTTTACATCGCAAGGGCCGACAATGGCCGAGCAAGGCAGCGGTGTGGTGGAGAAAAGGCAGCAAGCAGCGCAATCGGACGCAGAAACTTACCATTGCAGAATTTACCGGCATAACAGCGCGGGCTCCGACGTGATATCCCGTTCCATATGCGTAGCCAGAAGCATAGCCGGAATAGCCTCTGACAAAGGTTTGTGGGACTGCGTGAGAGTAGCCACTGCCGTAATGAGCGACCATACTGCTCGTGTAGCGGCCGCTAGGCGGGCGAGCATAGTATCGTGAAGGGTAGTATGGGCCTCCAAACCCATATCTACGCCGGCGACACATGCCCAGGCCTGAATAGTAGTCTGTCGTGTAATATCGCTGGCCGTTGCGGATTTCGACCCTGGATTCGTACTCGTAATCGTCGCAGGCGTTGAAGCACATGTTGTTGCTTATAGGTGTAGGAAGGATTAGATGAGACTGAAGGCAGAGAGATTGAGGACGAAAGAACCGAGGAATAGGGACGCAAACGAAGACCCATGACGTGTGGGTGAAGACGGGAGGGTGTTTCAGACTTTACCCTCGACTTTCCGAGTAGTAACAATCTCGAGAGTTCACAAGAAAGCCTACCGCTTTCAAAATTTTACAAGGCCTTGGACAAGTCCAAAGCAACTCTGCTTCCTTCGACATCCTCAACTCTTCCCCGAACCACTCTTTGGCACAGCACCACCTCCCACTGCCCCCGTACCCGCCCCATTCACTCCACTCCCCACTACCTTCTTGCGTCCAAACACCCCTCTGAACCACCCCAGAACCGGCGTAACCACCCCCCTCGCAAACCCGGGCGTCGCCCAAACACTAAACACAATCCTCGGCACGAGCAACATCTTCACCACCGCATACGCCGTCGCAAACTCCACAACCAATCTAACCCCACCCTCCCCCACCTTCCACGCCTTATCTACCCCTCTTATGCTCCTCATCTCACCGACCTCTCTCTCCGCCTCATCCGCCTCCTCGCCTCGAATCCACCCTTTACGCTTGAAATACCGTCCGAAGCGCTCGACGCCCGCGGCTACCCAAGCGCCTTCTGCGATCCATGGCGGGAGCCAGTGGGTGTAGTGGAAATAGCCGGCGAGACCGAAGAGAGGGATCACGGCGGTGAGTTCGTGTAGGATGAGGAAGGAGGTGATATGTGTGACGGGTGCATTGCCGAGCGCATTGGTATACTTATGCAGGAACTTGGGGAGGCGACGGTTGAAGCGCTGGATTCGCGATTGCGATTGTGAGTTTGGTGTCGAGGTGGGTGTGGTATAGCGGCGGAGAGTACGTCCGCGGACGGCGCATTGAGATGGTGATGGTGGTAATGGACGCGCAGGCGCTCGTAGTAGGCTTCGTCGGAACATGGTTTCTTTGAGTCTTCGAGGTCACTTCCGCCTCTTTTGCGGTGCTGCTCACCCGCCGGGTCCAATTGGCTCTTTGTGCGCAAGTGCGTGCTGGAATCCCATGTTGGAGCGATGTTGATGACAGGTCAAGTATGACGACGTCGCCGGAGGTCGAGCGGGCCGAACCTGGTTCATCGCGTGTCTTGCTTTCGGTAATTGTGGAGCCTCATGCTTTCCATTAAGGGCGCGAACATCAGGGCTTAGTCGCTAGGGCCTTGCAGAGCTGAACTCATAGGAATACACATCTAATAGAACGAATTGCGGGCAAAGCTTGTCAATATTACTGGTCTTGGTACACTATAAAGACATGCTCTTGGCAGACATGTAACCTACATGCTTTGCATGTATGCAGCTACTTGGTATAATTGGGGGGGCTCCCGCCATGCCTAAAGCTTCTCGACAACATCAACGAATTCCTCCAGATTTCGTACTGGTCGTACGCCTGTGCTGATCTGCATGCTAGACTTCCAGGCATGGACATCCTTGATGAGAACAGGGTGCGATGCATCCATCACACTCTCTACATCAGCAGCGGCGTCGAGTGGTCGTGGTGCGGCCGGCAAGCCAGAGTCTGCGACACCGAGCGCTGCCTTTGCTTCGTCTACGACCTTGTTTGCAACGTCTTTCTCTGCCTTGAGGTCCTCTGTCAAATAGCTGCCTACAGCCTTTGAGATATCGTCGTTCGACGATGCGCTGGCGATGCGAGTCTGGAAAGCCTCTTCATCGAACTTGAGCTTATGTTCGGTAAGAATTATCTGGAGTGCTGCAACAGCAGAAGTCTTCTTCTCCTCGATTGATGGCTCTTTGGCCTTCGCTTGCGCTTGAAGGTGTACTGACAGCTTAGCGCGCTGTGAAGACGATGTAGAGATGTAGCGGTTGTAGAAGTCAATCATGTCCTTCTTTGTGAGCATCTCAAGAGTCTCAGCGTCGACATCAGCTACGTCCTTGTTAGCACCATAATACCGTAATGATAGCGGGGAACGACTTACCTTGCAGGAAATCATATGAGTCACTGTAGATATGATTCCAGAACCTGTTGTCTTCTGATGAGAGGTTCTTGAGCTTCGCCAGGCGCTTGTTGATCATGGCTCGCTTGTGGCTTTCGAAGTCAATGTCGCTCATTTCTTTGAGCGTTTCCTCGAAAGTGTTCAAGAAGTTTTCAATACGACCCTCCAAGTATCGACAGTCTTTCTCGCTTTGAATCAGGATGCGGTAACCAGACCAGATGTCATGAAAGCTAGATCCGGAAAACACGACGTAACCCAGCTGTTCAATGGTACGGAGCTGGTTGAAACAAGGCTCGTCGGTCATCTGTCCAAGAAGCAGGAGTTTGGCACGGGTGACGTTGTCGTAGCGATGTCCAACATACAAACTGTACTCAATGCAGTGATTGACATTTGCCGGGTCGCTCAATTGCTTTTCGTAGATGAAGTTGCTGCCTGAGGGCCAAAGTAGGCCACGACGGGTGGGCATTTGGTTTGCTGGAAGTCGTTTAGGATGGATGATCTTTTCTACAAGATCGGTAATCTTCAGAGCCTCCTCCTTGTATAGATTGCCGTGCGCCAGAACCTCAATTTGACACTGAGCAAGAATTTGTGGGAAGAACTGCTGCACGTCCTGGGCTGTCACGTTCTCCAGTTCTGGAAGAAGTTCTTCGTTCATGACACACTTCTCGCTCTTGAACTGTCGGGAGTAAGTGCCGACCTGGTGGAATGGCTGTCCATACTCCCAATTGCGTAGAGACCGTAGCATACGGTCATGGATGATGTTGAAACGGTCCTCTTTGACCTCTAGATCCCGAATTTGGAGCAAGACCTTTTCCAACAATACATGCAGTTTGTCATTGTAGCCGCTAACAGTTACGGACAAGCCGCTGACATGGTTCGTGAAATCATATACTAGCCCCGCAATGTCGGCGTCGTAGGCGTACTCTACCAGGGCATCGTTGACAAGCTCGCGATAAAGAGTGCACAAAAGTGTGATGCGTGCTGTAACACTAGTCATCGGTGTGCGGAAATATATGTGCACGTTGGCTTTGGGCACCCAGAACTGGTCATCCTTCTTCCACCAAATGCGGACATTGTCATCGTGACGAATAAGCTTCGGTTCCTTGCTCGGTTGAGCGACCTCTTTCTTTTCAACATCCAATCGAGTTGGTATGAACTCGTTTTTGTGGGGAAAATGCAATTCTGCTGGTCGGTTCTTGCTCTCAAAGGCTTCCTTGATCTCAGCAAGCACGTCTTCTGGTATCCTCTCGATTTTGTATTCCGTCCCATACCACTTCTCCTTTTTGTCCCAGCCACCTGGGAAGTCTTGGCTGATGATGGTCATCCTGAAGTTGTCGGGTCGCAGATAGGACATGGCCTCACTAATTAGCTTGGCATCGAATTTCCTAATAACGGCTGGTCCACTGAGCAACATCTTGCGGTCGTATGGCTTCTGCATGATGCCCGCCAATCCGCTGGCAGTCCGACTTGGCGGACTCTTTTGCTTGAAACGGAACTCGACCTCGCTGATGCGCATTTGCTCCTCCACTACCCACTCTTGGGGTGGCTGATCGCGCATCAGACCAATGTATTGAAAAACGATCTTTGCGACCTCCTTGTAGTTTTTCAACCCTTCTTCAGTCAACTTGATGTTCACAGTGAACAACCCTGAGCCTGGACAGAGCGTCGAGCCTCCTGCTCCCAGTCCGTTTGCCCAGCCCTTCGCCTTGATGTGCGCGAGAATGCTTCCAGGGCCCTCATGACCGAGTAAGTGGCTGAGGTATCTTGAAGGATGTGACTCATAGAAATTCTCCTCGTCGCGGTAGGCGAACTGAAGCTCCAGTGACCGAGATTGCAGAACTGGCCTGGCAAAGGTCTGCGTCAGAAGCTCCTTTTCTGTGTAGACGGGTACGTCCCAGCGGTTCTGCTTGAGATTCTTGTTGGGCACCTTGGCGAAGATTTCCTCCACCCATGATTCTAGTGTGTCTAGACTCTCCTTACCCAAGACTACCAGCTTCATTCTATTCGCCGAGTAGTGGGTCGAGTGGAATTTGATAAACTCATCGCGGATCCTGACACCTCTCGCTATAGGGTCATCGTGCAGCGTTTTGTAGCTACCGGTGGAGAAATGGTTGTAGGGGTGGCTGGGATTAGCAAGCGCTTTGTTCAGCTGGTGCATACGCCAGGTATCGTTTTGGAGGTTCTTCTTGTTCTCTGAATCCACCGCCTTCAGTTCACGATCCACTGTATCTTCCAAAAACAGCGGACTGATGAAGAATTGCCCGAACCGATCCAACGCTCCTCTGAGTGGCGATTCACCTTCTGGCTCTGACAAGTTTGTCTGGGAGGCTTCTGGTGTCGCGGCTGTGCTGGTCGTGGGCGAGGAGGTGGAGTAGGAGAGTTCGAAATAGTAGTTCGTCGAAGTGGAGGCAGTAAAGGCGTTCGAATAGCCACCGTGGCGCGTCAGGTATTGATTGTATGCATTCTCTTCTGGGTACTTTTCAGTGCCCATGAACAGCAGATGCTCCACTGCATGGGCAATACCGGGCATGTCGGGCGCATCGCTAAAACTGCCCACGTTGACATCCAGCGCTGCACTAGCCTTGTCAGTCTCAGCCTCGTGTATCAAAAGGACCTCCAGTTGGTTTGGCAGTGTGATGATTCGGTAGGAGCGGTCGTCGAGCTGCGGCCTCTCGAGATCCTCAATCTTCTGTCGAACAGCCTCCCTCTCGAGCGCTTCGGCCATATTTGCGGACTGATTTCTTTTTCCTGACAGGCTTGTGAGGCTTCGCCGGGTCGCAGGTGACGTGGCGATTGCGGCCAGCGGGAACAAAGGCTTATATATGCGGCGTGGCTGGCGGGGGCTAGTGGCGGGCGAGTTGAACACTGGGCAATTTGCTGACGGCGCTGTGTGCTGTGCGGCCAACCTGGCGGTCGTTGATGGAAGCGCGGTGGTTTGGAGTCGTGGTACGAACGACAGATTTCCCAGCGACTGTCGTGCGCCTCGGGAGCGGAGCATCCACAAGACTAGCTGTGGAGCCAGCCGGAGGCCGTGAAAGGGCGGGCTTTGTTAGGAGGGTACTGCTCCCAATTGCTGTAACGGTAACCTCGCAATCGCCCGAGAAGAGTTAGTGTGCCCACAGCAAGCAATGGGCGGTGAGACAAATTAAGTGAAAAGAAAAACAGCGGGGGAGGGCAAAGGCGCGAGGCTCTCTCTCGATGACGACCCTGGGCGGAGGTCCGACTGCTCGGGAGCGATCAGCCTAAGGGTGGAGTGGGCCCTGGATTCTCGATAAGGCGGCCGATCCTATCACCGGCGCTGCTGCAATTACCCGCCCACCAACATGGTGCCCAAAACATTCCAGGCAGGATATGCGAACACGGTGGGCTTCAGAAAGGTAGTCAAGGCGACGATTTACATCAAGAAGAAAGAGGGCATGTCTGACGAAGATTTCATTGAGTACTACAATAACAACCATGCGCAAAGGGCCGTGCCTATCCTCCAGCGCCACGGCATCATCAGCTACAGCCTTGTAGGCCTTTTGCTCCTATCTACTCTGCTGTGAAGGTACTTGCTGGAGCACGGAAGCTGAGACTGCCACAGACGTACCATCTCCAGCGCGATCGAAAGGTCATCCAGGATATCATGCATGGGAACGCAAAGCTGATGGATTATGACGCCATCTGCACTTTCGTCTTCCCCGACTATCTCGCCCTGGCCAAGTTCATGTATGACAAGGAGGGCGCCGCTCTGAATGGCGATCATGAAAACTTCATGGATGATAGCCAGATGAAGATGATGGTGGGCGACGAGTACATGCTGATCGAGAACGGAGAAAAGGTCGGCTGATCGAACTCGCAAGCAAAGAAGACCGAGTCTCCGTGGGGTATCATTGAACCGTACAAGGCGTACAAATATATCGAGCAAATGTGCCGTACCTACCTCCGGCCTTTGCCATTTCCCCTACCTGAAGATCCTCGTGGAGCTGACGGTTTCGAGCAATTCATTGCCATATGCCCCATCTCTCCACACTTGAAGCATTCCATGGTGCTCATGCGACCAGAGCCACCACTAAGGCCTCCTGATCGTCGACCGCCGGAGATGGACGTCATCCCGCCCAGACTTCTATTCTCGTCCTGTCGTGTTGGCGTTCCTTTTGGTGTTCTGTCACCCATACTTGTGCGTTTTTTCTTGGCTTCTCGTTTTTCCGCTGCCATTTCGCGCTTGGTCTGTCGAATAAGATCGGCCGCAGCATCGTCCGAATCGTAGTCATCTGATGATGATTCATCCTCGGATTCCGATTCTTCTGCTTTTACCATAGGCACCGAAGTCTAGTTGCTATTAGCCAAAGAAACCAACTGAGCCATACGATACGCACGTCTGTCCTCTTGACGCCACCACCAAACTGCATTCTCACAGGTCGAGAGTCTTCTGAGTCTGAGTCTGAATCGTCCTCCGCATCAATCTCCGCATACCCGGCGTGTCGCACCTTCATTGCATCCTGGCGCTTTCCTTCTAGCGGATCTTGGAAACTCAGTACCCACTTGGTATCACCTGCATGCTGCGCTGCCCTGTCCAGTGCTGCTTGGTGTCTGGCCTCTTCGGCATCGAGCCCCGATTGTATAATCTCTTGATCTGAGATGCCCGGAGCGGACGCACCATTCGAAAGACGCGCTTTCTTCGCAGGGGGTCCATTGGGTGTTGAAGACGACGAAGGAGAAGACTTTGCCGCAGCACGTTGCATAAACTGTCGATGGATTAGCAAATGTTTTCTTGACGCGAAACCGCAGCAGCTCACCTTCATCCCCATAAGTCCCTTGGACATTGTTTTGGGAGTCGTTCCTGCCATGTTTCCAGCGCAGCGTTGGCGTCCTGTGTTTCCGTGGTGAAGTGGGAGCGTGGTTGCAGTAAAGTTATCTGATCGTGTTTTCGCAAGTCGCGTTCGACAACTTTTGGCGCACAGACCATGTTCTATCGATAAGCGTACAAAGATATGATGCAACCTGTCAGGCACGTTAGGCTATCTAGCCAAGCTGCTGGGTTCTTTGATCGATGAGTGTAACCATCATTCCCGTTTTTTTCAGTGTGTAACCCCCTCATTCGATCTCCAAACAGAAGCAGGGATAGTCAAACATGTGCTGAATGAGATGTCATTTACGCGAATAGCTTCGAGTGGGTAATTCATGTGGCACATGAGACTATATTAAGGGATATTAAGAAAGAAACACCGCAAGTTGAGGCGTGTTATTACGCATTTATTAACCCGAAACCCGAAGAGCAGAAGCAAAACTTGTTCTAGATACATGACTTTCCCCAAACTCCGGCCACCAAGATATAGTGGTTTCAACCTGGAGGGACCCTAAAAGATCCTAAAGATGGCTGATTGTATGCAATAACGCCGCATCAAGTCGTTGGGATTTATTTGAGCTCAGCCTGCCGAGACTCGTGTTTTGGAGGATGACCTCGGTTCATAAGATGTCGTGCTAATGGTTTGTACTTCGTAATTCGTAACGCAGCAATCCGCTAAAACGGCGCTGTTCTATTTTCTCGGCGGCGCAAGCGGCGCTCAACTGGGGCGGGAGCGGTTTGATTGGAGAGATCTGGAGAAGAGGGCGGCTTTCATCTGTCGGTAGGCTTCAATGGCAGCTTCGCGGGACCGGGCCTCAGACTCGGTGGACGAGGCTGGGTTTCGTTCTGGGACCGACAACGTCCATGTCGAAATGTCCGACGCACGTGTAGGCGTCAGGAAGGGATGTGGCGACTGGTGAAGAGAGACGGGATTCATTGGCGTTGTGGGAGTGGAGATGGTACCGAGAACTTGACGATTGACGACACGATTTACTGGAGTGGAAAATGTGGCCCTTTGCAAAAAGATATATGGTTTGTGTGGATTTGTCACATCAGAATGCTTATCTATTTACAACAAATACTGCGTACGTGCGGAGTCACGTAGTCCGAAACATGTTCCGGCAGGCTTGCCATGCCGGGCGGTGGCTCCATTCAAATTACGTGTTTGAGATATCGAGCCCTGCGTCAAAAGAACAGGACTCGCTGCACAATGAAAGCGGTCAGCCATGTACGCCAGGAGACCATTCATGGAAGCGCAAAAGCATGCAAGGGTGGTGGAGACCGGCAACCCACCAATGGACGAGTGGCAACACGACGGCAACGGGCAGGTTACCCAGAATGGCGGACACCGGATGCCAGCAAGTCGGAAACCGAAGGAGTGTTTGACAAATACTAGATTGCTCGAGAAACGCCCCAGGCCCGTGTGGGAGGAGATGGACGCATCATTGTCGAAGGCTACCATGCGCTCGGGACGGCGTGGTATTCCAAATCTCCATGGCCACGCTAACGGCCCCAAGCGTGTCCCGCCTTGCCCAGTCCCACCACCACTGCAGCGGCACTCACATCTAACTCCCGCGTGCGCTTTTGCATCGAAAAAGCTTTGTCTATATGCAGTTCCTTTTCCCATTTCTGCATCACTAGCATGCGCGTGTTCGACGCCTCGCACAACCTAGTCTTGCGCCATCAGGCCCCAGTCCTCGTCTCTCGCACAGCGACTCATGATATTTCGTACTCCATCCCACGCCTGATCAAAAACATGCCGTACGGCATTGCGCGACTATCGTCTAGGACCCACACGACCCCCGTGATTCGACTGTTCGCTGCTTGGAAAGTACTGGTCGAGAACCCTACAAGTACGTATGTACTATGTACATACATAACGCAGCTCCCTGGTCTACACCGCTTCTCGGAAGAGTGACAAATTCCGTTGCAGCTACAAACCAACCCATCCTGCCGAGCACGTGCCGAGCACCGGCCATCCAATGTCGTTCGGGATGACTGGCCTATCTAATATGAAGTGGTGATATCAACAACATCCCGCGTCGCCGTCCAGCTCCTTGAACTGACAGTCCCTGCATCTGTCTAATTGCTTCATCTCCGCATGCCACGTCTATTGCATACTCACTGCCCTGCTTGGTTTTGGCTTCCGCTGGCCGCCGGTTAAGTCGTTTCTCAGCAAGGCGCTTTCTCACACAGACAAACTCGTGTCATTGCCCGACAATTTGTACTTGCATCCAAGTTCGTGGTACACAGTTTGTTTTGGCTCTTTAATTCAGGCTGTTTTACTAAACCATTCGTGAAGAGTAGCTGTCGGGGTGAGACTATGGTCAACAAAGACACATGACAAATACCTAGTAGCTTTCTTGGCTCATGAACAGAATTCTTTGTCGGAATGCAGGCAGGTCACCCTGGGGGGACATGGTTCTTTATGCGCTCTACATCACTTCCACCTATGCATGGGTAGGGCGAGTAACTCTCGCTTAGGAGTATTCTCCGAAAACACTTCTTGCGCTGCCGCCTAGTCCTGCATCCGTCGCCAATCCACGACTCGAAACAGTAGTCTAGGCGCATTGTTCAGTATCACCACTAATGCGTTCTCGGATTAGAGGGGGCTAGCCTTGAACAACGACAACAAGACCGAAAATGCGATGAAGAAGCTGGAATGCTCAAGTGCCACACGGTGCTGTGCACAGGAGGCTTGAATACAGTTACAGTCACATGTTCCGGGTTCCTGGACAACCAGCAATAACCCCACCATGGACCATAGTTTGCGCATATGGCAACTAGCTTGTGCGCTTCCTTGTATTGCGTGACGCTAGCATCTCAGCATATCTCATCAGTCCAGGCTACTGTCGCGCAACACTATTGGTCTTTAAAAAAACATACTGGTACACCCAATGGCTACTTGTTATTGGACTGCATGCACCAAACCATGGCTCCTGGATGGCATGGAGCCACAACTGGAAAACATTAACTTCGATGGTTTACGTCATCATGCCAACCACAACCGCAGTATGCTCTCAGAGTACGCCGATCAGTCTAGAGTGACCATGCATTGCATTGCATTGCAAGGTCATGGTCGTAGTAGCTACACATCTGAAGAAAGAATTCAGGATGTTACCTTGCCGGTGCTCATGGATACCACAAGCCCTAGATGACCTACCTGACCTCATTCCGTCATGACGCACACCAGTTCACCAAGCTGGTTTATTCTCAGGTCCAAAGCGACCGCTGACATCCGCTACAATGCCCTGATTCCCGCAGTGCTCCTTACTGCCCTCGCTGTAGTCATTATCGGTCTGCGATGGTGCAGCCGACTCTGTTCCAATCCGAGTAGGATAGGATTAGAAGACTACTTCATCACAGCTGCCATGGTAAGTGTATGTGGCTCCATCATTAAGACTGTCTTACCGTCGCAGATCTTTTCTATAGGCTTCACAGCAACCGTTGGGGGAGGTAAGCATCACCAAAAGCCATTACACTTCCACAAGCAACTAATTGCAGTATAGAGGTTGGTATTGACGTTGCAAATATCATAGGAAGTGAATCATATCCCGCGTTGCTCCCTACTATGCTGAAAGTATACGTGTCCGACTGCCTACTGGGTTGAATAGACTAACTCAATGTAGCTTGTACTCGCTCAGTCTGTGCTCTACCATCTTGCGAGCAACCTCGTCAAAGCTTCACTCATTATTCAGTATATGCGACTCTTCTCGCCCGTCCTACATATTGTATGGAGCTGCTATGTTCTTCTTGTCCTGATAGTCGGGGCTACCAGCTGGGGCGTACTCGGCAACATCTTCTTATGCAAGCCCGTTCAAAGCTATTGGGACATCAGGATCAAGGGGACTTGCATGGACAAGGAAAAGCACTTTTGGTCAGCGAGTGTCATTGGCATTGTGATTGATTTTGCCATCTGGATACTGCCCCTTCCGGTCATTGGGCTACTGAAGCTTCCCAGACGGCAGAAACTGGGATTACTGTTTGTTTTTGGGCTGGGTGTTTTGTGGGTATCCTCATCAGTATAACAGGTACTTGTATACTCACATCCAACACAGGGTCTGCGTCATTACACTCCTGCGACTTATCTTGGTCCAGCACACTGTGCGCCGTGGCGAAGTTACGAGTAAGTTTCACGAGCCATCCTGAAGCCAGCATGGGCCTGAATGCCACAGAATGCGGCACCTACGCAATCATTTTTTCATCTACCGAGGTCAACATCGCCATCGTCTGCGCTTCATTGATCGTGATGAAGCCTTTGCTCGCACGCTTTCTTCCCTATGTCATTTCTGAGCAGCCGCTGTCTGCGGCAGAAGACGGGAGGGCTTGCAGGGCTTTGACAGGCGTACACTTGATGAGGGCCAGCATGGCGGAGGCTGCAAAGAATAGAGAGCGTGAAGAGCGGAATGACACTCTGGTCGAGACGAATAGATATTCCCGATGAAATGAATGCTGCCAGAGAGTCGAGAAAGAAAAGAAACACAGCCGAGGGGCTGGGGGAGGCATGCAACATACGTAGCTACCAGCTGCATATTACCGACGCAGCTCGGAACAGAGGGTCGCCGATGACGTAGATGCACCAGATCCACGAACCCAACTGTGCCTCATGATGGCTCTATAGTTCCAGAGTAGATAGACTGCATATCTGAGCCGAACAGAACCACGACATGTATTACTCTCTCGCACCTTTGCACTTCCAGGCATTGCGAGGCGAAGTTGGTGGCAGATGACAAGGAATGTCCCCACCAAGCGTTAGCGCGTCGTCCAAGCTCAACCTCCACCCAACCTGCAACCAACATCGATTGAATGCAACTCGGTCTGCGTCCTCGCTTGCGTCCTCGGCCATCTTTATACGACCTTGTGCAGAAGAAGAACATTGACCAGCTCTCGATATCCGGAGCTCACATCGCCACCCACCAGGACGACGTCGAGCCTCACCGCGTGCCGCTGCCTGTGAGCCCGCTGATATCACCGCAACGAGAGCTTCCTGCTACGGCCCACGCACCATCGCCACCACATATCATCCTACAAGAAGCTAGCGATAGCGAAGAAGATATACAGATAGCCAAGATGCCTCCAGTAAGCAATGCCAGGTGCTCTCTAGCATCCTGCGCGAGCAGCTAAGCTAACTGGTCGGCGCAGAAAGCACAGAAGAAGGAGCAGAAGTCGGAGGGCGGCGAGCAGCATGGTATGCAATGGACACCAACATACATGCGCAGCTTTTGCGACAAGAATTGTGCTGACCTCAGACAGGCGCCATCTACTCCATCTCTGGGTACGTCTCTACCTGGTAGTGCCCAAACCGCGTACTGACCCGCCCAGTCCCGTCATCATTGCCGAGAACATGATCGGATGCGCCATGTACGAGCTTGTATGTGCGGAGCGCTATATATGACGGAGCTTCTGTTGACTGTTGTAGGTCCGTGTCGGTTATGATAACCTCGTCGGTGAGGTCATTCGAATTGAAAACGACAAGGCCACCATCCAAGTCTACGAGGAGACTGGTACGCACCCCGCCGACAAGTTGTGCATGGAAAGAGATCTTGGCTAATGCTGCGCAGCTGGTGTGACTGTTGGCGACCCCGTCTACCGCACCGGACAGCCGCTGTCCGTCGAACTTGGCCCCGGTCTTATGGAGACCATCTATGACGGTATCCAGCGTCCCCTCAAGGGTATCGCCAACCACGCAGAGAGCATTTATATTCCCCGCGGTATCGATCTGCCCGCCCTCGATCGCAAGAAGAAGTGGGACTTCACACCCGGCTCGCTCAAGGTTGGCGACCACATCACAGGTGGTGATGTCTTTGGTACCGTCTTTGAGAACAGTCTGCTTAGCGAGCACAAGATCCTTTTGCCTCCACGCGCAAAGGGTACCATCACTCGCATCGCCGAGAAGGGCAGCTACACGGTCGATGAGAAGATCCTCGAGCTCGACTTCAACGGTACCAAGACCGAGTACAGCATGATGCACAGGTGGCCCGTCCGAGTACCCCGCCCTTCCAACGAGAAGATGTCCTCGGACCAGCCCCTTATTGTCGGCCAGCGTGTGCTTGACTCCTTGTTCCCCAGTGTCCAGGGTGGTACCGTGTGCATTCCTGGCGCTTTCGGATGCGGCAAGACGGTCATTTCCCAATCTCTGTCCAAGTTCTCCAACAGTGACATTATCGTCTATGTCGGTTGGTAAGTCTTTGTGGCCCTCCAGGCGCATGAAACGCACACTAATTTTGCTTTTCATAGTGGCGAGCGAGGAAACGAAATGGCTGAAGTCTTGATGGATTTCCCTGAGGTATGCGACCCTCAACATACCCAATCTATGCCATGAGCATCATACTGACTATTTCCAGCTTACCATCACTGTCAACGGCAAGGAAGAGCCTATTATGAAGCGCACCACCCTTATCGCAAACACTTCGAACATGCCTGTCGCTGCTCGTGAGGCCTCTATTTACACTGGCAGTGAGTAAAAACGGTCGCTGTGCAATCCAGAAGCGATATCAGCTAACAATATGGCACAGTTACGGTGGCAGAGTACTTCCGCGACCAGGGTAAGAACGTTGCCATGATGGCTGATTCGTCGTCACGATGGGCAGAGGCGCTTCGTGAAATTTCTGGACGTCTGGGAGAAATGCCTGCTGACCAAGGTTTCCCTGCCTACCTGGGTGCCAAGCTTGCGTCTTTCTACGAGCGTGCTGGACGCGTCGAGGCTCTGGGTAGCCCTGAACGATACGGAAGTGTGTCGATTGTCGGTGCCGTCAGTCCCCCTGGAGGCGATTTCTCTGACCCGGTCACCACGAGTACGCTCAACATTGTGCAAGTCTTCTGGGGTTTGGACAAGAAGCTGGCCCAGCGAAAGCACTTCCCATCAGTCAACACATCGATCAGTTACAGCAAGTACACGACACCTTTGGACAAGTTCTACGCGAAGAACAACCCCGAGTTCCCACGGCTGCGTGATCGTATCAAGGAGCTTCTGACAACATCGGACGACCTCGACCAGGTTGTGCAGCTTGTGGGTAAGTCGGCGTTGGGCGACAGCGACAAGATCACACTCGATGTGGCGACCCTGCTTAAGGAGGACTTCCTGCAGCAGAACGGATACTCAGACTACGACCAGTTCTGCCCGCTGTGGAAGACTGAGTGGATGATGAAGAACATGATGGCTTTCCACGATGAGGCGCAAAAGGCAGTTTCTCAAGGACACTCATGGCCCAAGATCCGAGACGCAACTTCAGACATCCAGTCGCAGCTTCGCTCGATGAAGTTCGAGCTGCCTAGCGAAGGCGAGGAGGCTGTCACCAAGAAGGCAAGTCCACCTACTTTTTTTTGTCGCAGAGACATATGCTAACTATATCACAGTATGAACAACTACTCCAGAAGATGACGGAGAAGTTTGCATCAGTTGTTGACGAGTAGACGCATTTGGATAGAGGTGGTATTTTCATAGCGTGTCTCTAGTGTCTCCCATAAATACAGAATGTGCACTGCATCCCACTTGGTTATGGCGGCTGCCTGATCCGCTGACGACGCTGTTTCGCGTCCTGTGGCGCCGCTGCGAATCACATGCTTGTAAAAGGATCTCCTTGCCACGTGGGCGAGAGATAGACAAGGCAAGGCTATTGTGTTGTCATGGAGGCGGTCGAATGCACTCGTCCTTGATCATATGATAGCCCAGTGACGTGTGTCGCAACAGATGCTAATTTGCTCGGAAAATCCCTACACAGAAAACTGAGACAGTGTCACGAGCCGCTGGTGAAGGCGAGAGTAGCAGTCCGATCTCCAGAACCCAAAAACACTGCTCATTCTTCTGCTTTGTGAGAGTCCAGTTGGAGTCCGACTCGGTTCAAGTTTTTGGGTTGCAAGCCGCGTCTTGTGGCTGAGTCGTGTGGCGTCTTTGGCGGAACCCAAGCTCGGGCTCACCAAACGTTACCATCTGCGACAGCTACGCAACCCACAAGCAGCAACCTCAATCACATACACCTCCGCCTTGCACAAACAAGCGCACACGCTATACATAACAGCACCGATACCCCTATATCACGACTAAGGCGCACTATCGAGACTCCTGCGAATTTCACCTTTACCGCCAACCATGGCGACAAATCCGAATGCGTAGGCACATGCCTTGGACAACCCCTCGCAGCACCGAGAATTGACACTTATGCAGAATCAATGTAAACGACCCAGGGTTGATTACCCTTGTGAACAAGCTTCAGGATGTGTTCACAACTGTCGGAGTACGTCACCAAGGAGCCCAGGTACTCGAAGCGGTGTCCCAACACATTTACTGATGCCTGAGCCAGGTCCAAAACCCCATAGACCTCCCCCAGATTGCTGTTGTAGGATCCCAGTCTAGCGGAAAGAGTTCAGTTCTCGAGAACATTGTCGGGCGAGACTTGTGAGTGCTTGTGGTTTACAATATCGTTTAGGGGGTGGGGGTATACTGATGACAGCCCACTAGTTTGCCCCGAGGAACCGGTATCGTTACCCGAAGGCCGCTCATTCTCCAACTCATCAACCGCGCATCGAGCTCGCAAGCGAACGGTACTGGCGAGGGGGCTAAGACTACAGAGCAGGAGAACAATGTCGATGAGTGGGGCGAGTTCCTTCACATTCCTGGCCAAAAGTTCCACGACTTTAGCAAGATAAGAGACGAGATTGTAAGAGAGACGGAGTCAAAGACTGGTCGCAATGCTGGTATCTCGCCAGCACCCATCAACCTGAGGATATACTCGCCAAACGTCCTTACACTCACCCTGGTCGACTTGCCAGGTCTGACTAAGGTGCCTGTTGGCGACCAGCCTAGGGATATCGAGCGACAGATCCGTGAGATGGTACTCAAGCAGATTAGCAAGCCCAATGCCATCATTCTGGCAGTCACCGCCGCCAACACCGATTTGGCCAACTCGGACGGTCTGAAGCTCGCGCGAGAAGTCGACCCAGAGGGACAACGGACAATTGGTGTTTTGACTAAGGTCGACTTGATGGACGAGGGAACAGACGTGGTGGATATTCTCGCTGGACGCATTATCCCGCTGCGGTTGGGCTATGTTCCTGTGGTGAATCGAGGACAGAGGGACATCGAGAATAAGAAGGCGATTTCCTATGCGCTCGAGCATGAGAGGCAATTTTTCGAGAACCACAAGGCATACCGCAACAAGGCAGCTTACTGCGGTACGCCTTATCTGGCCCGCAAGCTGAACTTGGTAGGTCATTACTCTCTAAAGCAAACGATGGTGTGCTAACAACCGTAGATTCTTATGATGCACATCAAGCAAACCCTCCCCGATATCAAGGCTCGTATCTCGTCTTCACTACAAAAGTACCAGGCCGAGCTTTCGTCACTTGGAAACTCCATGCTAGGCAACAGCTCTAACATTGTGCTCAACATGATCACAGAGTTCACCAATGAATACCGTGGTGTTCTCGAAGGCAACAACCAGGAGCTTTCCGCAGTCGAGCTTTCCGGCGGTGCCCGTATCTCATTCGTTTACCACGAGCTGTACGCCAATGGTGTCAAGGCTGTCGACCCCTTTGACCAAGTTAAGGACATGGATATCCGAACAGTTCTGTACAACTCTTCTGGTTCATCTCCAGCACTGTTCGTCGGCACCACTGCCTTCGAGCTTATTGTCAAGCAACAGATCAAGAGGCTAGAAGACCCTAGCCTGAAGTGTGTCAGCCTTGTCTACGACGAGCTGATTCGCATTCTGGGCCAGCTGCTCAACAAAAACTCTTTCCGAAGGTACCCAGCCCTTAAGGAAAAGTTGCACCAGGTTGTTGTTGCTTTCTTCAAGAAGGCGATGGAGCCAACCAACAAGCTTGTGAAGGATCTCGTCGCTATGGAGTCAGTTTACATCAACACTGGCCACCCAGACTTTATCAACGGTTCGCGTGCCATGGCTATCGTCCACGAGCGACACAACAGCAACAAGCCCCAACAAGTGGACCCCAAGACCGGAAAGCCACTGCCACCTAGCGTGCCTCCGCGGTCGATTTCACCTACGCTTGATTCTGGTGAGGGTGGCTTCTTTGGCTCATTCTTTGCTAGTAAGAACAAGAAGAAGATGGCTGCCATGGAGCCCCCACCACCCACCCTGAAGGCATCCGGCACTCTGTCTGAGAAGGAGTCTCAGGAAGTTGAGGTCATTAGTAAGTCATAATGGATGGACCAGTGCAAGTCATCATGCTAATTGTTCTGCAGAACTGTTGATCACATCCTACTTCAACATCGTCCGCCGGACAATGATTGACATGGTTCCTAAGGCAATCATGTTGAACCTCGTACAGTGGACCAAGGAGAACATGCAAGGCGAGCTTCTCACCAACATGTACAAGACGGACGAGCTGGATGAGCTGCTGAAGGAGTCTGAGTACACCGTCAAGAGGAGGAAGGACTGCCAGCAAATGGTGGAGAGTCTATCCAAGGCTCAAGAGATTGTCAACCAAGTGCAGTAGGCGAATGCTCTGGGTAGCGGGTCTTGTTGCTAGACGTGTCTGTTCTATGGGTCGGCATTCTGCGCAAGGTGTTCGGGGTGCTCGTATACTAGATTTCCGTCATGAGTCTGCCCATTTTACAGGTAAAGGATGAGATTTGTAGGCTATCACGGACATGAGATAATTGAGAACACTGTGTTTTGTTGTTTCAGTTCAATCAGAAAGGCGGTCGTAATGTGGCATGGTGATGCGGCGAGATGTGCGGAGTTGCAGTGCACGGACCAAGCGGACATGTCGAAAAGTCCAGTCCAACTCAGATGCCCGCCTCTCCAGCAACAGAGCGGCCATGCTGCTCCCACGGATATTTGCGCCCGTCCGCGCATCGATAGCGACATCTGCGGCGTTCATTGCACCCTCTACTCGCGTAATCGATGCCCTCCGCACAGCCAATGGCTCCACAGCACCGGCCCCAGTCCTTTCCTTCGTAAGACATTCAGCGCACCAGGCCCAAGGACGAGCCAACGGAGCAAAAGACGGACCGGGTAAACGATTGGGAGCAAAGAAGAGTGGAGGTGCGTTTCTCTGAGCGAAGGCTCAAAGACAATCCAACAGAAAACTCGAGAGCTGGAAAGCTAACCATTGTTTCGAAATCAGGCGAATACGTAATTCCAGGCAACATCATCTTCCGCCAACGAGGGACATCATGGTTTCCCGGTGAGAACTGCAAATTCGGGCGCGACCACTGCATCTTCGCTACCGAATCGGGCTACGTACGATACTACCGCGACCCGAGGAAGCATCCAAAGAGACAGTACATTGGTGTTGCGCTGGAGAAAGACCACACGCTGCCGTACCCGCCCAACGCCGCGAGACGGAGACGCTTGAATATGCTGGCTGTGCCTGCCACATCGTCCGCGAAGCCTGCTTCGGCTGATGCGGTTGTCGTGTCAGATCTACAGGTCGCCGATGCAAGCGCTACTAGCATCCGCGAGACACCACGAGAGGCAACGAACAAGGGACTCAGTTTGACAGTCGGCAAGGGATACGCGTACCGCGAGGCCAACTGGCAGATTGGACGTGCGGCGGAGCGGGCAGGCGTGAAGGTCAAGGAGTTTGTACCGGGAGACAGGTGGACGGCGTGGCGGAAGCGGAGTACGAGGATCAAGGCGAATATGGAGATGAAGAGGCTGCGGAATGCGGGCAAGAAGGCGAGTAAGCCCAAGGCCAGGAAGGCGAGGGCGTAGAGACGCTGTGGTTATGTACATTGAGGGGGAATGCCATGTACGTGTGAGCTGTATGAGTATATGTGGGAAAATATATGATATATATCATGGCAAGTTCTCCTGTCTCTGCCCCATCATCTCTACACAGTCCACCCTACTCCTCCTTTATCTCACCCTCCTCAAACTTCCTCACCCATCGAAACACACCCTGGCTGGGATCCATGATACACGCAAAATGCGTCACTTCGTTGCACACGGGGTACGCCTCTACCCACCGCCTCAACTTCCCCAGCGTCACACCCGACGCAGCAGGCTGACCGCGCCTGGCTTGCCGCGCCTGCCGCTGACTCCACGCAGCCCATTTAGCCGTCAAACACTGCTTCCGTTCGATGCTTTCGGTTAGGATGTCGTGCATGCTTGCTTGGAGGAAGGCGTGCGTGCGCGTCTTGTGTACTTTCACACTGTAAGAAGAAGAAAGCGGGTCGGTAGTAGGTGCGGTTTCAAGGGCTAGATCGTGGTTTGTTACGCTGAGGAAGGAGGAGGAGCGCAGGGCTTTTGTTGTGCGGAGGTCTTTTTCCAAAATGATTGTTTCACTGGAGGTGCAGAAGATGAGGTATGCGGCTGGTGTGCGCAGGGTAGGTAGAAGACTGGATATGGCGTTTGAAGTGTATGGTGGTGTGTTGTGAGACATTAATTCTTTCTCTGTTTCTTCGATTTCTTGGACGGTGAGGCGGCGGTGCACCAATACGCGCTTGAATGGCACCCTGGTCCTTGGGAGCAGGAAGTCGCGGAGGATGGTGGAGATGCTGGGGCGTCTACCCAAGAGCACCATGAGCATATTCCAATAGTAGGAGAAATTGGCTACAGATACGCCCGTTGCGTTGTGGTAAGGGCGGAAGTTGAGCGAGACGCTGAGGCCTTTCCTCACGCCTGTCAATACATCGACGAAACCTACGTATCCCACTGTCTGTGCGATGACTTCTCCATTCGTCTTTTCGATGAAGTTGAATCGTACAATGGCGTCTCGCAGCACGGGCATGGCCCAGTCCAGTGTCCGGAAATGCATCATGGTTGTTTCTTCAATCCCCTCTCCTATCCCCGCCCACGAGTCCCGAACTAGCATGCCGCCGCTTGTACAGCCAAGTAGCAGATCCAGAAAGACGTTGTAGCCGACGAGAATGTACATGGGGACGTGACTGACTTGACTGATACCTCGTAGCTCTTCGGTCTGCTCCTCGCTGTAGAGGCGGTGTAGGAGAAGGCGGCCGAGGAAATGGAATAGTGACACTGGCAAGCCGAGGTTGGAGATGATTTCGGTATAGAGATTGGCAATTTTGTTCAGGACTCTTGAATAGGACTTTGCGACGAGTTTGTAGCGTATCAATGGCGGCTGGGAGAGGTTGATGGTGTAAGTCGGTGGCGTACTGGTTGCGGTTGGGGGTGGCGGGTTGGATGCCATGCTGGGATTTTTGGGTCGTGAGAGTACGAGACAAAGAGCGAAGAGGCTATCTTATGCTCGGTGTGTGGTTGGGATTGGGGGCCTTGCAGCTGATGGAGTGTGACGTTTGTCGGTGGTTGAGTTGAGCAAGGGAAGCAATGAAGGAAAGTACGAATGACGAGGCAATAGGCTGAATCAGTGTTTACTTTGTACTGAATACTCCCATTTAGCTCATTTTTCAGACCGATACCTTGTGGTTCGTGTTGTGTTCATGGAACCACCGTGGAGCGCACGCTAGATGTTGATGCCTGGAAGAAGCATCAGTAGTAAGCTGGAGAAATATTAAGTAGGTTGCATGCATATGGCACGTGACACATGTGGATAGCCAGAAGGATGGCCTCCATCACTCTACCCTCGCGTTTCTTCGACACAATTGATGCGGATGATAACATACAAGTGGTGCCCGGGTGAGAAGCCTGTCTCAGTGTCATCGTGTCATTCACAAGTACCGTGGTAATATACCATAGTTTCTTACAGAACATAGCAGTGGTCTACGGCTGCCAAAAGAATCATCGTTATTAGTATGATGGAGGAATGCATAATGCATTGATGTTTGAGTTGGTTCGTCAGTTGATTGCGACGCTAATTACCACACGCGTTGCATTGTTCCTAGACGATGACACTCCTGTCTGTATCAACGCATTTCTTGTTTAGCTTAGATATAGGGAATTCTTAAGGGCTTAGTATATGCCCTGTAAGACAATGTACCACCGAAGGCTTACGGGTGGGCGTTAGATCAATGTAAGTGTGGAGTTAAATATCCCTGTAACTATACTTAGTTCTGACGCGCAGAGGGCGCGTAGGTTGTCTCTCCGCAGCTGCACCTCGGCATCTTCCCCGCGGGAATGCTTAACCGTGGAATACGGTCAACTTTATCGACGTCGAACATGAACGAGTTCATACCTAATCGCCGCTTCCTCTCGGGTGGTCACTCTGAGCATCTGAAAGACCAACAGCAGCAGACATAGGAATTGGTAGAGGAAATTCACAGATCCACCATGACTGCACCTCAACCGCCTCCGCTCTCCAACATACGCGTGCTGGAGTTCGCGGGACTTGCTCCAGGTAAACAACATATCTTATCATGTTTGATGAGGGCTTATTTTCTAAGCATAATGTCACAGGGCCCTTTGCCGGCATGCTCCTGGCCGACTACGGCGCATCTGTCCTTCGTGTCGACCGCGCGCCTGCCGGCCCAACAAGTGACCAACTCACGCGCCGCAAGACGTCTATATGCGTAAACCTCAAATCGCCTGCTGGACTTGCCCTCATTAAGAAGATAATACCACAAGTCGATGTTCTCATTGACCCGTTCCGACCAGGAGTGCTTGAGAAGGCTGGTCTGGATCCGGAAAAGGTCCTTTTGAAGTTGAACAAGCGGCTAATTGTTGCGCGCATGACGGGCTTTCGGAGAGACGGAAAGTACGCGCACATGGCAGGACACGACATCAATTACATTGCGGTGTCTGGTGTACTAAGCATGTTTGGAAGAAAAGGCGAGAAACCGTATCCACCAGGCAATGTGGTTGGCGATTTTGCAGGAGGAGGCGCCATGTGCTTTCTTGGTATTTTGCTTGCCCTTCTAGCACGCGAACGTAGTGGCTTTGGACAAGTCGTGGAAGCGAACATGGTGGATGGCAGTGCCATACTGGCGACTATGCCTCGTTTGGGCTTGAAGACGGAGGTCTGGAAGGGCGAGCGGGGCACAAATATGCTTGATGGTGGTGCGCCTTTCTACGACACGTACGAGACCAAGGATGGACGGTACATGGCGGTTGGAGCGATTGAGCCGCAATTCTATGCAGCGCTGCTCAAAGGCATGGAGCTCAAACCATCTGATCTACCTGGGAGCAGAGAGAACAAGGCAGATTGGCCCAAGCTGAAGGACTTTTTCGCGGCAGAGTTCAAGAAAAAGACGCGCGGGGAGTGGGAGGCCATCTTTGATGGGACCGACGCATGTTGCACACCTGTCTTTACCCAAGCAGAGTTGGAGGAGCAGGGATTCGATCAACGACCTGCTGTCACTTTGAAGACTTCACCTGGTTATGCTGTTCATGAGGGTAATGACGAAAGATCTGCGGCCGAGGGACAGGGCATTGGCTGGCAGGGCAGTGGGTGGAGTGAGAAAGGTCTGAAGCCTGGCAGCGGAGGTGAGGACACACTGAGCATGTGGATGGGGTGGAGCAAAGGGAGGCACTATGTTGAGGAGCAAGGAGGATTGGTGTGGAATGATGCTGCAAAGCTGTAGCTGTAATGATTTCGATATATCACGTGAATCTTTTGTTACCAAAGACATGATAGAGAACTTAGGATGGTTCAATGGTAAGAGCCTCGGCCTTGAGGATCTGGGCGGGAACTAGCATTAGCTAGTGCGGTTCGCCACTCTCCACCTCGCGTTCTCTGCACCTTCGCAGATTGGCTCAGCTACCACACCTGTTGCTCTATCGTCAGACACTAACACAATTATCTGGAGATTCGAGAGCATGCTGTAATCTGCGTGCTAACGAACGAGGGCCGAAAGATGTGATCGCAAGCAAACATGTACCACTCGCTACCATGGCAACACACAAGAGATCGCGGAGTGGATGCTGGACGTGTAGGGAGGCCGGCTATAAATGCGATGAACAAAAGCCATTTTGCGGCCGATGTATGAGGCTGAAGATTACATGCAAGGGCTATGGTGTCCGGTTGAAGTGGCAGGATGATGCTGTCACCACCCCAGCAAAGCCACCGCGAAAGAGTCGGAAGAAAAAAGTCATTGAGCAAGCTCATCCTCTGAGTCCAGCTTCAGTCAACAGTTTCTCGTCTATGCCTTTGATTGTTCCCAGTCCCGAAAATTCGCTCTCATCGCCAGGATCGACGAAAAGTCTGCCTCTGTTACCACTCAATAGTCCTGCATTTGCCTATGGCCTATCACCGGATGATAGGTGGCTTCTCGATTACTGGGTAGACCAGCTTTCCACTCTCATATCTGTAGCTCCCAGCATGGGTATCTCGACTCCCTTCCAGCGACACCTGACGGCTATGGCATACGAGTCTCCTGCTCTCAGATCTACCATTCTTTCGATGGCTGCTAATCATCTTGCAACGTCATCGAAAGATCCATTCTTCTATTTGCAGAGATATCGTCACGAACGAGACGCTATACATGAACTGCAGCGCATGATTCAACACCCATCAGAAATGAACGCTGAGCCGGCGCTGGCAACTGTTATGATGATGCAAGTATCTGCGCGGCTCCTTGGTGAAGATGAGGAGGCGACTGTTGCCAATCATTTGGCGGGTGCGAAAGCAATGATAGTCCGGAGTCAAGGAGAAGATTGGCTGGCCGGCTCAGGTGCGCGCTTTCTCATGAGTCTTTTCGCGTATCACGATATCCTGTCGTCCGTGTCAAGAGGATCGACTCCTTTACTTGATCACGAGGCCGACTTTGCGGCGATCGAAGGAGAGCACAGCCTGGCCAGTATCGCGAACGTACTTTTGGTAGTTGCTCAGATCAGTAAACTGCAGCAAACCATCAAGACAAGACGATCCCAGTCACCCACAGGTACTGTTCTAACAGAAGACGAAAATACTACTGGCACGCATATCCAACAGAAGCTACTAGCCATGGACTTTGCTATCTGCAAGCAAGAAGACGAACAGGAGAACCCGGACATCAAGCAGACAGCTGAGGCATACCGCCATGCAGCTTTCATCTATCTGTACCGGACATGGCTTGATATCGGCGCCCCAAATCCCATCAGTATAGATCACATTAACCAGTGTTTGACGCACTTGCAGCAAGTGGATGTTCGCTCGCCTTTGACCACTGCACACATATGGCCGCTGTTCACCGCTGGCTGTGAGGCTATCGACAGTGCACAACGACAGTTCGTTCGGGATCGCTTTGAGGAATTGTACGCAGTCAAGCGCTTCTCGAGTTTGAGAAGAGTCATGCGGGATATCGAGCATGTATGGGTAGCAAAGGATACGGAACAGCAAACGAGAGGGCAGGATGGTATGGCAAAGGTGGACTGCATACAGGTCATCCTGAAAAACAGAGGGCGGGAAGTAGATCTGGCTTGAAAGACGAGAATTGAGTCTGTTGCCATCCAAGTTGAGAGCGAATGAAACATGATTGTTCCCATCGTGGATTTGTCAAGATCAAGTACGATGTCTCGATGCTTCGGCATCCGGATGCTTGTGTGAAACCATCTTCGACTTGCAATTCCGCAGTCTATCACGTCGAGCGCGATATTTCCGCTCTGCTGATTTCAAAGCGCAATGAGCCGAAGATTCCAGAGTTAAGTATGTACGGCTCCTATGACACCGCCTGCGCAACCGAAAAAATGCGCAGCCAGCTCTAATGGAGCACCTGTGTTCCTTCTCCGCAGCGCTATATCGCAGCCGCCCAATAGGATAACTCGGATCGCGTCAATACAAGACGTAAAGACGCTGGTGAGATGGGTGGCTGAACTGTCTGATGGTGCGTTGAAGAAAACAGAAGGGTTGGCGACAAATTTGCGATGTTATTCGGACGCTGCTTGGCACCCTAGGCTATATCGGTACTAGGGCTGCGGAGGCTGTTCCACTCGCCGCTTTGTTATAGGAACCGCCGCAACTGCGCGTCATGTATCTGCCCTGTCACGCTGTATTAGCAGTCGGTCGTATTGGCCAGAGGTCTCTTGGCTCGCTTCTTGATATATAATAGACGGCTGGCTAATATCTTGATAAACTCTTTAGTGCTGAGCTGTGTAGCATTCGGCAGCTCCGGGACTTGTACTGAATCATCCAAACAACTCACGATCGAAGTGCGCATGCAACGGCAACTCCGCACGAATTCGCACGATGCCCATGTATATCTTCAGTGACTGGTATTCTTCCCTTGGCTAGCGATTCCGCATCGGGGACGCTGCATACTTGTACACCCATCTTTGCCGGATTACTCATTTG
Organism: Curvularia lunata; assembly: GCA_005212705.1. Classification (NCBI taxonomy): domain Eukaryota; kingdom Fungi; phylum Ascomycota; class Dothideomycetes; order Pleosporales; family Pleosporaceae; genus Curvularia; species Curvularia lunata. The sequence goes on along the minus strand of PELC01000002.1, from coordinate 221,032 downwards.
CAATGCCCAGCAATTCCCATTACTAATTGGCACACGTCCTCCGGAAGCGCATTAACCGTCTCTCCGAATTGCAACCTCCATCAAGGGATCTGACTCTGGCATCTGGATGATTCACGTCTGTTGCCACTGTTTTGCTTGCACACACATGGTCTGACCGCTTGTGCCCACCTGGAAAATGGCGTGCCTCGCCAAGTTCGCTGCAGGTCCACGGAGCCGGTATCTCGCCGCCCCCAACTCGGCTGCCGTTCCACATGAGAATCGCCATCGCCATAGCGCTCGACTTAAACAGCGATGACATAATTATTCCCTGACGACGCTTTTCTTTGTGCCTATATATAAGATAAGGACGAGGCTCTGCTGATGACGACACACTATACCCAGCGAGCTTCGTTCAACGCCATGGACCGCTCTACGAAACCGAGTTTCAACTTTGTCAATCTTCAGCATCCAGATGACCTCAAAAACGAGGAAACACAACTTCGCATCCGCCGCCTTGCCATGACTGAGGTCGGCAGGGCGAGGAGGAAACCAAAAACCAAACGAGCGCGTCATGAAATCGTCCTTGAGCTCCGAAATCCGTCTGAGAACCCCGTCAATATCGATCGGCTTGGCGGCGGCCAGCTTGATCCTTTTGGCCCCTACCCTGTTGAGCTTGACGATTCTGATCGAGCACTGCTGGCCAATGGTAGGTGCATTTCCCCGAAACGGCAAGTCTTCCTCTTCTGATTGAGAGTAGTCCTGATTGCCGACAACAATAATCATCCCACCAATCTGCGAGGGTCTTGGTACCCGGTTGGTCTCAATTATCCAACCGCCTTCTACAACATGCTTGCCAACTCTCAGAATTTTCTGTTTGAGAAGCAGCATGGATATTTTCCTTCGCGAGATGACGCTATCGCGCTGAAACATCACCACAAGGCTCTTCGCCATACCACTGAAATCATGAAAGACCCAAACAAACATAATAGTGACGAGCTTATAGCTTCTGTGATTTCCTTCATGATCCACGAAGTAAATTTTTTCGTGTATACGAGTGCAGCCAGATGACTGACATGCTGTAGGCTTTGCTCGGAAACTTTGGGACTAACGAATGGCAAAGGCACGCCGATGCATTAGCAAGAGTCGCGCAGCTCAGGGGTGGCTATGGTTCCATCAAGACAGAATACTTGCGAGTGACAGTAAGCTGGTAAGTGATTCGATTGAAATCAAATTCCATCAAACCATCCTAACTCATGTGTAGGGCAGATCTTCTAGGGAATTTCTTCCAAGACCGGTGCCCTGTCGTTCCTATGCCAGAACAATGGCTTTTAGACTCCAAGTCACCACCAAACTCACCGCGGCCCTCCAGCCCCATATCTCTGGCATGGAAACAACAACTACCCATGCAGTTAGACTGGATCACAATCTTTGATGATATAGTCCAACTGATATCTCTTGATCGCATGTTCAACGAGAGACAGTTCATGTTGGCGATTACGAGCGGGAGCTGGATGGAGCCAACCATCTATCGCCTACTGTCGATTCGCCCCTTGCACCAAGGCAACAATCGGGAACATGTCATGGAAGAGGTTTGTCGGCTTGGTACGTTACTTTTCCTGTCACCGTTCTGGAGAACACTTGGCCAATCGCCGGTACGAACCGCTGCTCTATCTCGTAACTTGCTACTTGTCCTGTTAAGAAACATGATTGAATGGAACGAACTGAAGCCTTTGCTCATCTGGACGCTTTACTTCGCCGCCATCGAGACTAAAGACTTGGCTGAGAGGAGTCAGTTTGTATTGATGCTCGGAATTCTGATGAGCGGTATGCAGCTGCAAGAATGGCATGGACTCATGGAGATAGTGAAACAAGTTTTGTGGGTAGAGAAGGTATTTGCCGGCACCGATGACCTGATTCGAGACGAGGTCATGCAGATTGTAAATCACCATGCTGCAAATGCCCCTCCGCCTGAAAATCTGCCTACTAGCATTTTGGAAGGTTCTACAGTGGAGGGGGAGGAGCACTAGCGCTAGAATAGGAATACGCTCATCCCTGCCCATGCAGCCATGCCCCACTTTTGGGTGACCCTCTCCTCGAGCCATAGGGGCTTACTCCCTCAGCCCCAACATTTTAACCTATCTCATCAGGCGACAATGGTATTTCAAAGACGGCGGTTCAATATGTATCCTTTAGTACCGAGCTTATATAACGATCATAGAACATACGTAATCAATGTTGGGCACGCCTAATCGCTTTTTGCAACGCCCCGCGGAAGCTTGGTAATAAGGCTTACTCAGGGCTGTACCAATGGGGACTATAGCAATAGAACTAAAGTCGACGATGTCCAAGGGCAGAAAGTATATAAAGAGGTACATTACGACAGTATTCTAGGCAACTCAGCAGCATCAATCGTCTAGCACTTCCACAACCTTGTTCCGTTCAATCCATCTCAACCCCATCTCATCCGCAGCTATGGAAAACCTTCCCACCGACCATTTTGTAAAGGCTCAGCAATTTGTGCCTGTCGTGCATCGTGATTTGTATCCTGCTATCGACCCCAAGCAAAGCTCACTGTCCCAAAAGGGCAAAGTGGTCATCATTACAGGTGCCAGTCAAGGGTTAGGAGCTCGAGTATGTACATTCCTATATCACTCCTCATCCATACCCTGACCAAACCGATAGGGTTTTGTACCGTCATTCGCAGCTGCCGGGGCGAAAGCCATAGTACTCGTAGCCCGCAGCATCGACAAACTCGAAGAAGTAGCAAAGTCAGTTTCTACGTCTTACCCCGACGTTGAAACACTCTCTGTCTCTACCGACATTGCGGACCCAAAATCCGTCGCTGCACTGTTTGAAAAAGTAAAAGAGAAATACGGCCATGCCGATGTTCTTGTCAACAACGCTGGACTATTCAAGGCCATTGGGCCAGTCAAGGACGTCGACCAAACAATGTGGTGGGACGAAATGGTATGCACATCTTCTCAAGCACCTTGAGTACCTCATTTAACGCCCAAGAAAACAGACTCTCAACATCCGCGGAACCTTCCTGATGACCCAGTTCTTCCTCAAGGGCCTACCGTCTCCTTCCACCTCAGCTAAAATCGTCACGCTAACAACCGGCGCTGCGTACGAGGTCTTCCCCAATCTCAGCGCTTATGGAATTTCCAAGCTAGCCGTACTCGAGCTCATGACATACGTTGCGGCCGAGAACCCCAACGTCCTCGCGGTCGCTGTGCACCCGGGCATCGTAAAAACCGATATGACAGTCGATATGTTCATGAGATTTGCGCTAGACACACCGGAACTTGTCGGCGGCGTGGGCGTCTGGCTTGCAGGCTGGGAGGGTGTAGATAGGAGTTTCCTTGGCGGCAGGTTTGTCAGCGTGAATTGGGATGTGGATGAGTTGGTCAAAAGGAAGGAGGAGATTGAGAAGGAGGGGCTGCTGAAGATGGATCTGAAAGGGCAGTTAGGGGTGGAGCAGTTTGAGAAGTAGAGGGGATGCTGTGAGGAATGTGAGATATGTTAAGTCTAATATGGTATCTATTTGATGCTTCAGCATTCCAGCCTTGTTAAATCTACGTAACGTCATTTCCGACGTGCGGCTTCAGACCTCGACCATTTCTAAGCTGCAAGTCATCATGCTCATTATGCATGCACAATGTAGGGACTATCAGATAAAGCTTGGGTCAGCATGACGAAAACGCAGTCAGTACATGCAGATGCTGGTCAATCTGTAATACAGTAGAGTAGTGAAACTACTAATCTCAAGATTTCATCACGCGTTTCTTAAATTTAAGCCAGGAAGTCATCTCTTGCAGTGTCCCAGAGACATCGCTGCTCATTCAAGCGAGTATTCGTTGCTTCAACACAATGTCCTGCGCTATGTCAACCCATTGGTTTAACAATGCGCCCTTAGTCTATAATTTCTACTATAAGTAAGAATCATTCTGGTTTTGTTTCCCCAAACAACACAACAAATGTATTGGTCTCAAGTTCTATATAATCAAATAAGATGGATTCTGGAGGCCTTGATTCTCTCCCCGTAGAGATCACTTCCCAGATTATGGAGGAGCTGTTAGCTCTGCACAAAACTGATGGTTCTATAACTCAACTACAAATGAAGTCATATATACCAAGATTTGCCTTCTGTCCGGACATTCACCCACAAGTCCTTCGAGTCAGCAAAAACATGTTTGCCGTCGGGAAGAGCGTACTTGACCGTTCCAATAGGTGGATCGTCGTAGATATGGACTTTGCATATCTTTTGACCGTCTGGGCCTCCGCATTTCTCAAAATGATTGTAATCAATCCCGAATCAGCTCAGGATCTACCGTTTGGAATGATGCACATTCGCGTAAAGCCATACACAATGGCCTCGGGAGTTTCACATTTCTGGGGACAGATTTGGCCCAAGGCCACGGCCGGTCGTCAAATCATCCTGTTCCCAGCCAGCCAACTCAGCAAATTCATCTCAGCTCTGAGGATAACCGAGCTTGCGAATGTACTTCGCGTAGCACACGGCGAGTTGTTTAAAAACAGGTACACCAACGAGGAGTATCACCTCAAGCGTGGAGAACATGGCTTGAGTATACTCATTCACGTCAATGAGGGCTATCCTCGTGTTATTGTCAGCAGCTCTTTGGAGGAGATTCGCAAGCTCCATGGTCCCCTCAATGAAGTATCGATTGTTGGTGCGGTAGACGAAAAACAAGCTCGAAGCATTGAAGCATCGATCCCCCTTCCACGCGATGCAGCTAGCGACTCCACATTCTCCGAGGTTGTTATTCACATCATGGACCTGATAGCTCTGGCTGAGGCCAAGATCCAAGAAGGAGTCGCCGCCTGCGCGCCGAAGCTCTATGAACAAGCTCGCGCAATGGTCATCAACACACACAACAACGATCGGACTCCATGGGGCGGCTGGATCACCAACACGACCGCCAAAGAGTTGAATTTCGAAATGATTGTTCTGTGCGCCAGTTCCACGAATTACATGGTTCACCGCATGATCGGCCGTACTAATTGGCTCTTTCCAACCGCAGACAAAGCAATTGCTCGGCATTTGTCTCCTGATGTTCAGGGACTTATGCAAGAAAGAAGTACACGGTCACAGCTACCGGCCTATGTATACCTTCTCAATGGCTTGCACTGCGTCCTGTCAGCTAAGGTGGGCACTTCTCGAAAAACCGACCTCAGTGTCGTGTTTCATGGGCTAGACCTCATCATGACGAGCCAGCTATTTACATTACGGATACCATCACAACACAAAATATTATTCCAAGCTGCCGATAAGTTCAGTAAATATATCTGGCGTGTAGGGCCGGATTATCGACACCAACCCAAGATTGAAGCCTACATAGCTGTTTTTGCCAAGTGGTTCAGCGAGAACCTCAAGCCGGTCAAATGGCGGGTCCATGAGTGCCACGTCCCCCAGAGGCTGCGGGATAAAGGAGCATTGAGCAAGATGCAGAAGGAGTCGCTGCTGATGGATCAGGAGCTTGATAAGTATCTCATTGTGGATACCTTGGTCGTCGAAGAAGGGGCAGAGGGAGAGTTCTATCTTCTCTGACCCATCATGCTTGAAGCTTCGACTGAGTGCTTGGCCATGAGAAGGCCGACATGAGAAGAATAGAAGGATAGAAAATAGATAACAACTGAGAACGTTTCGTTGGTAGAAAGTATTGTTATATGATCGGAAATTTCAAGGGTCAAAGTTGTGTTTGGCATTTCATCCTCCTTTTCCATGTGTTTGATCGCAAGACCGTAATAGGAATGGTGCTCTTCCAGGCCGTTCTCCAAGACTGCAGCAGATTGGTGGATAGAAAAGTCGGTTAGAGCAGTCGCCCGCTGTTGGGGTGGTGCTTGCGGCGGGAGCTAGCGTTTCAAACCCGCCACCCAAACAGCATAACAGTCTCACATCTTGGCCCTTACCCGTCTACATTCCTCACGTCTCGAAGAATGAGAGAACGGCCTAGCTCCAACCTGCTGGAGTTCCTGTATGATCTGCGTATCGTGATGTTCGTTTGCAGTAAGGGCGCCTGAGAAGAGTGGGCTATGCTTGCTCATGCAAAGGTTTCCGCAGGCCGTACGAGGCAACTGCGCCGTATTCTCCAGGCTATCGCAGCCGAACAGGTTGTTTTGTGTTTGCCTTGATTGTCTCGATGTCTGCTCTTGGCGGCTATTCCGCGCCTGAAAACGAGCCTGCGAACGGGTAATGCGGCGCATCCAGCAATGCATCGTGAGTCGCTGCCGAGGCAGCATCAGTTCTTGCTCAGGCGTATAAGAAGTCCCTTGGATCGCCTGGGGAGTTGCCTCATCAGCATCTTCAACTACAGCCTTCTCTACTACTACTCTCCATTTCAATTCTTACCTCTTCCGCTGGTCGGTCTTCAACTCATAATCCATATTTTTGACATAAACATCATTACCCTTTAAACCCCATCCCGACCATACATTCAAAATGAAGTTCACCACCACCGCCATTGTTCTCGCCATCTCAGCTCTTGCGGCTGCTATGCCTCAGGGCGCCAACGCTAATCGCCCTGTTCCAACCGGCGCCTGCTGTGTCGCGAACACAAGCTTGAAGCAGGATGTTTGCAATGTCAACGGTCAGAGCGGACGCTGCGTTCCCGACAACATCAACAACTGTAAGTCCAAGAAAATCCGGAAGACTTAAAAAGGAGAGGCAAAGAAACTAATGAATGCAATACAGGCGGTGCACAATTGACTTGCATTGAGGACAGCCGACTGACCTGCGACCCCAACACCCTTGAGCGGGGCCGCCCTCTCTGCCGCCGCAGGCAGGGAGCTTAAATGACTTTTAGTCGCACAACTCGAATTGTAAACTAGTGCTTGAGGAATCGTGATTGGGCCATAAATTAGGAGTGAAAAGGGCGTACATATGTTTATCATCTAAAGATCAGTCCGAATTGACAGGGGAGAATAGTTAAAGGGGGTTATTGAGGGGAGCTGTAGTATACCAAGTCCAGACTGCGGGATAGCCTGCATTGGATGGCAATGAAGATGCTGTTTCGATTCATTACTAGTGTTTTTCTTTGGATATCTTGAAGCTTGACCTATACCTCACTTCTCTGCCTGATGATTTTCCAAGCGTGGCTAGGAGAGTATAATCGCGTCCTACTCTGAATCTATTCCCAGGGAAGGCCATATAGCAGCTCAAAATCTTGGTTATAATGGTATTTATTTGAACAGCTGGTCGCGAAACAGCGCCCTTGACGTGCCCCAAATTTACACGGAAGATAACGAAGATCATATAGAGGCGCCACAAAAACACTAGGAGTGCTGTTTCTCTTCACAAGTGTTGCTGAAGAGAAACATGATGACGCCATTGGTGTGGGGCCATGGTATCCAGCCATATTTATGCATGCTTCATGATAGATTGAGAGTGAAATGGCTCACGGTCGGTCAGATCACATTCTAATCATGGCTCGTCCTTGTTTACTTTGTGAGGTGGTGTACAGCGACATGTTGGTGCTGTCGTATTTTTGGCTTCTGATTTGATAACTGTTGGAACTAGTGAACAGTCCGCTCCACCCTGACCCGCTCAACAGTCTTCGTGAGCTCTTCTTGGCTACTATGCAAATAGTCTCCGTACGGATCTAAATCATTGTGCCTTGGACGCGTTGAGGATGTGGCGATGCTCTTGAGCTTCACGTCATTGCTCTTATGTTTGACGTAGCCTTGGGTATCGTATGATGGTTCCGGCGTGCCTAGGCGCTGACGGATGAGGCTTGCGAAAGCGGGAGAACACCCAATGATGACCGCTGCATTTTTTGTTAGCGATACACATAATAAATCTGGTTAAGTTGGTCCAGGGATGATGTACCCATCGCACACTCTACCACAGTCCACAATATCAACCATTTAGGTTCTGGCATAGTGGCTTTTCCGCGCTCATCAACACCCAGGCGTATGACACGAAGTGTAGCGAAAGCTATACAGATGAAACCACTTCCAAACAAGATGAAAATGGCAATCTTTTGCTTCCGAGGCATCTGCAGGTTCCATGTGAGACGCAAAGGAAGAAACATGACTGACAATGTTAGCAGGGTTGTCCGTGGCTTCATTCAGCTTTCTAGACGTACTTGCGAGGTCAGTAGCCACATCTACCGAGTACGCAAAGTAGAGGCTGAAGATTATTCTTTGCTGCTCATTTGGTGTGCCACCGCATTTTCCCTTCGAGAATTTCTCTTTGAGATTATCGCATGTAAATATACTCGTAAATACACTACCAATCCATGACTGTAATCAGATCAGTACCAGTGGTAGCGCCGGAAGGTACCGGAATGGATACTCACCACAACGCAAAACGCTACCGTAAACCACCATATCTTGTTGTAGATGGTAGGCAGACCGGTTAAAAGTTTTCGGTAAAGTGTCAGCAGAGACATCTTCACGCTAAAAAGAAGTGTATAGAAACACATCTGGGCAGCTGTGATCAATCTGAGCATAGCTGCTGCGTCATCCAGTATTGTGGCATACGGGCGGGCCAGACCACTAAGGACATCGAACACTCGGAACATGGGAGGGATGGCGAGGATGTAGCAAATCCACATGGAGACAAAGATAGCGAAACCAAGATAAATAAAAAGGTCTGGCAGCTCGAAAGACCTACGTTTAGCGACTTGGAGGACCACACGCGACAGGATGAATAACGAAGTTAGGACGAGCATGGCTGCGTTTGTACGCACCAGCTCGTCCCTGGTGATGGGAGTTTTGGACGGCGCAGACATTGAAGGTGGTCTCAAAATTGGCAGTTCGACGTCTCATACTTAGTGACGGGGCTCTCGAACAAGTAGGGTGTTTATGGGGGTGTTGGGCTGAGTACTCGGAACTTGGGGTTGTGGAACCTTCCGTTACCAAAGCTGACATACAAGCCAAAGGATGAAACCTTTTTGGAAGACCTGGGAAAACCGCCATCATATGAAGGTGTTATTGGAAGTCAAGCGCCGTCTTCCGTTCGTATCCTCCAGATAACCTAGCCGTAGGCGGAGTCCAGAACCAACGATTCCTTGGGCCTTACCTAAAGCGGTTTAAAGCGGGATATGAATGCATGAGTAGGATTCTTGTCAAGGAGTGAGATTGCTGTGGCGGTCGTTATATGACACAGGCGTCGATTTAGCACCGGGCTGTGCCGCTTTTACCTACCCAGCGTCGTTACCGCCGTCGCTTTCTCTGTAGCTCTGTCAGATGGGCAAACCTGATGACATTCACTGCTTGTGTTGGTATTTCATCGACCTGGGTTCAAATGAACTCAATGAGATAGGAACATGTCTTCGAAATCCAGTATATGGAAAGACATGAGTATTTTTGGATCCAAGCATACGACAAGGGGACCGAATTGCTGAAGCGTCCCGTTTCCGAGTTCGCATGAACTAAAGCATGCGACAAGGAATTGATTGCGGGAATAGACGCCTGATGGGGCAGCCGGATTCTCGTTGACCACATTGCTGGGTCAGAGTCGGACATGTAATTGGACGGGAAGCCATCAGGATCCAAAGCGGCTCCAAAAGGATGATGCCAACATTCTAAGCGAGGCGAGATGCCATGGATTCAGATGACAGCCCCGACGTTGCCACGTTGAGTGAATGCTTGGCATTCGGGGTCTCTTGGCAGCTGAACATGCCCCCCTCAGCTTGATTCGCTTCGAGATCCGCTGCGGCCCGGCTCCGGCACTTAATTGTCGCCTACTAACTAAGATTGAAAGGTACAATATCTTGTAACTATCAGAATTGAAATCAGACTAGATGAGATTGACACGCAGGAACACATGCAGCGGAACGGCAATGCTGACCCTGGGAAGGATTCCCTATGCAGCACTAGGTAACATACGTAGGTGCCGAAACTCCGCCGCGCCGCTGAACATCTTAGATTTCGCCTCCGACTAACCTGGTAATTGTTCATCCATGTCTAAAGTACCAAATCGCAACCGAGATGAGCTCCGCACCCAGTCCAATCGCCTTTCGCGGAACTATTCCCAACTTTGACAACCAAGAATAAATTAAAACCTTACTGCGCGACATGGATTTGGACATCTTGGAACTGCCTGTCTTCCTTCAACCTTCCTACCGATTTCAACATGAAGGCCCTTTTTCAGCTAAGTGCCCTTGTTGCGGTTGTCTCGGCACAGACAGGTATCTTTGAGCCGGAAGACTTCAACGTCACCCAAGCGTTGATATCCAACGGTGTCAATGTGGCTGCTATCCCTGAGCTGGCTGCCTTAACGGGACGGTCATCCTTCAGCGGGTGCTCCACTGCTGTAAGTTTTTGATAACAGACTGTTTTATACCTCGACTTGGCTAACCCACTACCAGTGCTCGTCATTGAAACTTATCTACGGTAGTGATAAGCTTCTTTCGGAAAATTCGTCTGCATATGATGCATTTACCGGTGCCTACTGGAGCATCCAGCAAGGTTCAGTAAATCCAAGATGTGTATTCAAGCCATCGAACACTATCGAGGTGTCCTCATTGGTATTGATTTCTCGTTTGACGCAATGTCCATTTGCTGTGAAGGGCGGTGGACATGCCGCTTTTGCTGGAGCATCCAGCATCGAAGGGGGTGTTACTGTCTCCATGGAGCGCTTCAATCAAGTGTCTGTTTCGAACGACAAAAGATATGCCAATATCGGCGCTGGAACGAGATGGGTTGATGTTTACAAGACAATTGAGCAGTCTGGCCTCAGTGTCGTCGGAGGCAGGGTAAGCCACTTTTTCCAAAATGAGAGAAACTTTTGATAACATCGGACTAGATGGCTCCAGTCGGTGTGCCAGGCCTTGTACTTGGTGGCGGTATTTCGTTCTTTTCTAACAAGCAGGGCTGGGCCTGCGACAATGTTGCAAGTTACGAGATTGTCACAGCGTCTGGCCTCGTTGTGACTGCAAGCCCCACCGAGTTTCCTGACCTGTACTGGGCTCTTCGCGGTGGTGGTAATAATTTCGGTATTGTCACCAACTTCAAGCTTAATGCTTTCCCCCAAGGCAAGATGTGGGGCGGTCAGCGCATCTTCACCGAGAACAATTTCAAGGCCGTCCTCGATGCTGTTTTCAACTTCGCTACCGTTGGGTCTTCGAAGGATACCGATGCTGCCGAGATTGTATCTTTTGGCAATCTTCCTGGTGTTGGCAAAATTGCTATTTTGCAGACTCACTACGCTCAACCAGTCGCCAACGCCTCAGTCTTCGCTGATTTCAGCACGCTTACTCCCATTATGGATAATACTGGTACCGGTTACCACAGCGATATGACTATCAAGTTGAATGGTGGCTCGCCTAACGATACGCTCGGCTCCTTGCAAACCCAATGGGATGCTACCTTTAAGGTCGACCGGGAGCTTTTCACCTTCCTGGTCGATACATTTTACTCACTCGTATCCGATGTTCAAAGCGTCCAAGGCGCTTTCCCAACTATCTCGATCCAGCCCATTACCGAGGGTCAGCTGCGGGGTATGCAAAAGAATGGTGGAAACGCACTTGGCCTCTCACCTGCCAAGGGCCCAATATTTATCATGAATATGAGCTCCTCGTTCGCCAGCGCGGAAGGTGAAGCCACCATCTTCAAGTTCTTCTCGACTATCATTAAGAAGGTCAAAGCTGAGGCTAAGAGCAGAGGTGTAGACAACGACTACATCTATATGAACTATGCTTCTCAGTTTATGGATCCAATCGCTACGTACGGAGTAGACAATGTTGCGAAGCTTATCTCCGTGAGCAAGAAGTACGACCCAGCACAGGTGTTCCAAAACTTGCACCCAGGCCATTTCAAGTTGGCCAAAGGACCGCCAAACCCAAACATGCCATGAGTAGGTAGATAGCATACCAATACTGGGAACCATAATAGAATCTATAGACAAAATGATGACTATTTGTAAATCATACTTGCCGTCTCAAAAAGGCTTTTAGTTAGCTTCTCCTGCAAAATGCCTCATCCTGCACTAAATACGCACCTCAGTTATCTATCCACTCCATCTTACCGCAGAAGAAGACAGCACTTTCTGGAAACACTGGAATACGATGTAGCTCATATTGCATATGGCCAGAGTCCATAGGCGGCCAATGAGCAGCAGTCTCTCCCCTTTCAAAAGCAACTTTCGGGTAAATCTAACGCCCGAGCCAGTCACGTGGCACTGTCCTATGCACCAAGCCCTCGGCGAAACGCGTACGACAACAGCAATGACCGCGGCGTATTTGGCTAGTAATTCACATAAAATTCAACATACACGCTTTTGTAACCATTCTTGAAATACCGATCAGAACAAAGTTCAAGAGCGTGTTGAGAGTTCTCTATCACAAAGCTCGGGCTTTACAACTTCCCGAAGACTACCCAAATTATCAGGCAACCCTTTCGGATCGGTCTGCACACCGAAACCATTCAGATATAAGAGATGGAAGATTCCCTGATCTCGAATATTCATACTGATAGCTGCCGCACTTTGCATCACACTATACAATGACACCAGCGAACGGCGTTCCAGACGCCACAAGGGAAAGAACTTCTACTCCAAATTCGGCATTCCACTCCGAACCAGAAAAGCTCACAATGCCTCAAGCTTCAGCTTCAAATGATTACGCAGACACTGAGGAGAACTTCAAACCCAAATCGCTCAAGTTTTGGCTCATCATCGTCTCAATATACATGTGCTTCTTCCTTGTTGCGCTTGACCGCATGATCATCGGTACGTATACCCAAGTCCTGATCACGACTATTTCCTGAAACCATACAGCCACCGCTGTCCCAGCGATTACAAATACTTTCGACTCCATCTCGGACATCGGCTGGTATGGGAGTGCATACATGCTTACATGCGCAATTTTCAATCCATTCTTCGGCAAGCTGTACCAGCTATACGACACAAAATGGACATTCTTGATGTCGATAATCTTGTTCGAGGTCGGAAGCGTGGTCTGTGGCGCCGCACCATCGTCTACAGCTCGTAAGAAAGACTGATTGTACGATATGGAAGTATTTTGGCTGACCATAATACCAGTGATTATAGGTAGGGCCATCGCTGGTGCTGGTGCAGCTGGTATCAGTAATGGTGCCATCATGGTTACCGTCTCACTTGTGCCACTCCGAAAACGGCCCGTCTTCACTGGGCTCTTTGGCCTTGCATTTGGCGTATCGTCTGTTCTTGGTCCCTTTCTCGGTGGCACGTTCACCGATTCTAAGTAGGTTTTGCTCTGACGGTTCATGTTGATCATATGCTAAATTCGCAATAGAACTCTTGGGTGGCGCTGGTGCTTCTACATCAACCTGCCTATTGGTGCTTTCACATTTGTCGCTGCTCTATTCTTCCTTCGTATCAAGGCTCCACCAAAGACTTCTCTTTCCATTTTCGCTCAGATCAAGCGCCTCGATCCCATCGGTCTCTTATTTTTCACACCTTCAATGGTATGCCTTATCCTCGCACTACAGTGGGGAGGAACAACATACTCGTGGTCGGCACCGAAGATCATTGGCCTTTTCGTCACTTTCGCCGTAACGTTCGTAGCATTCTTGGTCGTTGAATTCAAGATGCCAGAAACAGCGATGGCGCCTCCTCGTGTCATATGCAACCGATCCATGGCTGGCGCCATGTTTTTCGCCTTCATCATATCTGGCAGCATGATGAACGTGGTTTACTACATCTCAATCTGGTTTCAAGCAGCGCAGGGTCAATCGGCCATGGAAGGTGGTGTACGCACGATCCCATTAGTCGTATCTCTTGTACTGATTGGCATCATCAACGGAGCCATCACTCAAAAAATCGGATACTATAATCCGTCCATGTATATGACGCCTGTTTTAACATCCGTCGCCGCTGGCCTCCTTTCCACGCTTACACCTCACTCCGGCTCCAATGAGTGGATTGGCTACCAGGTCCTCTACGGCGTGGGGCTCGGTTTTGGTCTACAGTCAACCAACCTAGTTGCACAGACCGTGTTACCACGGAGTGATGTTTCATTGGGCATAGCAAACATCATCTTCGTGCAGCAACAAGGTGGCGCTATTTTCCTTGCCGTTGGCCAGAATCTCTTCTCCCGACAGCTTGTCAAGCGGCTTTCGGGTATTGCCGATCTCGATACCCAAGCTGTTATCAATACTGGTGCAACGGACCTACGCAAAATTGTACCGGCCAACGAAATCGATACAGTGATCAATGCTTACAGCTATTCCCTGACTCGAGTGTTTGTCCTGTCAGCAGCACTTAGTGCTTGCGTGATCATTGGCACGTTCATGGTGGAGTGGAGGAGTATCAAGAAAGGCACTGGACCGTCCGCCAAGGAAAACAAGGATATCGAGAAAGTGGTGGAGAATGAGAGAGAAGCTGTGAACGATAAATGAAGCGTCAGGGATGATGCTTCTCAGGGATGATGTATTGTTGGTATTTGTAGAAATATTCGTTGTCTGGGCAGTGCAGGGAGACCTGCTGAAGTTTTCTCATATTCCTAGATCGGGTTTACTTAGTTAGGTTGGATTAGATAAGACACCAAAAGATAGAGCTTAGATTAATTCGCAAGATGCCGGTATATATGCAAGACTTGATTGAAAACAGCCACGCGATCCGTCCTACATACTTTCTGATTTGTATCTCACATCAAAATAGGAAGAATCAGTCTAGCTGTTTTGGCAAAGGAGAAGCGAGCTGAAGACGGATACTCTTCAGTCACGCACAGCCAGTCTCGGATGATTCGGCTGTCGTAGTCCAAGGTAGCCCGGGCTTTCGATAAAGTCCGTGGTGGCTGGTGGCTGGGCGGATGAGTGAACCCCTGAAACATGAGCAGGGGCTCATCCGGCTAAACCTCGGATGTGCACTCTCTGCTGCTTGCAAACGCGAGACGTGCAAAACATGTTCATAGCTTAAGTTGACTGAATGTAGGGACGGAATATGTATAGGCAAGAACTGGATCCATGCAAACACGTACCAATGTTGGAAAGTCATGACGCGCTGAACCATTCGTGATTTGGGTGACACGCATACATATACTGAGACAACGAATGCGAGCGACATATCTTAGAAAGTCGGCATGCCATCAGGGACTGAGGAATTCCCTTTCAGGGATGAGGGAACCTTTCCTCTAAAATTTCAGTCTGTTCGCAGACATACTATGACTTCGACCTATTCTTAATAAGACAATCAGTCACGTGTTTCGGCAGCCCTTCACTCCATGTACATTCTATAATAATGGTAGCATTACTGCTGGCAGATCAAATTCAATTGGATGTAATCTCAAAAGAAGATAATTTGCATTGCATCGGGGAACTGAAACTGTATCTTTGAATGTGAGCGAAAAACTTTAGGCCACGAAACTGGTAATTGAGCCTCATTCATACAATGAATTCTACCAAGCCTGGAATGACTCAACCTCCCAAAAAATGAATTGGTTTACTTGGAGACTTTCCTGGCGATCTTTGCAATAGCAGAAGTCATCTGGATTGTGATCGTAGATGAAAGTATTATTTTGCTGTAAGAAAATACGGGTTGCGGTACCATTGCCCTTACTCAGGAAACAATGCATGAAGAACAACAAGTCTATAAAAACATCCAAATTGTGCTTTACTAAGATTTATTACGGCTAGAAAGAGTGTTAAAATACACGTAGGCTTCATGACTTCAAGCATACGGGTAGTATGTTTTTTAAGAGAATATGAACAGTTTGCCTTTTAATCAAAAAGAAACTCAAAACGGAATACGGAAACTACGTCTCAGTAGCAACACAAAGGATTCCGTTCAGATACCGAATCTCGAGGTAGTTGCTGAAGATGAAGAAAAGCAATAAATTATTTGTTATGTCTTTCGCATTGTAGAAGTGTGAGTTTCTGATGATATTCCTACTGTCTCTCCGGTGTATTCGCAATCGAACATCGCACACCTGCTTTCACCAGGTACATCGAGTCTTTGATCTACAGTTCTTCAAATAGACAATTTTGATACTGCATGATCTCGTTCGATGTAAGACTGACTACCTCGACCTGGCTTGATTTTATGAAGTTCCCAGCCCAATATTCCAACAGTTGTTCGCGAAAATTTTGTCTTCAGTGGACTTGGTCTCAAACGACCTTGGAGAAATCACTAATTTACAATTTCAAGTTATTGAAAGCTTCAACGTGTATCTAAATAAATCGATCTCTAGAAAATACATGCTGTAAACCGATGCAATGTTATGTCTGTATTCAAAAAGACATTGACGAGACCATTGTATCAGAACTGTACTTCCCGCACGCACGTACCATAATAGATTTTTCGTTGTTCCTTTTCTGCACCCAAACGGCCTCGCCGTTGGCCAAAAGCAATGCCATACATCCACCGTCGAGCGCAGCGAGCTAGTGTAACACGGTTCTTGAACAACGAGTCTTCCAACCCACTTTGTGCTGTAACAAACTTGCAATTCCAACATTGCTATGTGGTGAAGTCATGGATTGTCAAGAAGCAGTAACAGGAAGGATCGATCACGGCGATCTCAATTGGGATGTCCCGGCTTTTTATAGATTTGCGTTGCTCTAAGACACCGCACGCAGCGATGGAACTGTCTTTGATGGTTCAGCAGAAGACAAAGTTTAGAAGACATGAGCGGTGTCAACGTATTGGAGTGAGAACTATAATTCACTTCGGGCAAGAAAGAGAAATCTGTCAGAATCAGAAAGGGGGCCGAAGGAACAATCTGGATCTGACTTCACGCGGACGAACACTTGGCGTCACGCGAATTTGTAAAGACGGCGGTTGCCGAGCACCTGGTTAGCGTACTGCGATTGATGTATGTGCATTACATACACGCAGGATCGGCTGAAAACATGTGATATTTCGATCAACAGACGAATAGTGGTAGACGATGTGGCTAGCGCAACCCTACTTTTCGCATTTGATCAACCTCCTCATCATTCTACATGTCGACCTCCTATTACTCCTGAATGGCAGCGCTGGAAGCAATATTGAAACATATCGATGAATGCATAGCGATGAGGGCTTTTACGCAGGTGTGAATTGTGTCACATCCTTAGCGCCACGCCGAGCTTGTCTAGTCAGGCACCATCACTGAACTTCGTTGTTCCTTCGCGGCGACCGGAACTTCACGCTGGCAGGTACAAGCAAAAGTTTGCTAGAGGCTGACACATAGTCCGGACCTCTTGGCATGGGCGAGGCTGGCCGGTAAGCGGACATACCATCCACCTAGATGAAGGCTATCGACGGTCAAAACGATAGTTTGTAAGCTTACGAGGTTGCAGACGCAGAGTCGCATTGAGAATATTGGTCAGATTTTGGGAGAGATGATCTTTCCCAATTGAAATTTCTGTCAAGGTATCGAGGCCTTCTGTTGTCGAGACCGCGTGTATTCACAGAGCTGTAAGCTGTGAGTCAGGTACAGAGATGCTGGCACGTGCCCTGAAAGCAGTCTCAGGCCACCTACTGGAAAGGAACTTTGAATTTCTATATTCGTCCGCGCATCTTGTGTGCTCTAGAGCTTAAATGTGTGAATCATGGGCAGAGTAGTTTCACCATGCGGCTGTGGCTATAGCGTTGAGCTCGCGCACGTCACCACCGGTGGTGATGATGGGGTGCGTTCCTACTGCTTTAGCCGTTGCTGAATGTAACCGTCCCGGTCGATGTAGATCCGGCCCAGGGGGAGGCATGATTCACAGACCATGGGTTTCGAGGTAGATGGCTGCATTGACGCCACGGTCATGCCTAGGGTTTTGGCTATAGACAATGGCGTCAAAGGAGTGAGTACGACGGGGGGTAGCCATGCGACGGGGCGCAACTAAGCGCGGTAGCCTGGGGCATGGCTCTTGAAACGATAGTAGACAATCACCAAATAGGCATTTTCGTTACAAACAAACAGAGACTAACGAGCGGGCGTGAAGACCAGAAGGGTTGGAAGAAACGACGATGCGAACTTTGAGTTTCGCTAGGGTGCTGTAAGCGGTTAGCTCAACGCTTGGATACCCTCGTCTCCACAACGCACAGGGCTCGGAAGCTTCACCCTTTGCTCTATGCTCGACTTCACCTCAGGCACGGTGACCTCCACGGCACTTTTCTCATCGCCATCTTGAGTTCTGTGCGCAACCCCAGTGGATACGTTTGAGCATATCCGGTTAAAAATATCTCGCTTGATACACAGACGGCAACTTTACCCACCCCTCTGGCAGCCACAGCAACCCAAAAGGGGGCGACAAGAGTTGCGTCAATCAACTTCATCGACACCCGCGGTCGGCAAACTCCATGAGGGAGAGAAATCTCTGAAAATGACGACTACGAGTAATACCTAACGCGCATCGATTCCAGGCCTACCTTGCGGGAGGCCGGAGTCACCCGCAGGTTCAATAGTCAGCATAGCCGATCCTAATTGTTTGCATACAACACGAATCATCAAGTGACAAATAGAGCATGAACAACATCGATCATGAATTGGGTCGCACGAAAGCATAGGCCTCTACTTGGATCGACGAGCTTCGGCGGGAAGAAACCCGCATCCATTCCCCTGCACCACATCAGGACCGTCTCCCGCAGGCCACTACGTCGATCCCGCAGAAAAGCGACAATGCGCCATTCAGAAAGCGTAGACTTGTGTGCTTGAAACGGCCATAGTCTAGACCCCCTGGCGCACTAAGACTGTTTTAGTCGTCTTCGTCGAAAATAGTAGCTTCATTTGGACGGGAAGCCATGTTTCGAAACATGACCAGAATAGCGGTAGTGCCAGCCCCACGACACGACCATGGTCGACAACAAGACCGCTTTTCTGGGGGCATCTCTGAGTATAAGATGGACTGTCCGGACCTCGAAAAAAGAATCATCCACAGCATTCCATACTTTCGCTTTCTACTTCCAACAGTCTCCTACAGTCTTTCGTTTGTGCAGTGCACTCACTTTCGTTCTACTAAATTCTCAAGCAACAAACAAACTACTATCCTTCTCTATTAAAACCTCGATCATTCGAAATCAGCAAACATGAAGTACAACGCTGCTCAGATTTTGGCTCTTGCCAGCATTGTCTCCGCCCTTCCTCACCCTCAAAAGTATGGCGGCGGTTCCGGCGTCCAGCCTTCCGTTCCCCTGTCGACTGCTCCTGCCAGCACCGGCCCTACCTATGACAACACACCTGGCTCGGGATCCAGCTCTGGCACTCCCTCTGGCTCCGGCTCCGGCTCCGGCTCCAGCTCTGGCCCCAGCTACGGTGGTTCCTCCACCCCCAGCTCGGGAAGCTCTACTCCCCCTGCCGGAGGTGCTTACGGCGGTGCTCACGGTGGTGCTGGTGCCGGTAATGGAGGCTACGGCGGTATTGGCCTTCCTTTCCTCGGCGGCGGTGGTAAGGGTGGCATTGGCGGTCTCCTTGGTGGTGGTGCCAACGGCGGTGCTGGTGCTGGTGCTGGAGGTTACGGCCTTCCTATCATCGGTGGCGGTGGTAAGGGTGGCATCGGTGGCCTCCTTGGTGGTGGTGCCAACGGTGGTGCCAGCGGCGGCGCTCAGGGCGGCCTCGGTGGTCTCCTTGGTGGCTACGGAGCTACCAAGGGCAGCGTTCAGGGCGGTGCTGGTATCGGCGGCCTTGTAGGCGGAATTCTCGGCGGCATTCCTGGTGTCGGTGGCTACGGCGGTGCCAAGGGCGGAGCCGGTGCTGGTGTTGGCGGATCTGTTGGCGGCGGTGCCTATGGCGGTGTTTCCGGCGGAGCCAAGGGCGGAGTTGGCGCTGGAGCTGGCGTTGGCGGCGGTGTCTCTGGCGGTGTCTCCGGCGGTGTCGGTGGCGGTGCTGGTGTCGGCGCCGGTGCTGGTGTTGGCGGTGGTGCCCACGGCGGTGTTGGTGCCGGTGTTGGCGGCTCTGTCGGCGGTGGTGCTGGCGTTGGCGGTGGTGTCCACGGCGGAGCTGGTGCTGGTGTCGGTGCCGGTGTCGGTGGCGGAGCCAAGGGCGGTGTTGGTGCCGGTGTCGGTGGATCTGTTGGCGGTGGAGTCTCTGGAGGTGTTGGCGGTGGTGTTCACGGCGGAGCTGGTGCTGGTGTTGGTGCTGGTGTCGGCGGCGGTGCCCACGGCGGTGTTGGTGCCGGTGTTGGCGGCTCTGTCGGTGGTGGTGCTGGTGCCGGTGTTGGCGGCGGTGCTCACGGTGGCGCTGGTGCCGGTGTTGGCGGCTCTGTCGGTGGTGGTGCTGGTGCCGGTGTTGGCGGCGGTGCTCACGGTGGCGCTGGTGCCGGTGTTGGCGGATCTGTTGGCGGTGGTGTCTCTGGCGGTGCCCACGGTGGTGCCTCTGGCGGTGCCTCCGGTGGTGCTCAAGGCGGTGCCTCCGGCGGTGCTCAGGGCGGTGCTGGAGCTGGTGCCGGTGCCGGTGCTGGATCTGGCTACAAGGGCACCTCCTACTAAAAAGTGGATTGCCTATCAACGAGGAATGTTTAGCTGGACATGACGGGCTTATAAGTACATACTTTGCATCATGCGCACATTAATCCTATTTTCTTTTATCTCAAATATCAAGCTTCCTTTTCACAGTGACCTTTGCAACTATTCAGTGAAACTTCAGTGAGGACTATTCACCCAACACTTCAAATCCAGAACGGCACCAGATATCATGCAACCTTAACAAGCTTCCATTCTTCTCTTATAACTTCTTCAGATTGCTTGACAGGATTTACAAACAACAATGACATGTACTCGTGGGACTCGTGAGTAGTAACAACCACTTGTGATTTTGATATATGATGAGCAAAAAAGATAACTGTAACTCTATAACCATTCCATAACGCCAGCCTTTTAACCCATGCAATTGACACTCCAGTCATTTCTTAACCAACCCATCGCCTGGCACTCTTGAACATGCGAGACCAAGGTCCAAGTTCGCCCCAGCCCTCTGTGTCCTTGGGCAGGTAACTTGCCACCTCCTTCAGGATAGTTCGCTCGGGGTGTGGCATGAGCGCCATCACGCGGCCGTCTGCGCTTCTCACACCGGCAATA
Source organism: Curvularia lunata (assembly GCA_005212705.1). NCBI lineage: Eukaryota > Fungi > Ascomycota > Dothideomycetes > Pleosporales > Pleosporaceae > Curvularia > Curvularia lunata. Next base: position 200,124 of record PELC01000002.1, on the reverse strand, counting down.
CCCATTGGTGAGCCGTTGGGGTTGTAGGGGTATGTTTCCGTCTGCTTGCCGTAGTTGTCGACGTAGCGAATAGACACCTGGTTCTCGTTGTACAGTGTTTGGGGAGTAGATGACGAAGACGCCGAGGACGAGAAGTGAGCGCGGCCCTCGCCGTGAGCTGTGACAATAGGAAGCTTGGATCCAGCCATTCCGTGGAGGAAGACAGATGGCGTGGTGTTGGGGCCCTTGGGGTCGAGCACTTCGACCATGCAGACACGTGCTTCGTATTGCTCAGAGGTGTTACGCTCGAAGCTTGGCCACAGCTCCGCGCCTGGAATCAATTCCTTGAGCTTGCTCAAGAACTGACAACCATTGCAGACACCTAGAGCAAAAGTGTCCGGGCGCGTGAAGAACTCTTGGAATTCCTTGCGGGTGTTGGGGTGTAGGAGCACTGATTTCGCCCATCCTTGTCCGGCACCGAGAACGTCGCCGTACGAGAAACCACCGCATGCTGCGAGACCGACAAAACCAGCAAGTGACACGCGGCCCGAAATAATATCGGTCATGTGTACGTCAATAGCAGAGAAGCCAGCCTGGTGGAAAGCGAATGCCATCTCAGCTTGGCCATTAACACCTTCCTCCCTCAAGATAGCCACTCGGGGCTTAGCCGTGAAAGGCGACTTGAGGTTGGACATCAGAGGCATGATATTCTCAGAAGGCTTGAAGGTCAGGTTGTATGAGAGACCTGGGTCCTTGTCGTCAAGGATGCTGTTGAATTCGGCGTCTGCACAGACAGGGTTGTCACGGAGCTTCTGCATACGGTATGAAGTCTCTGCCCAACGTTGCTGGAGTTTCTGCCGGCTGTTGCGGTAGACGTTTTGTGTGCCGACGTAGAAAGAGATGTCCTGCTTTGAGGCTTCAGGTACACGGCCGATCTTCTTGATCATGCCTGGTGGTGGTCCGCACGTAGCAAAGCAACGATTGAAGGCAACCTCATCTTCCTTCCTGACCTGGAAGACAGCACCGAGCTCTTCGTTGAAAAGAGCCTCCAAGACATCCTTGGGGTCGCTTGATGCCGCAACACCGTCCAGCATGATGTTTAGGCCACATCGTCCGGCAAATGCCATCTCAACAAGTGTGGTGAAGAGGCCACCATCGGACCTGTCGTGGTAAGCAAGAACGATACCAGACTCGTGGAGTTGATCGATAGCATCAAAGTAGTCCTTGATCACGTCGGCGTCATAGACGTCAGGAGCCTCATCGCCGATCTGGCCGAATGTTTGAGCCAAAGCAGAACCGCCGAGATGCTTCTTGCCGGCCGCCAAATCGACAAACATGATTATGGTCTCACCAACGTCCTCGAAACGTTGCAAGGCGGGTGTCCATGTGCGATCGATACGGTCAACCGGTGCAAAAGCTGTAATTACCAAAGACATGGGTGCTGTGACTTCCTTTGCCTCGCCGTTCTCCGACCACTTCATCTTCATGCTCATAGAGTCCTTTCCGACTGGAATGGATATGCCAAGCTTGGGGCAAAGGTCCATGCCAATGGCTTCAACTGCCTCATACAAAGCTGCACCTTCTCCAGGGTGACTGCTAGCGGACATCCAGTTGGCTGAGAGTCTGACCCTGGACAGCCTGTCGAAAAGGCTAGCAGCAGCAATGTTCATGAGTGATTCTGCCACCGCCATCCTTGCCGATGCTGCTGGAGAGATGAGTGCCAGAGTAGGCTTCTCACCCATTGTCATAGCTTCACCCGTCTTGACGCCGGCGAGCAGTGAGGTAGCTGTTACCGAAACATCAGCTACAGGCACCTGCCACTTGCCAACCATCTGGTCGCGGACCGTAAGGCCACCAACTGTCCGGTCTCCAATGGTGATGAGGAACGATTTGGAGCCTACAGCTGGCAGAGTGAGCACTCGATCAACTGCTTCGCTGACCAAGCCATCCTTGGGTGTGTCGGGAATGTACATTGACAGGCTGCTGTCGAAGGCTGGCAGTCTCAACTTTCGACTCTCGACAATGCGGGACATCTTGGGTGGCTTTCCGAAAAGAGTGGTCATAGGGAGATCAATGGGTGTTGGGTTCTTCTTGGAATCCCTGTCCTTGAGGACAAGGCGTTGCTCCTTGGTAGCCGTACCAACAACCGAGTAGCCACATCGTTCTCGGTTGCAGATGCGCTTGAAGAGATCTAGTTGGTCAGGAGCAACTGCTAGCACATATCGTTCTTGAGCCTCGCAGCACCAGATCTGCAGCGGACTCATGCTCTTGTCAGCGCTGTCCACTTCGCGAAGCTCGAAAATGGCGCCAAGACCAGAGTCGTGGACAAGTTCGGGAAGTGCGTTGGAGAGACCACCTGCGCCCACATCATGGATGAAGAGAATGGGGTTCTTGTCGCCCATGGATCGACACGCGTCGATGACTTCCTGTGCGCGCCTCTGCACTTCTGGGTTGCCTCTCTGCACACTGGCAAAGTCGAGGTCGACCTTGCCCTCTCCAGACTGGATACTAGAAGCCGCACCACCACCGAGACCAATGAGCATGGCAGGGCCACCAATGACGAGGAGATGCGAGCCAGCGGGTACAACGTCGGGGTCCTTGAGTGCATGCTGTGGCCGGACCGTGCCTACACCACCTGCTAGCATAATGGGCTTGTGGTATCCTCGAATCTCCGACTCTTTCTCGTTTGTGAAGACGCGCATGAGCATAGTGCGGAAGTAACCCGTAGTGCATGGACGGCCGAATTCATTGTTGAACTGCGCACTACCGATGGGCGCCTCAAGCATAATGTCGCGGCTGCTAGCAATGTGCGCAGGCTTGCCCACATCCTTGAGCTCCCATGGCCTTTCGAAGCCCTCGAGGTTGAGGTCGGAGACAGTGAAGCCTGCGAGACCCGCCTTTGGCTTGGAACCACGTCCAACCGCACCTTCGTCTCGGATTTCACCTCCTGACCCGGTGGCAGCTCCAGGGAAGGGCGATACCGCGGTTGGGTGGTTGTGAGTCTCGACCTTGCAGAGAATGTGCACAGTCTCTTTGGTGCCAGCCCACTCGCCAGTCAGGTCGTTGGGTGCCCAGAAGCTGGCCTCTTCACCCTGCAGAACGGCCGCATTGTCGCTATATGCGCTAACAACGTGCTGAGGGTTCTTTTGGTGCGTATTTCGGATCATGCCGAACAGCGACATGGACTTGCGCATACCGTCAACGGTGAAGTCGGCATTGAACTGCTTGTGTCTGCAGTGCTCAGAGTTGACCTGGGCAAACATGAAGAGCTCCACGTCTACTGGTCCACGCTTCAACTCCTGAGTGTATGCTTCAACGAGGTATTCAATCTCCGACTTGTCCATAGCCAGACCCAGCTCCCTATTGGCATGCTCCAATGCGGCATGGGCGCTGTTGTACTCGTCAAAGCTGATGGTTGTCGCCTGCGCAGGCTCACCCTCTCCGAAGATGGCATCGAGGTTAGGAGCAGTGCGGCTTATGGTCTGAGTCATGCGATCGTAAAGTTGGTCGCGGTTGGGGATCTCGTCGGCCTCGAGGGTGCGATCAAAGGTGGCCGCAATGACCATACCGCGCTCGATGCGCTTAACAGCCTGGTCGAGGGTGCATGTGCGAGCAATCATTGAGGCAAGAGAACTCCACGGCGAGATGGTGCCAGCGCGTGGGCAGACGTAAAAGAGGACCGTTTCGCCATCGCGAGGCTCGCCACCACGGTGAACGGCGTCGAGGAGGATCTGGGCCAGGCGGTCGTTCGAGTTCGGGTACTCGCCATAGTGCAGAATCTGCTGGAGTGTTTTCAACTCGTCCTCGCTCAGCTTTTTCAGTGGGTTGACAAAATGCAGCCACAACGAGCGGACTTCCTTCGCGCCGATTGCCTGCGCCAGGCGCTGCAGACGGAAGTCAGAATGGGCAACCGAGCCCGGAAGGATGAGGTAGGGATCCTCGGTGGACGCCATGGTATGTGACGCCTGATTGAAAGTGTAGAATCAATTTCGCGGGGTGTCCGAAGACAAGAGCGATTGCGGGCGCGTCGTCACATGGCGGGGTGAAAGTCTTCCAAAAATTTCGGCGGGGCAAGATTGAGGGGTCGCGATTGGGCTGGCTCGTGTGCCTGTAGCCGCACTAAACCGACACTACCATGTATTCTGACCCCATTTTTTTTCTCCATCTTTGGCTACTCTTTGAAATTTGCGTCTCAAAAGCTATCCAAATGAACCCCGACTCCTTTCTCCGCCGACAGCTCTAGCAAAGCCTTCCCAATTGCGATATCCATAACTCCCACGCCCACACTCTTGTATACCACAAAGCCTTCTTCCAGCCACCTTTGCACGTCATCAGATTTTCGTAGACCATCCACTTTGCCTACCTCTAACATCTTCTCTGTTTCTATCCCCGCTTTGACTAATTCTCCAGCCTCGTCCACACAGCCTTTGATGCTATCAACAGTAATGCAACCGTTGTGAACTTGAGACGCAAACGGCCCAGAAGGGTCAGCGATTTGCCTGAGGAGCACAGGATCAATCTCTTGCATGTCGAGACGATAGGAGCCAATGGCAGAGATGAACCGGGGTTTGCCTGCTTCTGAGGCGAGATAGGAAGCAGGGAATAGAGGCGTAGTACTCGGAGTTGTGCAGAACATGACATCCGCCTCCTTTACCAAACTCTCCAAGGCATTCTCCTTGTCGTCGTAGACTCTGAGCTGGATATGCGAACTGATTCCCGATCTTGCAAGCAAATCAGCCAGCTGATTCGCTCTTGCCTGTGACCGGTTCACAATGGTGATGGTCCTGATGTCATTGGCCTTGAGCAAAACAGCAAGCCGAACATGCCACTCGGCCTGCTTGCCCGCCCCAAACACGACTATGTTTTCAGTCGACTTTCTATGCCGATACAACAGCATGCTCCCCAATGCTGTCCGGAAAGCTGTTAGCTCGGCTGCATTTAGCACACCGACAGCTTGCCCCAAGTCATCACAAATTGTGAGGACACTCTTCAACGCAGGCTGAGGCACCTGACCGGGAGGCGGAGCTTGAGACGGCGCGACGCCGACAATCTTAACGCCAATGGAAGAGGGTGTTGTGGCAGGCATGAATAGGCTGACCTGGCCATTCGGGCGCGTAACATTGGCCCGGTGAGGCTGATAAGGAGATTCATTGTTACACGAATACTGTACGAGGGCCTGGTTGAGGCTGGAAGTGAGCTTTTCCACGTCGGATGGGCTAAGGTTAGAAAGGAGGGACTTGATGTCTGTATCGGATAGGACGGTAAAAGCCATGGTATGCTATAGGTAAGGATCCCTAATTTAGCCTGGTCGTGGTGTGACCAAGTTCGTGTACATGTACGTGACACGGTGCTTTATCAGCCTCCTCTCCTGGTGGTAGGATTCAGTCGTGCTTATCCGTTCTTCGCCGGATGTCGGTGCTGGCTGGTCCTATTGTCTGATGATGGTGGAGATATGATGGGCGGGGACAAGGCGAATGCCTGGGTAACGGGTATTGTCGGTTGAGAGTACATTTGCCCCGTACCCCGCCGTGATCACAACCAACGAACCAGTACATGGCCATTGTGACGACGTCGAGAGCAGAGAAAGGCGGTCGTGTGCTCGTCGTGGCGGTTGTTGCGACGACCCATGCCGAGGGTGCGCGTTTCATCCGCGCTCAATCAATACTTAGCAGTTCTCAATAATGCGCCACCGGACTTTGCCCCCGAACACGTTCCCAGCACCACCATGGCGCGTCCTGTTCGCATGTCGCGAATCGTATCGAATGTCCTTGCGCTCGCTTCGAATCATGGCCGCTGTCTGCGTGGAGATACCCGTACCGGAGATAAACAGATTCGGTCTAGAGGGCGGAGGGGTTGCCTAATGCTCAACACCACCGCTCCCCTGGTCAGCTTTCGATGAACCATCCATCTCCACCTCCGTCTTGGCAGGAAGCTTGCTTCTTCCATCCCGTCACTCGCTATGCCTCCGCCTGAGCTTGGGGCTGGTGCTCCAATCCCATCAGCCGTAGCCGCTGGAGCAAGCAAGCCCCAGCGCGTTCTTTCATGCATCCTGTGTGCCCAGAGAAAAGTCAAGTGTGACCGCAAGTCGCCATGCTCCAATTGCACAAAAGTTGGTGCCCAATGTATATCTGCCGCAACAGTCCCTCGCCAAAGACGTCGCAGGTTCCCGGAGCGAGAGTTGCTGGACCGTCTTCGCCATTATGAGCATCTGTTGAGGGAGAATAACATTCCATTTGAACCTCTGCATGCCTCTCAATCGAGCCAGTATCCGAAAACAAATGTCAAGGACAACGAGCACGCAGGACTAGATCGAGACAAGGAAGCTGCTCAGAATCCTGCCGAGCTATCCCGTACAGATCCGTCGAGTACTGAGTCCACTCAGGCCAAGTATGCAGCTTTGCCCAGGTTCTAACAAAAATGGTGCTGACCCTTGCAGGAGCTTCTGGAACGCTATGGTGCGCAAGGTGAGCATGCAAGTCGGTGTGCAGCTATGTTGCTGATACGTACAAAGCTGCAGTTTCAATACGAAGGCGACAGCCCACCAGAGGATGATGACTCTGATGAAGCAGAGTTTCCAGACCATACCCTGGAGCTTCGACACATCGTTGGAGCATGGGACCAGTTCTTTAATGGACGGTTCCAGAACGAACACCTCCTGTTCTGCTCACGTACTTCTGGAGTCGAGTTGTCAGCTCTCCATCCGCCTCAGGCCCAGATCTTCAAGCTCTGGCAGCTCTACCTGGAAAACATTGACCCCATCTTGAAGCTTACACACACGCCTACTCTCCAACCCCGTATCATTGATGCTGCTAGCGATGTGACCAAAATTGAACCCAACCTGGAAGCTCTCATGTTCTCGATATATTCTATAGCTGTTATCAGTCTTGAGCAAGACCAATGCCAGGCCATGTTTGGTACACCCAGAGGTGACATTCTCAGGGGCTATCAGCTGGGTGCTCGGGAAGCACTGCTGAATTGTGCATTCATGAGGTCCAGCAACCGCGAGTGCCTGACTGCTCTACATCTCTATCTGGTAAGTCAAGACGCAAGCTAAATGCCTTTAGCCATCTAACCAGTCTAGTTTACGCTCAAGCCTGAGGTAGACCCACGTTCCCTATCGTCTATGCTAGGCATTGCGGTTCGTATTGCTCAGCGCATGGGCATCGATACCGAAGCCGTCAATGCTGGATACCCTGTTCTCGAAGCCGAGTTGGTACGTGAAAGTATACTCCTATCTGTTGTTGCTGACCTTTTGTAGCGGCGTCGGCTGTGGTGGTCACTCGTTCTCTTTGATAGTCGCATTGCCGAAATGACAGACCTGAAAATGGCTACGCTGATACCAACGTGGGACTGCCATCCTCCCCATAACGTAAACGACTTCAGCTTCCGCAAAGAAATGAAGACTCCACCCGCCGAGTCTGGCAATATATCTGAAGCATTGTTCGCCGTAGTGCGCAGCAAGCTTGGCGACTTCATCCGGCGAAATCCCTCTCATTTGGAGTTCATCAACCCCGCCATGAAGAAGATAGTAGAGAGGCCTCCATCTGGTTCTTTGTCAGAGTTGGACCAGATCGCAGCCTTCGAGTCCTTGTTGGAAAACAAGTATCTATCGCAATGTGATGTCCAAAATCCGCTGCACTTTATGACAATCTGGTGGACGCGTATCTTCTTTGCAAAAACACGGTTTGCACACTACTTGGCAAAGGGATTGCCAAAGCCCGAGAATGAGACCGAGCAGGAGCGTGACGCCAGTCTTACACATGCTCGTACCATTCTGGAGTGCGACACGATGTTGATGAGCTCACTTCTGATCAAAGCTTTCCGATGGATGCTCTACCTGCACTTCCCTTTCTCCGCCTACATCCACTTAGTCCACGACTTGAAACGACGACCATTATCAGACCATGCAGACCTGTCCTGGAAAGTAATGAGCGACAATTGTACTGCTCGCTTCCACGGCTCTCCTGGGAAAGGTAATCCTGTCGAAGCAAACGCTAGAAATCCTTTCTTCGTACTTTTCTCTGGACTCGTACTCCAAGCGTGGGACGCGCGCAAGGCAGCATCTCGTGTAGATCCAGAACCACCTTTGCTTGTTACGTATGTCACGCGAAGATTGGCGCGCATGGGCGAAAAAGAGCCAGAAGTGTCTAGTGAGACTGCTGAGTCTTATGGCGGTATTCCATTAACATCCGGCCCTACACAACCGGTTGACATGAATTCGCTCTACTGTTTGTCGGAAACATTTCCCATGGGACCCGCGCAAGCTCCGGTAAACTTCATGGGTATGCAGTGGCCTTGGCTAGCGCCCAGCTGGGGCACGATGCCTGACCAGAATTGGTGAGATTAAACACAAGAAGCCAAAATTGGTGAGATCGAACACAAGAAGCCAATTTTGTTGTCGCAAAAGTATGTATACAAGCAAACTGTTGAGGCTTTCTAGTCAGCCTGCTGAGAAGAGTAGAATTCGGTCAGATTACGGCGAGTTTGAGATGTCACTATTTCAGGATTACTTGGCTTGGTGAGACTTAGTAGGGATGGTGTACCAGGACCATGGTAGCTTCGCACTCCATCTGTGTCCATGAAAGTGCACTGTAAGGACATAGTTCTTCACTCAACAGGTCGCTGGATTCACGCTATCAATCAGCTGAGCAAACCTATGTTGGTCTGAACAGCCGGATTCAAGTCCTATTTCCAAGAGGCTAGACAAGGCCAAGTCGGTTTATCGTGTATTCAACCCGACTTTGGAAGCAAACTTCGGGCCCCTTGTTTGTTTCTCTGTCATTATTTGGTTACGGTAGACTTTGGCGGTACACAACGCGTCATTCCCAGACTCGGGTCTTACATGACGAAATATAGGTCCAGCTTCGCGGCTATACTCCATGACGTGCTCCGAATATTCTCCCCGCGGCAAGGACAGGGGCAATATTTCCACTGGTGGGGTTTGGCTGAAGGATTTTGTTTGGAGGTATTGTCTCCCTGATAGACGCAGGGATCCAGTGGAAAGGACGGCTTGGCGTTTCAAGCAACTCGGCAGGGAGCCAAAGCAAAGAGTTTGCGGGCGCCTAGCAGCATCGTGACAATAGAGGGGGGCAATTTGATTATTCCACATCAGCTACAGTCATGGTAATGATGTACCAATGCCGTTTTGTCTGATGTACCTCCCCAGACTTTGGAACACTGGTGACAGCCAATCGGAAACGGTTATCGGCATTGCTCCGGTGCGTCAGCCATCCCTCTCCTACATGTCAGACACGACTGTTAAGATTCTTGAGGCGCAGCACCCAGCATGACTCTAGGGAGGTATGTTACCGACAATAGTATCGCCGCTAGCCTGCTTAGGATTTTCGGCCCGCTACCGTTGACAACAAACCCCTGATAGGTTGCTTGAAAGCATCTTAGCGCTATCGAAGAAAGCAAAATAACGGTATGGGTGTGATCGTCTGCAGGGACTCTACTCAGGCACAATCCCTACTCAGTGTCTGCTTGTCCTGTTTTGATTCTAGGGCAACAACCCTTTAGCTCCGTATCTCACCACTACCCACTTTTGTGATCCCGCGTGGGTGGCAGCGTCCAAGTATTGAATCGGTAGTTGAAATGTCGGCGTGACTATATAGCATCGGTTCCCAGGCCCTGGGAAATCTCTAGGCACTGCACTTTGTGTTGACATCCAGAATGCAGGCCCAAACCCTTCTCGCAGTGCTTTCTGCAGCCATTCTTTTCCAATCTACCGCAGCCCTTAATGCGTGCCCCGGCACCGACACAGTCTTTACCGGTACCCAGGGCATCCGATATCGAGTATGCCCAGGAACCGACCTTACCGGACCTACAGCATCGTTGACACGAAAAGTCGCCTCTGTTACAGAATGTGCAAAGCTCTGTGACAAGGCCATGAGCTGCTTCAAAGCCGTTTACGATACCCAGACAAAGGACTGCCACTTCAAGGAAATAGCAGGCCTACAATGGGTTGCCAATAATCGATACCAAGTAATTCAGGCCGAGCAGATCAACATTGCTCGCTGTCCTGCCAATGAATGGACGTATCACAGGAACAAGGTCAGTTTAGGCGCCACATTTTGACAGCGTATCACATGCTAACATGACTTTCAGAAACAATACAGCGTCTGCCCAGGAACCGACATCCGCGGCCCGAGTGAGAAGGTGTTCCAAGGCGTTCGAGACTTTGACCAATGTGCATACCTGTGCGCCAATTGGGCGACATGCAAAGCAGCCGTCTTTGATTCAGCAGCAAATGCTTGCCACATCAAAGCCGACGCGCGCTCCAATACGTTGATCTGGTCCACTGACAAGCGATACGATGTGATGCGCCTCATCGAGCCGGCTGTTCCTGCGCAAAACGGAGAGTGGTCGGACCTCATCCGCCTCCCAGTCATCCCTGTCGCTGCATACGTTGTTCCCGAGTACCCAGTCTCGCAACGACTGCTTGTATTCTCCAGTTGGGGTGCCGATGCCTTTGGTGGCGCGGGTGGACGTACGCAGTTTGCCGACTACAACTTCCAGACGTAGGTTTCGCTTGTGCACGAGACAACCAGGTATGCTGACATTCTGTGTAGTGGTGCTGTTTCAGCTCGTACTGTGAGCAACACCCAACATGACATGTTCTGCCCTGCAATGAGCAGTCTACAAGACGGACGACTTCTGATCCAGGGAGGCTCTGATGCAAATGCCGTCAGTGCCTACAACCCGGCCTCGAACACTTTCACCCGTGCACCCGACATGTATGTGACTGAGGGATGAAATTGGAAACGTTTGCTGACTCATCTAGGAAAATGGCTCGTGGATACCAGTCCTCTTGTACTACTTCTGACAACCGCGTTTTCACCATTGGTGGTGCTTACTCTGGACCCCGCGTGGGCAAGGATGGCGAGGTTTACGACCCTGCTACCAACGCGTGGACTGCCCTGCCGAACTCCAAGGTAGGCCCAATGCTTACCACGGACCATGAGGGTATCTGGCGCGAGGACAACCATGCATGGCTCTTTGGCTGGAAGAACAAGTCTGTATTCCAGGCTGGACCCAGCAAGGCCATGAACTGGTATGGAACGACAGGCAAGGGCTCTCAAGTAGCTGCTGGTATCCGGGACCCCATTGACGATGCCATGTGCGGTATCTTTGTCATGTACGACGCGACTGCTGGAAAGATCTTCAGTGCTGGTGGTTCGTCTGACTACACTGACTCTGATGCTAATGCCCGCGCTCACATCACGACCATCGATGAGCCCAACACGCCAGCGAAGGTCGAACGTGTCGCTGATATGACCTACCCTCGTGGTTTCGCCAATGCCGTTGTTCTACCTGACGGCTGCATCGTTGTCAGCGGTGGCCAACGTCGCTCTAAGGTATTCACCGATGACGACGGCGCCCTGTACCCGGAGATCTTCAACCCCTTCACCAAGACTTGGAGAGTACTGGCACCCCAGGCCGTCCCTCGCAACTACCACTCCGTCAGCATCCTCCTTGCCGACGGTCGCATCTTCAGCGGTGGCGGTGGTCTCTGCTACGTCGCCCAGGGCGTTGGCCGCAGCTCCGCCAACTGCAACAAGCTCGTCGACCACGCAGACGGCCAAATCTTTTCTCCCCCGTACCTCTTCAACCAAGACGGCACTCCCGCTACCCGCCCTACCATCGCCTCTCTCAGTGCCCAGCGCGTCAAGGTCGGCGGCACCCTCACCGTAACTGTCGGCTCCGGCACCGCCAGCCCCAGCCTCGTCCTCGTCCGCATCGGCAGCGTCACTCACTCCGTCAATACCGACCAGCGCCGCGTCCCCCTCACCAACGTCAAAGCCAACGGCAACACCCTCACCGCCACGCTCCCCAACGACAGCGGCATCCTGATCCCCGGCGCCTACTACCTGTTTGTCCTCTCCAATACCGGCGTCCCCAGCATCGCCCAAACCGTGCAAATCGTCCTACCATAAATACCCACTCCCTTTGTACACGCCCTTCTCTCGAATGCTTGATGCCAACGTATCGAAAACCGCCCTTCTTGAAGAAAGCTCCATGAAAGACAAAACCTGTCCCGCACACGCATAATACACTCTGGATGTCAAACCACACACTCACACAGAAAAACACGCTCGTTATGCTTAATTCTTTCTTTCTTTTTTTTTTCGCGGCGGCCGCCTCAAATAATCACAACCTCCTCTTACTTATCCAAGGGAGACACACATCCTTGTTCCGAATGCTCCGCTTTAACTCGACCTTAGCTTAGCTTAGCTTACCTGCCACGTCTCTCTTTTTTCTTCTCTACTATATGGCAGAAAATGGCTGGGTTGATTTGGGTAGGGTCTGGGGCAGTAGTATATAATGTTAATTATTGAAATATGAGAAAAAAAAATGTTATTCAATGGATACTTTGAATCAAAACAAGTATGTGTGCTATTCGAGTGCTACTAGTGATGGACAAGGGGGAGGTGGGATGTATGTCGTGCAATACGTACTTTGCCGTTTTTGAGCGGAATGGATAGTTTGATGTGAACTGGCTTGAACCCTGCGTGCGTGGCACAGAGTGAGTAAGGAAGTCATGCAAGGCTCTAACGACTTCTGTGTGACGTCTGTTGAAGAGAAGGAGGGGGGCCCGGATCGTTAAGTCAAGATCAGTAGCACGTGTTCACAGATGACTCAAAAAAGGGGCAGAAGATAAGTAAAAACACGTGATGATTCTTTTGCAACAAATGGTATCCTAAACGCCTAGTCTCGCCTATCCGGGCTTGAAAAGAGAAAAGAAAAGTAAGAAAGACCAAGCCCAGTCGGCTGCATGCCTAGAGAAAAGAGGTAGAAGAGACGGTATATATCGACAGTCGAAGAAAGAGGAAAAAAAAAGAAAGGAATCTCCTGGGTACCATGTCCAGGCCAGGAGTGCTGCGGTGCTGAAAGACAAGAGCAGAGTCTGTACTTCTCCCCCGTCTTCCTGTTGCGCAAGCCAAAAAAAAAAGAGTGCTAACACACACAGATAGATAGCAACACAGCGAGATGGAAGGAAATGAAGAAAATGAAAAAGAGAACAATGCAAAATATATTCCAAACCCGCTTATCAAAAACAATGTCTTTTTTTTCAAGACTAAGGCTTAGGCGCATTCTTCGCCATCTTCTTCACGGGATGCAGCAGTATTCCCGGCATACACATCCTCTTCTGCTCGAGAGCACCATCCGATCCTGGCCCGCCATCGATCTTCTCGGCTTCGCCCCAATTCTGCTTGACAATGGGCCAGTTGAGCCACCTGCGGTAGAGATTACGCGGGAAACGGCTTGCGTAGTACCAACTCCAGCCGGAGAAGTTGAATTCGCGGTCGTGATTGTAAGGGGAATCAGCTTCTTCTGTCCAGGCACCCTGGCGGGACTCGAGGGCCTCGCCGGTGATAGGGTCGACGGACGAGGCCGTGTCGAAGATGGCGGCAGTGTAGCCGGCGGGCCAGTAGCGGTCGGTGAAGATGGGGTGCGGCGCGTAGACGGCTTTGAGGCCGTGTTGCAGGGCGACGGTCGACGGCCACATTTCGGCTTGCATGCTGCGGCCCACAAGGTTTTCTTCGTGCATGGCTTGCAGCATCCTTTTGCTGAAGCGCACGACTGTGTTGATGAAGGTGCGGCGGTCGATTTGTTCAAAGTCCGGGTGCGTGAACCAATCTGCCTGGCCGTCTTCCGGAGTGAAAATGGGTCGGACGTTGGGAAGGTAGTTCCAGATCTTGTCCTTGTAGGACCAGGTGGTGTTGCGTGGATCCCACATGGGAAGCAGAGTAATGAAGTCTGCAGGCTCGGCAACGCCCCATTCAAAGTCATCTTCTTCCATTGTTGTGGGTGGTGTGGGTCCAAGCGGTTTCTGCGGAGGATCGGCGCGTGCCCAGGGTCGGGGTCCCCATACTGGAGGTGGAATGAGCGAATTTGCGGATGCGTTTAGAACATCCTTGTGCGTGTTTTCAACAAACGACTGGTAATCGCCATGGATGCTGGGGAGATAGTATCGCTTGTTGCGCTCCCAGAGAAGCTTCCTGGGCTGCTTATCGGCAAACTCGCTAATCTTCTCGAAAAAGTGGTAGTGGTGTCCTGTGTACCTCGCGTCCGTCTCCCAGTTCCAGATGTAGTCAAACTCAGGGTGGGTCAGACTGAACCATTGCAGGCACATAAACTGTTGCCAATAGACCTGCCAGTCCATGACTTTGGGATACCACTTTGGAAAAATGGACTCTGACCATAGTACGGCAATGTCTTGGAGTTCCTCAGGCACGTTCTCCCGAAGCACACGGTCGTACAATTCCTGGTCGTCGAAGATGGCGAGGTTTCGGTCCTTGACATGGACATATAGGTAGACCTGGTACTCTCCACCAGACTGAAGTGACAGCTCGGAAACCATGGCGCGGATCGCAGTAATGTCGTTGTCCTCGTAGTTGTAACCGGTCCAGGCGCGAATGAGCACCGCCGTGCGGTGGTGGTACTTCTTCTCCGACTTATCCCTAACTTCTAGGTTGCTCCTGCTGGTGTCTGTTGGGATTGCAAACGCCGAAGAAGCGGCAGCGGGCTCGGGCAACACGGTGCTGGGTATCTTGACGAACTCGCCTCTCGCTTCAGGCCGGTATCGTTCCTTGTTGCGCTCAAGACAGTCTGCCTGGAGCTCGCCCCAGTTGACCTCTGACCATTCGGGTACAGTCTGGGGTGCTTTCCAGTCCTTGACCACCTCTGGGAATTCGTCGTCGCCGTATCCATACGGACCATATCGCGAGTAGCGGTCGAAGCAGACATCCTCGTCTAGACCAATAACATCGTAGCCACCCGCATACACTGGAGGAAATCCCTCGGGGAGTCCGCGATACACTTGGACCTCGTCATCGGTGCTAATGTTCAGCGGAATGCCTCGAGGACCCAGACAAGCCACGTGCTCGCCGTGCCACTTCTTCTTCCACTCGGGCGTGTTGTACTTGGGGAATGGCTTGTAGGCTATTGGGTCAGCTGCGGCTGTCTTATTGAGCTTGTCATGTCCGGCCTGATAGATACGATCGTCCCTGAAAAGAGTTAGGATTAGCTGCTTCACCAAAACGGAGTCTTTCGCTTACATATCAAAGTGCTCCCAGCGGTTGGGATCGTACGCCTTGTCCACATAGTCCTGGAACGGCGGCCAATGACCGTCCCAGCTTGGTCGCGGCCATTTGAGCATTTTCTTGAGGTACTCCTTTACATTGGTCGGCTGGGGGGTAGGCGGGATGAAAGAACCAGTCCTCGAAGGCGCAGTCACCCACGGCGGGAGCGCCTTTGTGGTCTTTGACGCTGCCATGTGTGAAGCCTGCATGGGCGGAGGAATCACCTTTGCAGGGCCAGTTGGCTGCTGCGACTGTACAGGGCTCGGGTTTGCACCAGGCTTGGGGAGGGCGTGTTGCCAGGCATCTTCAAGATGGGTTTGCGAGTCGTTGGATTCGTGTAGTAGTTCCTGGTCTGGTGGCCGTCTGCCCAAGTTGTACGAGGATATTCTTTCATTGATCTTTTCCTGCGCCAATGGGCTCTGCCGGAGGTAGACGCATGTGAAAAGCAGGGTTACGAAGCAAAAGATGGCAAATCTGCGAGGAGATCGGAAAAACATGATGGCGGTGTTGGTCGTATTCGTATCGTGTTAGTGCTGCACTGGACGGTCGTAGCTCGAGTACAGTCGGTCGTGTGCTTTACCGATGGTAAATCCGCTGCATCGCTTGGAGGAGATGGTCGAGGAAGGACGCAGAAGGAGTGGACGGGCAGGGCCTGTGGCAGTTTGCGACTGCGGCGCGGCGGGCAGTCTTGGTGTCAGAGGTTCCGGACTGATCGCCTGGGTATATACAAGGAAAGCGTAGGCGGGGGCCAGAAGTGGTGGCGACTTGGGAGCAAGCAGGCCGGAGCTATACTAGTCAACCAGCGCTCATAGACGTCGTTCCTGCCGTACGTGGATCTGCGGATGGAGACAGCAGAGACAAGGAGCGACTGGAGAGAGCAAAGGAGACGGACTGAGAGGAAGAGAAGAGAAGGAACGAGAAAAAAAGAACCACGGGCAAGGCGAGACGAGACGAGGCTCGGGTTTGGAGAAACGTGCGGAGCCAGGGTCGGGGGATGCAGTCGACAGGGTATGAGATTGGCGTGGTGAGGGCGGCGGCCGTGGTTGAGCCTCAAACGGGCAGTACGCGGCCATCAAGACGTCGATCGAGGCATGGCCATGGGTTTTGACACTGGATCCGCCATGCGTGGTACCGCCGCCCGCGCCGTGCGGCAGGGTGCTGGACGAGAGTGCTGACGCGTTACGCAAATGGGGATCGCCAAGTGATGGGTTTCTGGGCTGCCGTTGCCGCCTTCTAGTGGTCGCAGAGTCTGAGGGCGGCGGTGCTTGCGTGTTTCGCAAACGCTCCGAACGGATGAGCCGTCGCACCATCGCCCGCAGCTCATCTACGCAAAGAGGGCCTCGGCTTGGCGGCTCAAATCAACACCGTCGCTCGCAGCGAGGCAAATGCACGCAAATTGCCCATCCCCGCGCGGGCGTCTTGGTTGGGCGGCATAATTTAAGATAAGAGGCAAAGCGGTGCGGTCCTGTCCCCACACGGTCGCTGTCGTGTTGTGCTGGTCCGCCCGTCCATGCATGCATGGGTATGCCCTCACCACAAGGCTCACATCCACAAAGTTCGCTCCACAAGGTTCGCTCCACAGAGTTCACAGCGTCGACAGAGTTTGCATGACAAGACGATACATGCAAGGTACCGCCGGGCGCAGTGCTGGAGTGGCGCACCACAACACCACAGCCCGCTGCCAATGAGTTGGCCGTCCACCAAGCAGGTACACGCACTAGGCCGCAAGCGTACCAGTCTCAGGCGATATTCCGTCCAGTTCCCAAGTTGGTGTCCATGTACGTCATGTCATGTCTATCATTTTCTACCGCTATGGTGAGCACAATGGCGCAATCCGCAGTCGCCCCGACTACTTCGCTCCGACTCTATGCCTAGCACCATCCAGCATTTAGCCACCGCCGTGCCTTATCATGCGCATCGGAATAATACCCATCCCATCATGCCTCCAAGCGCACTCCATAGCCGGCTGTATTGCAATATCGACCCTCAATGCGACCGATTTGCAAGCACAGTGCACCACTCACTTCCACTTCTGCACCACCACCCCTCCCCGCTTGAACTCTGCAATGTCACCCAGCGCCTGAGCTTTGTCCGTTAGTTCCTTGCTGGGGAACGTCGTCATGAGCGCCCATTCGCGGCCCTGGCTCGCCGTGCTAGCTCGGCCCACAAAGTCGTAGACGTCGCCAATCGTGTGTGTAGTGTTGAACCGCGACGTCAACCGTGTCCCGTCACCAAGCCGAACCTGTAGCGTCAGTGTAGGCATCGATGCATCCACCTCGACCGTCGGCTGCCCAGAAGCCCCCGAGGTCGAGGCTCCTGTGCTACTCGAGCTCGCAGCCGGCATGGTAGCGGCCGCTGAACTCGAGCCGGGGGTGGGGCTGCCCAAACGGTTTCCCGTCCCCGAGAAGGGAACATACTTCTTCTTTGGCTTCTTGTAGTCCTCATCCTTGTGCGCGTGTACCTCGACATCCACCTCCTGTCCATGCTCGACATTAAGGATATGCAGCGGGGCGTGGCCCGTGTTAATCATTTCCAGCGTGCGTGCGTTGGCAGGGTCATCGTACCGATACAGGTCACCGTCGTCGACCGAGAAGCCGTCACGCCAGAGGTGGAGTTCGCGGTGGGCGCGCGGGGGTGGTGTGGGCATGTTCGCGTTGGGGTCGGGGATGATACGAGACGGAGCGTCGTCGCCCCCAAGGGTTGTGCCTGTACCACGGAAGTGCGAGGTGGCTGGCTGCTCGTCGTCGCCGCCTGGCCGGGGAGCGTTCCTGCATCTGTCAGCTGCGGTGCTACAAGTGACCAAACTGGGTGCCAACTTACTGCCGCGCCCGCTTTAGGATGTTGTTGATCTGGTCGCGTGGATTCGACTGGCTGGGGTTCTGTACTGCGAGGCCAGACTTCTCACCGCCGGCAAAGAAGTCTTGGTTGTCATCCTCGGGACTGTGGTCATCGTCGTCATCGTCGTGAGCGTGCCCGTGGCCACCAGACGACTGCAGGTCTCTCAGAGTTCTGGCGCCAGCCACACCCCGCTGCGTAGGCTGTCCACGACCAGCTGGTCGCTGCGATGACGAGGATGCTTCTGCAGGTGCAGGCGAAGGCACATGTGCACCTCCAAGCGTGCGTCCGCCGCCAGAGGCAGGAGGAGGGTTCTGGCTGGGGTTGGTGGAGTCGTCGTCGCCGGCCATGTCGACGTCTGGTTCGGAATCGGCTTCTTGCTGTTCGGCGGTCTGGTCAAAGAAGAGCGAGGCTGCGAGAGTGAGATCTCCGTTGGCGGCGTTGAGATAGCGTTCTGCCTGTTGTGCGTGTTGGTGAACAGTCCAATAGCTTCGATGAGCTTCCACATACCGTTGCGGCGTCAAGGCCGGTCAAGCTAGCGAGCTGCGCGATCTGGGCGTCTTGGTCGGGAGCAGCTTCAGACATTACAGCTTGGTAAGTGCTACAGGTGGAGAATCGCCGTGGTGGTGATGGCGTTCAGGCGTGTTGTAGGTTTACTCTAGCGGTTGGGTGGGGTTTAGGTATCCCACGCCGTGTTGAGGCGGCGATTGGTGACGTCGCCTGCACTTCTGCCTTTATGTGTACTAGAGACTTTAATAGGTAAATTCGACCAAAGAAAAGCTATAGAATTGGACGTATAGATGGATTGATCAGCTCAAAGAAACAAATACAAACACTTGAACTGAACTGGCATACAGTTCTCAACGTGAAGCAACATCCATCCGCGTTCCGCCCTGACGCCAAGGACAGCCCTAGTTTGAGCCTCACCAACACCAACACCGACCGCATCCCGCATCTTTCGGCCGCGCAGCTGCCCCTCCGCTCCTGCATGCAGCTATAAACTGCATCCAACAACCCCATACCGCGAGCAAAGTCCATACCCACCCTCTATCGACGCAGCCTCCCGCCATTGACCGCCCTGCACCGCTCCAAACCCGACCTCCGCATCACCTCCGCGTGGGGCTCACAGCACAGCGCAGCACAGCACAGCACATCCACCCCTTCTTCCAAGACACCCAACTTCGACATCCCCCAACCCACATCCCTCACCATGGCCTCCGACGCCCCCGCCCCAACCAACCTCACCGAATCCGGCCTCACCATCCCCTCGGACAGCGAAAACTACGACGCTAACAACGACATGTCGCCCTCACCCGCTTCCAGCTCCTCTTCCTCCCCTCTCATCCTCTACAAGCCGCCCACGCTCTGGGGCCTACTGCGCGGCGCCGCAATCAACCTCTTGCTTCCGTTTGTCAACGGCCTGATGCTGGGATTCGGCGAGCTAGTTGCGAACGAGGCGGCGTATAGGTTGGGCTGGTCTGGTACAAAGGTACGTAAGAAGTCTGAATATCTTTTTTTTTCCCCGGGGGGCTGAGCGCTCTTGCTCTGACTCGCTGTGTTTGAAAAGAGGATAAAGGAAAAAAAAAAGAGAGGAAATTAGGCTAACATTCCATTTACACAGATATTCCCAAGTCACCGCGCTACCTCTGGTGCCCGACGCGTAGGCCCTGGTGTCGAGATGCGCGCGGATCCTGTGGAGCGGAGGCGGCGAAATGGCCAGGAGCTCGATATGTACACGTCTTTGGAGTAGGAGTGAAGAAGAGGGGGTGCAATTGCGTGGGGAGTGGGCAAGATGATTTCTGAAAAAAAAAATGTACATACAAAATATGACATACCCCCAATTTAGAAGCGATGCAACGCAGCAGCGTCGTCAAGTTCATTCAGGAGCATATGCATTTGAAATATCTATACAAAAGACGCACCGCGATATACTACAATATGGCGTTTTCCCGGACCTATGAGTTTTTCTGGGCTGCGTTGCTAACAGCTTCAACTCCAGTCGTATCATACACTTCTCTCACCTCCACACCTACGACCTGTTCTCAAATCTCCGTCGGCGCTCAATCTCGTACTCCTCGGCCTTCTTCTTCCTCTTCGCTTCCTCAGCACTCATCTTCTTGCCGCCATAGCCCATCTTCCTCGTCCATTCCTCGGTGCTGTCGGTGAATCGGCGCCACACGTAGCTGAGTCGGTAGTTCCTCCTGTAGTAGTCTAGCTTCTCCATCATCGGCTTACCTGCCGCGCCCTCCTCAAAGTCGATATCGCGGTCAGGACGGTTGCGGTCAATCTTCGGTGCCTCCGCCTGGAGATGGGCAGGAATGGTAACGCCGGGCTTGATGTTGATACCAGAGATTTGGCGGCGGCTGGCGGGTGCCTGGCGCATAGGAGTTGGGGGCTGGTAGCGGATCTTGCCGTCAGGTCCCTTGATGTCGTTCAACTTCAATTCGCCCTTGGCGACCTTGGTGTAAATTTCGGTGCTCTTTTTGCTAGGCAGTGTGCGGATACCAATCATGCGTCGGAAGCTGTTTTGGCGCAACATCCAGCCAGTGATACCACCCATAACACCACTCACAAGGAAGTAGAGCTGCAGCGCTGCGGCTTGGAAAGCAGTCACTAGACCGAGGACAACGGCGAGACCAGTGAAAAGCTTCTGACGCTGAGCAGCTTGGCCAACATCGTTTTGTACACCAGTTTCACCTCCAGTCTGACAAAGTTAGCTCACTTCTCATCATCTCCGTGAAACAGACGTACCTTGAAGACAGTGTACATGATGGCTGATGTTGCAGCCGGGAGGATAAAGTATGGATCGCGAGAAGTCAGATCGGTGAACCACAGGAAACCGTCATGATCCATGCCAGGCACCGGCAGTTCACCCATAGCTCTCAGAAACCTGAAAGCCGAGAAACCAATCCAGGCTTGCATGAACATGAAACCGCCCATCGAGGCCATACCTCCAACGTACGGCCTCATGATTTCAGCTTGTTGCATCCGGTAGAGATCCGCCTGCTGCTTGTCACCCCGTGCAATGGCAGCTTCCATCTTATCCTGCAAAGGCTTGGTCACAGGTGCCAAAGAAGCCATGACTGCCATCTTGTCTGAGCTGAGAGCTTGGAAGAAAAAGGTCGAGCAACGCACGACCACACCAGCGAGCATAATGGATCCCGCCCAGCCCAAGCCTGACTGCAGGTAAATCGTCTCAATGCACTTTTCGAAGAGGGTAGTCATTCCCCAACCATAGTCCAAGCCTAGTTCCTTCAACTGTCCAGCATGATCAATGAGACGTGTGGGGTCGAATTCGGCAGTGGGGAGCGTATCCTTGATCGGATCGCTCTCAAGCACACCGTCAAGTGTCTTGGGCTCGCTGATGGCAGAAGCATTCTCTGCAATGGCATTGGCCGGGCTGGATGCCCCGTCCACGACAGCAGGTTTTTCAATCGTTGCAGGTGCGAGCTCAGGTGTGGCTGTGGTAACGGTGGATTGTGCGTGCTGTGCGAACTCGGAGGCTGGACGGTGGGAGAACTCGGCAATTGGGACCTGGTTCGAGGGCAGAGCAGAACTGGCGTCGGCGGGCTTTGTGGAGGTGCCCCAGCTCCAAGGCGCATACCATGAGGCATACCGGGCAGAGGAAGCGTTCAGCACCACATTATGAGTTCCAGCGGCACTCTTCCTCCACTGTCCAGACTGAAGCGGGCTTGTTCGGGATAGCGGTGTAGCAAGACCAGCTGTGCGGGGGAGCGACGAGAACTGCTACAGTCAGTATCTCAGGAAGAAAAGGCTTGTGAAGTCGTGTGCCTCTGCCATGCGGGACGCGCACAGGCAGACGGCATCTGGTGGGCAATTGACAATTGGGAGTGCGCACCTTCCTTGCAGCTGTTGATCGGAGTATGGTTGATTGTCTCGAGGCCAAGGGCGAGATTTGGGCAGGCCGAAGCCCTCTACTTGGCAGCATTGCGATGTGTCGTCCGAGGTCAAGAATGATGCTCATCGCACCAGAATCGCCATCAGAAATGTCGCGCACGGGCCGTCGAACGCTACCATGCAAACCTCCGTGATCCCCGCATCGTCACTCCACTGGTAGCCGACCATCACTGTATAGCACATGCACTCAAGATTACCATGGTAAATTATCCATTCTTCGTTATCAGTGAAGAAGAAAAGAGAACAGCAATGTTAAGTCTACTACGTGCCTTTTATGGGTATGTTGGTCGCATGGCCCTCTCCTGACCCCTCAACACCTCGTCTGAATGCAATAAGCAGCACCGAACTAGCATAGACAGCAGTCTGCAAAAGCAGCTAGGATGTCCCATAGATGTCCGTAAAAAGATAAAATCAAAATAAGAAAAGTTCGCCGATGCATAGAAAGCCCTCATATGAAAGCATGGGGAAACAGGGTAACAAAACGATAGTGTACAACAGCGGCTGCGACGGAAATGTCATAACGCCGCCTTATTATGCTTGAAATAAATCATGTGTTGCGCCAGCCAAAGGATTGTTGTCATCGGGGGAGTGCTATTCCTCGTAGTTGGTGCCTTCAGTGACGGCCAAGGCTTCTTCAGCCTGGCCACCACCCATTTCCATCGCTTCACCAAACATTTCGTTTCCGCTGACTGAGCTCTTGAACGGATCTTGCATGGGACTGGTCGGGCCTGCCGGAGCAGAGCTCTCGAAAAGGCCCGGGTCGATTGGTGCAATCGAAGTACTACCGCCGAAGCTGAGGGGTGCCGTGGTAGCGAATGTCGGAGAGTTGTTGTACGCCGACGTGGTAGGCGGATTAAAGTACTCGCTGTCGCCTTGGCTTTGGCGAGGCTCTCCAGGCGGTGTGTGCGACTGCTCGCCAGATCCAGGTTGTGGACTAGGGGGCTTGGGCGGATCGCCCTCCTTTCGTTTGAACTGATGTGCCTTGGTCCTCAAGTGTTGTGGAAGGTCATCCGGGTTAGTGATCCCCAGCTGATTCATAAGCTTTTGCTGCTTTGTTGGCCGTGGTTTCCGTGTCGACAGAGATACCTGTAGTATGGGTGGCGGCGTAGGTGCGACCGGTGCCCACTTGTGCAGCTCTTGACGGAAGAAATTGATTTCGTTCGAAAGGAGAATCTCGGCGCCCTCGAGTTTCCGCAGGTAGAACCGCTGTGTAGTGAGCTCGTCGGGGCTTGACATCATGGGGTTGATATACCGTGCCACGTAATCACGGAACTTGGTACCATGCTCAATGAGAGACTCCAGTGTCTCTTCCTCTTCTGGCTGGAACGGCAATCCTTGAACCTCATCCTGCCATAGCTGCAAGTCTTCGAGTTTCGGGCGAGTTGCATCACGGGGAATCTTGACTCGGTAGTCGCAGATCGGGCACGTGTACTTGTCGTCCTCTTTAACTTTTCCGCGTGCAATCTTCAGGCACTTGCCATGGTACCTATCATTGTTAGCGACTTGTTTTTCTGAACGGTACACAGCAAACTTACCATTCGTGACACAGTTCACATTCAATCATCATACCAGCTTCAGGTTTGCGACAGATGCAGAAGACGTCACGACTCGATCCCGAGCCATCAACCTCTTCTCCTTCAGCTGGGCTCTGTTCGCGAGAAGCAGGCTCCACTGGCATTCGAGGCTGGTCTGACAGGTCAAAACAAGCTCGGTTGCGTTCATCTACCTGCTTCATATGCGCATGTAGGATATGGAGCGGAGCATTAGCTTTGCCAAAGAGCTTCTTTCCTCTTCGCATCCAGTCTTCATGGCGCTTCTGTTCTTTCTCAAGATCACTCGTACCAGCTGGCTTGCAGTTCAGAGCATTCAGTCCCTCCATGGCATTGCGGACTTCCATGTACTTTGGTCGCTGAGTGAAGTCAGGGTTCTTGCTTCGTTCATACAGAGACATAATAAGCTCTTGCGCATCGCGTTGCTTTTTGAGAATCGCATCCATGGCCGCTCGCGTTTCAGGTGTCACCGGCAAGTTGGTTGCTTGTTTGGAGAAAGCATCGAGCTGCTGGTAGTGCACATGCTCCACCTCCATGAGCTCTTTCGCCTTCTTCTCCCAAAACTCGCCTTGCGTTCGTTTTTCCTGCAAGAATTGTAGATCAGGGTGGTGCTCCGGCATGCCGACTTCGATACCGCTCTTGATGAGATCGCTGACCTCCTGGAGAGTAGGTGCGGGCTTGATTCGGAAGTCTTGTGCTTCTTGTAACCATCGCAGTTGTTGCACAACCTTTTCGAGCGATTCAAGCTCAGGCAGGTCCACATTAAAGCCCTTGCCTTCTTCGAGGAGCTCGTCAAGTCGTGCAATGCTCTGTTCGGCCGGCCGGTCACGCAAGGCAGTCCGAGCTCTGGTCTGATACTCGACAATGCTTTCCGCGCGTTCTCGGAGCGTGGTAATCTCAGGGCTGTCGAATCCCAGATCCTTCGCCTGGTTGAGAAGTTTCTGGATGTTTTCAACATTGCGGTATTCGCGTTCCTTTTCATCTGCTTCTGCAATGGCCGACTTGCTGGGCCTTCCCCTGCCAGGGCGCTCAGCCTTACGACGAGCCTGTTGTTTCCTGGTGGTGTAGAGAACTGCTTCGTCAGCTACTTCTTGACATTTCTCGACGAAATCCTTCAAGTCCTGAAGTCCGTTCAGCTCCCAGTCAATCTTCTCTCCTTCATGCAAAAGCGCGCGCAAAGACTTCAACTGTGGCCGTGGTCCCTCGGCAAGAAGACTTTCCATTTTCGATTCCCAGACTTCTGGCGTGTTTGCCTTGTCAACAATCTTGTCGACCAGCGTCGTCAGGGCATCCTCTGGCATGCGGTATATGAGTGTGTGCTGACCCTTTGCCCCAGAGTAACGCTCAGTCTCGGGGAGATCTGAACAACACTCGAACCATCCGGCATGCTGCAAGCACAAGACCTTCTTCGTGTTGCGGCAGTAGAAGCGAGAGAGATAGCCGTAGCACTTGCAGAAAGCACATATCAGTTCGTCCTCGTGCACATCAGCATCATCGATGACGAAGTCAAGTTCACAGGATGCGTCCGCGTTACCGCCACTGTCCACTTTGCAGATATGCGGTTTAGCAGCTTTGTGTTTCTCGAGAAATTCTCGTCGCAAGCGCATTTCCCGATCACGCATTCGTTGCATGGCAGGACCAAGCCACCTGGCAGTTTTGATGGTCGTATCCTTACGCGAAGCTGCAGCCAACAACAGCTCGTCATGAGAGAAGCACGGTTGACGTCGGTAGTCCTGGAGACGCTGAACACCATGCTCTCCAAAAGGCTCCCAGTCGCTTGGCGCAAAGTTCACCGCCTCGTTGAGATTGAAGCCATGATTGAAGCCAGCATGGTATGCCTCGGGAAACGTTATCACGAACTCGCCGGCACGTTGATCAATTGCATAAACCTTGACTCCAGCCTTCAATAGTTGCTCGGGAGTGAGAAGCGTCACAAGTTGAAACAAGAGGTCTGGCTGACTTTCAAACAGCTCTGGCACTGCTTCACGCATGGCTTGCTCGAATTTGTCGGTGTCCTCGGCTGGCACACCGTACCAGGTCTTGGTAGCCCCAAAGTGTTGGTAGTTGGCCGAGTAAGTGTAGTGATCCTCGGCATGCCAACAGAAAGTCGAGAAGACCATTCCCACGTACAACCAAGGCACTGTCATCCCTGAAATATCGGACTTGATGTGACGGAACAGCGAGTCTGGTGCATATGGCAAAACAGTCAAGTTCCATGGATCCGTAGAGTAAGGATCTCGTGGGTTCTTTTCAATGGTCGGGAATCCACTGCCATGGGTGGTAGAGTGAATATCTGCACCATATTCTACTTCAACAGTCTCCGTCACGTTCGCAACAGAGTGCCAGAACTCGCGTTCAACATCGTCTTCTGTGACTGGCTTGGGTGCGTTAGTGACCGGATCAAAGGGCATCTTGTTGGCAAAATGCCCTTGCTTGAACTGGTGGGCTTTTTCTTGAAATTGCTTGAGCGAATATATGCCACCTTCCTCAAAGCCAAATTCGCCTGTGCCCACAAGACAGCGTGGACAATGCCAGTCGTACGCAGGGATGCCTTTGATTGGCGGGTCTAGGCAGTAGCCGTGATAGCCAGAGTCGCAGCTATCACACAGCAAGATGTTCGAGGGGTCATTATCGGTACCGCAGTTTTCGCAGCGATCACCGGGGCGTTCGTCGGCGGCACGAACTCGAGGAAATGATCGGCCCGGTGTCGATTGGCGAGGCTGAGTCATATGTGAGCCGGCAACAGTGGGAGCGGCATCTTTCTTAAGCCTTTTGCTGCGTCGGCCATTTGCCTCATCCGCATCATCGTTTGCACTGCTCTCCGCGTCCTGAGATAGAGTGCGCTTCAGCTGGTTAAGTTGATGTCCATTAGATAAAGGAGTCGAGCCGATGCCAGACGGTCGTAAATCAGGGGTGTTCTCCGCTGATAGCATTGGACTGCCGACATTGCGCAAGGGTGTGGAGGTGCGTGACTCTAATACGTCGCGATGTATACTACCTGGGACATTTACTGCAGCAAAAGAGCTCGGAGTGGAAGGCTGTGTGGACGGCTTCGGAGGTGGATGCGCGTTAACCGCTGTAAACCCGCCTACATTCACAGGTGTGAAGCCTGACTGCACGGCAGGTTTTGGAAGTTCAGGCGTGGCGGTCGGTGCTGACTCATTCTGCAGCGTCGCGTTGAGGGCTGCGGAGGCTTTCATAGTGGGCGACTCGGTGCTATTAACGGTAGGCGTGCCCTGCAATGATTTCTTCATAGGCGAATGTGCTGGCGAGGGCGTAAATGGCCCGCCATGTTCATACTCAAGCATCTGCTGCACACCCGGTTTGACCAGTCGTAGATATTCTTCGTACGGATGCAGCCATTTTTGATATGAGTTCTTCAGCGATGTTGACAGCGAAGACATGATCTTGCCGCTGTAGCCGAGGTCGCGCCCAATCTCAGCCCATTTCTTCTGCTTACAGACACGCTCAAAGCCGCCCCTCTTTTCGACAGCCTTCTTGAGCTTGTAGAGGTCGAGCGGCCGTTTGTCCACGCTTGGGAAGCGTGTGAGACTATGGCCATGCTGTTTGTGGAATTTGGCGAGTTGATCCAGGTAATTGAGATTGGCACGTGTACCTGGCCCTGGTCAGACTTGGGTTGATGACACGAAGTTTGGCTGATACATACCACCCTCGACCGAATTCAGCTCCTGGCGTCGCGTACGGAAATGGAAGCGCTGTTGTACGTCAGCTCTGTACAAAGTGATTTGGTTACGCAATGGTGAAGACGGCCATGAGCGCAGTCGGGTATGGCGCAAGGACTCACCTCTGTGTCTATCGCGAAAGTTGGGTTCCAGCTATCTGGTGGCACAATCTTCACGATGCCATACTTTTGCGCCTCTTCGCGAATGCTCTGAATGTACTTGACGGGGTCCTTGAACTGCTCTACGGTCGGTCGATAGGTGGGAGCTTCGCGCAAGCCAAAGAGGCGGTTCTGCTTTGGCGGCAAATTGTTTGGGGCTCCATGTCCTCTGCGCTCGACCGTGGCGAGGTCCAGTGGTGCCGCCTTGCGCGCGCTCAAAGGGATGGTGGCTGCCCCATTTGGTTGCGCGCCATTCACGGCAGGTGTCGCGCTGCCACCTGCTCTTGATTTTGCTGCTCCAGAGGCTCCGTCTGACATTCCATTGTCTGTAGCGACCCGAAAAGTAGTCATTGTAGCGCCTGACGCGGGCCCGGTTTGGGTTATGAAGTCGACCATGGCCTTTTCCCCACTGCACGCAGCGTGTCGGCTAGTGTGAACCTATCTGCGGTCCTGCGACGGTAAATAAGGCGGGTTGGAAGTGAAGGCGATGGCAATGGGGCGTGAGTCGGTCGGTAATGGGCGCTATCGAAGCGATATGTCTGTAGTCATGGAGGCTCTGGAGCGGCAGACGACCGCCTGAGACCCCAGTCGGGCCGTGCGATTCTCAGATATAATAGGACGGTGTGCCAGGAAGGGTGGACGCCTGGCTGTCGGCGGCTGGTGTTGTGGTGAACGGCTATGTGTGGCGTGGTCTTTGGGGGAGCGGCGAGGTATGAGGATGGATGGGGCCGCTGAAAGGTGCGAGAGGTTCCCTAGTATGCCTCGCTAGCGGCGGATGCACCATCAACCCAAGGTACCGAACTCAAATGCATCCACGCTTATTCCGGCGGTGCACAACTATCAGTCACATGTGCGAGAACCTTGGAGCACCTGCATCGTGCAGCTCTGTGGTTTTGAGCCTGATTCGACCATGGAGCTGAAGTGCTTTCGAGCAGTATCAAAATACCTTGGTCGACTGTAGTCATGGTGAGTGGTATGAAACCTCTACACCATGCCGATCAGGCGACTGCATGGCGGCCCTGACAACTGTGCTCGCGCACACGCCCCTGCCCAGAGGCCTGTTTAAATCGCTGGGCGATTATGTGCTTCAGCTTCAGCTTCAAAGCCAGGGCTTCGTGGGCACTTGCAACACCACAGCCAGCGACGAGACCAACACCATATCACGAGAATCGCCAATTCATGCTGCTTATTTGACTTCTGCTAAGATACATTAGCTGTGCTGGGTACAAGACGGGCTGTCATCAATATCGCGTCTCCGCTGCCGACAGACGTGGGATCCATGGAACTGCAGGCAAGCAGGCCGAGCGCCAGGATGTTGTATCGGGAACCCACCAATCACGACTCATCTCATCTGCATCATCCCGTCAGCCCTAACTGGCCGTTGCGCGCTTCTAGACGCCATCAGTAACAACAACACTGGCCTGGTCTCGTATCCTTGATGACAATGGCCAACAGCGTCAAAATAGAGAGCCGGCCCATCCCAGCCTTCTACTGCTGCTACCTGCTCCGCTCCAAGAACCGCAAGGCCTTCTACATTGGAAGCACCCCCAACCCGGCCCGTCGTCTCGGCCAACACAATGGATCCACAAAGGGCGGCGCAAAGCGGACCTCGATGCAAGGGAAGCGCCCATGGGAGATGACATGCATTGTCACGGGATTTCCCTCCAAGTCGGCCGCTCTACAATTCGAGTGGGCGTGGCAGAACACTCACGCGACTCGCCACATAGAGCGAGATATCCGCGATGCAAGACGAGAGGAACTGTCCAGGGGTAAGAAGAACGCGTCGCCTGCGAAGAGATCACGGCCACCAATGTCACTGGAAGCACGATTGAAAAACTTGCATCACCTACTCGGGGTTGGAAGCTTCAGCAGATGGCCTCTGCATATTCGATTCTTTGCCTCCGACGTCTTCGCGCAGTGGGAAAGGCACATTTCCAAGATGAAGAAAAGGCTGCCGAGTAGCATCACGGTTCGGGTAACACCAGCTGAGCTGCCAAGACTCGCACCAGACGTACAGAACGAGATGCGGACACACTTCATACCGGATGTCATACGAGCAATTCCAGTTGCATACGAAGACTGCAAATCGTATGTCGAAAAGTCGAGAAGCGTATTAATAGATGGTCAAGCAAGAGTCTGTGCTGTCTGTAAGAAGAGAGCGAGTCCAGAAGAATCACTGGTGCTGATCTGCCCCATGGAAGCCTGCCGTTCTGTGTCGCATGTGACCTGTCTATCGCAGAAGTTCCTTGCTGAAGAGGGCAACAAAGACGCTTTCATCCCAATTGAAGGGTCATGCCCAAGCTGTCATAACCTCCTCAGATGGTCTGACATGATGAAAGAACTCAGCCTAAGGGTGCATGGCCAGGAAGAGATCAAAGCCATGTTCAAGACAAAGCGGACCAAAAAGGCAGAGGGCAACGCCACACAAGAGGTTGACGAGTTTCCCGACATTGACGAGCTAGATGCTGAGGTGGATGACGACCTTGATGAAACGTGGGTTGACAACGTAAATGAGGATGACGATAAGATACTGGCGGCAAATAATGGATGAATGCGTCTACCAGTCTTCGACGATTCGTAATGGCAACTGACCTTTTGCGACTCGCTCAATGCACCGATCAGCCTGCTCTCGAACATTTGCCGCCACCTCTTCCAGACCAGCACCCGCGTCGATTCTCACAAAGTCCTCGCCCTCTTTCTTCTGCATCAGCGTCTCGAACAGTTCTCGGACGCGATCCTGCATCTCCTTCTTTTCGTACTTCTCGGTGCCAAAGCCGCCTCGCTTCGCTGCATCTTCTGCAGATATATCGAGGAAAAGACACAAGTCTGGTCGCGGCAGCCCAACATCGGGTTTCCGGCACCATTCAAGGCTCATGCTAGGGTTCTGTTTGGCGGCCGAGTAGACACAGCCGCTGTAGTAATAGCGATCAATAATGACCGTAATGCCAGCATCGAGGTCTGCTCGAATAGATGGACTGCGATGGAAGTTAGTAGTCTAATAGTGACTTGATATATGCAGAGGACGCACGCTGCTTCCCATCGATTCGCAGAGAACAGAAGATGGATCACGTGATCTTCTTGGTCGCTCTGCCCACTCAAATAACTATTGATCATTTGTCCAATTGGTGTCGTCCTATCTAGTCACATTTTCAGCATAATCCTTCTCTACTCAATTCTTTGGCTCTTGTTCGGTTGGATCTTTTCTTGGCAGGCCATTCGCCTTCAACTCCCCCATAAGGCGTTCACATACCGGGAAAGCGCATGTGTCGCACCTTGATGCCGTCATTTTGCAAATCTGCAACGAGTTTCTCGCATTGTGTTGATTTCCCTGCGCGATCTAGGCCCTCGAAGACTATCAGTTTGCCTCGCGCCATAGCTGGGTGAGTTGTCGGTTTACTGTGGTGGAGGGGCGATGCGATAGGTTGCGGTGGAAGCGACGTGTTGGTGGGGCGTTATGACAGATCGCGTCGCGAAGGCGCTAAGGAGTGTGCTTTGCCTCCCATCTTGCTACCAAAACATCAATGTGCTAGACCTTTTCTTTTTTCGTCTCTATGTCATATCGTGAAAATGCTATCTTGTTGTGTTGTTTCGATTCATGCCGCCGCAGCCCACCGCAAAGGCCAGCTACTATGACGGATTGGAAGGAACAATTTGAGAGCGATATCAATAGCGGTAGCACAGCAACAGATTGGCGTTTGCCGATATGGATACAGACGAATGAGGGAAATCCATAGACCGCGCTTGTTTCCATGACATGCAAGTAGGAACCTGTATCACAATTGGCTGCTGGCATTTGGCAATCAGTCGCAAGATACCTGTCAGCTGTCATCGTGAGGCAAGAAGCGAGGCTGAAGTGTATACTCCGCAGCTGGCCCTGATTGAGAACTCAGTAATACACGAAAAGAAGTTGACTACTCAAATGCGCCATATTT
Organism: Curvularia lunata; assembly: GCA_005212705.1. Classification (NCBI taxonomy): domain Eukaryota; kingdom Fungi; phylum Ascomycota; class Dothideomycetes; order Pleosporales; family Pleosporaceae; genus Curvularia; species Curvularia lunata. The sequence goes on along the minus strand of PELC01000002.1, from coordinate 168,983 downwards.
CTAGATCCTGGTCACCGCATCAGGCATCCAGTCATTGCATATCGCCTTCAAGCATGCTACAAGGACGCTTTTGCGACGAATACATCGACACAAGGCTGTCCAACATAGCCACATTGCCCCGCACCACTTCTCCGGTTGTGTCAGCTCTGCTCGTGCAGGTTAAATAGGCATCTTTCTGTCTTGCTCAAAGTCCGAGCATTGAAACGCTCATCGTCATCATGGGAGACCCGTTCTCAGTCGCCGGTACGGCAGTCGGTATCACCTCGCTTGGCATACAGACTTTCCAAATTCTTTACAAATACTGTTCAGACTTTAAGAGCTTCCCTCGCGATGTTGAGCACGTCCAAAGGCAGATTAAAGGTCTGCAAGGTATTCTGGAAGGATTATACGAGGTAAAGGAACTATTGGAAATTGACAACCATGTGCCGTCTTCACAGTTGAACATGGCACTGAAGGAATGCAAAGAAATGCTGCACGAACTCAAGAAGATGGCAGAAAAACGGAATCCCACTACGCCACCAGAGGGTATTCAGACTAAAGTTCGGGCCATGAAGGAAAGAGCGCTGTGGACTTACAAGAAAGAAGATCTCAAAGAGGTGCAGTCGTCCCTTGCAAGATTTCAGAGTAATCTGTCTCTGGCTCTACAATGCGCCGGTCTCGATGGCGCGCTCCGCAAGTTGGAAGAAATGCGTTCGGAGCTTGGTATCCAACGGCAACAAGCGGCCATGATAGAGCAGACTCTAAACCAAAGTACAGCGGTTCTGGAAATTATCCGCCGAGATGTTGCTTCACAGAATCCCGCTCTTTCGATGATACACAGTGAAATAGTAAGCCTACGCGCGCAGCTCATAGAGATTAGTGCGTCTAGGATCGACTCATCTTCATTGGTAGGATGATTTGACCCTTTCCCTCAAAGCAAGTACTAACACTGGAATAGACCGGCAGTAACTCGTCGTCTCGCGAATTGACTTACACACCATCCGGAACGAACATCGCTTCCACATACAGAGAGGGCCTTGAGCTTTCGCATCAATTCGCATCTCGGCAGCGTCGCATTGGAGCCCGGCAGCCTTATCCGTGTTGCTGTCGTTCGAGAAGAAGACACAAATCAGATTCCAGAGGATGGTACACAATCATAACAGATGAGGCTTATGATCATAGCAAAGACTGTCCTCGGTCTGCACACGGTGACTACACAAAAGCTGTTGCTGTTCAAATTTCCATGTACAACAGTCTGCTGAAATCCTGTGTGCAGATCGGCTGGCAGCAATCGAGAAGAGGTGGCTGGAACTCACCGGCGCCAGTGCTGAGATATCGAGCTGTCGTTTCGAGTGATTCGCCTGTATTCGCTCTTCTTGAGCGTAAAAGTCTCGAGCTTTGGAACACCAAAACAGATATTGGTGGCGTCCTGGCTATCCTCTCAAACACAGCAATCCAAATTCGACAAATATTTGGCAAGGCTGCTTCTCCTACGGACCTTGATGAGCGTGGAAACGGTATTCTATATGTTTGTTTGCTTTTGTCCCTATTTACGTGTAAACTGACATTTTTCTAGGCTGTTTTAATGCTCATTCTACCTGCTATCCTTCAAAATGTGACTGAGAGCGCTATATCTGAATTGATCGACACGTGTTTCGATGAAGGTGTACCTTTTGATGAGCCAGATGCCTATGGAAAGTAAGTATTTGGACCAATATCGCTCAAACTAGCTGATTGGTATAGCTATCCTGTTACTCATTGGCAATCGATTGCGATTGAGGATACTTTCCTCGATGCTGAGTCTAGAAAACGCTATATTCATACCCTGTTCCATCTTACACAGAGGTCAAAAAGCTGGTCAGTCGTTACATATCAATTGGCTCCAAAGAGTCTTATAACGGATCTATCCTTTGGCAGCACAGAGCATGTGTTTTTTGACTGTGTTTCAGATCTGTTAAAACTAGAGTCATGTTCTGAGGGTAAGTTGATACTGTATGCCATTTAGTACTACCTTGTTATTGCATCTCACCGTTTCTTTAGGTTTATATGAAGATGATCCTCTGCGCGAAGCCATATTGCGAAGGTCGGAACATGAATTTGTTGCCCTTATGAAGACCCAGAGTAGCGATCTTTGGAATTCTTTATATGAGTTTGGATATATCATCCTGATTCTATCATGGCGTCAAGGGTTACACACTCTCTTGTCTCACTTTGACAAAGACATACCACAGGGGGTTTTGGAGTTCTTCCTGCATTGTGCCGTTGGAGTTTCGAGTCCTGAATCTGTCGAGATGTTGTTGAATCATGGTGCAACTGCTACATGGGAAATCTGGGAGGATTCGACAAGGCGCCTGCATCACCACTTCTCAAAATTGGAACCCCTGGAAGAGCGCCTTTACAAACAAGAGACTTTGCGATGGAGTAAGATCTGCGACAGGATCGCAACCCAGCTTCACCCGTCTTACGACGTTGGATCCCACAGAACCATTGCTACGGGTTCTGGGCACACCGCCATTACTCTGTCAACTTCTTCTCTCTATCATTCGAGATTTTTAACAGTCTTATCGGCTAAGAGTGCTTGGCGGACAGGTCACCGTGAAGTGAATTCCATTGTTCCTGTTGTCTCAGGTAAATTCGATCGGTGGTATAATGATGGCACGCCTCTTTGGGTCCAAACGATCCAACCCATATTCTCCAGTATACAATTCAAAATTCATGTCGAGATGTTCATTTGGCTCATGAGACATGGTGGAGACCCTTTCTGGACGCATCCAACTCACCTCACGACACCGGCTCATGTGCTTGGTAGGAAAGCGCTTATGCTTGCACCTTGGAATGATGAGAATCAGAGAGATATCTCGGCACTTCTGTGCTCAGAGGCTAGGGATAGTTGTTACTGTCGCTACTCACGATCTGGTTGTAGCGTAATTGGGTGTGCGGTTTCAAAGCCGCATAGGTGGACTCTGGCAACTTCTGAATATCTAGAGGGCCACAAAATCGCCTTCACGAAGATTCTCGAAAAAATCTTTAAAGTTGTTGGAAATGACAACACTAACAGATCAATGGCCGCAGATATCCTTCGCGTCATGACATTCGAACAGTTGAAGCTGACACACACTTGTTGTCATCCACTTGGCCACCCATTCTGGAGAGATTTCACTCGGCCTTCGCCTGAAGAGGTGGAAGAGATACATGATATCGAGCGCGATGAAATTGATCTTCTTGAACACATCGTCGCAGAGCTAGAAGAGAAATGGTCTCGCTACAACAGGTCTTTCCTCACTTTCATGAACCGGGTGTGGAGACCTCGAATGCGGAAGATCCACGAGGATCGAAAAGTCGATAAGGCCGGTTACCAAGCTCAATTGGTTAACATGGGTATCACCTTGGAGGAACCAGATCAGGAAAACGGTTCCGATACCGAAAGCTATGGAAGTTGGTCGGACGATGGCGAAGATGCTGATAGCGAAGGGTGGTACACAACCGACGGGGAAGAGGAGGAGGAGGAGGAGGAGGAGGAGGAGGCACAGAATGAATAAATGAGTGCTAGAGAGCCTATGGTCTTACATGAAATGGCGGATTCTCTCAAGATGCTTGTGAAGCTAAGAATTCCGCCGTCTTTCTTGGAGCAAGCAATGGACGTGGGCAGTCATAGCGAAGCAAGATAAATATGACGCTGCCGCTTTGTCACCGCTGTCATGTCAAACGTTCCTAAAATGAACTTGCTTCGGCCTTGCATTTCCATCTCAGAAGCCTCAAAGAAGCTTCATGTGATACCTTGGAATGCCACACTCCTGCATCTCCGCGTGACTGACCTCTAGTCAGCCTTGCATGTATGGATCAGTGATACAGTGACACGTATCTCACCGGAGGATATGTTGTGCAATGTCAGCTAGTCAAATCAAGGCACAAATCCAATGGCATGAAGGAAGTGGTGGGTGTATACGAAGAGTGATTGGATATGAAGTATGCAGCTTGGTGAGGGGAGGACGCAAGGCTGAGGCGAAACTGTCCACGCCGCTTTACGAAATCTTGGCTTTCTTTCCCTCAAAGATTCAAATATCATGACTGCCCACTTTCTGGATTTTCTTCTGTAAAGAACATCATAATGGCTGAAGACAATGTTGAAAACGTGGCCGCTACATTCGCTAAACTTGATTTGGCGCAATCCACGGAAGGGATACATGTCAAAATCATCGACGAGCCATCGAAAACCAACTCTTTGCAGGAGCCAAGTACTGAATCTTCCAGCCATAAAATACGTAGAGGTAAGGAGCGATTGACGTGTAGCTAGGTACACCAGTTGATCAATACTTCAGTGAAACGAGCCCAATCTTCAAACGCAACCCATGAACATACGGCTATCAACAGCACTACCCGCGTGCGTAAAGATTCGCATTCTGCAAACGACAACGACAATTCTACGAAAAAGTTATCAGAAGTCGAAAAGTTAAAGTCCCAAGTTGAAAAGCTGAAGCAGCAAAACGATGGGCTAAGGAGAGAAGCTCAAGGATACAAAGCTGAATTGAAACAAGCGCACTCAGAGAACCAATCCATATATAGGGAGCTGGAAAGTAAAAATATCGAGCTAGCAACTTGCCAAAAAGAGCTTGAATATGCTAAGCAGTCGAATCAGGCGCTAGAGTCCCTTTGTGGCATGGAAAATATCGACTTTCATGAAACAGCTGTTGAGTTCGATGACGTCAATTTCCAGAAGATGTACAACGACAACTACTCGACCAATTTCACACTGGACATGGAGTTTAGAATTAAACTTTACACAAATCTCACTCTCCCACATAAAATATGGAGAGACAAGGGGACTGGAAAACTACGTAAAGGCCATGATGATGGTGCTATTGGCGTCGTGGAGATATCTGGAAATTTTTATGCTGCCAAATGTGGACAGGAGCAGGAAACCCCTGGTATCTTCATCGACAAAGAGTACTGCACGAAGGAGGTCATGAAGCTCTCTAGTATGATAGGCAAACCACTCAAACCGGGCTGGGCACAGCACGCAGAGCTACAGCTGATAGCCTTCTATATTGCGCGATTTTTACGGGAGCGGGGGTTTAGCATGGCCGATCTTGAAAACCCCAAGGCATACGAGGCTGCTCCTCAAAATCTATTTCGAGTAACCATCTATGTCAGCCAACCGCCTTGTGAAGAATGTCGTGAATTCATCGACAAGATTCACGAGGTAGTGGGGAAGCATGGATGGTGGTTTGAACCTGTCAACCGACGAGACTATGGCGGTTCACCAGTTCTCGGAATCGGTCAGAGGATGAAGCCTAGCTCCGAATACATAGACTGATACTGTAGGCAATGTATCATTTTAAATGGTATGAATTTCATCTTTGCTGAGCCTCTATTTGGTCACCACGGTTATATCATAATTCACCTTCGAGATGAAACAATGGTGGTATGGGTCTGGGAATTCTTGACCATATCAAGCTGTTCCCCAGAGGACTTGCGCACACTCTAGATGGACAAGATGTTTTAGCGTATTTTCTAGAAATTCCCATATTTTTCTTATGTTCTGACCCCCATACTGATCTGAGTACCGGAATGAAGTTGCGATGTGTGATTGCCATACACTGAGCCCACGTGATAAGCAGAAAGGTCAAGATAACGGTGATCTTCGTTATTCCGGTATGAGCTGTATGCCATTTGACCTAGTCGCTGCTTACATGGAAAATGATCTGACCAATCAGCATTCACGATACTCTACCTCGGCCGAGCCGCGCGGTATTGTGATTGTCAGCAACACCACCACTTGCGTCGGTCTCGACAATACGGAATTTGGCTGCCTAAAACACCTCATGATATAAGAGACAAATACGACCAGCCAGGCCGAGATGAGAGCCTCAACAATCTATCCATCACTCTTGAGTATCGGTCTGTCGAATCAAAGCCACCGGAGCCCATCTTAGAAGCTCCCCACCGGCTACGTCGATCACCGAGACCCGAGGGATTCTGAAGGCTTGAAACTTCAAAAGTTGGCCGTACCCCTCTCTCTAACACCAATTCTCTGCTCGAAACCACCTCTCAAAATGTCTTCCCCAAAGCTCATTCTCCACCACCTTCAGGTCGGCCAAGGCGAGCGCATCCCATGGCTTCTCGAAGAGTTGAACCTTCCCTATGAGTTGAAGCTCTACAAGCGCTCACCACTGCTTTCACCGCCTGAGCTTCAAGCTGTATACCCCATCGGCGCCTCTCCTGTACTTGAGGACCTCACAGATCCTTCCAACCCCGTCAAAATTGCCGAGTCTGGTGGCATTTCCGAGTACATTGTCCAGAAGTACGGCAATGGACGACTGGTTCTGGGACCGCAGCACAAGAACTTCGCAGACTACCTGTACTGGTTTCACTTTGCCAATGGCACGTTGCAACCCACGCTATTCAGGAGGGCCTTGGTTCGCGGAATGGTTGGTGAGGAGGATCCCAGATACAAAGGCAACGATGCGCGCGTGGCCACTACGTTGCAACACATCAACAACCGTCTGCTGAACAACACATGGCTCGCTGGCGACGAGTTTACTATCGCAGACACCATGACAGGATGGTGCTTTACGACAATGCGGGTGTTTGAACCGATCGATCTCAGCGGATATCAGGGTATCCTGGCATGGCTGAAGCGAATTGGCGAGCGTGAGGCATATAGGCGCGCCATGGCCAAGGCCGATCCGGACCTCGATGTTGAGAAGGGCCTGAGTGCACAGGGACCGCCGGTCTTCGAGTTATTCGTCAAGGCTATGGCGATGAAGCCGTAAGTCTGCGGTGTGCAGCTCCAAAGCCATAGGCTGATGAGTCTAGGAGCCGGCAGAAGCTTTGAATAGCGGATGTATGATACAAACGTTTACACTTTACTCAGCAAATGAATAAAATATGTGAAGACTTCATCGCGGCGTAGCGGCCGTTATATTACTCTATAGCACGTGAGCTCAAAGGTGACATCAGGCAGGTAGCGGGAGATCGGAAGATACCGGTCGCATCCTCCCGGATCCACTTCGAAGCGAGCGGCCAGGTACAACAACACGCCATGCCTTCGACCTCATCACGACCACCTGATCGGTCACACCACTTGCTCAGACGCAGGTACGCGTCGCATCACGGTCGCAATGGCCTCATTGTTGCCAAAGTGAGGCACTGCAGAACGAGCGTGACCTGAGACGATCGGACACGCCATGGCGAGCGGGGTTCCTACCAAACGGGTAGTGGTACTATGAGATCACATAAAGCTTGCTGACCCCTCACGAGAGCACCTCCGCATCCTGGTATATTTACCTGTGTTTACTGCTCTGAACCTCTAATTCCTCTTGTAACCACTCAATTCACATTCAAAATACTCTCCAAGCACTTCTCCACCTTCACCTACAGCTCCCCATCATGGCAGCAAAGTACTCCCGCCGCCCCAGCTACCTCCAGGGCCCTTTGTCTCCCTCGATAATCCCCGATCTAGCTATTCTGCCCCAGCCCCTCCCTGCCAACACGGTTTCATGTGGACAGCTCGTCTCCAAGAATTCCAAGCACACTCCCAAAGCACTCGAAGACCGCGACTACGATGATGTTGGCACACGATGGTATGCGTTCTTCGCATAGCTTCCTCGCACCAAACATACTAAACCGTCCAGGTACAAAGACGTGATCTTCTTCAATGCCGAGAACGGCCACTTTGTCGAAAGCTTCGGCGGCACCCACCTGGTCCAGAAGCCACTTGACAAGGGTACCGAGGCCGGCACCATCGAGGCCGAGGAACAAAGCGTGAGGATGCTCAAAGACGCCGAGTCAGCTCTGAAGAAGATCTGGCAGGACGAAGAAACCAGGAAGTGGATCAAGGAGCAAGACGAGGCCGGCTTCGTAGTCGCCCATCGCCAGGTCGCCAACGCCAGCTACAGGCGTGCTAGGCTCGTCGACGTCGGCAACAACAATTGGGAAGTTGTGCGTGAGGTAGGCGGCGAGGACGCGACGGGTAAGCGGAGAGACTCTGGCCTGCCCATTGAGACCAACAGCAAGTGGGATGTTGTCGGTGTTGTGGTCAAGAAGATCATTGTCGATGGTGACGATGTCAAGCTTGGTGAAGAAATGGGCTCTCAGTACTGCAGCTGAGTACGTGGTGCTTCTGCACATGGCCACGGGGCCATTCAGCTGGGTATGTCACTCGGCCACTACACTTAATCATGTCATTCTAGCGGTATATATTCATTAATTGAAAATGAAATCACATCGTCCACCCTTCTACTTGCGACTGGAACACCTCCCTGAATGCAGCGAGAACATGTCACCGTGACAAGTACAGGGTTGTGTTCATGTCCCTGAGCTACGCAACTATGCGATACCCCTCATTCTCACGTGAAGGAACATACGTGAAGCTTGTAGCGATTGAGTGAATGATTGGTTTGGTGCATGTCAGCTCTACTTAGCTCTAGGCTAGCGACACACTACGGAGTAGTTGCAATATTCTTATTTCTTTTCATTACAAAATTGCCAAGTACGGAATTATACAAGCATATTCAATGTATGTCTAGGAATGACAATGTAATCATGTATAGATGACGTTTTTTTTTTCATTCTTCATAGTGCAATAGTCTCTGAATATAGTATGAAGAGTTAAGCGTGCGACAAATAGGGTCTTGATCAGGTCCCTAGACCATTCAATCACAAGGTCGTGTCTTCTTCACGCAATTTCCTCTTCACAGTAGCACATTCGCAAAGACCAAAGAAGACGATTACCATTATTGTAGATGACACAGCTCTCGCACCAAAATGTATTACGCCGCACCGCACGAACACCACCGCGCACTTCCAACGCCAAATCCATCCACCTCACTAGCGCACCTCGTAAAAATAGATATCTCTAACAATCATGTTAGCAACTGCCCCTCTTCAATTCTCACCCTCTTTATCACTTACACGAGTTCCCTAGTCACTAGCTCAGCGACCGCAATCAGCAATCGACTCGTCTCCCGCTCTCACCGCCAACATCAAACTCACAGGTAGATCCCAGAATAGTCGTAGCAGCGGAAGCACGCCGCGTGCTCCTGGTCAGCAGGCACGCCGGCCATCCTCGCCACGGCACAGGCACGGCACGGATGGCTCCTCAGCTTGTAGATGCACCGGGTGCAGCGCACGTCGACGTCCTCGAGGTCGACCGTCTTGGAGGCGGCACTGCAGTCCTGGAGACAGCGCTTCACGGCCTTCTTCACCATGAGCTTTTTGTCCATGCAGAGGGCTGTGGTGAAGAAGATGGAGGACGCGAGGAGGAGGCTGAGGAGACGCATTTTGGTGGTGGGGCCGGGGCGTGGTGCAAGATTTGTGGTCTGAGATGAATCAGTAAGGGAGTAGGAGATGGAGAGGGAAGAGGGTACAGTTGATCGAACTGTCTTCGTGGCCGTTTTGCGGGGGGAGATGAGTCGATGGGGAGAGAGAAGAGAAGTGGAATCACAGCCTTAAATATTCGTCAGGAGCAGCTGCTTTAGTCGAGAAGGAGTTTGCCTGACGTTACGATTCCCTTCGAGCGTCGCTGCGCCTACCTGTTCTCCGCTGTTTCCAATCATCAAGGCCAAAATACCCAGGCAGGCTGTATATTATTCGCTGGCACAACAGGAATATGGTGCGGCCAAGGAAATTCATTGCAGGATGATGTTGAGAATGGATGGAACAGGCCAAGATCCACATGGTATGGAGGGTCTTGCTCAGTTCCATGGGAAGGAAGTGGCCCCAGAAACCAGCACATTACAACGGTGCATCACCTGAAGTTGCCCAATTCAATTGCAATTAACATTCATATTTCTCGTTCAGCTAAGCCTGCATTAGTCATGCAACTCGGTCCAAAATAAGACCTGCTCCCGCGCTATATTGGGAAGTAAATGGCCCTCCAATATTGAAAACCACCTAAGACCCATCCGCCAGAGTCTGGCTATGGTAGAAGCTTCGGTAAATCGCCATGCACGCTTTCATAACGCCCAACACCAGGTATGGATGAACATGACGTAAAGGGAAATTTTGGGAGAAAGAGGGTGAGAGCTAGGAGAGTGTAATGTCACTGGCGGCGCCATCGCCATTCTGCTCCATCTTTACATCTTCACCATCTCCACCTGCCAGGACTTTGGTCTGCGGACGATATCCTTCAGGTGGGCCTACACCGGGAGTACACGCTGCGACATTGCCTTGCTCGTCGACAAACTCGAAGTTGTAACGGGAAAGCAGATGCGGGATGGCGGAGAGTTGGGGTCCGTATCGCGCAGTGTTATCGTAGAGTTCGAACAGGGGGACAGCGAGGAGCTTCATATTCTTTGGGACGCTGAGGACCTCTGTCAATGGTTAGCAAGGAACGTCCTGAAATGCAAGGTTGTAAGGATCGTACTGCTACGCGGGAGCTGGATAAAGTAGAGCTTCTTGCATTCCTTCGGCCTGGTGACATGCGCAGGTATGAACGGGTACATGAAAGTCTCAAAGTTGGGACGCCACCATTGCGCCAATGTGTCGCCAACTACCCACTCATCATTGACACCCTCTCCTGTGAACTGCGTGCCGACTGGTGCAAGGCGCTCGTTCAGCCTGGCCTTGAAGCCCTCGATCTCGTCGTCCTCGGCACGAAGGTAGTCGCCCGGGCTGTCGCAGTCGTTAGCGCTCATAGAATAGCATTGGCATGGTAGAAGCAAAGCTTACAGCTTGAAGAAGGCGTTTGCAATCTGCAGCATGAGGATGTGCGGGTGGTTGTGCTCATGACAGACCAAGATGCCTTCGCAAGTCCGTCGCATACCGTGCTCCGCATAATGCTCTTCGAGCCGCTTCAGTCGCAGAACGACGGAGGGGTCCTCTTCTGGCTGGCCATCTTTTGTTCCGAATGTGTAGTTGCTCAGAGGATACAGGCGAATCGTCTTAGGCTGGTTGCCATTGAAGTCCTTGGGGATGATGGGCCTATCTGTATTAGATCAAGCACTGCATGGCGCGAAGAGGGATAGACTCACGGGTATGAGCTTTGGGAGGCTTCCTTTACTATAGTCGACATTGTGGCTGTGGCTGTCGTTGCGAGTGTTGCGTGTCGCAGCTGCTTCGCGACGATCGAGCCGTCGCGGTGAGCTTGCAGGGATTCTGGTGTCTCGCTAGCACGTGATTACGCCCCGGCTCGTCCCTTGCAAGGCTGCTTCCACTACACACCACCAGCCACCAGATCTGCGCAGCTGTTTCACCAAGAACGATATTCGCACAGCTCAGAAGTAATACTGTGCTACGGTAGTTGAGCCATGTCACAATCGGCATTGATCACTGGAGGTAAAGCCAACCTTGACGAGCCCCACGCTGCTGGCTGACCCTGCAATAAAGCCAGCGGTCTGCTTGGACGTCAAGTGCAGCGAGAATTCCTCTTAGATGGCTGGAAGTCGGTCGGGACTGGCCTGAATCGCGTGACTGCGCAAGATGTCATCAAACTCGACATTCGCGACCGCGGAGAAATCGAAAAGGCCCTGGATGACATCAGTCCCAGTGTCGTAGTTCACTGTGCTGCAAATCGCTTTCCAGACTCATGCACTGCGAACCCGGAAGCAGCAAGGGAACTCAATGTTGAGTCAAGCAGAGCATTGGCCGAAGCAACCACGGCTCGAGGCATCTTTCTTATCTACATTTCGACAGACTATGTCTTTCCAGGTCGCCCAGGCGAGGCACCTTACAAGGCAGACGCGGCCCCAGATCCGCCGAACGTGTAAGTCAGTCTGTGTTGCAGCGAATGCACCTGGCGAGTGGCTGCAGGACAATTTCAGTCAATATCTTCATCAAATGAGACTGACAGCCGTTCTTAGTTACGGCCAAACCAAACTAGAAGGCGAACTCGCTGTTCTTGATGTCGCCAAAAAAGCGAACGCGAAGAACAAGGTTGTCGTCCTTCGCGTCCCCGTTCTCTACGGAGCTTGTGATGAACCAAAGGAGAGCGCAGTCAACGTACTCATGTCGCAGCTATGGAATGCTCAACAGATTAGCGAAGGCGAACCTAAAATTCAGGTTGACGACTATGCACTCCGATATCCCACAAACACCAAGGATGTCGGCAGAGTTTGTCGCGACATAGCGAAACTCTATCTGGATCCAGCCAACGCGTACGAGCTTGCATGCGTGAAGCCTTTCCGTCAATACTGACCACCTTTCTAGGGATCGTGAGCTTCCTAGCATCCTTCAATTCAGCTCAGAAGACTGCATGACGAAATGGCAGATATGCCAGATATTTGCCGACATCATGGGATTGCCACTCGACAACATGGTGCCTTTCAAGCCTGAAGAGGAGCCAAAGGACGGTACAATTCGGCCCTACGACTGCCATCTTGATACTAGTGCACTACGAGATCTAGGCATTGATGTCTCGACAGTGGACTTTAAGACGTGGTGGTAAGAATCCTTAAATCGCCTGTGTACAACACAGCTAACAACATTGCAGGAGACGCGAAGTCGGAGCCTTTCGCTAAAACATCAAATTTCGTCTCAGTCGTGGCCATGGGCATGTGTATTAATTCTTCAATCACCTTCCCATCCAATACATCTTTTCATTCTATGAACATTATTTTTGGACATCGCGAGGCTGTGAGCTGTAAAGCCAAGACTACGCAGACGGTAGGATCATCGTACCCGTCGCAAGTAAAGCCACCCGCGCCCGCATTGTGCCCACTTGCCGCAGCGTCGCTGCTTCGTATTGGACGTCGGTCAGATAACGTTAATCGTTGTGTCCCGAGAGCGTGGCTCTAGGCCACATCAGGAACGTTGTCGCTAAATGATTGGGTGAGGTCCACTACCGCGCCGCAGCAGGCGCCTCGAGGTTTGGGGGCGCTTATGCTCTGCAGAGGTGGTGTTAAGTACCTACTGTGTCGGCCTGTGAAGAGCCTCAATCTGCTCTTACCAACTTGCCCGCGAGGCTTTTTTCCTTGCGTTTCTAGCTACATCCTCTAATAGCCTTGTATTTATTTTATTCTTAATGTCGTCAGCCCAGACAAATCCGCAGTCTGCAAACGTAGAGAGTCATAATGGTAGTCGCACAGGATTCCTCGCTTCAAAACTAAGATGGAAGAAACAATCTAAGGGTAGGTAGCGCAGATTACTCGTGTCAATGGCAGTGATTGATGAACAGACAGGTGCAGTTCGATCAGCATGGAAGCCAATTGCCTTCAGCCCGATCACGCTCATCTTTGCGACCTTGGTGGCATGGTCATTGATTGCGATTCTACAGATTTTGCTAGTCATTAGTGAACGAGATGGCGGCATTATCCTTGCCTCTTCGATTGACGACATCGATTTTGCGCGATCCTTCGAATATCTTTACCTGCCTACTATTGTCGCCCTGGTGTTTAGCATCTTCTGGAATTGGATCGATTTACAAGTAAAAAGAGTAGAGCCATACCACCAGCTCAGCCAAAAAGATGGTGCGTGGGGCAAGGATAGTTTACTCATGAGCTACCCATTCGACTTCCTACCTTTCGTTCCTTTGAGCGCTTTCAAAAGCCGGTAAGTCAAGTGCATTCCAACTTGTTGAACTACACTGAATTCAATAGACACTGGGCTGTGTTTTGGGCCAGTATCTGCGTCGTTTTCGTTACATGGGGCTTGGTTCCTCTTCAAGCAGGTATATTTGCGACCGAGGTTATCACTCGCAGTTCACCCGTCTCTTTCGCTCTGTCCGATAGCTCCATGCCCGGGAGCGAACAGCCCCATAAGATTACTGGTCGATACATTCAGTCAGCTCACGGGATTATTTGGTTGAACGAAACGCTTCCGCCTTATATGACGCGTGAATACATCTTGGCACCTTTCAAGTCTACTGAAAACGTCACAGATGCTGCAAAAAATATAACTTGGACTTCCGACACAACACTATACAGTCTGGATATGAAATGCGAAACGCCCACAGTGCAAATCAAGAATGAGACGGGATTTAGCGGCTTTGACTACAAACCGACCACTGTGCAGACGAAGGCGTACATGAGCAGCAACGGCTGCGGCTTCCCTACCAGTTACTACGAAACCCTCGGCAACGAGACCATCGGCCCCAACCCGTCATTCCAAAATCAATCTGTGTACAACACCAAGGCCTTCGCTTCTGTCTATGTAGGCTATTACCAAACGGATTTCGCAGATTATTACCTCAAAAGCCTCTGTCCTGAAACATCCAACCACACCTTCTTAGCCATGTTCACTCGAAACAAGGCCTCGATCGACGCACCGCCCCAAAACGTTACAAGAATTTACTGTACACCCTTCTACTACCAGCAACAAGTCAGCGCTACCATCGACGCTTCTACCCGACGTCCTCTGAGTGTGACACCCAAGGGCGAGAAGACCGCGCTCCCTCTAGAGAAATGGAACTCAACGTTCTTCGAGTACGAAATGAATGAGGGCAGAAGCAACTACCAGCCGCAAGATTCCCTACCACTCGAGTTCTGGCCCAACCAACTAGAAACGGTATCAACGCTTAATCTCAGCTTGGGCGTCGAAAGTACGATCATCGGCAGCATGGCTGGACTCACTGTCGGCGCCACAAACCACACTTTGGAAGAGCTTCTCGACCCAGAAGCATTGGGAAATGCGTATGAAGCCACATATCGCATCGTCTTTGCACGATCCATGGCAGAAATCTTGTACCAGAATTTTTCTACAGTTGCAACGACAAATGGAACGACGGAGTACAGGATCGCTGCTGTGGTCGTTGTTCCTGTGTTCACGTACATAGTAGAAGGGATTCTTGGCTTCATTTCTATCTGCAGTATTGCGCTATTGATCATCTCTCTGCGGCGAAAGTGGAATTTACGTTCTGATCCGGCGACGATTGCGAGCGTTATGGCGCTCGTGTCTGATAACCCGTCTATACTGGATGACTTTGCGAAACTGGGTCATGTCAAGGCCGAGGAGCTGAGTGATTATATCAAGGACAAGAAGTATTTGTTGGAGTATAGTGAGCGAGGCAATACGTGAGTGGCGACTGGATCATTGGGCATCTATCTTTGCTAACTGTTTTGGAAGTATCACGGAAGCAGACAATTATGATCCGCTGGATAATGACGCCCACGGTGCCATTCGCACCGACTTTGACCAGTCTCAGCCCCCAACCCCTGTGCGCCCACGAGAGTTTCGATCGTACATGGTTGCGCCTTTTGTCAGTTTGTTGATCGGCCTTGCCATTGCGCTGGGCGTCTTGCTGGCAAAGAGCCAGCCCCATGGTAATTATCCGCTTCATCGACAGTCTCCATCTTATTAACGCGCTCTAGGCATTATCCGGCCTTCTAGTACCATTGTCAGACAGATTGTCGAGAACTACATCCCCACAGCGCTAGCGACACTGATCGAACCTGTCTGGATCTTGATAAATCGACTACTATGTATGCTTCAGCCGCTCGAGGAGTTACGTGGAGGCAAAGCCACTGCGCGGAAATCCATCGACGCCGATTACAGCTCTTTGCCACCACAGCTGGTCATGTTCAAAGCACTACGCTCGTCCCACTTCAAGCTCGCTGCAGTCTGCTTGATGGCGCTTCTGGCCAACATTCTTGCGGTTGCTTTTTCGGGCGTCTTCGAAGAGCGTTCTGTCATGGTCCCATCTAGACTTTCCTTCATTCCGCCCTACCAGCACAAGTTTGTGGCGATTAACGGAACCGTGGGACCAGGTATACCTTTACAACAACTACCAGCAATGAAGCTTTCCGGTGCTTACACTGGCGGTCAAGGAGCCAACCAGTTCTTGGTCGCTGAATCAAATTACACTGCAGGGACTCCGCTACCAGCATGGACTGACGAGCGGTTCATGTATATGCCTTTCTTTGACGAAGTTCCCCTGGAATCAAGCAACACAGAAGAGCTACAGGCACGCACAACAGTCATCGGAGCAGAGCTCGACTGCCACACAGTTCAAGCCAAGGATTGGCAGGCTAGCTGGACCAGCGAGCTGCCCGGCTACTCGAACTGGAATATCTCTGTCACTGTGGATGGCATAACTTGTGAAAAGAAAGGTATGGAGGTAAATCTAGGACCATTTGATATCACGAGAACTACTCCAAAATGTTCGCCAGGTAAAGTTGCTCTGGAGTTCTCTGGGACACTGGAAGCGCGCAAGAAAGATTCCGTGACTGAGCAAAATTTTTGCGCAGAGCTAGCAGTTCTAGCCTACGTGCGGGACACGAATGTGTGTTCGCGGAACACCACAACTCAAGTGGATAACAAAGGGGCTGCGTTTTTTGGGTGCCGTTCGCGCCTGGTTGGTGGCGAAGGGGATGTGGTTGTCGGGCGTGACGGACGGATAAAGACTAGTTCTGTAAAGAACGTCACATCCGCTCTGCCCTTGACGTTTCTACAGCAGCACTTTAGTAACGATGCGTCTAACCTGCTGCGTCAGGGAAACACGTACTTGTTGCAATTTACGATACCCACCTGGCATAACCAATCGTATGCCACCGACTTCATGAACTACTTCATGATCAGGCAGGGAGGTGGCCAGAGGCGGCTCACGGACCCAACGCTACCACTGCCATCGCTCGACGAGCTAACACAGGACCTGTACCCGGTTTACAGCAAACTCTTTGCCATCTGGCTCGGCATCAACAAAAGAAAACTCTTAGTTGCACGCGACGAAGGGTCAACTTCGGCCGCCATGGAAGGTCTGGCGAATGAACGGCAAACACGGATTTTTCTTTCTATGCCACTGTTCGTCATTGCAGAGGTCATTCTGGGTGTCTACGTCTTCGTGGCCATTTGCATTTACCTCTGGCGACCGGGCCGCTTTCTGCTACGAATGCCGACTTCCATTGGGGCAATCATAGCCCTGTTCGCGGCGAGTCAGGCTGCGCGGGACATGCGAAGAACCAGTCTGTTGACACGGAAAGAGCGGAGAAAGTATCTACAGAGTTTAGACGGTCGGTATGGCTATGGGAGATTTGTAGGAGTCGATGGAAGATTACACGAGGGTATTGAGAGGGAGCCGTTTGTAGATTCTGTACCCCTTCCAGGGGTCATTGAAAAGGTGCAAACAGGGTTCTCAACGAAGAGCGCGAAGTTCAAGCGAAGTCGTACTTGAATTCCAGGAGTCTGAACCATCATTGCAGAAAGCTTTCTTGCTTTGCACAATTAGTTTCATGAATAATGTCAGGAGTCCGAATGGTTCCTGGGCACAAACCCACACGTCTGTTCTCCACTGACTTGTATCGCAACATTGCCGACGAGATTGTGCCCAGCGAAGATGTTTTGCGACCTTCCGAATGGATGATGTGGGAAATGACGACGTGCCCAACATGGCCGTGCGTACAAGCCATGCAAGCCTTAGCAACTTGCCCATCACTGGAGACGTCACATATTCAGTAGGCAAGAGCCTGAGACGGAGATTTGCACTTGATTGAGCACACTGTACACGTAGTAGTTGAAGAGGGTGGCACATGTTGTCGACTGTGCGTTCGGTGAAGGGGGTCCAGTGACTCAACTACTGCATGCTCTGAAAATACTCTACGTCACGGTGTGGTGAAGACGTGGACTGGAGCAAAGACCCGCGCAAGATCACAGCGGCGATGAGCAAGGAAGATTTCACCCCTCTGAGAATAGAATCAATGATCGTTAGCCAGTGTTCAGGCCAGCGCATTCGTAGTAGGTGTACACATCTGCCAAAAATGAATTCTCCAGCGTTTCGTAAAACGGGAAGGGATGAGGGGAAGTGGTCAATGCTGCAGCTGCATGTCGAGGCCCTCTTTATCCCACTTCTCTGTAGGCGCTTGACAAGGTGCAAAGGCTCTGGATATGTAGCATTCGAAACAATGTTTGTAGGCGCTGACGACAGCAGTTGGTTGACCGGGTTGAATACGGCAGCCAGCGTTGCCTAGCCCGTTGCTAGTCAAACCCGCGGGCACTTTGAAGAAGACAGCTGGTGATGGCCTGTTGAATGGCTGCTTTTGATGGAATCTCCGAGACCAAGCTTCGTAATCGTTCTCTGATCTCCACTGATCGGCCTGGGAGGGAGGAGGACCCGTCAATGTGCCATTCTTTGCTAGTCATTCGGCTGTGGGTTCCTTGGGCATGAGCGTTTTGGTGAAACAAGGTGTAGATGACGGAGGTCCAATCATGGGCAGCGGTAGTTGACGAGTGAAAGACGGCGGCGCCGTTCCACAGCGAGCAGACGACGAGCGGCGGGTAGCGAGACCAGCTGGTCGCGACTGGCGGGCCACCTGACCCAGGTTTCCACGAGGCCATAGCCCACACGCTACAGCCACACAGTCGGTAGCCAGATCGGAATCCTTTCGCTTCGCCCTTGCCGACGTCAAAAGCTGCGGCCCTGTGGCGCAGTCGTGTTCAGCGCAAGCTGATGGATACTCGCATTTCGCCGATGGACTAGATTAGCATCATTCAAAGCAGCGAACCTTGCACAGATCCCCATGGTGCCTACGGGCAGGGACCTCTGCCGTTGCCGACCGTCACGGCATAGGCGGCTGAGCAGTGTGGCAAGCCAAAAAAAGACCCTGCGCATGAAAAGGTATACGAGGGATACTATGCATGACGAGTGTATGTCATAGATGGGTCCGGCTGGCGTGCGAGCCTGCAATCAAAGAGCCGACGTGGTCGCTGTGCCATGGCGCGCGACTCGGCCGGCTGGCAGCAGTCGAGGGCTTGAATCTGTGGTACGCCTACACAGGTAGGGCGGTTAGTAGAGGGTGGCTAGCAACCAGAAAGCGCCCTGGTGCTACGTGGTTTGCTGGTGGATAAGCAAAAGGGTGTGAGTGCTGGGTGCGTGGAGGTGAGGGCAGCGGCCAATGGAGAGGCCGAAAGGGCCCATGGCAGAGGATGTGGATCGTTTCAGCTTTAGCTAGCGATCGCCACGCCACGCTATCGCTAGCGTTGGCGTTATCGATAGGCCACGGAGACGAGGAGCCCCTGCATAACTGGTAAACTGCAGGCACACACCTCAAACCTGACGGTGCACCCCTGGGCGCAGCCGTGCACCAAGACCTGCCCGTCTGAGTCCTTCTCCGCTCTTTTTGTTTCATGGACACTGGCCTCATCATAGCACCATAGCCAATGGCACGCTCTTTGTGCCTGTCGCTCGCTCCCGAAGCTGCTGGCTACACCACTCATCCGACCGTCGTGCCCCTGCCGCTAAACCTCGAGGGGCAAACTAGCCGAACGCGTCTGCCCAGTGTGCCCATCGTTGCAACAGAGACCTTGCTCCATCGAATAGCCTATGCTTCTTGACGATGATCCGCCGGGGCAGTGGCTCCTGGCTACTAGCGCTGCCGTACTCGTCGCTCTTCTCCTCGACCGCCACCGCCTGAGTCTAGGTCGGTGGCTAGACGACAATATACTTATATAACCTGGGAGTCGTTTCGTCTCAACTCCCACCCACCACCAGCTACCACAGCACCATCAGGCTTCTCTTCCTTTCTTCTCTTTTTCATTGCATCACTGCCTGTGGCAGATCACATTCCTTACAATTGCTGCGCGCTGTTGAAGAGCTAGACTCGACCATCCACCACTCTTCCACATATAAACCCAGCAAATTCCAGACACCAGTCACCACATTCGTTACTTCGCTCAGCCGGTCTAGCGATTTTCAACACAAAGACTTTTGTCAAACTCATTCTTCCAAAAACCAACATGTTTTCCCAAGCTACCATCCTTATGGCACTTGCCGCCAGTGCCTCCGCGCACATGATCATGGAATACCCAGTTCCCTTCGGCAAGTCGTCTCTCAACAGCTCTCCCTTGGCACCCGGAGATTTCCCTTGCAAGCAACGTACTGGCGTTTACGACATCACTGAGATGAACCAATGGAATGCTGGTGAGACCAAGACCATCTCCTTCATCGGCTCAGCCGTTCACGGTGGTGGTTCGTGCCAGTTCTCCATCACTACCGACCCCCAGCCCTCGGAGAAGTCGCAATGGAAGGTCATCCAGAGTGTTGTCGGAGGCTGCCCATCCAACGCCACTGGCAACCTTACGCCAGCTGACCCCAACGGTCACGGTGCTGCCACTTTCCCCGTCCAGATGCCCTCCGACATTCCTGATGGCCAGTACACCTTTGCCTGGACCTGGTTGAACAAGATTGGCAACCGCGAGTTCTACATGAACTGCGCTCCTATCAAAGTCGGCAGCGGATCTAGCAAGGCTTCGACCAAGAGCGTTTCTCAGGCCCTCTCGTCCCTGCCCGACATGTTCGTTGCCAACCTTCCCGACACCTCTTGCAGCACTGCTGAGGGTGAGGACTTCAACTACCCCAACCCTGGCAAGAACCTTGTTGAGGGCAACGGTGCCCATCTCGGAGACACTCTGTCCGGTTCTGGATGCACTCAGATGACCAAGATGGGCGCTGGTAACGGCCAGATTGGAACCCCCACTCAGCCTGAGGCGGGTTCGCCTGCGGCCAGCCAAGCCCCTGCCCAGACCTCTGGCAATGCTTCCCTCCCCGCCAACGGTGGTGGTATCTTCGCCCCCGGTGCCTCCTCTGCCCCAGCTGCCGTACCCACTCCTACCTCTATCACCAAGCCTGTCACCAGCCCTCAGCCTGAGGCTCCACAGACCCCTGACAATGGCACCACCAAGCCTGACAACGGCACCCAGGCGCCTTCTGCTGGCTCTGGCTCTGGCTCTGGCTCTGGCTCTGGCAGTTCTGGCTCTAGCAGCGGCGATTGCACTCCATGCAGCAACGACGGTGCTGTTGTCTGCATTGGCAGCAACCAGTTCGGTCTCTGCAACCATGGATGCGCCGTTGCTCAGCCTCTGGCAAATGGCATGTCCTGCTCTGGTGGTGCCATTGTCGCCTCGGCCAAGAAGCGATCTCTCCACTTCCCTCGCGCTCACCTCCACCGCCGCCACTCAGCTTCTCACTTGATCTAAATGCGATACGCTGCATAGGGGTTGGGTGCTCAGGGAGCTCTCACATACCCAATTTAGCCGTTGGCTACAAAAACGCATCGTTTGGAGTTGGGGATATGGACAATGATATACACGGATTGGGAGGACAGGTTTTGGGTTTTGGTGTTCATATTGGATCACGCAAGGCAGATACCACTTGGGTCTTCCTTGCGACTTCTTTTTCTTCTTCTTGTGTTCAACTTTTGCTCTATTCTTTCTTTCGTTCATGCTCAGCTCTTGATCCGGCTAGCATGCCTTGTTCTTAGGGATTCAAGAGAAGTCCTGTGGTAAGTCTCGTGCCTACGAGCGCAGTATACATAGCACCGCGAGTGTACCTAAACCAATGACAACGCTCATTTCATCTGCAAGTCTGCTGCACCTGCCCCCTAATCTCTGTGGTGTCGAATCTGTGATGCTTGTTTCGTTGGCGTTTCGCGCGAACCTTAACGGTTGCTGGCAATGGACAAGGGTCCAGCGGGCAGAGGTCCAAAATCAGGCCGTGGAGGGGGTGGCTGCACGCTGCACTGTGACTTTTGGATGAGACAGATATGCCTGGCCGACGCAGGCCATCGCGGTCTGCAACGTCGCCTCGTCTGCAAGGCATGCATCGCTGCATTTCGTATTCATTGGCCCTCTCCTTCTGCTGTTGCTCGCAAAACACCCATACTATTCACCGGATTATGACGTTACTCGGCCGCTGATTGGCTGACTTCTCAGGGAACAGACAGCACAAGCGGGCTTCCCCTCTGCATCCAAAACCTCAGCTCCAGGCTCCTCTTGACAGCGCACGCCCGAGCACGCGACCAGGCAAACTGCGACACTCTGTACAGACACAGCGGTCTTATTATCTCGTTGTGTCGGCGCCCACAATCAGGAGCGAGTCTCGGCCCAGGTTTCGCACGTTGCCGCCACTCGAGCTTGGGAGGTCATTGCGCTCGCCCCACTACCTCGTTACCCTCACCTCCACCGTCTCCTGGCGCTCACCCTTCAAGGCGAACTGCACAGACCGCCCACCATGGAGAACAACCAGCAAGATGTCGACCAGAGCAAGTATATCGACAATGCAATCCGCGCCGTGCGGGAGAAGAAGCCCCTCCCGGAGATCGACTTCACCCTGCATACCATGGAAGATGGCACCCAAGTAAGCACGCAGGAGCGTGTCTGCAAAGGTATGCCTGTTTCATGACTTTTACCTAGCTTCCCTTGCTATTAAAAGACACTCCGCAACAAATAGCAGTCTGGACAGTCAGCTAACGGTCCCGTGCCTCTCAGACGTTCAAGCACCCGCCTTCCACCCGCCTAGCGACGAGCAATTCTTCTCACCGCAAGATCGCACCAAGCCGAATATCCAGTTCCTGAAGCAGCACTTCTACCGCGAAGGCCGCTTGACTGAGCAACAGGCGCTATGGATTCTCAAGAAGGGCACGGAAATTCTAAAGTCGGAGCCAAACATGCTGGAGATGGACGCACCCATCACGGTTTGTGGCGATGTCCACGGCCAGTACTACGACCTCATGAAACTTTTCGAAGTCGGTGGCGACCCGGCAGAGACGCGCTACCTGTTCTTGGGCGACTACGTCGACCGCGGCTATTTCAGTATAGAGGTAAGGCAGCCGGGCGAATTGGCCACGTGCAATTCGCTGACAGCCGCAGTGTGTTCTGTACCTCTGGTCCCTCAAGATCTGGTACCCCAATACCCTCTGGCTGCTCCGAGGTAACCACGAGTGCCGCCATTTGACCGATTACTTCACCTTCAAACTTGAATGCAAGCACAAGTACTCCGAGGCCGTATACGAGGCATGCATGGACTCTTTCTGCGCGCTGCCTCTGGCTGCAGTCATGAACAAGCAGTTTTTGTGCATACACGGTGGACTGAGCCCTGAGCTCCATACTCTAGACGATTTGAAGAGCGTATGTGGCACTTGCAAAGTCTTGTGTACTGTAGCTGACCGTCTAGATTGACCGTTTCCGGGAACCCCCAACCCACGGCCTTATGTGCGACATCCTTTGGGCTGATCCGCTCGAGGAATTCGGTCAAGAGAAGACGAATGACTTCTTCATTCACAATCATGTTCGTGGATGCTCGTACTTCTTTTCCTACCCAGCCGCCTGCGCTTTCCTCGAGAAGAACAACCTTTTGTCTATTATCCGTGCACACGAGGCCCAGGATGCTGGCTATCGAATGTACAGGAAGACGCGGACAACTGGTTTCCCCAGTGTCATGACCATTTTCAGTGCGCCCAACTACCTGGATGTGTACAACAACAAGGCTGCAGTGCTCAAGTATGAGAACAATGTTATGAACATTCGGCAATTCAGTAAGCTTGTGCCACTGGGTCATGCGCCAGGAAGCTAACAGGTTCAGACTGCACACCCCACCCATACTGGTTGCCCAACTTCATGGATGTATTTACATGGTCGCTGCCATTCGTTGGAGAAAAGAGTATGCCAAGCCGTTGACTTATGAATTGTATGTACTAACTATACCCAGTTACTGACATGCTCATTGCCATCTTGAACACTTGTTCCAAGGAAGAGCTGGAAGAGGAAACTCCCAGCTCTTTGGCATCTGGACCCTCCTCCCCCCCGCTGTCCAGTTTGGACCCAGAATCGACCGAGTTCAAGCGTCGCGCTATCAAGAACAAGATCCTGGCCATCGGACGTCTCTCTCGTGTATTCCAGGTGTTGCGCGAGGAGTCTGAGCGGGTTACTGAGTTGAAGACAGCATCCGGTGGTCGACTCCCTGCAGGCACGCTTATGCTCGGTGCCGAGGGTATCAAGCAGGCTATCCACAGCTTCGAGGATGCACGCAAGGTTGATTTGCAGAACGAGAGGTTGCCGCCAAGTCACGAGGAAGTACGGAAATCCCAGGAGGTGAGCCGAGAGCAGGCTCTCGAGAAGGCGACCAAGGAGGCCGAGAACGATCAGGGTCTTGCCACTGTCGCAAGACGCATTAGCATGTAAGTATTTCCGGAGGTGGTGTTGTTGTGTCATCACTAATATGTGTAGGTCATCTGGATCTAGTCGCAACCGGAAGAGCTAGGCGCGATTCACGCGTTCGCGATCGGAAAGCGAAGCCGAGAGGCCAGCTATGACATGAAGCGTTGTTTAGGTTGTTGATTTCTGTATGGACGGGCCACCAAATATCACGAGTATACCACGCAGGCATATTGGGACCACACAAGCGTAGCCTAAAAGGTATCACCTAGTGGACGGTAATAATTGCTAGCCGACTGCTCAGAAATGAATGAGCCGGCTTCTGATTGAAACAGAAACAATTGTTGTGCCTGATGCTTGATCGACTCCTTGCGTGAATGTGTGTAGTGGACGGTGATGGTATGATGATGGAGCAGCGCACGTGCGCGGGCCGAAGCTAGCTTTGCCGACCTACGTCAAGTGCAACATTTCAGACGATGGTAGCAATGCTCATCTTCAAGCCCGATGCCTCCATGGGTGGCTTCCGTGCCGCGACTGACCATCTTTCGCAAGACAGGGTCAATTGATCGGATTCCGCTTGCGCTTCACTGCCGCAATGTCCCAAAGTCGACATGTACCAGTCTCCGCGCCCGCTCCGCATCGACGCATGTCTCGCCGACTGCGATAAATCTGCGCCCCAACATCCCGCCACGCAACAAGGAGCTGTACGACGCCTTATCGGCCCTCAGTGGAGCAGCAGAAACATACGTAAATATCAGTAGATTACAGCTGGCATTGCGGGGCTTGGCTGCGCAAGACGCCGTGACAAGAGTTGCCGGTACGGTACATCCACAAATGCGTGGCTAGTGTGGCATGAGCGCTGACAATGCTACAGTCCTCGGCCTGAACAGTCAATTAAGCGCGCAGCAATTGGCACGTCTACTGATCGCAGACCCGTTGGCCGCCGAGGAGCAATGGGAGAGGGACTTGGTCAAGGCTGGTGACAGCAGTCAGAATGCCGTGTTGCTCAAGTGGGTGCACTCAGATCGCTGCGAAGAGAGGGCGCAATAACTGACACGTCTGCACAGGTACGGCACTGACCCCGATGCCTACCCACCAACACCGCTTTACAGAGTCCTCGCTGTTCCCTCCCGTACTCTCCACTCGCACAATCTCGAGGTCCTCGTCTCCACGGTAAACGTCAACACCGCCAAAACCGCCCCTCATGTGTCAACAGAGAGCCCCACCGAGTCGCTATTGGTTCCCAAACTCCAGGCTACTTCTGCCAGAGGATTGCCAGTCCCGTACCCGGTGCACAAGACATTGATACTTGGAGAGGGACTCGACAGTGCGATATCCTTCGGAAGGTTTTCAGCAGATGGCCTCGATGAGATGCGAGACATGGTCAAGGTGGCTATTGACCTGCCAGTGCCATCGACTGAGTCAAGCCCCGATCCCAATGCCGAAAGTGCTCCCATAAACGTTGCTGTTGGTACCAAAGCGCTGGACAGCTTCCGTGAATCCATTAAAAACTCAACCATCTACGAGCGATTGTGGTTTCAAAGCGGTCTGCCAACTCTTTCGCAATGGTTGGTTCAAGATCTCCAAACGTCCGAAGGCATCAAGCCTCCGTTGAAGACGCTCATATCTTCTGTTGCAGACGACGTGGAGGCAAATGTTCTGAAAGAAGATTCCGCTCAGCTCCAGAAACTTGCATCTGTTCAAACCGATGCAGAGGTGACAGCATCCATAGTGGGCCACCTGGAGACGTGGGCCGAGAACTCTCATACAGAGCTTCGCGATGAGCTCGATGAGGCCTTTGCAGCAAAGAACTGGCATAAGTTGGCCTGGTGGAAGCTTCTCTGGCGTGTTGATGATATTTCGATGATCAGCTCTGAGATACTCGAACGACGGTGGCTCGTCTCTGCGGAGAAGAACAGTGTCTATCTGGCTGGTCGCATGAACCAGGCTGGCTATCCGGATGAGATTCAACGGCCCATCGTTGCCAGCATCCCCGAAGCTACCACAGAGGACACAGCGCCGACAGCAGAGAACCCACGAATGGACCTTTCCACCAACGTCCGCAAGCCCGTACCCTGGCACCAACAAATCTCCAACGCTCGCACCGAACTCATTAACGACACTGTGCCTCCTCTCCAAGCCCTCGCCCAACGTCTCATCTTGCAGACGTTCAGCACAACATCCATTTCCTCCGCAGCCTCTGCTCTCCTCTACGCCTCCATGTCCTCTTTCTCCGTCTTCGAGGCCTCGGCCGTCGCAGCTCTCGGCCTCACCTTTTCACTTCGCCGCATGCAGAAGATCTGGGAGGGTGCGCGCGAGGCGTGGCAGATGACTGTGAGAGAGGAGGGCAGACGCACGCTCAAGAATACGGAGGAGAGTGTTAGATTTATCATTGAAAATACCGAGAAGAAGGAGGTTGCAGAGCCTGAGGATGTGGCGGAGAGAAGGGCGGCGAGGGAGGCAGTTGCCAGAGTGCGTGAGGCGCTGGACCGCATGACTGGGGATGGAAAGGGTGGTGTATGATAGGATTGTAATATAGGGAATCGATTTGCCCGTGGTCTCTCGCTATCTCCAGTTACCGCTGGGTCTTTGTTCAACAATTGAGTTCTGTATGCAGAAACATTCTGGCCTTAGGAACGTTGAATGAGGAGATTTCTATCTCCTTACATCTGTCTCGAATATGCGTTATAAGAATAAACATAGTATACGTACAGTGAAGAAATTCATAGGCTTCAATCATACATACTAAAGCCTTTGCATAGTCTATCTCCTATTGCAATCTCATCTTAACATTAGCCACGGGAGACATGGATGATGGCCATAAAAAAACGGCCAATATACCCCTTCCAACATCTCCTTGACATACTGTATACCCCCACCCTACAAATGATACTTGAACAAAGGACTTCGATCCCCCATTTTCTCCAGCTGATCCTGAGTATATATCGCACGCCACTCGTCCTCCGTCTTCTTCGCATTCCGCCTATTAATCCGCACGAACAAGAACTCCAGCGTAAACGCTGACACCAGTCCCGCTGCTGCAAAAGACAGTGAAGACCCGAAACCTGTCTCGTAGCGAGGGGATTCCTTTTCCTGAAAAATGAACGAGCCTATTATACCTCCCAGATTTCCTATACATATCATTGTAGCGATGCTGCAGTGCTGTTAGTATATCTGTATATCTCTGGAGGTGGAGGTGGTGGTGGGTAGGTGTGAGAGTGAGGCAAACAAAAAAAAGAGTAAAAAAGATCAAAGCAACCAACTCCCACGCGCCCCTTTGCTGCCCTACGCCATGCCCCCGGATCGAACAGTGGTTCTACCGTCGGCAAGCGCACCCCTAGCTCGCAGCCCATGTTCCTGATTGAATCGCTTCAAACTTGAACCTATACCAGCCTCTGGTATCTGTGCTAAGAGGCCCACCCGATGAGGCTGAGTCGAGTCGGTGCTTGATGGAAAGATAGTAGAATCTTATGATATATATACGGGAGATGTTGCTGGGTAGTATGGTAGAGGAAATGGGGAGAGGCGGTGGTGCAGCAGCGGGTATCACGTGGGGCACGACAAACAAACAAACAAACGCAGTGATTGCGGAGACAGACTCAGGACTTACCCAACAGCTCGCTTTTCGGGACCAGCGAGATTGTTAATGGTCCAGGCGTTACAGCCGGGCAGAATGGGATACAGCCCGATGCAGGCTACGTGCACGGCAAAATAGCACACTGCTACGTTGTCTTTGATGGCTTCGGCTTTGGCGAAGAGGATGGCGTATGCGATGATGAGGAGGGCTTGGGCACTCGCGATAAAGGGCATACGCCAT
Organism: Curvularia lunata; assembly: GCA_005212705.1. NCBI lineage: Eukaryota > Fungi > Ascomycota > Dothideomycetes > Pleosporales > Pleosporaceae > Curvularia > Curvularia lunata. The sequence continues at coordinate 141,391 of PELC01000002.1, read as the reverse complement.
GTGTATCTGTCGGCGAGGAGGGATGAGATTAGTGCGGAGATTGCGCCACAGGCGTACGGTGGAGCGGTCATGAGCTGTGCGGTTGTGCTGGTGAAGCCCACTGCCATGTTGTAAGTCGTTGACAACCACATAAACTAAATCCACGACTTACTGTTCTTAAGAATCTGTGGCATGGTGAATTTCAGTCCGTAGTTTGGCACCGCGTTACTGGCGAAGACCAGGGCTTGCAGATATATCTGCCAGTCTTTTACAACCTGGCCAATGACGCCCCACTTTATCCTCTCTTTCTTGCCATCGGCATTCACGCGGCGCTCGCGCTTCAGACCGCGAGTGACTATGTGTGTGAGGCGGAGGAAGCGCGCTTCGTCGTGCGTGAGCCATCGACCAGCTGCGTGATCTGGCGAGTCAGGTAGTAAGAAGAAGACGGAGATACCTAAGAGGACAGTGACTATTCCTTCGAGGATGAAGATCCATCGCCAGCTTTTTTATGGGTTAGTATTTCCTAAATTCTCGTCTCAAAATTGTGAGGCAACTCACCCCTCGAGTCCTGCAATGCCTATATCAAATAGTTAGCTCCAATCTTACACTCACTCAAAAGTTCACATACCATTCATCTTCGCAATCGCCGCAGCCAGCAAACCTGAGAACGCCCCACTGGTAGCCGACGCGCAGTAAAACAGCGCCATGCGGAACTGCGTACGGTCTGGCGGATACCACTGGCCCACCAGATAAATAGCACCGGGAAAGAATCCGGCCTCGAACAAGCCCAGGAAGAACCTCGTAGCACATAATCCCGCGAGATTCTGCACCAGACCCATAACTGTCATGACGGTGCCCCAGCACAAAGTCAGTGTGCCCATGTAATACGACGGGCGCTTGAACTTTGCGAGAATCATATTCGAGGGTATCTCGAAGAGGACGTAAGGGACGAAGAAGACCATGAGGGCCACGTTATAATCTGTGCCTTTCATACCGAGTGTCTTTTCGAGCCCTTCGATCTTGGCGTTTCTTGAGGAGTGCGGGTTAGCGGATGCTTGTAGGTTCTTGGATGCAGTTGCCTGTCTAACCCGATGTTTGCTCTGTCGAGATGAGAGATGAGGTATAAGACGGCCAGCATGGGACATAGTCGCCAGTCGACTTTGTGGAAGATTTTCTTTTGCGTGGCTTTGTCGACGCTGTGCAGAAACTCGGCGTCTTCGCGACTTAGGCCGGCTTTTATGGCGTCGTGGAGATGGTCTGGTAGGCCTGCTAAGGATGTTTTTTCGACGGGAAGCTCTTCCATGGCATAGGTATGGTCTTTCTCCGTGGTGTCAACCACGGCGTCGCGCGCCATCTTGGTGCTTGTTTACGAAGAGATGCCAATGAGTGTTTTACGAGTCCACCGAAAGACATTCAGGATAGATTATCACGGCCTTATACATGGTCGCGAATGCTTATCCGTAGTCGTGCCACAGGCCAGTGGAGACTCTCGGGAGGTCCCCACTGCCAACCCCTCCCCATGTTGGGAATGAACTTGCTTCTTTGAGCCCGGCGCTGACAGCCAAGAGCCGATTCAGAACAAGACTCAAGAGGCTCGAATAAAGGTAGCGGCTGTTTACTTATGTTGCTCAGGTGTTGAGATGTGTTCTATACATGTACTCAACGTCTGCCGTAGACAGCTTGTATCGTTATTACAACAACTCCGCTCTCCGAGCATGGAAAAGGGCCGATTATTCGTATAAACAACTATGGAGTGCTGAAAACTGTCTCCAATCGTTGTCAAGTAGACATGCTAAGCAGCCGCGCCCAGTGTTGAGCAAAATAAGACCTAAAACGATTCCAACATCCTCACAACACGCTTCATCTCAGCCCTGCAAATCCTCAGCAAACATATCCCACAGCTCTCTTTAGCCATACCAATCAAATGCGTAAGGGTAACAGTACCCGACAACAGTCACCTCCCTAGTACAGTTAAACCTCAGTCCAGCATTCCTTAGGAAGGCACAACACTATCAGGGAATGTGGAGAGCCAAGCCTGGGGTAAGGCGGGGATGTGACGTGGGAAGGTTCTTGGCAAGCTCTTGTCACAACGGATCTCGGGAGAGACATGTTGCGTTTTGCTGCAGTTCCGGGCGAATAAAGAGCCGCTTGCCAACTGCCGGTGGCTTGGCCAAGCGTGTGCTCGTCTCGGGGAGCAAGCATGTGTTGATTTTGAATGTGCTTGTGGTGCAGCCTTGCATTGTTATGGCTGACTGGTACTATTCTCTTGTGCTGTACTCATTCCAGCAGATAAGTCTAACCACAGCTCCTTGAGCCGAGCCTCTTACATGATCTGCCGTTACTTGCGTGATGGGGCTATGCCCGACCTCTCACCGAAGGTCACGTGAACGAGGGCAAAACGTACGATCAGACCTTACTATATCAAGTGCATAAGAAGTAGGCTCACGCCGCTGCTTAAATGCGGTGTTGTCAAGAATTCAACAGTAGGAGTCTGCCAGCAGTTCGCCCTTGATTTGCTCGATGCGGTTCTTATCATCACGTGGATCGGTAACTCGCAGGCCGCGGAGACATTATAGAACCTCAACTTAATTTATTTTACCAATAAGTCATCTTAGAAGTAAATCACGATTAAATATTAAGAAGTAAAATTAACTATCGAAAGAGTTTCTTGGTACACTCATAGTCTCAACTACGTCCATACTTAGTTACCAACTATATTATGTTGTGAGACTACTTGAAGGCCTGACTCAACGCCAGCTTCTTCATGCCGTCCAAGATTTCCATCATAAGGTGTTCGACTCTCGAAGCTTTCATGCCGCGTAGCGCTTTGTGATAAACACTGCAAAATTTAGCCCAGTCCTTCGCACCCTTTTCGTTCTCACATTCTTTCTTGACCTCGTCAAAGATTCTCTGCAGCTCCTAAGCCTTGCCATGAGTAGGCCGAAGGATAGCTACAATACCATTTCTTCCGTCTCCAGTGATTTCCTGGTCATCACACAATCTGTGTTGAGCACTCCTTAGAGTGCGGAGAACAAGAGGGATGTCGTTTTGAACCTCGTCAAGCGCCTCTAAACAGCCATTTGATTGTCCCAATGGTTTTGTATGTTGCGCTGACGCCGCCGGAAATACCAATAATCGATGCTGTTATGCTGTGAAATAATTCATGTCAATTCAAGGCAATAGTAATCACAGTGCTTTCACTTCCAAACACCCCTGAAATCGCTCCAAGTTTCCCGGGCCCATTGCTTTGACCTGGTCCTAGCATGCCTGAACCTTGTCGTTGTTGATCGCCTGTTTAGTTCAACCTTGCCAACTCCTAAATCCATCGACTGTTTCTGTGTAGTCGGAGGTTCTACAGGTTTCTGTGTGGTCTGCGGCTCGGCAATAGAATGTGATGATGGGGTCACCGACACTTCCTTGACCTCCGCCTGTAGCATCTTGCTTTTTGTAGCCGGCTCCACGGCGGTGGTTATAGACTCGATGGGCATATCATCGTAGTCACTTTGACTATCGTCATGTTCATGTTTCTCAGAACGTGATTGCTCAGACCGGAATGATCTGGCCCCATTGGTATCGCGTTCTTCCATCGACGAAGTCTCTTCTGGACTATCGAGAGTCAGATGCGAGGAGTATCTGCGCAATGAATTGCTCGTATCCAACGGCGTAGACAGATTTGGATTGGCGGATACTTGAGCCAAGTCCTGCGAAATTTGCTCCGCAATAGGTAACCTTTTCAGTGCGGCAACAAGGTCCTGAAGATCGCGACGTATGAGATCGATTTTTGATCGTTCTGATGGATCGCAGCGGAGCATTCTGTCCTCAATCACACTAGCCAGTCCCTTTGTAAAATTCGTTCCTTCTTTCAATTTAGCCAATCGCTATACCGTTGTGAGTATGATGGAAGCCTTTGTTCTTACTTAGGAATCATACCTCTTGTACGCATTTCTTCAAACATGCATCCTTAATAGTGTTGGAGCCGCCTTTCATACAAAAGAATTGATCTTTGCTTACATCATCAAATTCAGGCTCGTCTTCATCCCCTCGCTGGAGACCAAAAATTCCTACCTCGTCCGACCCTTCCAAGTACCAAACGCAGAACTCGAGGAATACGCAACCCAGTGAGAAAATGTCGTACTTTTGGGATATCGGTGCCCTAAAGTCTACCTCAGGTGCCCGATAACCCCACGTAATACCGTCAATCAGTGCTCGGGGAACCAGTGATTTTGAGAATTCGGTGTGATATCGCGCAAGCCCTAGGTCTGAGATTACTAGGTGTCTGCGGCAAGTCCCGTATTCTTCAAACCACAGTATGTTTTCGGGCTTGATATCTCCATGCCTTCCCCATTCAGATTCGTACTCGTTCTGCGATGAGTTTGAGTTTGACCTCTTCCTTTTCCTTCTCAGCTTATGCCACGAACTGAGCCCATGAATACGACTGACTGCTCTGGCCAGGCCAAGACATTGCTGAGCTGCCCATAACTCATTTGAAGGCGAATTTTTTATGCGTAGGTTTGCGTCCCAAAATTCTTGAAGATTCCCATTTGCCCATTCAAAGAGCAGATAGAATGTATTACCATGTTGGAAAGTAAGCAGAAGTTTGATCAAATGGTTTTCCGTTTGTGCGTGTGCGCACGTCTTTTCCAGCGCCTGGAGCTCTTTCCTATATGAACGCTGCTCAGACGCATCGATCTCCTTCAGTGCAAACTTTGGGTTTTCAGTAGACTAACGAGGTCAGCGACTGACAGTTGCTAGGTTTGGTGATATCTTACCCCAGGTTTAAAGAAGTTGTGATGACTGGGGTGAATCTCAAGTTGGTGAACTAGTCCCGTGCCACCACTTGACTTGGGCTCTAGAGATACCCAGGGAAGCCTTGTCCCACGGTCGAGCTCATAAGAGCATAGATTGTTTTCTTGAATATCGAAAAAAGGAACAAAGAAGACTCTCTGGTTTTCATAGAATAGCACGCGATCGTTTCGGTTCCATCCATCAAGTATACTGGATTTGGATTTCGGAGTAGCCGCACTTGATTCCTTGAACGGTAAGTCGTTATCCCATATTTCTCTTTCGATGAACTCCTCAAGATGACCAAGCCGTTCCATGGCTACAAGGATTCCCAGAATCCGCGTTCGAGTCCTCTTTGGGTTTGGGCTGATGATGCTCTGAAACTTGTCCAACAACTCAGATTCCGAGGCAGTAGGGAACCTCTCTTCCAAAAGTAGCATTATAGATGCAGGGTCAAATAACTTTCTAAACATGTCGAGAGGTAGGTATTCGCCCATGGCTGGTTTGCTGACTTCCAAACTCTTCTCAAACTTTCCTCTCAGGGTCGACTCAAACCGTGCCGTGTTCGGTGAATTTGAGATATTAGAGAGGGTTTCACGTTCTTCAAAAAGCCGCCTAAGAGCGCAGAGGCCTTCTTCCTTTATCGATTCGAAGTCGAATGTCGCAGCGGCTGCACTGAAACCGAGGTCTTCAACTTTGTGGATAGTAGATGCCTCACTGCTCGGGCTTTTCAAATAGTCGTTCTCATTGATGGGTCGTAGATGGCCATTGTCTTCTTTGACCACTATATCAGGCCCACCGGGAAATCCTTCATCATCGTAGTTGTATCGCGTTGAGATCGGGCCCAGAGTCTGGCGCTGTGCACGTGACCGTGAAGGGCTAGGTGAGTTTTCTGGAGTAGGCAAAAAGGTCCTGGTACACCTAATCTGATCCATGGTCACCTAATAAAGGTTCGCCTGAAGTGATGTCCCTAATGAATCCGTCCTTGGGCGTCCAGCGCACAAGAAAAGTCAAAAGCTGGGCGACAGCAGTTCGCTGTAGTTCTTTTGTTCAGGAGGAAGTACTAGGCAGTAACAATCACAATGAGCAACAGGTATTATGGGATTGTGACAGTAATGTAACTGAGTGATCGTTCATAAGATAAAACTGTTGGGTCCTGGGAAACGTCTTAAGGCCCGTGAACCTATCCTTGGTGAAATAAGAGCCAATAAAGAGCAGTTAAGCTTTCTGATTTCTAGGTGCATGTGCGCAGAGCGCCAGGTTTGTGGGTAAGCCTGTTCTCCTGCCTGAGGCAAGGCAATCTTGGGGCCAAAAAATGCTCAGGTGGTGGTGGCGCACGCAAGCGTCTAAGCTACATTTCACGCGAGCCTCGAGTCTCGACACCGCACTGCCTCCACTAGTTTTCCCATTGGATCTCCAGCTTAAAAGCCACAAGTGGCGCATGGACAATGCATGGCTGTGACCGATATCTTCGAAGCCTGGAGCGACTGTTGCGTGACCTCCACATGGCGTGCTCCGTGGAAGTAGCTTGAAATTTATGGTGGGTGGTGTAGGCTGTCATCCACCTTCCCGTCCTATTTGCGGCAGGCTGAGGCATCGGGGTTGACAGGCTACTCAGGGCAAAGATTTCGTGCGGGGTTGCCTTCTGTCTTATGCACGCGAGTTTGAGCCTTCCGTAAATAGAGCGACGGGGCACAATAAAACGGCCCCAATATTGTTGCTCCGAGCTGACAGGATGGATGACAACATCAACGGAATTGACTGCCTATCCTGAGAAAGGAGGCAAGTATGGAGTCATTCTGCCAGGAAATCATGTGACAGGACGATAGAGAGTCATTTCCTTTCTGTGTTTTCGAGGCGTTAGGTTCTAGCACTAAATTGGGTAATGGCATGGGAGCGCTAGAACGAGGTTGAGACTGCGGTTGGTGGCAGTGGCTGTGCCCCCATATCGTAGCGCCTGGACGTAGCACACCCCCATCTCCGGTGTCAGCTGGCGCGAAGGCACCCAGCCCGGTTTGATGTGACCGGTTGGACCCCACTCAGTCTCTCTAGTTGTTATAAGGAAATGTCAACCGAACTGCGCGGGCCAGGTGGCACCTTTCAGCTCACGACATTTGGCGCGACCTAGCCCAGGCAAATTTTCTTGTAAAAGGTCTCCATCTCGACATCATTCATCTCCTTTTCCCAAGGATCTGAATACAATGAGCAGCGTTTCTTTAACTTTAGTGAGAGAGGAGGCTGACCTGTCTGTCTGGACTGAACATAGCGATCGCATCCACCCCAAGGATCTTTCAAGGTGCCTCTCGGATGCAGTCGGTAAAGAACGGTTCAGAATATCGTTGCGAAAGAATATATACATCATCTACGTCGATAGGAGACGTCCTGAGAACGATAGCGTGAGTCGAGCGATTCGATCGGTGGAGGCTGCTAATGGGAAGCAGAATCGCGACCCAGAGTCTGATGACGAAGAAGGCTCGAGGGAACACACAATAGGGCCCAAATCATACGAGGAAAGGCTCCAAGATATCAAGCTGGCAGAAAAGAAATTAAGCAGTGAAAGAATACCGAAGTGGTAATCGACAGGGACCTTTATAGGGAGGATGCTATTCGGATAGTTTCAACCATTGTAGAATGGGCGCAGGTAGCCGTTCTGGCCTTGACAAAGTCACGGCCTCACAGAGTATATTTCAGTGTCCATATTTCGCACCAAGTGGCTAGAATTGATTTCATTGAAAGCGCGCAACTCGATTCTCATGAGCAGAATCTCAAGTTTCTGCTCAAGTTTTTTCGAATTCTATCTATAACTAGTTAAAGATTCAATGAATTGACTGTCTACGAACTCGTTCGATTTTGCATAAACGTGACTACAGAGACTATCAGCCGATCGTTACCCATGACCCTTCACTTGCGATCACTCCAGGCTCAAGTGATGCTACGCCAACTCTTTCGTAAATGGGATCTCTCGACGCATCGCGGCTTTGATGAACAACTAGTACGTGATGCTTCAAGTCAAATTTGCCATCTCTTATCTTGTCCCTTCCAATGACTACACACATCAGCTCTTCGATGGCGAACTCTTCGTTGCCATCGAACGCAATATTGACTAACATGTCGTACTTAGACAAGTTAATCTTCCTTGCGAAGCCCAAGAATGAAGCAGACTCAATACCACCAGCCACCGAGAAAGGATTCTTGAAATCATCTATGGCCCAATCAATTTCTTTGAATCTCAACTCAGTCGTGGCATCCATGTATTGGATGCCGCCCTCTTTTGAGAGAGACGACCATGACGGTACGCGACGATCGCGCGGCTGATCAATGGGCTTCATGCGTGTTAGGCCGCGACGCTTCCAGAGTAGCCCTCGGGCGAAATATTCTTCGAAAAGGCCATAGGCTGCTTTGGTCCCGAAAGTCCGGGCGAGCCTTCCTTGCAAGCCCAGAATGGCAACTGACCGGTCTGCAGGCCTAGTGAATGCCAGACCCGAGTATCGTTCGTAGAGATCCTGAATGAGCAGTTGCCTACCGTCTCGGTAATGACCCACAGCGGCGTTGGGAAAGTTTGCATCACCCAGAAGAGCAACTTTCGAACTGTGGAAGTGTCAGCTCGCAAGAGGTAACCTGTTTGGCGGGTCTAAGGCAAACTTACTTCTCAAGGCGAGCGAGCGTCTCGCAGTGGATCCCGTCTCCGCACTCCCAATAGACCTGCGTTGAAGTAAAGAATATCGTCCGGCGAGACAATGCTCTCTCCTGCAGCACCCAGCCCCGGCTGTTGAGCGCGCTGAGTTCTACATCAGCGTGAAAGTCATCAATGTCGACACAAGCGTAAGTGGCTTTAGTACTTGTTACAGGTAGCTTGATAACAGTTCGTGGTGTTCGCTCATGCAGAAAGCCATCTAGCGAAGATTTTGCCGAACTTGCACCAATCGTGCAGTACGCCATGCTGAACACGAGCTCCATCTTAGCTGACTCACGATCCCAGTCCTCTTTATCATCTTGGATGATGCATAACGAGTCAATCCAAATGTAGTCAATACCCAAACCACGAGCCACAGTTACAGCGTCCCGGAACGTAGGTGGCAGAGCCTCAAAATCAATGCTCGTCTTGAGCTGTTCGATGTTACGCTTGTATGTGCAAAATTTCTCGTTTTCTTTCAAAGGTCCCCAGCAGTGACTGAGCGCGACGTATTGGCAAGATTGGATGTTTGTTGTCTCTAAAAGACGAAGCTGCTGACCAATCTCAATTAGCCGTGTTGGCTTACTCTGTTCATCTTCATCTTCGCGATGGCACATATCATGGTCCGAATCGCACACTCGGATCCATTCTTTGAGGAGTGCAAAAAACTCGGGAGAGGTTTGGCCAAATAGGATTGGCAAGCCGAACTGTGCACCATCTGGGATCTCTAGGTTTGGATCTTTACGGTCATCAGCACTTTTCATCCTACAAAGTTGGAGGGTAAACCTACCTGGCTCACAATAAAGTGACAAAAGATTGGGGCCATCTTTGAGCCCCACATGAGCAGCATCCTGACGTAGCTCAACATTTCTGGGTGGCTTGATACCTTTGCATTCTAATGCGTATTGCAGAAGGCTGCACAGATCGCAATTGCGAGCTCTTTCTTGCAGAACTGCAACCTCGCAGAACTTGTCCAATGCGGGCTGTGAGTTGCTCGAATTGCACGAACTACACAACCTTGTGGTAATCCCACATGGTAGGGGTCTAGCTAGATCCCACCCAATCTTTTCGAAGAAATCGGTAGCAAAGCCATTGTCTGGAACCGAAGTCCAGTCATCATTGAGCTTGCTTGATTGCTAGGTAATCTAGTTACTACTATTGCTTTCGTTGGTATACAAGGTGCACCTACAAACTATAGAATGTTAATTAGCATAGTAATATCCCACTAGAAAACCGTATACTTACTAACTAGTGACACATCGCATTACAACGTTAGTAATCTTGGGGAAAATCTGCAGAGCGGCTACTTACATTCTTCACGCGAGAAGAATGCTCTGTTAGCTGGTATTCTGGCTTGGATGTGAAGGTCTTACATACTGTTGTTGTGGTTAGCTTTAAAAAATCGATCGATATGATGTGTTCAGCGAATCTCACGTACTTCTTGATGGTCTGATATCTTGGATGTTTGACTTCTCAAAGTCTCTGAATTGTCGTAAAAGGTGGGTGCTTGAACTATCATCTGTGGAATATCATGCGTCAACTTTTCCGCCGGCTGCGTAGGCGGGAATTCCTCGACGGGGCTCGGGGCTGGCGTAGGCTCAAGGACTGGATTCGGAGGGTCGTGTTGCGTCGGTGGGGCAAGCTTTCCGCCGATTTTCTTCATGTCCTTAACCTGAGCAAAAGGATACTTCAATTCTGGCATCTTGAGATACCCTTCGCAATTCTGACTCCGCTCATGAATATCTCGCAAGTTAGGGTGAATCTCGCTCGCTTTATGACGGTAGCCTGGTATGCTCGGTTTCTTGTAGTCCAGAGACACGGGAACTATGAGTAGTTTTTCTCGTATAAGCTTGAGTATATCTTTGTAGGCCGAGCCAGCTTCCAGCTGTTCGTCCAACCATGCCATAACTGAAACAACATACTCGTGGACTTCGTAAGGTTTGCCATCAGCTTGTGATCCCTGCCAAAAGTATTCGGCGGTTCCTTTCCTGAGATTCTCGAGGGCACTATGACCGCAGACAAGCCACACGAGAAGCTCAAGTAGAATACAACCAAAACTCCAGACATCGTATTGACGGGAGCGAGGTTGCTCTTTGCTATGCGGCTGTTCCACCTCTGGAGGTTTATAGCGGCAAGTACCTGACGGAGTCTGCGTGGCCTTACCTACGCGTACATCCGTGTTCTGTCCTTTCTCATGAAAGGTAGTGAGACCAAGATCCGCTATTTGTAGGCGTCCTCTGCCATATCCACGCTTGAAAAGAAGCATGTTTTCTGGTTTTAAGTCTCCATGTCGTACAATCTGGCCGTGAAGTACTTGCAGAGCTGAGCAGATTCCGACGAACTGTTCAAGTAGCCACAGCACACTTTCTCGCTCCCGAGCCTCCGCTTCATTTTTTTCCCAATAATCGCCAAGATTGCCGCCGTCAGCCCAGCGAAAGATGAAACAACGATCTGGCTTGCGCTCATATGCGGCAATAGGCTTGATCAGATATGGCGAATTCAATTCTCGCGCTCGATTCAAGTTTTCCCTCTCCTTGTGGACCAGTTCCTCCCATTTTTCCTCAGGCACTTGTTCACTTCTCTTCAACCTCTTGATTGCAATCTCATACGCTGGAATCTCCACTGGCCGACTTGATTTCTTCGACAACCATGGGATTACTGGAAGTTCCGGGTGGTCTACAATGTGACTCGCGTGAATCGCCGCCCACGACACTTCACCAAAAAACCCATTAGCCGCTGGTCCTGAGGCCTCTTCCAGGAACGGCAACCGTTGTAGGTTAGCCAGCTGAAAGTGAAACTTTTCCTTGGCACCAAAAACAGGAAGGAACAAGCTCCACTGATAGTCGAGAAAGAGCTTCCGTTGGTTTCGTTTAAATTCTCGAAACCATGTATATGGCGTAGCATTTGATGGTCGTTGCTTGCTCTCACCATATCCATTCTCGTCGAAATCGATAGGAAGAGAGCAGTCGTCAAGATGGTCATCCATACAGCATTTTAATTGGTGCTCCAAGTCTCCATTTTCCATCAGAAGAAGTATAAGAAATAGGCGTGGGGCTTTATTTAGAACAAACCTCACAACATCGTCTCTGCTCGGACTGCTGTCAAACTCGGCTGGATCGAGAACTTGTTCCACCCTACTTTGATTGACAAAGTCCTTCAACTTGTCCGCAGGCATGAAATCCGCGCCGTCATCGTTTTTACAGAATGAGGCTGCAACCTCCTTCGCGAAACTCGTGATAAGCTCTTCCATGGTGAGTCTAGTGACACATGTTAGAGCTTGAAAGCATCAAATTGCGTGTGACTTTTCATACATGATGTCAAGGTGGTCATGCGTTCAACTAGGCTGAGGCAGAAATCTCTAGGTGCGCCAGGACATCAGGCTCCTTCGATTACGATTCCTTTTAAAGATATGATATTCAACAAGGCTGAACACTCTAAACGGCACACGCGCCCCGCCGCACCACGGAGGAGCCCTTTCATCTCCGTGCATGGTGTTGCATCGATTGGCGGCAGCTAGAGGAGGGGGGAGGGTGGGGTGGGGGCGGGATGGGGGCGGGATACCTCTCTCCACTTAAATCGATACATGAGGCGGACTATGGACGAAAGCTGTAAAAAAGTGGCGGTGGCTGCCTTGCAACTAATCGTAAGAGACTCGGCCGGTTAATAAGACTGTCCAATAATGTAGGGCTTCTAGATAACAATAGTGCGACTGCTGCAAAAGAAATTATGGCTGAACATTCAAGGGACCTTCACCGGTTTAGTGCAGAGACGAGGCTGAACTTCATGTGCTGAGTTCGATCGGTGAATCGAGAGCTGAAGATTACATCCATGGTTCCATGGCGAAAGCAGCAAAACAAGTTGGCGCTTAGATAGAATATCTTCCATCAGTAATTCCTGGGTAAACTACTACAGAGGTCAAGTCTCAGGCGCTTATTAGCATCGCGAAACCAAAAACAGCATGGTAAACAATGTCAGGCTGAACCTTGAAGCATTCGTTAAAGTAGAACACAGCCAGAACGAATACGTCAAGGAGCGCTCAATGTGGACTTGCCGCTGATGCCCCAGTTACAATCAGCGCGACCAAAACAGCAGTATACGCCGCCGTCGCCGTGAGCAGATTGGTGGGGTCTGTTTTCGCAAAGGGGACCATTCCCACTAGTGTTCACGCGGTAAGCATCCTGTACGCCACTCACGCTAGCATTGTGAGTTTCAGCTGGGGCCGCTGACTCTTGGCTATGTTCTTGAATCGTGAGAAGGCGGAGCTAGTATGATGAATGGTTGGATGAAATGATGTGTAGACAGCGAGAAAAAGTGCTATATTCGCTTGCAGTATAAGTCTCCTAGGTCAGTTTCACATGACATGCATCCAGACTTCACGCCGCTCTTCCAGTAGGTCTGAGCAAGAATGTTAGTTCACGATCAGAGCAGTTTGAAGGGCACTGAACCACCAGCTATTTACCTGAAAACAAGTCAGGTTTTGTGGTTTTATTGTTTTCTTCTAAAAACAGTCTGTAAAACAGCCAATCTTGATGAGTGAAGAACTAAGTAATAATATCCAAATTTACTTCTTGGCCCCGGACCGGGCAAGCTTCCTCATGAATGCATTTTGGACACCCTTCGTTCCCTTCAACTCCTTGTTTCTGCTCTTGTTCACCTCCATGTACGCCATGGTCTGACCACCAGATAGTTCTGAGAGAGTACCGGCCGCTCTCCGCACCCCAGTTTTCTTCTTGCCTTTGTTGGAGGCATACTTGGTGCCAAAAGCGTCGCCCTCGATCCTCTCCTCCTTGGCATCTTCTTCACGGGCAAGCAAGACATCCATGAGAAGCTCTCGCCTCTCCTGTGGCGTCGCGAACGCCAGCTGGGAAAAGTTTTCCAAGCCCTCGAGACGGGTAATGACCTTGAAGGCGTAGCCTTGATCAACAAGGAAAGCCTGACGCTTGGACGAGTAGTACATTTCGTCCGTGTCTTTTGATACCAGAGAGTAGAAGAAAGCATTGAAACCCTCATCGTTCCTCCTCTTGGCTCGCAGAATTCTGCCCAAGCGCTGCGCCTCCTGACGACGAGAGCCGTAATGTGAAGAGATTTGGATGAGACATGTGGCCTCTGGTAGATCCAAACTGGTGTCGCCAATTTTAGACAAGAAGATGGTGTTGACAAGCTCGTTGTGCTGGAAGTTCTCCAAGATACGAAGACGTTCTTGCTGTGGAGTTGCGCCGTAAATGTAGGCCTTGCCAAGCTTTCGCGAATACTTCTCCAGGGCGTACACATTGTCCGAGAAAACGATGATCTTGTCGCCTCGTGATTCATGGTAGTTGATGAGGAATTGACAAGCTTGGAACTTTTTTGGATTCATAATGGACAGCAGTGCACGCTTCTGCAGGGACGAGGGCTTAAGCCACTCTGTGTAAAATTCGGGCGTCATTTGGCACCAGACTTCGGCACACTGTACTTTGGCAATGTGTCCTTGCTCAGACAGTTCTTGCCAGTTGGCTTCGTAGAGCTTGGGGCCGATGAGGAAGTTGAGATCGTCAATCTTGTCATCTTCTCGCAGGAGAGTGGCCGTCAAACCGAGTTTCGCGTGTGACGCGATCTCGTACGTGACCTTTTTGAAGATATTGGCAGGCACAACGTGCACTTCATCAGCTATTAGCAGCCCCCATTCTTGTCCGCGAATGAACTGCATGACCTTTTCAGCATCATGGGACCGCTTCCTAGCGTTACTAATCATGGAATAGGTACTGATGATAATACCCGCCTGGCGAGGGAAACGCGTCTTGTTGTCTGCAGTGAAGACGGCCACATCCTCTGGGTTGATGTTGGACCATTTGATGAACTCGGCTCGCCACTGGACGACGGACATGGCACTTGTACACAGCACAATTACGGATTTCTTCACACCGCAGGCAGCTGTAATGCCCACTAGAGTCTTACCTGCGCCACAAGGCAGCACTATGATACCTGAACGCGCACGCGAGTTTGAAAACATCTTACTAAGAGCCTTTTCCTGGTAGTACCGAATCTGCGCATGAGGCTTGAGGTCGATTTCTAAGTTTGGGTTTGTGTCGTCGTTGTTGAAGTCGTACTCTTCAGTCAGAGGCAGACCAATGGCTCGGCAGCGCTTGACGACCCTTTCACGTTCCTCGCTCTTAATCTGGAACGAGTGGACTTGGGCAACCTCATCATCATCATCGTCCTCTCGAAGAGTAGCGATCATCTCGCTTGGGGCTGGATTTTGGGCAGGTTCTGGTTGCTGCTGCTGTGCCATGTTGTTCGCGCCAGCTGCCAGCTTGGTACCTGGAATCGCCATCTGGCCAATCTTGGGGGCAGCCTCCTTGATGAGACCATCGGTCGAGTCGGCCCTGCACTCGGCAATGATGGGGTCGCGGAGAAGTTTCTGAAGGATCGAGGGATCCTCGCTTTCTATGTAGGACAACGTCTTCTTGAGCACAATCTTGGCCTTACCGAAAGCGGATGTGGACTTTTCAACAAACTGGATAATGGCTTCAGACAGGGCAGTCTTGGAGTAGCGGTCAAGCTTCTCGATAATCTCCTGTTTGGAGTGTCCGACACTGACGGCTGCAAAGAGACTGTGGGTGGTGAGCTGGTATTCATGCATCTTGGAGACACGCGACTGCGGCTCGGCGATGTTGATCAAAAAGTCCTGGGCCTCATCGAAGAGGGGGTGGAAGGACTCGAGGATGATGCCGCCTGCATCGTTAACCCACAGCGGCCGGTTGTAGTGGTCCGCCTTGAGGGGCGCGCTCCACTGGTCCGACTTTCTGAAGAGATCCGCCGCGGCGTCCCTCACACGGCCAGCTCGGGCGCGCTTTGTCATGGCTTTGACATCGAACTCTTCCTTGAGCTGGTCGAACGTCTCCTGGTCGCTCATGGGCCCCTCGTCGTTGTCGTCCCAGCCATCCTCGGCCTCAGCGTCGGCGGCTGTCTGCGCAAGCTTGCGTTTTGGCGGCATGGTGGCGAAGTGCTCTGCTGGGCGACGGACGTGAGGTCAAACGGGCGCGCAGGTGGCGGGCGACGACGATACGGACGGGCTGCGAGCGGATGGACTGGGGACGGACAGACGGGGTGGCGGGCTGAAGGAAGAGATGAGATGTCCAGGCAGCAGGCGGCAATGGGATCAAGTAGTCGAGTAGTACGGCTGGGATTATGTAAGGCGAGCACGTCGCTGGTGCTGCGCCAACGACCAGCGGGCTTTAGTAATCAGCTGGGGATTCCCGACTGGGTATGACGGACGTCAGCGGGGAGGGCGCAGGGCGAGAGGCGAGAGGGAGAGAGAAGGACGCGCCGAGACGCGAGCGCATGTGAATGGTCGGCCGCAGTGGATTCGTCCGGCGGCCGACGTCACAGCGCCGGCGAGGCTGCCTCTGGCCAGAATACACACACACATAGTACATACAGTCTCCAGAAATGCGCGCCTGAAGCCGCGACATGCTTGCCAATGGGTGCATCCGACTCGAAACTCTCCTTCAAGCAGGGCATCTTCCGCCTGTCTGAGCCCAAGCAGATCCCGGCCGACGACGTCTACTGGACTGGCGTATGCGTCCCGTCTGTTACTTCTGCTGCTCTGCTAACCATGCACCCCAGTTCTGGGAACTCCCCGAGTCGACCGAAGATGTCTTCTCCCTCTTCTCGCCCGCAGACATCCGCCGCACCCGTGACAACAACCTAGCCAATCTCGAGACGCTCATCCTCGCCGTCACCTCGCGCCTCGTCGTCCTGCGCAACCACCCCTCGTTCCCGGACCCAGAGCTGGCCCCGGAGCGCGATGCCCTCAACTGCATCCGCGTCCTCACCCGCCTGCTGCCCTTTCTGTACGAGGCCGACCACCTAGAGGCATGGGAGGACCAGTTCTTCTGGGCCGAACGCCGCAAGCGCAGTCGCAGAGGCCAGCTGGTGCGAAGCGAGGTCATCTTCGATGAGGCCGATCTAGAGCAGACGCCCACCGAGAAGGAGCCCGAGTTTGAAAAGGCCAAACCGCTGGCCGAGGAGATTATCGATACGCTCATTGACCTGCTCTTCTTCTCGGAATTCACCCTGCCAAAGGTCGCTGCCGGCAAGAACAAGGTTCCCTATTCCATCTGGCAGAGCGGTGTTGGCTGCAATACGCCCGTCGCATCCACAAAGGAGTTCGAGAGCAACAGAACCGAGATCCTGCGCCTGCTCCTGACCCTGGCGAGCAAGTCCATGTACATGTCGGCTGGTATGCATCTTATCATTGCGCAATCACAGTCGATCCTAACCCACTGCAGGCGTGCTACCAGTCAAGGGTGTAAAGGCTATCACATATATCGCGACATGTCCGGACAAGCAAGTCGTTTTGTCTGTGCTGTGCTCGCTTCTGAATACTGTAGGTGTCCCTCTTCCCTATCACGGACGCCCGCTGACCCCCTGCAGACGCTCAAGTATAACCCCGCAACATGGCGCGTGCCCTACGACCACGTTGTTTTCAAAGACCAGCGGCAGATCTTGGTTACATACTGTCTGCAGCTGCTGTTAGTACTTGTCCTGTACCCTATACCCGAGCCTGGCAATGGCCCAGCACCTAAGAACTTCTTCCGCCATTTCCTTGGCCGGTTGCACCGCCCACAGGACTTCCAGTTCCTGGTGGATGGTATGACCAGGATACTAAACCAGCCGGTATGCAGTACCAAAGCCTATCACATCTCTTCTTGCTGATACTTGCTAGCTCCAAGCGAACACATCCTACCTCCCTGGCAGCCACAAGTCTCTGACCTGGGCACCCGAGATGATCATGCTCTTCTGGGAGGCCCTGCAGTGCAACAAGCGCTTCCGCTCCTTCATAATCGACACAGACAGAGCCCATGATTTTGTCGTCTTGGTGTTATACTACGCCATTGACCAGCGCAATGACCCCTCTAAGCAGGGACTTGTGCGCATGTGCATATTTGTACTCCAGACGCTGAGCGTCGAGCCACAGTTTGGCAAGAGCCTCAACAAGACGTTTGAGGGCCAAGAGTCGCTTCCAGCTAGCATCCGCATTCCAAACTTCCACGGCACATATGCCGACTATGTCATCACAGTACGTAGTGTAACCAACATTCATATCATGTCTGCTGACCTTGCTAGTCTATCTACACATTGCTCACCACTGGCAAAGGCAAGCTTGATGCGATATACCCTGCGCTCCTTGCGATTCTCAACAACATCGCGGCCTATGTTCAGAATCTTGGTCGTGCGACAAGTTCAAAGCTGTTACAGCTCTTTGCTTCCATGTCCTCACCTAGCTTCTTACTTGCTAATGAGAACAACCACACGCTCCTGCACTCGCTCTTGGAGGTCCTGAATGCGATAATAGAGCACCAGTATCCACGTAAGTATACCCATAACTGGCCTTGTTTGCAAATACTGAGCTGCCCACAGACAACCCAAATCTGGTATACGCCATTGTACGTTCCCGTAAGCGGTTTCAGGCGCTCCGGGACTTCACACTGGAAAGCGGCCAAGAGGAGATTGAGCGTCAAAACCAGCTGCGCAAGGAGGGTGCAGAAGATCTCACACGCACAAATTCCATAGACAGTCTAAGGAGCTCTACGATTGCGCGGACACCAACTCTCGGCAATGTCCCAGAAGAAGACAGTGCTTTCGCCATTGGTGGTGACGATGATTCCGACGACGACGATGCCACCGCTTCGCGCACATCTGAAGCAACCAGATCACCTATACAATCGCCATCAGGTGCCTCGAGGAGTGCATCGATTGCCTCCTCAATAGATGATTCGGTACCTCTTCAGTTAAGGGGCATGTCAGAAAAGGCACGAGGCAAGCGGCCAGTCGGCCAACCCGCCTTTTCTCGGCAAAACAGCGTGACGAGCTTGCAGAGCATAGCAGGCCCGGCCATGGCATCCAATGAGTTCTTCACGCCGTCCGTCCCATGGGTAAGTCGTCTGAGTCCGAAAATGTGGTCCCGCTAACCAGGTCTTTAGTTGGAAGGATGGCTCTCCGAGTTACCACTACATACCATTCTCATGCTGATATCGGAGCTCGGACCAAAATTACCGGCTGCAGGGAACTCGACCGACACAGCAGAAGCGCTGAAGATCATCCGCGAGACGGAGGTCCGCGGCATCGAACCTTCACCAATCAGAGTGCATTTGTTTGAATGGTCCCCGCTGTCGCTCGGTTGGTACGAGTCCCTTCTATGGGGCTTCATCTTCGCCGCCGAGATGCTGGTAGCCAAGGGCACGGCCGGGGTCTGGAACAACACTAGCATCCGGCTGTTCAAGGTGCAGGAAGCCGCTGCTGCAGCGCCGTCGCTACTGCAACCAAGAGGCGCTGTAGATGCCGTGGGAAGTAATCTCGTGCAGCGAATCGGCTCGCTCAATCTGCGTGGAGTCGCTGTTCAAGCCGCGCAACGCTCGCCCTCTAGCACCAGCGGTAGTGCCGGCGGCACGGCCACCGTTCGAGACGTCTAGTAGGCCGGAGGCAAATACCTCGCCACCTAGTTTTTAGTTTCGGAGAATAACATTATTATCACTACCCTTTTTCCACGAGCAAATCATGGTGTTCCGTCTACCTGGGATACCGGGTCCCTGTGCTTCTCTGATTGGTCTGCCGATCAATGCTTGCACAGCCACAAGCCACAACATAGTATCAACGCAAAACTCCTTGCCACAGCCTTGGTTCCAACCACGCTACGAATCAATCCTTTGCCTTTCCCTTTTGTTCGCTCATGCATACATAGCGAAGCGCAACCGAAGTGAAGCGAACGAAAGAACTGGAACAAACAGCCCCCTCCCTTGCTGAGATCCCGTGCCGTGCGCCCTTGATGGTCCAGCCGTTTGGCAACCATAACACCTACTACACCTGGACTCGGCGGCTTGCGCGTCCCCTATTTTTTTTCGCCTCCCTCAGACTCACGTATCCCGCTGCTGCGAGGAGAGAAGGCTGATCTTGTCCCTAAAAAGATGGGGTAGCTTACCAGGGGTGGAAAAGATATGTTTATACTGTGGGGTGTGCGGAGGAATTGAGCACCATAGTTTAGTTATCTTACTTTCTTCTCTTTTCTTTTTTTGGTATCTATGCGGATGAATTTTGGTAAAACGAATGATACTCTGCTGGTAAAACGAAGGTGATATTCATACAACACTTATATCTTTTGCTGTCACGTGCAACGTTTCTCGCGAGATATGGCGGAGGCAGGACATGGCGAGGAGGCGATTACGACATATAGCATGCATGTAGGATTGTACCCTTTTTTGAGGTGGTATAGGCTGATTGCTAATAAGTGTATGTGCTAGGTATCGGCCAAGTACCTCGAGCTCACGCGCAAGAAACTAGAGTTGACGCGCATGCCGCGCGAGTTGGCGCTGCCGGACGACAGGTTATGGGAGCAGGGTACGCCGAAGCGTGTGCTTGAGCCGTTGTTGGATTTTTGGTGAGTAAGAATTTACATTGCATTCTAATCCCGTGTGACGTTTCGGGGATGGTTGTTGGTTCTTGACAACAATGGATTGGAGTCTCTATTTCAAAACAAGACGTACTAATGGAAATTATTATTCCCAGGCTCGAGAAGTACGACTGGCGCGCGGCTGAAGCACGATTCAACTCGACGTTGCCGCAGTTTCGCACAACTATTACCACAGCGTCTACGGACAACGCTTCGGAGACGCAGGCTCTTCGCGTCCATTTTGTGCACAAGCGGTCGAAACAGCCAAATGCTATACCGATGCTGCTGGCACACACATGGCCTTCGTCGTTCATCGAGGTGCAGCGTATCATCAATGCGTTGACGGAGCCGCAGTCTGTACCAGGACTTGGCGGCGCTGTACCACAAGCCTTTCACGTCGTGGCGCCTAGCATACCTGGTTTTGGATTTAGCGATGCGAGTATGCAGGAAGGGTTTGGCCTAGAAGGTACGGCGGAGGTGTTTCAAAAACTAATGACTAGACTGGGGTATGCAGAGTTCGTTGCTCATGGAACAGGGTGGTAAGTTTATTGTTTTTCCTTTGGAACAAGACATGGAAGTGTTAACATTTTGCTAGGGGCTTTAGCATATGTCGTGTGCTGGCGCTGCGATACCCAAAGAACTGTCTTGCTGTGCATACAGTGAACCCGTCGTTCAAAGAGCCGACATACAGACGCAACCCACTGCAGTACCTGAAGTGGCGTGTTGCCAAGTTGACACAAGCCAAGGTGCCATTGCTAAGCTTTGGATACGTTCAAAGCGATGTGCAATCGCGATCCGAGCAGACTGGGGAGCATTCGACAACACAGAGCGAGGCATATGGCAGCCCACAGGCACTGCATCGTCTCTACTCTGTTCGCCCGCAAACACTGGCGTTTTGTCTATGCGACTCGCCCGTTGGCCTGCTTGCAACACTCCTCGACGTCATACACACAAGAGATGTAGCTCCACGTCCGCTCTCAGGAAGACCAAGAAGTCCATTTCTCTCGCCGGTCGAGCTGGAGATGGAGCAGAGTGACGAGGAGCAAGGTGAAGCTGGAGGGGTAACGTCGACATCCATGGTTCAGCCCCAAGACAATTCTTCTGCAACAAAGCAAGAAGGCGAAAGCAAGAGTTATACATGGAGCCCGACTGAGGTACTCAACTTTACCATGTTGCAGTGGCTGCCGGGGCCGGAAGCGGTAGGGCTTATACGACTACTCAATTTAGTATGGTGGTTTGCTGACAGAGGGTGCTAGGCGCTTAGGTGGCTTCGTCGTGCGTACATGGACACACTTGGTCCCTCATATTCCGACTACATACCGACCCCGCTTGGAGTCTCGACGTTCCTGGCGCACAACAGCAAGACAGCGGCGCCTCTGGAGTGGGGCAGCAGTTTTTGGGACCTTTGCTGGGTCAAACGCCACAGCGGCCGCCCCGCGATGCTGCCAGGCTTCGAGGCACCCGATACGCTAGTCGTAGATCTGCGGGAGTGTTTCGGGGGCATGGTGGAGAGCGGTGGGATCGTGTTCAAAGCACCAGATGGGGCAAGTGAGGTAGTAAGAGGTGTTGATTGAGGCTATAGGTATATGTGGGCTGCAGTATGTTTGCTATTGCTGGGAACAGACTAACATGGAGGCGCAGGATGCTAGAATAGGGCTAGCATGTACATGTGTTCCCGGTCGCCGGGAGTATGCCGGTCATTTGGAGCCATTTGGGGCGGTGGCATTGCGGCAGAGAGGCTGGCATACCCCCGCCAGGCATGATACGGAGGAGCGGTGGGCGTCTGTGAGCACGTTTGGGTTGTGGTTCTGTCTGAGGCATTTCTCTGCCATCATGGAACATCACATGACTCTCCGCAAACTCTGTGACCGTCGAGGTCTCGGAGACTGGCAGTGTCGACAGTCGTGCCAAGGGCGTGAGGACGGGTGATATGGGCTTGCGGACGCACGGAGCGATTAGAGAAAGCGATGCACGAATGGAGGCGGCGGGAATTGGACTGGTACCTGTTGGATGACGTCGGGCGGGCTAAGTATAGATTGGACACATGTCGGAATCGAATCGAGAAAGGCTGCGTCGGGCCCCAAGCCGTCGGCCGCTGGCGGGACGCTCCAGCCACTTTTGCGTTGGGCGGTGACGTCCTAAAGGGAAAAACACCGCACTCGTCAAAAATGCCGGTCGCGTGAAGCTTCCACAACATCGCCCCATCGACAACACCTCCCACAATCAAATTTGCTTGCTCGCCTGCTTGCTCCCACTGCTCACAGTACGTATCGCTCGCCCTCTCCCCGTCTGCATCCATCCTCCATCACAATCCCGCCACGCTCCGGCTCGTCACCCCCGCAGCTTGGGACGAAAAAAGAGATTGGCGACTGATCGCACACAGTCAGCGCCCAACGCCGTCGCCGTCGCCTGCTTCGGCTCTTCTATGCGTCGCGAGGACCTCGTACGCTTTCTCTCCAAGCCTGCAAAGTCAGTCCTCTCTCCTATAAAAGCTGTCTGCCAACAACCAGACACTCCCCAAGCACGACGCTGACCTTGTCCCACCGCCAGGCCTCGATAACACCTGCCACGCCCCCTTTCCCACTCCACCACCCATTTCCCCTTAGTCTTTCTTTGAAGCAGATCTCCTCGTCTGCTGGACCCGATACTTGCCCAGGGTATCGGAATCTGGTATTGCGAGGACCACATCGGCTGCCACCATTTCCCGGCGAAAGGCCTCGTTTATCCCTCTCAACGCGCGACCTCCCTAACATCGACTACGGTCGGTTTCACATTCCACGTCCTCTGCTGCTGGCACACGCCAGCCTCGCCTACTCTTTGCGACCTGTGGGCCAATTCTTCTCAGGCGAGCACCGCATTGCTTGTCTGAGCGAGGTTGTGCTGCACACAGCTTCCTAGCTAGCCCAATCTTCAAGCTTGCTCCTACCCAATCTAGCAAACCGCTTCCAACAAGATAAATTCGCTGCGCACGCCAGCTATACAGCCAAGAGATGGTCGCTACCGAGATTCCTCAGCACTACACTGCCTCGCCTTCGTCGCACATTGGCACCCCTCACTTGACCATCAACAAGGAGGCCACCATCGATCTCGATTCCACAAACTCATTCGAGGGTCCCGAGAAGCTCTTGGAAGTATGGTTCAGCCCCTCTGCTACTGAGCTGCCTGGCCAGGCCGGCCCGCTCGGCTTGAAGAAGGTGTCAGCCGAAATCTGGAAGGACATGCTTGATCTGGTCAACTGCAAGGTTCTCTCCGTCATTGAGTCTGAGCATGTCGATGCCTACCTCCTGTCTGAGTCGAGCATGTTCGTCTTCCCCCACAAGGTCGTCCTCAAGACCTGTGGTACCACGACTCTGCTCTGGGGTCTGACTCGCATGTTGGAAATTGCTGCCGGAGCCGGTTTTCCATACGTCGCCCCGAAGGCATCCGGCGTCGCTCCAGCTGCCACGCCATACCGCGTTTTCTACAGCAGGAAGAACTTCCTCCACCCCGAACAGCAGCGCGGTCCCCACCGCAGCTGGCGAGAGGAAGTCCGCTACCTTGACGACCGCTTCAAGGGTGGCAGCGCCTACATGATTGGCAAGATGAATGGCGAGCACTGGTACCTCTACATCACTGGTCCTGACACCAGCCTCACTCCACCTCCCAGCCCAGGCGAGGAAAGGCTGGAGCCTGACACCGAGACCAAGTTTATGAGCCACCCCCAGCGCCTGTTGCGTGAGCAGCCCACCGATGAGGAGGAAGACGAGACTCTGGAGGTTCTGATGACCGACCTCGATGAGAAGAACGCCCGTCAGTTCTATCTAGAGGACGCAAGTGCGGTTGCGGAAGGTCGCTACCTCCAGAGGGTTCGTGAAGCTCGCAAGAGCGCCATCCAATCTCTGGGTACCATTTCCGAGGAGAATGGCCACACGGAGAGCCTTGGTGGCTCTACTGTGCTCAATTCGGCCGCCAATACACACACCTCCGACGACAGCTTCGACGTTTTCGAGCAGACCTCTTCTGACCACTCCGGCTTCAACTCAGATGAGGAGCTCACATTCCCTGAAGAGCTGACCACCGAGGGTCACACGCTTGGTACCGTCGTTTCTGAGTACTGCGGTCTGGCCGATGTCTACCCTACCACCAAGTATCCTGATGCTCGTATTGACGCTTATCTCTTCACCCCGTGCGGCTTCTCTGCCAACGGTGTCATTCCTGCTCCAGGCGGTGCTCCCAATGGGTCCAAGAAGGGCTCTGACGCTACGCACTACTTTACTGTTCACGTCACCCCTGAGCCGCAGTGCTCCTACGCTTCTTTCGAGACCAACGTGCCTGCTCGCCAGACTGGCCGCGAGACTGCCGACATTGTCCAGCACGTGGTTGGGATCTTCAAGCCTGGCAGATTCAGTGTCACTCTCTTCGAGGCCAAGCCTACCGCCGATGAGCTGCCTTTGAAGAACTCTGACAAGGCCAACAGGATGGAGGTCATTCCTGGCTACCGTCGTGTTGATCGTATTGTCCATGATCTGGATGGATACGACCTTGTTTTCAGATACTACGAGAGGGATGACTGGAAGGGAGGCAAGCCCAGACTTGGTGAGTACTGAGTGTTGTCTCTAGGGAGATGGATCAATGTGTGCTAGGATGCACGTACCTTCTTTATCTTCTGCGGCTTGCTTACATGTCCGATGTGGATTTTTCTGCACAGTCATTACAACACCATGTATCTGTTTTGTAGTTGTTTGGTCAATCACATTCATTTATGAACATGCTATTTATCTATCCTTTGCCAGCCTTTATTCGTCGCGTGTCATCAAGGATATTGTAAGGAACCACAGCGTGCACTCTGCTCCTCCAGTACCTAATCCAATGCTGCGAAGACACAATTGAAAGGACCCACGGCAGCGCAACCGGTGAGTGACATACCTGTACAGTTCTGCGCAGGCATGATGGTTTAAACCATCATACGAAATTATGTCCCGATGGCCGTGTCGGCAATAAGGTATACAGTATGGAAATGAGTGTTACTAGTTGGTCTTACTCCGGTACGCCTGCGTGTAAACGGTGCGGCTGCCCAGGTTCCCGAGCGCCGAGCCTCTGTTCGGACCTCGCAAATTGAGGGCGATTTCGCGAGTACGATATATTCTTGTATTTAGTATGAAAGTGTCCTCTCTGTATAAACGATACTATCATTTTCGTTCCGCTGTGTAAAAATATATCTAGCTAGACATCGAGAAGTCCATATACTAACACAATAACGCCGCTCTCCACCTCTCCACCAACACTTGAAACCTTCGAAATCGCCATAGTAACAACGCCATGGCCGCTCGCCAAAAAACAGTCTTAATCACAGGGTATGCTGGCATGTCCTCCGACCTCGCCACAAACCACCAACCCCTAGAAAAAAGGCGACTAACACAACCACACCCCACAGCTGCACCCCAGGCGGCATCGGCCACGAACTCGCCCTCGAGTTCCTGCGCCACAACTTCCGTGTCTTCGGCACCGTCCGCTCCGAAGAAGCCAAGAAGACGCTTCTCGCCGAGGGTGTAACAGCTCTCTGTCTAGAAGTCACATCTGATGAAAGTATCCAAGCGCTTTACGACCACATCTCCGCGTCTGTAGACGGCAAATTGGATATTCTGGTTAACAATGTGTATGTGGCATCCCTCTCCTTCTCCCTCTTCCTAGTCCAGAGGCGGTATCTGTGTGAGTTATCGGGGGAATATGAGTTGACGCGGTACTACTACCAGCGGCGTAAGCCACACCGTTCCCGTGCTAGACGTGACAATAGAAGACATGCGAAAGGTTTTCGAAATCAACGTTTTTAGCTGTATTCGTCTGGTGCAAAAGCTGGCTCCTCTTCTCATTAGCGCCAAGGGCAAAGTCGCGAATATAGGGTCCGCGGCTGGCGTCGTGCCGTATGTATTCGGTGGTATGGCATCCTTATGCTCTCTTTTGACTGCGTGGTTGGGGCTGACGAGCACAGGATGCTACAATGCGTCGAAGGCGGCGCTGCATGCGTATACAGATGCGCTGAGAATTGAGATGGCGCCGTTTGGGTACGTCGTAGCTGTGCTGTATTGATGTGTGAAGAGGGGCTGATGAGAGCAGTGTGCAGGTTGTGCTGGTCGCCACGGGCGGTGTGAAGAGTAGGATATCGGATGTCAAGAAGCGGCTCCCGCCAGACTCGCTTTATATGCCGATAGAGGAGAGTTATTTATTTCGTCAGGGTAATTCGCAGCGTAAGTGGAAGAGGCCGTCGTGATGGGAAAGGAATGCTGATGTTAGAATAGGTACGGCGATGCCGACGGAAACTTATGCTCGTAAGGTCGTGGGCGATTTGCTTAAACCAAAAACTGGAGCTTGGCTGTGGCGCGGACATCAGTCGAGTGTAGTGAGATGGCTTTCGTGGATTCTTCCTCGTGGCTTTTGGGTAAGTGAGATTTCTTAGAGAGTCTTCTCAGAACTGTCGTTTTCTGACCCTGCTTTAGGACTGGTATTTTTCGCGGAAATTCGGGCTTGGAGAACTAAAGCCCTAGGCTGGAGCTGATCAGGGTCGATGTAGGAAGAGTGACTGGATTCATAGAGGAATGGATTGCGACGCATGGTGCGTGGTTTCTCACACATGTTTAATATTACAGAAATGATACCATATGTACAAGCGTTCCGGAAGGTTATCTCTGTATTGACAATATTTTCGTAAGAAATCCTAAACGCTCTTAAGATTGTGATTAGAGACAACAGCAGGGAGCGTTCTCTACTCTACTAAAGCTCTTACTATGGTATCCGCAATCTTCCCAGCCACAGCATACACACTCGCACTAAGATGACCAGATATCTGCGTGGGGAAAACGCTAGCGTCTGCAATCCTTACGTTTCTCGTGCCATATACTCTGCCCTCCGCATCTACTACACCGCCCAGATCTCGATCCATCATTGCACAAGTGCTCAAAGGATGCGAGTTCCCGTTTGCCGTTCGCCTGATCCATGAATCCCAATGACCGTCTCTCCACCCTGAATCTTTTGGAACAGTTTCAAAGCCCGGGGCCGTCTCGCCGGTGACACGATCGGCTAGCGGCGGGGTAGCAAAGTGTTCACGGATACGGACAGCGGCTGCTGCCTGGACATACGCATCGATAGGTAGCTGGAAGAATGCGGGATCGATTCTTGGCGGTGACATCGCGTCGGTAGAGTTGATATGAATAGAGCCTCTGGAGAGAGGCAACAGGTTCCAGAACTGGGCAGCAATGGCGTTGCCTGCTGAGAACCACAATACCTCAATCAGTGGGACTGTACTACTGGGACTGAAGATCAAATCTACTTGGTGATTCAGTAGCTCCTCTTGCCTCTCTATCGAGATTGTATCGGGCGAGTAGTCTGCAATGATGGCTGCTGCGTACGCGCTTAGATTGGCTCTAACCTCTTCGACAATAGCAGACAGTTCGTCACCAAAGAGGTCAGATGCCGTCCAGTAAGACACAAACGTCGGGTATCCAGTCCAGTTAGTAGATGAGGAATACGCTATCCCGTTCTGCGGCTGGTCAGGAAGATTCGAGCCAACCAAATGTAGCGGAAGAACTGTGTCGATTCCAAGGGATCCGAGGACACTGGGATTGCCTACACCAGAATGCTCGAGAAAGGCTGGTGACCTGATCGCACCGGCTGCGACAATGACTTCTTTGGTAGCGCGAACGCTCTCGACTACATTTCCTGTGGTGACGAATTCAACGCCAGATGCAATTATCCCATCTGCTGCAGACTTGTCGTGATCCCAGATGATACGCGTCGCAGTTGAATTGAGAAACACGTGTAGGTTCGGTCGAGAGGCGATGGGATAGTAAAAGGCTCTTGCACCATCCTCACGTATTGGTCCGGTCTCATTCAGCGTCATGGGCCAGGCGCTGAAACCACGCATGGTGCCCTTGTTAGGATCTTTGTTGTAAGGAAATCCAGTCGCCTCTGATGTTTCTTTTACTAACTCAAAGAAGTCCTGGCTAGCAAAGTATGGGGTAAAGCCCACGGCAAGCTCACCCTCTCTTCCATGGGCCTGTTCTTCGTATACTGCACCCTGCTGCTTCAGTTGATCGCTAGGCGGCTGAAAGTGCTCTTGTCCAACGTAGTAGTCCCACAAGCTATCCCAGTTCCACCCCTCATTGCCTAGATCTTCCCAAGCATCGATCTGAGCCTTTTCCGCTCGTAGATACGTCATACCGTTGATAGTCGTACTCCCGCCTAAGGCTCTCCCAGCCCAATAGTCGAGGCTGTTGTTGCCGGCATATTTTTGACGCACTGTCTTGTAACGCCAGTCGGTCGACGTGCCGACGAAAGATCCGTATTCGAGAATGGATGTGGGAACATGTGTGACATTTGGGTTGTCATATACGGCATCTCCAGCTTCAATCACGGCAACGGTTGTGTTTGGGAGGGCGGACAAGCGATTCGCCACTAGAAGCCCTCCTGGTCCTCCCCCGACAATGACGTAGTCGAATGACTGGGGCGCGCATGCTGCGGGCACAGCCTGAGCGAAGCTGGGGAAAAGGAGATGCCAGAGCATAATGAAGGACTATGATAATGGTCACAGTTTGGGGAATACGCTGGTTTTACTCATGAGCCGCGAGGCGTCCCAACATATCCGCGATGGATTCTCCCGCAGGCTATTGGCTGGTTGCGTCATTATCCAGACTGAGAAGATCAATGGCGGCCTAACTGTCAGCTCGTCACATAGCGTACTCAATACAGCATGCAGCAAAGCTAGCTGTAGTCATTTTCACTCAGGCCGTCCTGTGGAGACACCATGGGGGACCAGGAATAGGAGCAAAAACCGTGTCTCTCGTAATGAAGGTTGTCGACAAACATGGCTATAAGGAGGGTTTTGGTAGAGTACTTCTATGTATAAGAATATAGATGGGATAGAGGCGATGAGGATACTGTATGTTGGTGTAGCAAATGTAGCAGGTCGCGAGGCCAAGAAGCATGTGACAGCCTTCTCACGATGAGACATGCCGCCGAACACCAGCAACACCACGCATAGGTAGGCTATCAACCTATCCCCGCCAAAAGCCATAGCGACGCCTCAGCGACGCCGAGTCAGAGCAAGCCGATCGGTACAATATTACTCATCTGACGGGCTTGTGCCTGTATTTGGTGTCGCGCTACCCGAGATGCCGAGGCACATGGCTTCCCCACACGACTGTCATGCCCCGGCTGGCGCGACGTCTTTCAGGTCGCGCGTCCACGTTTTGGATATCTTTCTTCTTGCATCTTGGTCCCCAGCTGTCGCTTCGTTTCTTTCTTTCATCGCCAGTATTTGTCGCGACTAAACCATACGCCCAACATGCCCTTCAACACAGAACTTACGAGGGCCCTCGGCATCAGAGGTACAGGCTCTCCAACAACTCCACTACCCCAGATCGCCAGTAACTAACGGTTGATAGTACCCGTTGTGCAGGGAGGTATGCAATGGGTGGGCTACGCTGAGCTTGCTTCGGCTGTTAGCAACGCAGGTGGTCTTGGAATAGTAGGCGCCTATCACGCATCCATCTCAAGAAGCAGCTCCTTACCATACCCATAGTTGACCGCCCTCACCCAACCCACTCCCGAGGACCTCCGCAAAGAGATCCGAAGATGCCGTACCATGACCAACAAGCCCTTTGGCGTCAACCTGACCCTCCTCCCGGCCATGGTCCCTCCGGACTATGCAGCATACGCCCGCGTCATCATCGAGGAGAAGATCAACATTGTCGAGACAGCAGGAAATAACCCTGCTCCAGTCATTCAGCAACTGAAGGCCGCTGGCACAATCATCCTCCACAAGTGCACTACCATCAGGCATGCGCAGTCCGCCGTCAAGCTCGGTGTGGATTTCCTGTCCATTGACGGTTTCGAGTGTGCCGGTCACGTTGGCGAGACAGACATCACCAACTTCATTCTCCTCAGCCGAGCCCGCCAGTCGCTCGGTGTGCCCTTCATTGCTTCAGGAGGCTTTGCCGATGGTCAGGGCCTGGCTGCTGCGCTTGCGCTAGGCGCGTGCGGTATCAACATGGGCACGCGCTTCATGTGCACCGTTGAGGCACCCATCCACCAAAACATCAAGCAGGCCATTGTCGACGCTCAAGAAACAGACACCACCCTGATACTCCGACGATGGAAGAACACATCCCGTCTTTTTGCAAACAAGGTTGCTCTGCAGGCGGTCGATGTTGAGAAGAACAGTACGACCGGCAAGTTCGAGGAGGTTGCCGAGTACGTCAGTGGAAAGCGTGGCCGACAGGTCTTCCTGAATGGCGACAAGGACTTTGGTGTAAGTGGACAATGCCCTTTTCTGCTTGAGCGACTGCTGACATATCCAGGTCTGGACTGCTGGTCAAGTCATTGGTCTTATCCACGATATCCCCACTAATGAGGAGCTTATCAACCGTATTGAACGGGAGGCTGTTGAGACGATGAAGAAGTCGCAGTCGTTGTTTGTTGCCGAGGGCGGCAAGAGCAAGCTATAGACGAGGGTAATGAATTTGCATCTCATATAGAGTTATCATTAGCAGTCGCAGCACGTGGTTCCATGCCGTGCATGTGATTTGTATTAGAATAAAGTTCGACTATTCTCAAAGCAGCAAAACATGCATTAAAAGGTCGCAATTCAACAAGCCAGATTCACGCGTAGAGATGTTGTCATACAAATATACTTTTCGCCTCAGGGTCTCTCCACATGTTCTTAGTCACTATGACGTTTGACCTACAACATCATCGCAACACTGAATCAACCTTTACTTTCTAGAATGCTAGACACAATCCATATCCTAATTATCTCCTCGTCTACTTCAGTATATATCTTGCAACCAACATCTCGAAAAGTTCCTTAAACAATAAACTGAAACCTACCATGTCTTCCCTCACCAGCCAAGAGTCCTCCAACACGCAACCCCAGAACCCCATCAACCCCGGGCAAGACACATCTGGTACCTTCAAAGGCGACGGCAGCGTCCCGTTTAAAACAGGGGGTTCGAGCGATCCTGCTGGCCTGAGTACGTCTGTGGACAAGGTACGCTAGCTCCCGTGTACCCTTTTTTTTTGAAATTGCGAAATAAGAATTTGAATACTGAGTTTAATGACATGGAAAGTCTGCATATGGCCAGCAAAATGCGTCAGACACTTCTGAGCAGCGGCGCGGGGAAGACGTGACGCAGAATACGCGGCAAGAGTATGAAGGAAAGGGGAGTGTAGGAGTGAAGACGGGGAGTGAGAGCTTGATAGATAGTGTGGAGCGGAGTGTGCACGAGGGGGGAGAGGGAGATAGATCAGGGGTCGATGTTGGACAAGTTACAGGGGGACATTAGACCAGAAAGTGAAAGATTATTGAGCGTAGTTGTAGTTGCTTCCTATGTTCCACAGTATACTGCTACTCAGAAAACAGGCGGCATGCCGTCTTTCCCGACAGCCGCTTCAAACAACGGTCGAAACAAGGCACATCTATAATCTACCTCCTGCTGTCGCAGCACCGTGACTCCGCCTCCCAGTACATTCGCCGCATTCCCCAGGACGCCCAAGTTCCAATCTCCCTGTCTCGCAGTACCGTTTCCATCGAGGTAAACACCACCCAGCGTGACATTACTCGCTCCAAGTAAAACAGCACCCTCCGCTCCCGTCCCGACTGCATTCCATCCCGGTCCCGCGTACGGATTCCGCGCAAACCTCGCCCACGCACCCTGCATGAACTGTGCCAGCGCATGCTGCTGCGTCGTAGTGTTAGTCCCAGGATACGTGCGGAAAACAATCGGTATCTCTGAAGCGTGGAAGACGCCTAGGCCAGGATACACCTGCGTGTTACTAAACGAAGCATTAAAGTAGTAGCGCCATGTGGGAATGCCAATGGCAGCTGTGGCATTGGCCCAGAGAGCCTGTGAGCACTGGAATCCGAGTTCAGTTGCGATCTGCGAGATGATGTCGTAGTCGGTTGAGAGACCGTTGCTGCTGGTGGGGGCGTAGGCGGCTCTGAGGGTGGGAATGAGATCAGGGGCGGAGGTGCCGAAGGTGGCTTGGAGGTAGGCGGAAAGGTTGGACTGGCCGAGTTGGAAGAGGCGAGATTCCTGAGAGTTTGTGCCGCCGAGGACAGGAACATGGGCGATGTTGCCGCTCAGACGACGTGCGGCCGGGTTGGGTACTAGAGTGAGATTGTCGGCGACGGGACTGAAGTCGAGCGAGTTTTGGTTGATGATGGTCTGGATTGTTGTTGCGTTGGCGGCTCGAACGCATGCAAGGGTGTCGCTGTGGGTACCGGGACAGCCAAGTGTAGCAGTCAGATTGTTCCAGGATGGGAGACTTGAGAATCGAGGAGCTGCACGATAGCTCATTTGGCCGCTCTGCAAGATGGCGGCTCGGAATGGCGGCTTGCTGTCGGCGGGGAAGCTCGTCAACATTGCGTCGATGGAGAAGGCACCGGCGCTTTCTCCGAACAGAGTGACTTTAGACGGGTCGCCGCCAAAGGCGTGAATGTTCCGCTGTACCCATTCTAGGGCGAAGCGTTGGTCGAGAAAACCGAGGTTGCGTCCAGTCAAGGGGAGGTCAGGGGCGGCAGGAAAGCCAAAGACTGAGGGTTGTTAGATGCACTGCTCAATTGATGACGGACAGCAAATCGTAGCATCCATGTCACAATTGATAAGCACTCACCATTCATTCTGTAGTTAGCAGTCACTACAATCACATCTTCGTAAGCCGCAAAACTGTTGCCGACATAGACATCTTGCCCAGCATTCCCAAATTGAAGCGAGCCTCCATAGATCCAGAAAAGAACAGGTCTACCTGCGCCAGCCGCTGGCGTTGCAGGGGCGTACACATTGAGGTAGAGACAATCTTCAGACTCTTGTGGCGGTGGATTGTTGAACAGGAATTGGGTCAACTGCGCATTCGCCAATGGATCTGGTTCGAAGTCAGCTCACACATACTATGAGATCACAAATAGTATATCTACATTTAAACTGCTGAATACATGCTGGCTTAAATCCCGTAGCATTGAACGGTTCAGTAAACGCATTCGCTCGCTGTGGTGGTGAAAACCTCTGCGGCGGCGCGGCGAACGGAACGCCCAGGAATTGGTTTACTGGTCCAAGTGCATTTGGCAAGGAGATAGATTCTCCGATCAATTGTCCAGTTTCGATATTTACGGTTGGGGCGTTCGACTGAGTGTCGTAGTTTGCTCGAGTCGGAGTCGTGCTGAAGAGCAGGACAAACAGCTGAAAGATGACTGCCATAGGGGGCGAAAGCATCTTGGCGGCGACGCGTAGGATCGAGACGTACTCTGTTCTCAGCCGCTTCTTAAGTAACAAAGTTCTGGCGGCAAGATGAAATAGGTAGGCGGAAGACTACCCTTACACGTCATACCTCGCTTCGGAATAGGACATACATGTCGCTGTAGTGTGACCCCATATACATCCAGAATCGTCAGTAGAAGGTTGGTGCAGCCGAGGCACTTTTCACGTCTCCGCACTCGAGGCTTGCAAGGGCTATCCAGCCATTCCGTATGTGCATCATTGCGTGGTTAAGCGTGCCGCCCTTGGTACCTACCCTGGTCTTCCGCACTGCCGTCTCAATGTTAGCCATGATCAACCGTTCTGTGCAATCAGTAGTTTGGCAATTGGCTGTAAAGCACAGCCATAGTTCAACTTCGAGTGCGCAGGTAACTCGATCAAGGAAGAGTGGAGGTTCATCGGTAGGATGAATAGCATGCGGAAGGAAGTTGCGGGGTGCATCTCGCTACGGGACGGACTGGGCACCTGAATCAGTAACAAGCTAAACCAGACGTGAATTGTCATTACCTCAGAAGGCCTGATTCGAACGTCTCGCTTGCACATGTCACTGCATTCCTGCATCGATCCCATCCCAGAACTCCGAATCTCGTCCCCCTTGGCGGTAAACCTAGCGGCGCTATAGAATACTGTGCGCTCATTTCCCAATTCCCAATCTGTACACACGTCACCTGCTGCAGCATGTCCACAGCAACGTCCGAACATAGAACGTGCTACTTCAAGTCGAAGATCCAGAAGCCGAAATCCTCATCCTCGTCCTCATCATTGCCATCACCCAATTCCTCACTCTGAGCACCATCATGCTCATCTTCCACTTCCTCCTCACTCTCTGCACCACCGCCCTTGCCCTCATCCTGATCTTCATCCACACAACTCTCAGCACCATCTTCCTCACCTACACCCACAATCTTAAACACCAAACTCGGCTCACCCAGAAAACCCACAAGCTTACTAAACCCGACCAACTTGACCTCCTTGACAACCTTATGTCCCAGCTGCTTCTTATGATGGATCAGCAGACGCGCAACACCGCTTCCATTCGGGGTACCCAGGAGCGCCGCGACAGCCTCTTCATCCCTCCAGGTGACATCGGGCCAAACCATGCGGCCAAAGTCCATCTCAATGCCTCCATCTCTTTCCAGCAGATGCCTGACCACAGCGATCGTCCGCACATTCGTTATACCATGGCGCACCACGTACTTCAGTTCTGCCGCACCCTTAGTCACTTCAGCCCACTGTAGGAACGCAACGTCAGACCAGTACTTGAGCTCGGGGAGACGGTCCGCAGCAGTGATCTTCTTGTGGTAGAGGCGGACCAGCGCAGTCGGAGACTCGTTGTCGACGGCGACGAGCATGCCGCCGGGCGCGTTGACGATGCTGTTGAATTTCGCCCACGAAACGGGGATGTAGGTGCCGTTTTGCACGCAGGGGTCGAGGTGCGAGTGGCCGATGCCCGTATTGTCAGCATGGTCGATGCCGAGGGCTGCTTGGAGGTGGTGCAGGTCAGCGGTGGGAGTGTAATTGTAGTAGTTGGGTGAGTAGCCCCAGTCTGCGAGCGCGGACGGGTCGAGAAACGTACTTTCGGCAGAGGGAGCAGAGGGGACAAGCAGGTTTCCTGCGGAGGTGTCGTCGGCACGGAGGAGCTCGACTAGGGAGCGGCCTTTGAGGAGGGCGGCGTTGAAGTCCATGGTTGTGATGTCTAGAACCCGTTAGTTCTACTGCACGGCTGGGTTCGAGCCGTGCGGTATCGGTTGGGCGAGAGGTCGATGGTGGTGTAAAGGAGAGGGTCGATATGGATGGTTTTATAGTCTGGAGGATACAAGTTCACCTGCATCGTCTGGCGGTGAATAGTTTTGTGCAATTCTATGTCACAAGGGAGTTCGTTTGTTGATGTTCTATTCACCTCGAGACTTGAGGTAATATCCTTAGTATCTAGACAATACGAACGAAGACCTGAGGCGACTATGGGACTATCTAGTCAATGCAAACGAAGGATTTAGGTAACGGTTGTATTATCTAGACTATACGAACGAAGACCTCAGGTGGCATCCTTATTCACCTATAGAACACATGCCAGCAAGGTAGATTCTAGGCTGACTCGAGGTGACAATCCTGTTATCTGGAAAATACAAACGAAAGGCTGAGGCGACTATTTTATTATCAGGACACTGCAAACGAAGACCTCAGGTGACAGTCTGATTCACCTCGAGAATGCACAATAGCACGATTGAACAGGCACAATGTAGCAGAACTGAATACATTGATCTATTTGTAGCTACTTTACGGCCTGCTGTCAATGTTGTAATATTGTATACAGCCAATGGATATTTAACATACTAACTATTGTCATGGTGCGACACAACACATGCATCCACAATTAACTAGTTATGGCAAATTCAAACACGGCATAACTAATATCTTTTATAATAATTCAAATTTAATGTCCGTTTGATTTGAGAATCACACTTTGTAACCAAGCATGCTGTCACGGACCATTCTCGCTTGAACTTCGTATTGGTATCTTGGTATCATGACCATCATGCATCGTGTAGTATACATATGCCAAAATAACGCCGCATGCTATCGTAGCCGGCATGTCCCTAACAAAACATGCACGGACTTCCCCATTTAGTAATGCTCCTTTTTGCTGACAACAGAAAGCCACCCGTCGTAACAAAGTTAAAGATCACGGATCCAGTCCTTCAAGCTAGCAATGCTTGATCGGCGTCTCCTCCTTGAACCGCTTCCCTCGATAGAAACATCAAAGCTCCGTCTGCCGCTGTCGAAGCTGCGGCGTCCCTTGCACTCAGTGTCGAGCACGACGACGACAACGGTGCAGTTGTCTGCTCCCTTCATCTCTCCGTTTTTCTGGGTCAGCTCTTCAGCAATCTCTTTTGCCTCCTTGCCCTGCTGCCACCTGTCTACAGCCAAGCGTGTTGCTTCTTCTGCCTGGTGTGCTCCACCGACACCATCTGATGCCAGGAGAATAAGAGATTGACCGTTGAGATTTCGTACCGAAAAGTGGGCCTTGTTGGAAATGAGATCTTGTTTTGCGGTCTTTCCTGGGGCAAGGCCAGTGTCGACTCCAACTCCAGCGAGGTCTGAGAGGTCATGGCCAGCTAGGCGGTTTACACGCGGCTTCTTCAAGTCGAGGTCACCTAGTGCTCGCGACATGCTGACTCCACCGACCCGCGCGATGCCAGACGAGTAATTAATCTTGCCACCTGCTTCTTCTATTCTTCGCTTCTCCAAAGGGCTGTCTGGTGTGTGTTCTACGCTCAGGGTTTCGATATTCCAACCTGTTCGGCTTATAATTGAATCGGCACGTGAAGGAGATTGCGGAGATAGTGACTGCGGAGTTCGAGGCTCATGGTCGGCAAAACAACAGTGGCTGTCTCCTAGGTTGGCCTGTACAAGGAGGTTGTGCTTGGTATCCACGAGGACTAGCGTGGCGGTTGAGCCGCCCTGCAGGTCGGCGCGATCGAGGTCCTGGTCCACAGCTTTTAGGGCGCATTGGATCGCATGCTTGTATTCGGCCGCATTGGATGCTTTTTGACTTGAGAGATAATGTTCGAGATAAGGGTGGAGGTGCTGCGCCACATGGTTCACGACTTCAGTTCCTCCGCTATTGGTCAATCGTTAGCATCAACGCCACCGTGGCTCATTGTTGGAGGAGCAGCTTACTGGCCATCGTAGACGGCGAAGATGGCGAGATCTTTCCGCGATTTCAGCGAACCGGGCAGCAATGTGACATAACGGTCTTCCTGGTGCTGCCTCGCGCCGGAAATCTGCGGGGAAGTTAGCGAAGGCCGTTCGGGCAAATCGGCATGCTCGTGGGCAAAGCATGCAAGGGGCACGTCACGCACCCTGCTAACACCAACGTCTATGATGTTGACGCTCATGGTTGGATGCGATGCTTTTTCTGCGAGAGGGAGGCGAACGTGGGATGGAATGGGAATTTCAGGAGGTCGCGTGTGTTTTGAGCATTCCTCATAAATCGTCATAAGCCAAGACCGCCCAGCACCTGCGTCTGTGGCGATGCGCAACGCACAAACGCGACTCCATGGGCGGTCACGACGTCATCCGCCCTCCCAACAAGCTCGCCCTTTGCGGAGTGGAGCTTACCCGCGTATAGAGTCGAGCCATTGCATGAGAGGCTCAGCCTCGAACGACTAGCTTATCTCGCAGCGCAAGCGTGCGCTGAATGGAGCATGGCGGGGAGCTTGGCGGTCTGGAGTGTGGGGATGGTGGACGAAAAAGGGTCCAGGTGGGGCACGTGATGCGTACATTTCCATCCGGCCCTGGTTGTCCATGGCTGGCATTTCTATACGCGTGCAACCTCCGTCGTATCGACTGGCGCATCTCATAGGACCAGCGATGTAACGGTGCCTGCCAACCAGGCACAAGCCCGCTCATCAAGCTGGTGGAGATGCAGATCGCCTGATGCGTTCTTTTCCCATCCGCCGTCGATCCAATGGTTTCTTGGCTATGGTCGGACTGGCTTGGAACGCTGGACATGTGTACAGAATGAATCAAAAGGGCGTTTGGGTAGAAAATGGCTCAATTAGCTTGCACTGCCTCAAAGACTGGAGACATGCAGACACTCCTCTCCTCACCGAGGTATATCCCAGCACTTTCCGCTTACAGCAGGGCAGATCCTCCCCCTCATCTGCACCCGTCTTTATCCCTCACCTCGAATTGGTCTGGCAATGAACAAGATGGCGCCCCGTGTAAGTGTACTGAAAATCCGCCAGAGTAAATGCCTCATACTCGGCGCGCGACACCGCTGTCCATCCACTCCTTCCTCAGCGGAACCCATACCGCGTCGCCCCGGAAGCCCCAAACCCGCTTCTCCTGTTGCAGCTCTTCCAGTTTGTCCGTCAGCACGAACACTTGCTCGTCGTCCCCGCCATTGAGCTCAACCTCGTGCAGGAGTTCAGTGCACGTAATTTCCTCGCTCATGCACGCCAGAATTGCGTTGACTACATCTTCACGATCCATGCCGAAGCCGAACACCAGTTCAAAGAGAGCTTCCATGGCTCTGCGGTCGTTCTTCAAGTGCCGCTTCAAGCCGCGGGGGGTCTCAGGAGCCTTGACCCCTTCGACCTTGACCCGGCACAGTGGACACGTCCGATAAGGATACTTGGCTTCGTCAATCTTTGGCGTCTCCATCCACCGCTCGAGGCAGGCTTTGCCGACGACATGGCCGCAGTGCTTGATGCGCACAGGATAGTCGTCCAGAAGCTCCCCGACTGAGAACTCGGAGAGGTCGAAGTAGGAGTGCTGGCAGATCGGGCAACACATGGCATTGTTGACGGCGACTGCTGGATCGCTCCCATCGCTGAGTTGTGTCAACGGTATAGCGCACGCAAAATGATCAACTACGGAAGCCTGTGCCCTGTCCATGATGCCCTGTAGTACCTCGAGGAAGCCCATGCTATCGTTGGCATTACGTTGCAGGCGCTCATTGTGCGTTGCCGCCGCTTTGCTGATGTCTTGCAGACGCTCCATGAGGTTGCGATGCAGTGCGAGCAGATGTGCAGCCTGCAAGCGCTCCCTTGGCGAGGAAAGGGTGTCTTCTGTGAGAGCGATATACAGCCTTTCCTTGTCAGTCCATTCTGCTTGCAGACCTTTCAGCTGCTTCTTGACAGCGAGTGTGATGACTCTCATCTCCTGATCCTGTTCCATGACCAGACCTTGGCACTCGAGCACGATGAGTAGCCACTGGCGTGCAGCAATCGCCTCCTTGACAACCTCAGCATCCTTCATGTTCTCGAGACGCGAATGACCACGAAAGCGCTGCTTCTCCAGTCTGCGCAGACTTTCCGGTTCTAGACTGAGCATATCATCGAGCTTGTTGTTGCTTTTCCTAAACTTGTGCATGTCTTGAAGGTTGTGCATACGTAGGCGCGCTAGCCGTTTCACTGCCATGTGTTAGAGAAGACGGAAATCAGAACATGAAGAAATCCTGGGATTGGTATTACCAATCCACACACATACGTTCTTGTTTAAGCGTTGGGCTGGCCGGCGGGTCAGGTTCGCTCTGTTGGTCAGACATCGCTAGCAACTGTAGTGTCTTTGATACGTCGGTATATCAAGCACGCGTAGTTGAGTTAGATAATCCAAGGGTAAAGTTTGTGTCGTAGGACAGGGTCTGTTCACACTTTCCTACGTGTACAGGCAGGCGGGGCAGAGCGTTTGCTACAATGCTTGGCAGTCCGTCTGCATTGGGAGAGGTGTGAAAGTGACGGTAGGCGCAGTGCTAACTGTAACATTATCACAAAGCCCGATTTGCAAATCTCATTGATGCATTCCACGGCCATGTTTAGTTCGACTATGAAGCTTTAATTGGCTAACTTGTCATGTGACATCTCGGTCGTTCATGCTTGAAAAGCAAACTTCAAAGCGTTCAGTGCATGGAGTTAACGAACACTGGGGGGTTCTCTTTCGCCATCCACTATAGAAGGCATACTCATGGCTCTCAGTAAAGGCAATCAAATGAGATGTGAACAAGACAGCTCGATTGGGCAATCTCAGCTGTAAACGGATATCATAGATGCATCTCTTGCACTATCAAGGATTAATAGATGGACAGATGAGGCACCAATCCGGTAGTGACAACAAAAGCGGCTAGCGTCTGAGAGGGCTTGGCAGACGGGAAGAGCCGCATGTACTCTGGCATCACCGAGACGCGACAGAACAACGATACCCCTCAATTACACTTCCGTCGCGCATGATGATCCGATAGCTACTTCTTTTTGTTCCTGAATCTGTAGCATCCACGAATTCTCACAATGGCGTCGGCCGTCTTCTTTCTCGACCTCAAGGGCAAGGTAGGGCAGTCAAGGCCAGTGGGACGCTGCATACTGACGAGTGCATAGACCCTTTTGGCTCGCAACTACCGGGGAGACATTCCCATGTCAGCGGTCGAAAAGTTTCCTGTACTTCTCAGTGAAGCCGAAGACGAGAGCTCCGCCGTCCCACCATGCTTTTCCAGCGAAGGCATCAACTACCTCTACATCCGCCACAACAATCTCTACCTTCTTGCGCTTACAAAACGAAACACAAATGCCGCCGAAATCCTCCTCTTCTTGCACAAGGTGGTGGAGGTGTTTACCGAGTACTTCAAAGAGCTTGAGGAGGAGAGTATAAGGGACAACTTTGTCGTCATCTACGAGTTGCTAGATGAAATGATGGACTTTGGATATCCACAAACCACCGAAACCAAGATTCTGCAAGAGTATGGCCCCTGGCAATATCGTGATACGAATATGTCCTTACACATCCCTGCGCAGATACATTACCCAGGAATCCCACAAGCTCGAAGTCCAAGCACGGCCGCCGATTGCAGTCACAAACGCCGTCAGCTGGCGAAGCGAAGGCATCCGATACCGCAAAAACGAGGTTTTCCTCGATGTCATCGAATCGCTCAACCTCCTTGTCTCTGCGACTGGCAGCGTCCTGCGGTCTGAAATTCTTGGTGCAGTCAAGATGAAGTGCTATCTCTCTGGTATGCCTGAGCTGCGATTGGGGCTGAACGATAAGGCCATGTTCGAGACTACGGGGAGAGCCACACGAGGAAAGGCCGTTGAGATGGAGGATGTCAAATTCCACCAGTGTGTGCGCTTATCAAGATTCGAAAACGACCGTACTATCAGCTTTATTCCACCCGAC
This sequence comes from Curvularia lunata, assembly GCA_005212705.1. NCBI lineage: Eukaryota > Fungi > Ascomycota > Dothideomycetes > Pleosporales > Pleosporaceae > Curvularia > Curvularia lunata. The sequence continues at coordinate 100,575 of PELC01000002.1, read as the reverse complement.
GGCGAGTTTGAGCTCATGAGCTACCGTTTGAACACACAAGTCAAGCCTCTCATCTGGGTCGAGTGCATAGTAGAGAGCCATTCCGGTAGCAGGATAGAGTACATGTTAAAGGTAGGCGCGCACTCAGTTTCGATATGAAATTGCTGACACCGTGCAGGCGAGGGCGCAGTTTAAGCGACGAAGTACAGCGAACAATGTTCAAATTTCGATACCCGTACCTGAGGACGCAGACACGCCTCGTTTCCGAACAAACATTGGCACAGTGCACTATGCACCAGAAACATCATCTATTGTATGGAAGATTAAGCAATTTGGCGGCGGAAAGGAGTTCCTAATGCGCGCCGAACTCGGCTTGCCTTCTGTGCGCGGTGACGACGAGAAGGGTGGTGGTATGATGGGAGGCTTTGGCGGTAGCATGGGCGGCGTTGGTACTGGAAAAGCGAAGAGGCCGATCAACGTCAAGTTTGAAATCCCGTACTTTACTACCTCGGGTATTCAGGTTCGGTACCTGAAGATCATCGAGCCAAAGGTCAGTGTTCTAGTAGTTTGGTTTGTGAACAGATCGCTAACATTGAACCAGCTGCAATACCCGTCGCTCCCATGGGTGCGCTACATCACACAGTCTGGCGATATCGCGGTGCGATTACCAGACGTGAATTAAGACTGGTCAACCTCGTGACAACGAACACGCTCACAAGACGACGAGACACGGGCTCCTCGCTCCCTGCTTTTCTATGCATTATGACGCAGTCCGAAGCACCAATATGGTTCACGCATTTGAAAGAAGTAATTCGTTCGGCTCTTGGTGCGTGCACAACGGCACTCTGATGCAAGCAATCCGATGCGCATGTATCAATCTTTTTTAGATTGGAAGCATACCATAGGTGGGACACAATTTTCAATAAGACACAGCTACCAGTCTCGACCACGAGATTTTAACTGCCGGACTTTGTTTCATCTCATCTTACCTGTGCTCGTGCATTCTTAGAAACACGCCATTGATGCTGCTAATCGCCCTGATGCCATGCATGCCACGTAATGGAAGAGCGACAGCTGAGTTGCCCCAGGACTGTAAGGCCCCCAATGTAAAGGCAAATCCAAGTCACATGGTGTAAGAAGTGCTGTTCTTCGTGATGATCTTAGTCGTGTGTCAGCATCATGTCGGTATTCCAGCCTCCGACATTCCGACCGATTGACAGTCTTTGACTACCATCATTCGGTTCACTACTCGGATTTCCAGCCGCAATTGTAGTATCGCGAATGAAAGCGAAGCCAGCTGATCACTTGGTGCCTGATCCGGCTGGAAATGGCCAGCCTAGCGTAAAACGACCACAATAGGGCATACGCAATCATGGTGGTACAGCCCGTTGTTGTTCTCCGCGTTTTCTCCCCACTTGCATTCTCCGAAAAGCATGCAATGCAGCACGGCGCGACTTTGGCGAGCCCCATTTTTTGCCTTTTACAGTCAGTGATCTCTCCCTTGGTATGTGCTCAATCCAATCAAGTAGCCAGCCAGTTCATCACTCTGCATCGTAAGGCTGATGCCCTCACACCCTGCACCACAGCACTATGCCTAATCGTGACTCTCTCTGCCTCTTTCATACCTACATGAAAGACCCAGACCCGGGACTTGTATGCAGACAAGTTTTCTCTTTGCTTTTGGAACGCGTCACACCCCCGTGTAAGCAAGGCGTGTTGTTCATCCACACAGTAGCCGGCCGGTTATGTCTAAGTGACTATCTTTTCCTCACTACCGTTTAACCCTTTTTTCCACTATCACGTATTACGCGGAACGAGCTAGCTTCTAAGCTGAGCGCTGAGCCTCACCGCGGGACCCCTCTCTCCGGGTGGTCCTGCTGCTATGACGCTGAATGCACGGTCAGCCACCATGGCGTAGGCAGGCCGCGTATGTCTGGTGTGTGTGTGTGTGAATGTTTGTGTGTGTGAGAGAGATGTATTTGAAGGCAAGGTTTCTTGCATAAGTTTTTTTTTGTAGGATTCCTGTGATATTCGCATATATCCCCATCCACGACATACATACATACCAGGACTTGGGGGGCCATCATCACACATATAAACAACTATCGCCTACATACGCCTTGGACAAAAAGACACTCGACATGCACGTCACACTCGCATTTCTCACCGCGCTCGCCGCGCCCCTCGTCGTCGCACAAAGCACGACACCCGCGCCTACAGCCACCTCATCCGGCGCGTGGTACGAAAACGGTCCGCCGTGGGCCTCCAACGACCCAGCCAAGTGGTCCTCCGTCTACAGCTCGCTGGTGTCTGATGGCAAGATCCCCTCGACGCTGACGGCTGCGCCCTGGCCGACTGGCAGCTTTGGGCCTGGCCAAGGTCCCTGGGGTCCTGGTGGATTCCACGGCGGAGGTGGACCAGGTGGACCAGGACGACACTGGGGTGGTATGTCTTTCCCCTTCCTCAATCCCATTAAAGCGTAAACTAACATTTACCACCAGGAACCGACGGCCCCGGCCCCTGGGGCACCTCCAACTTCGGTCCTTACAGCGACTGGTCTACGCGCTCTGACTGGCGCTCTGGGCCCTGGACCGCCTGGTGGGACGGCGACAAGTGTCCTCCTTCGGACTGGCCTGGCTGGACTGCAGGACCGTGGAGCACGTCTGCGCCGTGGACGAGCTGGAGCGCGTGTACCGCGAGTACGACCGCGACGAGCGTCGTTACCAACACCGTGAGCGGTGTCGTTGCGACGTCGACGGCGTACGGACTGCAGGTTGCGCAGGCGAGTGCAGTGGAGAGTCAGCAGGGTGCTGGCGAGAGGGTTACCGTGGGCATGGGAGTTGTGGTTGCAGGTATGGTTTTGGGGGTTGCGGTGGGATTGTAAGGACGTAACGAGGAAGTGAGGAGGAAAAGGGAAAGAAAGTGATGACATTGCGTTCTCTTTTTTTTTCTGCGTTCCTTATCTGACGATGTAAAAGGCATTTTTTGCGTATAAATACCGTCATTTCTATCTATATCTGTCTTTCCTAGCATAGCAACAGAAAAGAAACGTAGTCAAGAAGCGTTCCGCGTTTCATCAACACTGTATGGTCTAGTAATCTACAGGATACGGTTCATCTTGGCCATCCACCCCGTCTTCTCATTCGCCGTCACATCGACGCCGCTCTCCTGGCTACCCCCTTCATCCGTAAGCCCGCTCTCATCGTAAATCTCATCCGGGTACACGCTGCGCTCGATGAAGGTTTCCGTCGGCGGCGCAATCACCATCGAGAACAAGATGTACACGAGTGACGTAGCTACGAAACCCAGCAGCCACCCGAAACTATACGGTCTTCCGCCGACGCCAACGTGGATCTTGGGATTGATGGAGTGGATAAAGCCAGGCATGTTGGGCGCCACGCCAATCAGGAACGCAACGATAGCACGCCAGTTGTAGCCGGAGGTGTAGCGGTAAATGCCATCGTACTGGTACAGCGCAAGCGTGTCATACTTCGCACGGTGCACGATCCAAAAGTCGACCACCATGATTGCCGCAATGGGGCCCAGGAAAATAGCGTAGGCAGACATGAAGTTAAGGAAGCTGCCCGCGCTGGCGAGAATCTTCCAGGGGACGAGGGCCCAGCAGAGGATGGCGCAGAGGACCTGGCCGCGGCGGATGTTGATGTATTGGGGGAAGAGGGCCATGAGGTCGTTTGCGGCGGAGAGAGAGTTGGCGGAGATGTTGACACCGAGCGCGGCGAGGGCAAAGCTGAAAGCCGCGAAGAAGCGGCAGGCGCGGTTGTCCCAGTGGGCGATGAGTGCCATGGGGTCCCAGTTGATTTCGCCGTACTTGACGGCGCCGGCTGAGGTGGCTGCAACGCCGATGAAGGCGATGAAGGTGAAGACAATGGGAAGGAAGGGGACATAGATGCACTGCCATTTGACGGAAACACGCGAGTAGCGTGAGAAGTCGGACTGTCCCAGCACGTCAGCTCTCAAAACGTCATGATCCCAGAAGAATGAATAACTCACCTGGTTAACCGAAAGCGTAGCATAGTTTCCAATGACAGCAGTCAGGGACGAAAGAAAGCCCCACGAATACGCACTGCCCTTGAGCGTAGCAGTCTGATTCCACATGTCACCTCCTCCGTTAGTAGAAACGAAGGCCCAGATGAGAATCGCAATCCACGCAATAGGCACAATGATACTCTTGGCCATGAACAACCACCTCAGCTGATTCGGATGCATGATCAAAAACGGCAAGCTGCCGAGCCAGAAGATGAAGAAGCTGACCATGGTAGCCGTATCGATACCCTGGCTCTCAGGAATATCATTCTTGAGCGTCAGGAACGAGGGCCAGATTGCGCCAATCATGACGCGGACGGAGTTTGCGCCGTTCATGTTCTGGATAGCGAACCAGAAGATGGCGAGAATGGCGCGGGAGATAATGGCAAGGTAGGAGCCCCAAAAGCCCCATGAGGCGCGGGCAATGACAGGAAAGGGGACATGGTGGAGGACGCCAATTGCGCCGTTGAGTGCGATCACGAAGGATATGGTAAAGAAGGCGAGAGCGACGATACCAAGGGACTCACGCCAGGTTAGACCTGGTGGTGGTTAGCAGGGAAAATCTTGCGTGGAACGTGAGCAAAGTACCAATTGCGATGATACTGGATGCGAATTGCCATGTTGCAGCACTGCATTGCTGTTAGAACAATGACGGCCGTGGTATCTTCGAGGTCATACTTGAAGGCGTCCGAGATCCAGTACGAGATGAAACTCGTCACACCCCACTTTCGAGCATGCCTCGGGACAGGGTCCAAGTCTCTGTTCGTCCTGTACCAGTCAGCGTCAGCGTGAATTGTTTTTCTCGTTCGTCGATCTTGGGGCTGGCACTCACCATCGGGCATTTCCCTGAGCAAAAGCACTGCTCGGCTGCTCGACCTTGAGCGTCCAGTGGGGCTTCTCGATGAACGGCATGTTGAGCACGTGCTGTCCCGTCAGGCAATCGTGCAATGGCAACAGCAGATAGAGGTTGGAGACTTGTGGAGCCGTAAACGCGCGGAGAGGGAAGGACGCGCTTCTTTATGCTGGGCAGCGCAGAAGAGCGCTTGGTGCAGATCTCCGCATATTGTACTGTTAGGGGGATATCAATACACAGTCATGATAAGATAAGTGCGCCTGGAAAGCGTCTAATTTCCATGACAGGTAGGGGAACCGGGTTCGACAGAGGCCCAAACGCCTGGGCGAGGGTCCAGCGACGCCTCTGAACATTTTGGTACAAGTACCCTTCGTATAGAGCCAGTCACGGCAAAACATGAAGTAACTGGCGCCGAGTCACTGGCCAGAGCGCAGGCTGTTATTCGACAGTCGTCTAGGTGCAGATAAGAACCCCAGTCGGCACGACGCTAGCAGGGCACGGCTCGGTGGCGCATCGGTTGTAAAGCCCCGGACGGGTCGCCCACGCGAGCTGAGGCCCTAGAGTACTTACGTATACATATCTATGTGATTATACTTTACAAAGTTCCACGGTACTTTGTGCACTACAAATGTATTGGTGATCACCGACTGTTCGACTATCTACACATATGCCAGCGTGTGGTCGTCTCGAATCGTTGCAGCAACACCGAGCGAAGCCTCGCCACCCACCACTGACGAACCACTAACCACAAGCTCGCCAATGATCTGCTCGTCGGTCGTCTTGTGCTGCGGCGTGTCCTTGACCTTGATTTCTACGCAGCTCAGCGGCACACCAAAGTGGTTGTGCTTGTTCGACGGCGTCTCTCCCCTCCGGTAGTCGTACATGTTGGTCTGTGCCACCGCTCCCGCTACCTTGCCAGTAGTCAATGCGTACACGACACGAGCCTTGGTGTAGATTCGGAGATCGGACAAATCCTCCGAGCTCAGCGGCGGAGTGTTCAAGCCTTGTCTTTCAGAAACAAACACCAGGCGCAGCTTGCCAGGTGTGGTGCCAATATCCGCCCTGGCCGGAGCATTCAACTTGGTCAAGAGGCTGTCGGTAGGCAGGCGGCCAGCAGTCAGCATACGCGTCTCTAGGTAATGGGCTAGCTTCTGTGCGCCACTTGTTACAGATCCCTTGGTAGTGCTGTGAAGCTTCGCGGCAGTTTCCGCGGATACAACCGTAACTGTCGGGGCGACGGAGCGAGTAGCCAACGTCAGGTCGACACCCGGGCCAGCCACAGACTGAATAATGACATTGCAGTGTGAGAACAGGGCTGCAAGCGTCCAGCACAAGCAGTAGGAGTGAGTAAAGGCATCGGCCGGAAGGAAGGTATCCGAGGCATTGAGACGGTGCATTGTCGGAAGAGAAGTGACGAGCGCACCAACAGCAGCAGCAAGGTTCTGTGCTCGTTAGAAAAGGCGGAATACGTGTACTTATTCCTGCAGGACTTACCTGTTGTGTGAATTCAACAGTCTCGGCGGGCTTTCCTGGAGCCTCTTGCCAGAGAAAGATGACACCGGGAGCCTTGTCAGAAGTAGAGGGGAGGGCGGCAGCGCCGTTCTTGTGCTCCTGTACGAGTTCATGCCATACAGCAACGTCGATCTTGCCGCCAATGCCTTCGGGAACTTCGCTCCAGTCCATGTGCCTGCTTGTCTTCTCCACGGTCCAGACAACAGAACGAACGCCAGACACAGCTTGGCTGACATCTGCAAGAGGCACGGAACCAGCTTCGGCAATCAAAGTGTCGGCGCCCGTCTGGGCAAGGAGCTCGATGAGGGTCGTGTGCGGCTGGTTGTACGGGATCAGGATGGGCGTAAAGCCGTAAAATGCGCCGGCGAAGACAGCGCAGAGGAACTCGAGACTGTTGGGGAGATAGACGGCGACCCGCTTTGCACCGCGACCCTGCAGATGCTTTCCGATGACAGCAATCTCCTTTGTGACGTCCTCAATCGCATGCTCAGTGACACCGTCCATGCCGAAGACTGTCATGATGTGTGCCGTTCCGCTGGATTTGGCACTCTTCTCGAGGGGAATCTCACCCGTGACCCGTTTCCAAATATCACGAAGGTCGCCATCTTTGCCGGCAGAGTACATGGGAGTGCCCGGAGGTCGCACGGCAAGCCCGGTACGGAGAGGATCTGGTGGGGGTTAGTCGTGAGCTGCGGTACGCATGGAACAGACATACACCCATGGGGAGTCTCTGGAGACCTGAAGATGGCAGACTCGCCGGGCTGCCTTACATACGAAGCTTGAGCCTGTCGTGCGAGCAGCAGTGGGTGCGTGTCGGCGTCGGCATTGTCGTAGACAATCCAGGCGAGGAAGCCGACGATGGCGAACGAGATGAGTGTGGTGTAGATGTTCCAGTCCTTGAAGGCGTCGGAGATGGCCCCGTCGATCTGTTCGAGGAGTCCGGCCATGGTTGGGATCACATACAGAAAAGGCCAGAGAGGGTATGTGAGTGAATAAAGCAAGCTTCAGCGGAAAGCGCAGTGGGAGCAGCAGGATGACGGCGGGGGAGCAGCAAACGGCGCTAGGCAGGGGACCCCTGGCGCGCCTCCAACGTCCGCTCGGGACTCCGAGAGCCCTTGCCAAAACATCGTTGCCATACAACACGTCCGATACTCACAGCAGCTGCCACCGCCATCGCTCCTGCCAGCATGTCGCTGTAGCCCCGCCTCCACCCGACCACCGCCAGGCACCTACTAACCAGCAGCAATACCAGGCCCCAGCACGTGACATTGGCCCTTCACAGCTTTCACCACCCTCCTCGAGCCAAACAAACAACCAGCCATCCGACAGCTCACCCACCCGCCCAGCATGTCGCTCGCAAGGAACGCGCAGTCGCCGCTACCTCCCATGCCTTCAACTCCGTCTGCGCAGACACCGCAGCCGCCTACGCCCAACGGCTCATGGCGACATCCGCAGTTTGACGAGATTGCGCGTCGCCAGTACGCTACCACCTTTGATGAGCGCAATGTCCGCGCCATCGTCCTGAACTCGGGTCTCTTGTTCCTCTCCATATACGGCCATAATGTCAGCGAAAAGGTGAAACTGCTGGAATACGCAGTGTGAGTACTGCCCTTAAGCAATCACGCGATCCAAGCCCTAACACGACGCCAGGACCCCGATCAATGCCGTCGTAAAAGCTGTGCCCTTTAGTGCATGGGCCATTCTCCTCATCCGCCTCGTCTTCGCCGCCAACATCGTCATCGCATTTCTCCCTCTGATCCGCCGCTACTACCCCGACGACATTGCAGACATACCTCTTACGCCCTCGCAGCGCGCCTCCATGGGCCTCAAAGCCGACGTGCGAGCGCCGCCAACCCCAGGCTCGGGCTATGCCTCTCCAAACTTTGTCACTCCCCCGCGCTACCAGCGTTCCACACCACGCAGCAACAGCTTCAGCAACCAGGACTTTGGCTCACACTCTCCTCTCAGCGGCAGCCCTCGTCCCAGCCTGGGGAGGTCCACTTCCAACTCTCCTTTCAGTCTGAGTGGGTCAGCGGCAAAGCGCATGAGCTATGGCAGTTCGATGAGCAGCAGCTTATTCGGCGACAGCTCGAGCAGCGCAACACCTGGCACGCCTACCCCGTCGACCGGCAAGGCCAGCGTGGGACTGAACAACAAGTGGCTGTACGAAAAGCGAAGGGACAGCCCCAAGAGCAACCTGTTCATGTGAACAAAGACAGATAGAGTAATGGCTTGGAATGCAAGCGATAAGAATAATTAGTCATGTGTGGGATGAAATATGAACGCTTTATACCCAGATATATCGCGCTGGCGTTTGGAAACTATCTTATGTCAGGCAGTATACCTTTGAGCTAGCCGGCGGTTGCTTGGGCCCCGTAACCTCTTTCTTCGCCCTCCCGGCTCGTGTACGATTTGAACAAAGAGTGGAAAAATTCCTTTGGTAATGTAAAACGCCTTGATAGACACAGACGTCTTGTGCAGTCCCCTCCTCTGCGTGCAGTTTTGTATAATATGTACAACCCAATCACCTCATATGCATGCCCTTTTTTATTCCACGTCTTCACGAAAATCGATCCCCCTTCCGGCTCCGATACACATCGCTAGCCTCGTACTTGCTCTTCTCCACCACCCTCTGCCCCTCATCCGACGGCGCATGTCGCGTCGGCGCCGGATCCTGACTCGCCTGCACACTGGGATTGCCCTCTGCCTGCCCGTTTCCCGCTCCACCATTGCTACTACCCCCTTCACTCCGTAACCTGCCCAGCTCGCTCGTCATGCTCTGCGGCGCCGCTTGTGTGGAGCCCGGTCGAGCCGTGGGGTTCAAGGGCGTCGTGGTTGGCTGCGAGGTCTCGAGGCCGTGCTCGAGGGCATAGATGCGAGCGCGCTTTTGGCGGTCCAGCTCTGCTTTGTGGGCGCGGTCCGCGTTGATGCTGCGTTTGGCGAAGAAGTAGGCGCCGCCGCCGGCGACAATCAGAGTCGCCCAGCCGTAGCTGTGGGAGAGCGCGGGTTAGTTCTGGGGAGAGCAGAAGGTGTGGGGGCAGTGTGTGACGTACTAGACTGATTTGACCTATATTATTGTATTAGTACTTGTTGGTGCAAGGGCAGATAATACGGAGCTTACAGTGTTCATTTTTGGGCCTCAGTCAGTAGTTGGAGGGGTCAATTGGGGTAGGGAGGAGCTTGGTTGTGGGTTTGCGACGGCTCGCGAGTTTTCTTGATGGCTGGATGATGAAAGTGGTCTGATTGTTGTAAGGCTGACGGCGATTACTCGGCGATTGGAGGGACCCTGGTTGCGGGGATTCGGGTGGCGCTGCTCACGTATAAGATGTGAACATATCTTCACGACAGTTATGGTAGTCTTGAATTCGTGTGGAATGATTGTATATGTTTTGTAATTTACCTGCCAAACTGGCGCCTACTTGTCTAATGGTTCGCTGCTCTTTGATGTTCCTCATTAGAACATGAACGAATAATCCGCACACTGGAGCACTCTACACGACATTTCAACTTGCAAACATTGCAAGTCATGTTCGCGTCTATCTGCTCGCTGAGTACCGCCATGAAATTATGAGACACCTGAGAGCGTAATGACATAGTCTGCACCAGCTTTGCCTGCCACACCTCTTGCTGGAACAGGTTCAACTCATTCTCCGTCATGCGATAACCACTCGAGTGTGAAACTGCGGCAGTTGTGCCTGAAGAGTCACGGAAAAAAATCACGTCACTACAGCAATGCCGAAGATTAAGCGACTGACCTTTGTCAAACCGTTCCGAAGCAGGAGTGTGGATGGACATGATTTGACGGCATGCTGAACTGGGAGACTGCGACTTCAAATACTCGACCCTCTCCCAGCCTCTTCTGCAGAGACCACAGCCACGGCCGAACCCGCCAGTGCAACTCCTGATCTAGTCTGGATTCGCAAGATTGATAAGCCACTCCATACAAGAACCACTATATCCCTTCCCGCAGTGTTGGGGGCAAGACCACCCGGAGGCGAGATTATTATGGGGCGCACCCCATCCGAATCCGTCACAATGGCAATGTAGTGCTCCAACTGCCAGTCAAAGGAATCAATCTGGAGCTGCATGTGCTGCGACATGACGGGTTATTCCTGGGAGATGGTCGCGACTACCGCGTACCACGCTGTTGCAAATCGTCTATACCATGTTCCCTGAAGCCATGAGCAAGTTTTTAGGACATACGCGACATACCTCGCCATTCCAAAGTCGCAAACTTCTTTGGACAGTGTCCTCTGAGAACATACAGACTACAATTACCAAAGTCACGCTCGTTGTACCTCGCTGCTTCGCTTGCCCGAGCGTCCCGCGCAAGCGATTCCTTCTCTCCTCCTTCATCTTACTGAATCCCTTCGACTCCGTCTTGCCTCAGGACCGACCCACTTGTCACGCAGGTACGAGAATCGTGAGTAGCTGGGTCGTTCGACGGTTGAGAGGAAGACATGTTGCTTTCAATGCGTATTTGCCGAGACCCACCACACGAGGAGGCGCCGCTGCGACTCCAACGGGTCGCCCCACGACGATGTAACGGGAAAGACCCGCTTTTCACGGCGGCTGTTCTCAAAACACCACCGCTCCGACGCCATTGCACCTCTCCCAATGCGATTTTCGCCCTGTCTTTTCAGGAAACGCCCGTGCGTCGTTTCCGCTTAGGACGGTCAAGATCGGCTATTGCCAGCCGTCATGTTTCGCAGTGGCGTGCTGCACTTTGATTCGAAACTTGACTTTTCGGGCATCGAAACCTCTCGCGCCTCATGAATGCCATCCTTTGGTGCAAAAGAGAAAGCCATACCGACCCAACAGGCGCCAAACTACTGGTGGCATGACACGCCACCCATTCTCGAAGTTTGAAGCCAGTGGATCCGCCTCACCACAGCGCCTAAACGCCTGAGGAGTCTCGTGGCGGATCCTGTACAAGCACTTGCGAAGTTGGGCCAAGCCCTGCTTGTTCCCAGCTTGGCAGCCTCCCGTACTCCGTTGTTTTTTGCCAAGTATTGACTGAGGCGCCGAAGGGCGCACACGCATACAATGACCCCTTGACCTATACCGAAGCACGTCTCATGGACGTGGGGACTACTATGGGTCTTGATAGAGCAGACTGGCAATACAACGGCTAACTCGGTCATGCTTGGGCAGTATATATGTTGGATGTGACTTCACTGTGTAATCATCATCTCCGGTCAACATTCACTTCTCAGTAGCTCGACGCTAATCTCTCTTTCTTTTTACATTCTATTCTATTCTCAGCGCTGAGCGCCAGCTTATTCAATCTCCCATCATCACCATGTATCGCTCTGTTACTGCCGTTGCGCTTGCCGCTCTCCTTACCACTGTGCACTCGCACGCTGTCCTCCTCGCAGCTGTTGGAGACTCTGGTACAAGCCAGGGATTCTTGGGTAAGTTTGTTGGAGTGGTCCACATCGAGCATATTCTTACATAGATCCAGTCGACCCTGAGATCGCCCGCAACTGCACTACCATCTCTCCTTGCCAGCAAGACGCAACTATCATTCGTGATGAGGAAATTTCCCAAAACATTGTCAATGCTTGCGGAAGGACCGAGATTAATGGCAACATTGACATTGGCGAGCAAACCGAGAACGAGCTCGCGGCTGGTCGTATGGCCAAGGTCTCTTCTGGTTCCACTATTGCTGTCACCATCCACCAGGTCAACGCTGATGGTGCTGGACCGTTCGAGTGCGACATGGATGAGACCAGCAATGCTGTCACTACCTTTACCCCACTGAAGGTTTCCAACAACGTCCCTGGTGCTTTTGGTCTCTCTCAAGCCAAGGAAAAGGATTTCGTCATCAACGTCCAGATGCCTGACAAGTTCAACTGCCTCGGTGCTTCTACTGGAAACATTTGCACGATCAGATGCCGTAACAACGCCATTGCTGGACCTTTCGGTGGCTGCTTCGCCGTACAACAGACGGACGGCACTGGCCGTACCAACAAGAGCGCTGCTGGTAAGTTCTATTTTCATTTTCTTATCCCCTAGCGCTGGCACACCCATGTATGTATACTCACTGCCACTAGCTGTCGACACTGCTCAGACACTTGAGGGTATCTCTGCACAGATCCTTCAGAACCAGAAAGACCTTCCTGCTGCCATTGCGGCGAACCAGGCTGCTGGTGCTGCTAATGGCAACGAGGGTGCCAGTGCCATTTCCGGTGCGTTTGATTTATAACAATGGTTGGACGAGTCACTAACGTGTCGTAGCTCTGCTTCCTGCAGCCACTGCAGCTCCTGGCAACAACAACAACAATGGCAACAAGGGCAATGGTAACGGCAACAAGGGTAACGGTAACGGTGCCGGTGCCGGTGCCGGTGCCGGTAACAACAACGCCAACAAGGGTAACGGTAATGGCAATGCGAACAAGGGCAACGGAAACGCCAACCAGGGCCAAGGCCAGGCACAGCAAGGTCAGGGTCAGCAGGGTCAGCAAGGCCAGCAAGGCCAGAACCAGGTCCAACAGGGCCAAGGTCAAGGCCGTGGCCAGAACCAGGGCAACGGCAACCGCGCCAACGCCCGTCTCAGGCGCTTCAGCTCCAAGTTCTTGAGCTAAGCAGTCCCTGAGTCAAGAACCATAGTCTGACAAAGCTACATGGGATGATGAGAGTTGGCGCAACATAGCGCATGAGAAAAACATGGCTGGTCCAACGATTATTCGACTACAATGTATATACCTTTTTAGTTATAAGAGAGAGAGAGGGAGGTCGGAAGAGGACTAAATGTATATGTTTACCTCTTTCAATATTCGGTGTTTATCTGAGTGTGCTGCGTGATGGAAAGAGACTTAGGTGATTCGATATGAGGGAGGTCTGCTGCATATTCCACGGAGATGATGAATACTCTGTCCAACATTCCCTCGTAAGACATTCCTCATCTCCCCTATCTCCACAATCCCATCTCCACACAAAAACAATCCATCCCGCCTCTCTCCACCTACCTAACAATCAACCCCTTATCTTCACATACCCATCTTGCAAAAAAAAAAAGATTGTTCGAAAGACCCCGAGCACAAGCTCGAGCACGCTTCACTGCTGTCCCCTTCGTGGATCGAACACGATACCTCCAGATTAAGTGACTGAGTAGACTTCAGTCTGGCGCTCTCCCAATTGAGCTAAGGAGACGGTTGGATGGATGGGCGGGGTCAGAATTGGTGGTGTCACATTGTTGGGTATTTGGGGACTTGAGTGAGGGCTCGGGGAAGGGATGTATGCGTGGAGAAGATGGAGAGGGCGGGTGGAGAGGTAGTGGGTAGGAAAATGGAGAGAGACGGTGGCTTCGCTAAAGGGAGGGTGGAGTGGGGTGGACTCCACTTTGTGGGTTGAAATGCGGCTCGAGTTTTTTTTAAGGCGGAGGATTAGTGCCCGGGGTCTTTTTGGCGATGCTGGAGTGTGGGGATTAGGGTGTTGAGGGTGTACAGTTTGTGGTTCGGCTGGGAGGGTAGATGGTGGTGATGGGATTGTGGTTTTCAATGTTGGAGAGGATAGGCGGTGGTGAGGGCGCTCGGCTGTTGGTTTGATAAAGGACGGAAAGATGATATTATGGGCTGCATGTCAGCATCTTATATGATGTTGTAGTTAGTAGCGGCAGGGCGTTAGTATGAGTATTTGCGTCCGAGTGAATGAAATGTTGATGGGCGTGAGTTGATCCTGTAGAGATTGCAAAGAAAGGCTGTCCAACCTCTGATGCTAGTTTTACCTAAAGGACGTCCCGCTCAATGGAATTACTTGTAAAAGCGATCTGAAATCCAAGGCATGAGTTGTGTGAAGGTGCAATAGTGAAGCAAGAAGAGATATGTTCTAGTTGAACCACATGACGACATCGCGTGTTGCACATGGGTCTTTCAGAGACGGACAAGATCGACGTTGATAGTTTGAATACCGCAATAGCTGCTGCAGCCTCATAAGACCCACAAGAACGAGGATTAGAAATGACTCTTGTTTACAAATGCAACGCAAATCAAGGATGGAGGAGAACAAGCACGTGCTCTTGTACCATCTGACCAATCAGAGCAGCCCCAATTCCGCTGACACGCTCGACGACAATCATGCTGACACGCTCACCAGTGTGCTGACATGCTCACAATGGGGCTGACAGCTCCACCACAACTGTGCTGACACTGGTCCACCTCACACAAGCCGCAATACGTGACCGAGGGGGAAGATGTCGTGACCAACACGCTATTCCCCGCCGACCCCTTCTCCTGATTTGTGAGCGGTAAAATCCTTTACCGACTGACGAGCGCTCGCCCGAGAGTGGTGTGATCTGGTCGATGTAAAAGGGCGATCTGCCATAGCACAAGCAAAATAGCGCCGCTATGCCGAACTCAGGCTATTGATTACCGTGTAAAACGCTCAGCGCTTTGGCACCTTGTCAGCAGAACTGGGCTCGTAAGCAACATCTAACCAGTGACATGGCAGATAAATGCTGGAAAGCTCGGTGCATCCCCGCCTAGAAAGGTGCCTTTGCATTATTAAGAAATTACAGCTAGCTCCGTAACCAACAAACACATGAGCGCGTGGATTGCGTGCTGGATGCCTTTGTTGCTCTAGCCGCACCCATGGTCCGTGTTTGGGTGCCTCCACCACTGTTGCGAGGAAGCCTTTAAAGACAGCGAACAGATCCTACCAGGCAGCCACTTATCCCTCCCCAAAGCCCTATATTTCCAGCCTTTGCCACTCGATAACTGGACCTGCTCTTCTCCGCAAAAAAGCAAGACAAGCGCCACACACGACAGCCTCTTAGTCCCCCACATATTCCGACCCGACAGTACCCAGCCCCACATTACGAGTACATACAAGATACTGCATACATAGGCACTTGGAACTACAACAGGAAATCACCATCCATAACCTCGCAAACACCCTTGAACCTAGACTATTTCAACCCTCTTCCTCACAGCCACACCAACCCTCACCAACCTCAACCCGTCTCTACCTAAACCAAGACAAAAACCCAAAACCCCCAAAATGGCCCTCTCCACACACGCCGCGTCCCACATCCGCCGCTACTCGACGCGCATGCCACGCGATCCCCACTACCGCCTCAAAGCCACTCTAGCAACCAGCTACGTCGTCTCCGCCTTTGCGCTGCCGTTTGTGCCCCCGCTGCTGGAAACCAGGAGGGCCAAGGCAGATGGCAGTTACATGACGAGGTATGTCTTCTCTATAATGCCTTTGTAATAGAATGTAACTAACAGTCGAACAGGGAGAGCGCATATTGTTCGTCGCAGTATCTGGGGTGCCCAAGATGAGCGGTTGGGATTTTTTTTTTTGGTGAGTTTGCGTCTTACGTGCGTGGGAAGAGAGCAGTGTGAGAGTTAACGAGATTGTAGAACGTTTCCTTTGGTCCTTGCATTGTTGGTACTTTGGCATGAAAACATACCCGGCGTTTTTGGTTTTTCTAGGAGTCTACTTCGCTACTGAGGTGTGCAGATGCCCTACGGATATACGTACCAGTAGATAGAGTCTGGTAGTGCTCTGAGCAAATTTGAGCAACTGATGATATATCCTGTCGACACGACTTCGAATTTGAGCTTGAAAGAAACTTGTAAACATATAAGCTACTACAGAGAGATAACCAATATTCATCCTGATTTGAATCTCAATCAACGTCCTCATCGTGCGTCTGGTTTTCCACCGCGCTGTGCATTTCTTCATCCTCCTCGGTCTCCCACTCAGCCTCATCCTCCCCCTCATCATGCTCATGTTCATGGTGATGGTGATGATGATAGTGATGGAGATAATGATGGAGATAGTGACGGAAATGCTGATAGTTATACTCATCCTCCTCGTCTTCCTCGTCCTCCTCATCCTCGTCCTCATCATGCTCGTCCTCTTCCTCTTCCTCATGCTCATGTTCATGCTCATGTTCATGCTCATGGTGATGGTGATGGTAATGCGCATGGCCATGATGATGGTCATGGTCATGGTGGTGGTCATGGTCATGGTCATGATCGTCCTCTCCTTCTTCGTCGCTAGACATCTCGGGAAATAGGACGTGATACTCACCATTTTGTTGATACACATACATGCCGCTGTCAAACATGACCCCGTTATCTTCTTCGTCCAGTTCACTGTCAAGTTCCATGTCGTCTTCTTCCTCAAGGTCGTCCAATTCAAAGTCAATATCACTGTCGTCCAACTCGTCCTCTTCATCCGTTTCCCATATATCTGCAAAGGGGTGCCGAGAACCGGGCCTCCCAAGATTACGTCGTAGGAGACGAATGGCACTCCGAGTCTCAGTCATTAGTTTTCCGATGTCTTCATCGCCCAGCTGGTCGGTCTCAGGGGGTGCTTCGTCCGTCTTCACTTCCGTGCTCGACTCCTCACCCCTATCGTTAACTATGTGTCGATGGAAGCCCAGCGCCTTGGCATCGTACACGCACTCAATGATTGGAGGTCGTTCGTCGTGGAGATACGGGGGTATAAGGGTTGGGCTCTTATGTAATTCTATCAACATTCTGAGGTTGATTCCGACTTTGGAAAGCTGGTATGCTTTTGCGTGCCGATCGCGAAGAGCTTCAGATTTACAGATATAGCTTGGTTCAGTCAGGTTAAGCCTACACATCACGCACCACACGTCAGTAAATTCCCAAGATTGAACGCATCGCACTCCCAGCTAGAAAGCAGTAATCAAAACTTACCAGATATAGGAGGACTGCATTAGCTCAAGCGTCTTCAGAGACGGAAGTGCAGCATAATGGCCAAAGTTGGGCGGATGATCCCAAAAATCTACAGAAACATCCCAATGCCGTCGGATCCGCAGGGTATCAAGTTCCGGAGGAGCCAGGTCGCGATTCATTACAATGGCCTGGTGCAGGAACGAAGTCGTGTCGCATTCCATGTACTTGAGGGCATGGAAGTTGCGCATGCCGTCGCCAGTGGCTCGAACGGTGCGGAGAACATGTGGACTTGAATCCAGGTGCCATCCAGGGTTTAGATGGGTCAGACTTTCTAACGAGTGTGCGACGGCTGACAGTGCATTTAATGATTCCTCCAGCTTTCTTGATAGAATGGGTTGGGCACTACGCGAATGATTAAGATTGAAGACATTTTCGCCGAGAGTCAACGACTTGAGTCGCTTTGGTGTGCGCAAGATGCTGAGCAGGCTCTTGGGCTGAAGCTCGCATTCATCAAAATACAGCGACGACAAGGGCGTCTTGCCGGCATACGACTCAAGTTCCGGAATCGCGGCGTCTGGGAACGCAACGCAAGAGATGTGAAGGTGACGGAGTGTAGGGTGTCGAAAGAGACAGTGAAAGTCATCGAGATTCCAGAAATCCGAGTCAGCGCCATGAGAGTGAATAGTCAGCCGTTCCAACAGAGCCGCTCCTATCTTCCGTTCGACATGTTTGCCAAGGCGCTGCTCTGCCAGAATATTGTCTGCCTCCTTTGGGCCATCTTTACACGCAGTGTCCAGCACGATTCGAAACCGCTCCATATCTGTTTCTACCCATTTCTTGCCACCGGGGCCATCCCAATCGAAATTGTCCCATGGGCTTTCGATATGCCACTCGCGCAAGTTGACCATGTCACAAACGCATTCATTAAATGTTTCCCTAACCATTTCGCTTTCTTCTTCTTTCAATTGTTCTGGTCGGTATTGGAATGCGATTCTGAGTGTTTGAACGGCGCGGATGCGCTGTGGGCGCTGCATGAATGCGAATACAATGCAATTGAGAGTGCCGACCGAATTCACCTCGATTCTTTTGTAAATACGCTCCTCGGCCAGGTGCTGCATGCTACGGCACGTTCGTGCGAGGGAGGAGAGAGCCTTGTTGTCGCCCTCGAGATGGTCAATCACGAGAAGGGCTAGCTCGTGGGGGAGCGTCGATGTCGCGCAGCTCAGCGAAGCCATGATGGGCAATTTATCGTGCGAATCTCGATGTATTTACGTGTGTAGCCTTTGGAGATTACCGGCTGCCTAGGCATACACTATGTTGCTGTTTTTTCGTCAGTAAATGAGCACCCGCAAGCAGACTGTCAGAACCATTACACTTATATTAGCTTGGCAACGCCCTCCTGAGGTCTATAACAGGAGTTGGAGCAGACCATTTAGTGGAACGAAACGGATGAGGACGCGAGTTTGGCCGAAGCTATGAAATTATGCAGGGACGCGCGAGCGACGTGCACCTGCGGGGTTGCAGGGCCGACCGACGTCATTGGTCGGCGGGCCGTCGTGCTTACTCTCACTCTCACCAGGTTAACTCAATAACCGCAACTCGGAAATATCTTATATTTCATATCGCCGATACCACATCTCCTATACTTGCAGTGTTTCTTTAACACCTTGAGTTACTGTAGGGTATTGCAGAGAGATGCTGGTTTTTCTATACAGATTGACTACATTGTCATGGATGTCAAGGCTTCGAGAGTAGGCAAGTTGGAAGCATCTTGGTAGCATCTTGGTGATTTTGGTATTCTTTAGTGAGACCTAGACCTGTTCTGAATTACAATTGTTCCTTCGACCTTGTGACTTTCGCCCTGTGGTCTTGTTCTCGCCTTTGTCCTGCTGCCACGTGCGCTCACTTTCACCTCTGCTGCGCACGGGCTCACTTCACCTCTATTGCTATCCGCTAGTGTAGGCTCACCACTGATATATATCAGTGCGGGCTATCCGGATTCTCCAACCGCCAACTTCTCCGTCACAAGAAGACGGATATCAACGCGCGTAGCAAGATGGGCTTCGACCCCAATAGCATAAAGGCAAGTAAGAAGCGCGAGATGGAAGACACCGATCAAGTCACCGATGATTATACTCCCCAATACCCTTTTTCTCAACAGCTTACCCCCCGACACCCTGAAGATGATACTACTGACCCGGCACCTCGTATCCTCGCTCGTCACCACCATCGGCGTCGGAATATCGCGATTGATACATGGGGACCTGAGTTTCTCGTCTCTATGAGAGAAAGTCTCCCTAATAACGAACCAGAAGGGCAGCCATTCAACGTCTACAAGTGCATTCTCCGGCACAAGGACGTCTTCTTGCCGTTTGTCGTTCTCCTGCCATTTGCTTCTTTCATGAGCCTCTACGCCATCGACAAGGAGTTCCACTGGCGCATTAACAAAAACTTCATCTCAACCATGAAGAAATATGCCTTATATCACGCTCCTGTCGCCTGCAACATCTTCGGCTGGGCGCTCTATCCTTGGCTGACTATTTCGGATCCCATGCTCAAACCAATGGACTCGCGAAGCTGGCTCGCACGCGACGTCCCCGGCTTCCGCTGGCTCGGCATGATACTGTGGCGCCAAAGCATCATCCGGTCCATCCTCAGCATTCTCAGCATGGAGGGCCACCGGGTCCCTGCCGCCTGTGAACCCATGCTGATGAAGTACTGGTGCCTCATGGAGACGACCACCAAGAGGGAGCGCCTCGCGTACCTCCGCGACAAAACAATCTGGACTGACTCCGACATCATCCACTTCCACCTCTTCCTCATGAAACTGGACATACGCTTCACCGACCCTATCCTGGGAAGTGGCGCTGCGGGGCTGTCCCAGCTGCTCCTCAGCCAGAAGAGTCTGAGCACGCTGTGGGAGGTACTGAGTGGCAAGCTGCGCTTCGAATACGACGACCTTCTCAAAATGGTTCGCGGAACATTCAGCCCTGAAGACCTCGATACAGACAACGTTCCCTGGCTCCTAGACCCCATCCATAACCCTACCGAGCCACCCATCAACGGCGTTTTGTCCATGGAACACTGGGCCGCCAACAGCGCCAGGCTGCCGTACGCCTGCTTCATGGTCATCAATGAGGGCATCAAAAGACAGCTGCATGTACAAAAATACTTTGTCGACTTTGTACTCTATGGCTGGATGGACGAGATGACCGGAAAGAATATTCCTTTGCCGAGACATCTGAGGGCTGATAAGCGTGTTAACGTCCCGAGGGAAGGATGGCCGGAGGAAAGAGTCAGAAGGCGTCTCATAAAAGAGCTAGACCACCGCTTTGGAGTGTCCAGGACTGAGGAGCAGCGTGCCACGTATCAGAGTACCTGACGGGAACGAGGTAGGTGGTGAAAGGGAAAACGCTAACGGAGAGCAAATATCTAATGAGACAGATTGCGGGTGACCTCTCTTGCGAAGTGCGGCATGTTGGCCTGCGTAACGGCAGCCCATAAATGATCCTTTCTGGCGATGGACATTGTTCAGGGCGACGCGATGAAAGTTGGTTCAAACGTACCTTCAGTACACAGGCCATTGCATACGGCTGCCATTCACAAATCGCTTCAAGCATTTACCATACGAGTTCACGAAAACCTTGCGTGCCAGTATTGGCAATCAAATCTAGATAGGTCTTCTCAAAACACAATCAAAGTGCTACCTTCTACAAATATAATCCCAGCGCATGTCCCATTCCCTCTTGAACGCCAACACGCACCAAACAGCATATACCCTCAGAACACCTAACTTGCCGCCTCTCCCAACACCACATACTCGTCTACAATCCCCCTGTAGTCCCCAGGCATATACGCCGTAAACCTCTCCGCAAACCAATTTCCCTTGCGCTGATTCCTCACCCCAACGTCCTTCAGCAACATATCCACATACGGCAGACAGTCGAAAAACATTTCAGGAAAGCGTGCGCCAAACCCCCGGCTATACCTCCACTTGACGTATTGCGTGTGCAAAACGGTTTCGTACAGCGCACGTTCCGAAGGTGTGTTGTTGTTGTCGTTACTGTTGTGGTCATGGAGTGCGGGGAGGCGGTTGTCGAGGAATGCCGTGATCCACAAGGCTTGCGCTTGCGATATGATGGTTGTAGCGGGGCTGCGGTATGTGCCGGCAAAGGCTAGGGTGCGAGAGGTAAGGAACGCAGGCGGGACCATGAAGCGGTAAAGGCGATATGGTTCGGCTGGAGCATCTTTGGTCTTTTCTGCAGGCGGATTACGGGGTGTAGGCTGTTTCTGTAGCTTGGGAAACGCAGTGAAGATTTGCGCGTCTGCTCGGTGGACATAGTCTTGTGTGTTGCGACTTGGGTGACCTGGGAGACCGAGGTCCTTGTTTGTCTCAAAGTTCAGCTGAGGCGTGTCTTTCCATCCTGTTCCGCAGATCAGGATGTCGGATTGAATGACGTCGCCGGTGGAGAGGTGGACAGCGTGATGGGAGAGATGCGATATGTCTGCAATATGTACCCGGATTTTGCCACTTCGTACGAGCTCAAAGAAGTCGCTGTTGTAGTTGAGCAGACCGCGATTTGTACCGATGAAGAAGACGTCATCCCAAGGTCTGAGCTTCGCTGTTTCAGGATGGGTATCATAGCCGTTGTCCTCCTCAATCTTATGCTGCACCTTTGCGAAGAAAGCATTAGCAATCTTCTGTCCAAGCCAGTTCTGATAGAAAAAGCTGCGAATGTAAGCGAAACCGTCGTCAAAGATGCACGGGTTAAGCCATGTCAGCAACCTCGTCTGGACAAGCATCTCTGGTATGATCTTGAGAGGTGTCAGGCGGTTTGGCATCATCCAGCAAGGGCCGTGACCAGATTCCCGAATAATCCAGTCAACCTGGACGCCTGCAGAGGCATATGCATGTGCAATGTCCCAAGAGAATTTCGCGCCGCTGAGCAGGGTAATCTTCTTGTAGGCTCCGAGACCACCTTCAGCCCTGGCGAATTCGCTTGAGTGATATATCGGAGCACCAAAAGTATCGCTTCCTGGTAACTTGGGCATTAACGGTTCAGAGGTCAATCCCGTTGCAACCACCAATCGCGAAGCAGCGATCTGGTATTCTGTTTCCGTCGAGTCCGCGTGCTGTGATACTGTTAACATCCAACCCGTTGATCCTAGGTCCACGGCTGACTTGACGGTGGTGTTGAGCCGTATGTGTTTCTTTAAATCAAAAGTATCGACATATTTATGTATGTACTTGTTAACATGTTCTCCCGGTATATGGTCGTCTGCGAGGTTGAAGCCTTCTGTATCCATGGGCAGGTCGCTGAACTGTGCGCGAGTCAGTCTCGCATCCAGCGCGTATGTCCTATGGGTGACGCATATACCTCGAACGTTAGAAAGTGGTTGTTCGTGCAAAGCCCCGGGTACAATCTGTCTTCTGCCCATACACCTCCGATATAGCTTGACTTGTCTAGCACCAAGATTGATGCCTGAGGGTGAACATCGCGATATGTTTTGGTTACGGCCAGGCCATGGATGCCTGCGCCAACGACGACCAGATCGAATGTCTCAACATCAGCCATTGCGACCAATACACATTTAGACCACGCAACGCTGTTTTGCAGTCAAGCTGGCAGGAGGGCATGGTAGACTATATGTCTCTTTAAGCTCAGTGGGTCGTCGCTTGATTAGAGTTTGGCAGAGCTGACCGTGAGAGCTAGGAGCCCCTTGTCTCAGGTCGAAGATAGGATCAGCCCCTTGCTCATTAGTGAGCTAGCCAAATCAAAGACATATGACTATCAGCCAAGCGCAGTCTAGACGAAGCGCGTGGTTGAAAGCTGACGGTGGAAGCGAGAGACCCATCATTATGTACCGCTCTGCCGGCATGTGCTTCAAGCCCTCGTCAGCACTGTCAGGGCCTGATTCGCCCCATGCTCACTCTGGCGCAGGGTCGAGGGGAGTGGCAGCACTAGCACTCAACACTAAGTGGGGGATATAGAGGTTAAGAAAGACGCGGCTGGGGATGGTTTGCTCAAGTCGAGCCAGCCACATGATGGTGGCGCGTTCTCGCCACCTGTCAAAGAGCGATACTGTTGCAATTTTGCTTCCAGTAGGGTCGAATCACGGCATGGTGTTTGTACATTATCCTCCGATAGGATGGAAATAAGCTGGACCGCGGATAAAGTTGATGGAAGAAATCGGAATTCGCATGGAAGGTTGGGATACCGGTGCGGAAGGGAAGGCAGCTACCGCACAACCCCACCACGCTAATCCATGCGCAGCCCTTGTATCTTGTCACTAGCCGCTCCCTCGTTCCGCTGATACTACCCGCCGGGAAGTATTACTATTCATTTTTTCTTTGGCATCCTTCCTATTCGAGTGCATGGTCGAATAAAAGTCACAAGGATTGCTGACGATGTAAAGTGCGGGCGCTGAATGATCACAATAGACCTTATCGGGTTGAGCGCCATAGGCTGGCGTACATTGGATAGACATCTTGCCGAATACAAGAGACTAGTTAGACGATGCAGTGCCTATGGGCTTTACCTCGTAATACGCAAACTTCATTAATCCACTGGGTGTATAGCAGCATGCAACCCGCGGCTGTGAGACCTACCACCCACCATACATATTCCAGTCGCCGATGCCACATCGTCATCACCTGCCACTAATTCGGGAACAACCTGCAAGAGAAAGCAAAAAATAAAAGGTGTATGCTGTTTGCCGGACAGGTTCGGATGATCGATAAAGTATGTTGTACCATTCGTGTTTGCCACGCTGTACAAGGCCGGGTAGGTTAACATCCAAGCCAGCATCCAACGGGAAACAGCGTCTGGTCGATAATTGCAAGTCAGCGGTTCACGTGTGTAAATGGGAGAATATGTTTTAAAGTCTCGTTCCCAGGTGTCTTGTCGGCACGAGTTTGTATCATCCTGTTCATCTCAGATTCAAACACAGTATGCAACATTCAAAATCGATAGTTTACCTCTTCTTCATTTTCTATGCGAATTTCTCAACCCCATTCCCAGTTGTGCCTATTGGTCAAACATACCCTTGCGGCAGCACCAACTCACATAGTGTATTAAACCCCTTAAAATTGTCTTCGACGCCTTCTTGGGTGTCTGGCATAGTCACTAGCACTGGCGCACAATTTCTCCGAATGGACATCGATCGCATGAAGCGAACCGCAACTGAAACTGCGCATGGAAAGGACACATGGGAGGCAGCGCGCGATATAAATAGTCGATGCTAGACCAAGTGAATGCAAGAACCGATCAGATAAATGGATTTTGACAGGAAATGGAGAAGGCTTGAGGTCTTTCTGGAAGCTATGCCATGAAACTGGCACCGTAGTGATTTGGTGATAAACATGTTTTGCGGTAGCTCAAATCTGCTTATCATCTTCTATGACTAAACCGTCTATTTGCTTAAGAGGATCCGGATCGACGGCAGAGTGATCCAAGCCCACTAGTCCCACCAGAGCCTCATCATCGATATAGTCTCTGGTCTCAGGATTCTTGTTTGGCTGTTGCCCATGTGCAGCCCTGAGCTTCAAGATCTCGTCTTCACTAAACTTCTTGAACGCCTTGGGATTCTTCTTTTCTTTCTTGGCATGTGACTCGCTCTTGAACTGGTATCCCCTTACACGCGGCCCTTGGCCAGTCTTCTCTGGTAGAATGGGCTCGTAATAAGCCTCAAAAGCAGCCACTTGGGCATCGAATGTGCCATCCTCTATCGAAGCTCGCACGCCAGCAAAGAAGGCTGAGAGAATAGCGTGGTTGTGGATCTGAATTAGCACCCAACCTAGCATTTCTTTGGCGGCGAGAAGGTGCTGGAGAAAAGCGCGATGATGCTTGGTGCAAGCGTAGCAAGTACAACCCTCTGAAAGTGGGGTTACAGATAGTGCATAGTCGCCGCTCCACATGTCGATGCCCAGAGAGCGGCGCGTGCTACTGTCTTTTGCGTTTGCAGGTGGTGGGAACGTGAAGTCGAGCACGATGCCAGCATCGGTTGCATCGTTTACGAAAGGAACGGTAAAGATGTCCATGCCCAGCCTGATGTGACGAAGAAGCTCGTGAGGGCTGGCTGGAGCATGGAAAGAAAGTCTCGGAAGATGGTGCAATTGGTCCGGGAGGTCGTCAAGTAGATAGGCGTCATATATAGCCACACCACTGATCTTGTCCACCATGTCGTCTATCAAATGTTCGAGGTACCACGACTGCAGATCGCGTTCAATAGGCAGCATGGGTGCAAATATGGCCCAGCTCTTCTCTTTTCCTTCTAGTGTGCCTTTCTTCACGACTAAGTCACGGAGCCACGTCTCTGTCCTATCGCTCATCTTGTCCTTGCGTTTGAGGCTGACAGCGTCCTGGCCAAAAGGAATATCCGCCAGCCCCACAACTATATCAGGCTGCAGCTTCGTCGTAGCAGCCGCATAGAACTCCGATGTCACAGAGGTGAAGCCAACTGAAGTCAGGAGGCCGACTTGGGTGTTGGAGTTTGCGTGCGGGCTTGGTATGGGCGGGTTGCGGCGCGCACCGAGAACAAGCAGCGTCTCCGGGGGCAGGGCGATGAAGCGGCGTAATGGTTCCGAGACGTCATACTGGAGCACTGGCGGTGTCTTCTGGGGGTGCTTTTCCACGACTGCAATGCGTCAGCCGTGTATGTGGTGTAGCAGCAATTGGTCGCGCTACCCACAATCTTCGAGCGGGACATAGACACCGCCTAGGTCAACACTCTTCTGGAAATTGTCCTGCGAGATATGCGGAATGATGCCTCTCGACGTGCTACCAATGAATCCTGGTGTTAGTATTTTATTGCGTCCTGGCACCGAAAGGCGGCCAAGTCGGGGTGCGAGTGAGCCCGTCGCCTTGAGGAGCGTGAACTCGAGCATTTCAGCCGGCAGTTGATCCAGCTTTTGGGCTGAGGCCCCGGCAGACATCTTCCCACTGGACTCTGTTTCCTTTTGGTGGAGCAGCCAGTCTCAATCCTTTGAGCACTTTTGTAAGGTTGCGATGAACAATGCCTCATAGTGGGGCAGCGTCCACACATGCTTGCCCCACCATAATCCATTGTCCAAATTCTTACAGTCACGTGCGCACGCGTCAAGCCATGCGCATGCGCGACTGTTGCATTCCATGTCATGAATTTGAGTTTTGTTCTTTCATTTACACTAAACACCAATTCATTCATACTATCAAACTAGTAACCTAGCTTCCTTGCCCTCTCCTTCCCTAGCACATCCACCAGACTCACAAGCTTAAAGCTCGCCTCCTTTCCTGTACCTCCTCCAGCGAGCTCATTGGCATCGTCGTGGGTAACGAACAACCCGTTCGGGAAATCCTTGTTGAGCGCGTTGCCCACCGCGGCAATGCCATCGGTATTGCTCACATGGTCGATTCCCTTCTCCTTGTTGTCCACAATGGTAAACTTTCCAACGTACTTGTGCGGTGGAGCTCGCTCATAGATGATGTACGCTGAGATGCCCTGTGATGAGACCATGATGTAGCCGTCAGGTCCAGATTTCGCAGGGACAAGTGTAACACCCTCGACGTCAGCCTCCAGACCGCTATCGTCGCCTATCTTGGCAATCTGAGCACCCGTATTGGAGCCGTTGGGTTCAGCCTCGTAGCGCCAGAGACCCAGCCCTTCTTCGCCGATGAATACGTATCCCGCGCTCTCATCAGCGACGCAGCCTTCCACCTGACCACCAGAACCACCCTGAAATTCACGGACAAGGGTCGTTTGCAAGGTGCCATTGGGGCTGGCCGTAAGCTCGTATTGGAGATACTGTGCTTTTTTGTTATTTACAAAGAGATAATCTTTGCCAGAAACCTCTGAGTGGTAGTTGCATGATCCGTACGGCTCATAATCTTTGGGAAGCGGTTGGATGCCCCCAGAGATGTCACTGATATTGCCGGTGCTGTTGATTTCAACCAGACTTGACGATATTAGCTGATGTTTCTTGGCTCAGCTTCGATACTTACCAGAGAGTGTTGTCTCCACGACATGCGGCATATGCGAGGTCAACTTTTCGGTTGGCGACTGTAAAGTTGTAAATGACATCGACATTGTTCGGTTTGTTGGCAGTCAAATGCTGCAAGAGCTTTCCTTGCAGATCAAACACGCCAAACCCTTCACCCTCCGCCGATTTGGTAGTGGTGATGATCCTGCTCTGGTCCGGCTTTGTCGCATGTATCCAGATAGCTGGGTCATCGCCGTCACCACCGTTAGCATCAGTCTCATATTTCGCTTTGACAGCTATAAAGGAGCAATCTGGGCCCGACCATCCATCTTTGCATTTGCACATGTTGGGGCCAATACATTTTCCTTGACCCGAACAATCATTCCTGCAGACGATCTTAGAACATTCACGACCCGTGAAACCAGCAAAACAAGAGCAACCTGCGCCGCTGTTGAAGCCATGGTAAGAGCACTTTTTCGAAACAGAACTCTCACAGCGTTTGCAAGTTTTAGTTGCAGGGCTGTATTTGGTGTTGACTTGGATGCCCAGAGAGGCAAGAGTGTCCTCGAGAGAACCGATAGCGACGCCGGTGTCATCTTCGCCCTCGAAAGCAAATGCAATAAGACCCGATGGATATCCAGAAACTGGAGATTGCAAAACCGACAATCCTCCCTCGATAGAAAGGTCTGAGATACCACCTAGGGCAATGCTTCCTTTAGATTTCATTGTCGTATCGTATACGTCAACCACCTCATCATGCGCTACCAGAAGGTAGTTGTCGGAGACACTGTGGTATGTAGCAAGGCCAGCTACTTTGATGTCTTCAACCACAGTTCGTATCTCCGGGGCATTCGTGGTCTCTGAAGCTTGAAAAGAGTACAAGGGTTGGTCCTCAGCCGAGAAAAAAACCTGGCCGTTGGAGAAGACGGAGCAGCTCTCGCCCTCGATAGCAATTGGAAATGTTTGGACCTATGCCACTTTAGCTATTGCTCTCTTTTCGAAATCGTGCTGATCATCATACTTCCAGAACCTCTACTTCATCGTCGATTTCTCGAACCAAGAACTGTACCACCTTCTTTTTTCCGAACAGGAAGACGTAGCTTTCTCCACTCTTCTCGCTTCGCCAGGTGCATGCAGTGCTCCAATCACCAAGCTGTTTCTTGTTGTCCTTGGTCAGCTTCTTTCCCGATTGAGCATCAAAGACCTCGATCAGTGAGTTTGGCGCAGGTATATTGATGATGAGATCACGGCCGTTGATGTCCTGAACTGGCACCGCAATCTTCGAGCGACCAGTTTTCTCGTGAGACTTTTCCGCCAAAGAAGTTCCATTGGAGACGGAGAACGTCCGGAAGCCTCCGTCTGCTGCACTGCCATCATTCACAACGAGGCGCGGCGATTTTCCATAGATGAAACCAGTGTTGTCTCCGTCAAAGCCAGTAGCCGCAGGAACGAGTGTAATATTGGCGTCTCGGGCAGCAACCAATGAGATGGCACTCACTGCCCAGAACGCGCATCTGGAAAAGGCTTTCATGTTGAGTCGAGGCTGGGAGGGTAAACTGAAGCGACCTGATCTTCCAGCTTTCACCGCAGAGCTTAACTTATACTTCTAGGTGTAGAAGTCCTTAAGCCGTGTTTTCGTCTTGGCATGTTCTCAAAACCAATCAAAATGTACGAGACCGCCTGACAGTGTTCCTTAATACTCATTTAGGACAAGCCTCCGTTCATGGCAGGCAATACTATTGTTCGGAGGGCAATGCTTGTCGTGCGTGCTGATCAGTGGTGACGGGTCAACCAATGGCGATGCAGAACACGACAACGTGAGACGGTGCGCAGGGGAGCTCATCGGCATCCACCAAGGATCAGACTAGGTTTAGAAAATAGATTACTCTCACTAAGACTAGAAGGGAATGAGATATCACCTCGCGCATGTGATGGTGCTATCTCAGGATGGTGACACTCTTTACAATAGTGTAAGGTATGGAATAGTAGGCAGGGTTCTAGCTGTACACCACATATCGTCCAAACGATGAAAAAGCATTAATGGCAAAACAAAAGGTTTCCGGGAGAAAACACATAATTTTCAATAGCCAGCCAGCCAGCAGTAGTGTATAGACATATTTGGCAATGCGGACTTAACTATGCGCATGCTCGTTGTTCCCTTTTTCGTGTGTACTGCAGAACTTGGCGAGCAACGCAAAAACAATGCATGTAATAAGAGTAAGCTTCATATTGATAACACTGCAAGTATTACGGGATAATATGGGGCTTCATTAACTCTAGAGAGAGGACGAGTAGAGAATTCTTGTTTCAACACACACAATAAGTTACCCAGCAAGTTAAAATATAGAAATCCAGGATGCATTAGGCCTTCGGAAGCCTCTACCTAACCTGCAGCTTCACCCAGACTTGAAATGACCTCAATCTTGCTCCTACTTAGAGTTTGTGTAATATTGTTCTTGCGCTGTTACGATGCAGGACATCGCCTGCAGATTTACTAGTCTATCCACACAATCAATAACCTTTGTATCACATGTGTTGTGTTGCGCCGTATGCACTGCTTAGCAATCGTTCGACTGCTTGTCGCTCTCGCAGCGTTTCTCCACTTTCACCCTGTTCAAGGCGTTCTTACGCTTGCTCGTACATGTATCATTACCTAGTTACCAAAAGCTAGATCATGATCTGAACGGCCACAATTCAACCCCTCTCTCATCCGAAACACATTTGATTCATCTGCTTTCAAATCAAGTAGTTACACTGCCCCACACACTTGTTCCCATCTAGATACTGCGTTGGACAAACATCAACAGAGGCAGGAGATGTATTCTGTATTTTCCCGCATAAGTGAGCGATATTCGATTCCAGAATTGCAGGACAGATAGTGTGTTCACCTAAGTGCCTTCACTCTCCTCTTCACGGCATCCCATTTCATTTTAGGTAGAATTCATTCTACAGCAACTGAAAAGTACTAAGTGGAGGAAACTTCTAGGGTGCTAGATAATCAAGAGTCCATTGTAGACAGTCCCTAGTTTCCCTGCACAGCTATTCCATAACTGCGCCTCGATAACAATGTAGATAATCTGTCAAGGCTGCATTCCACAAGATGATAAAGGTACATATTGCATGAGCGAGGGAGAAAGCTTCTTTTTATACCTCTTTGACTTTCTCACAGAGATTAGATAGGACCACTTAAACATTGTGGCTGGAGTAAGCCTTGACCAAGCTTCTCTCTGAAATCTTCCGCTACTTGACTAGTTTAATGTGTTCTGAATTCAGACTAATTTCTGACATAAGGGTGCTAAGGTACTGTGCTAGTGAATGGGGTACACTAGATGGGTAGGGCACGTTGTGACACCGCCAGACCGTACCTAATCTATTATAGCACCTTGGGCAAGATTAAGCACTGAGCTCACCTTCTGAACTGTTTCATCGATACGACCTTATGATGCTACTATCATGATACGCGTGGATGTGTTTTTATGTTTTTTGGGGACACTGGCTTCAAATTGTGTGTCTCGTACGAACCAATATTCAGTTCTCTTTTGGGATGATAGTTACGCTTATACATACTCATCACTGAAGTGCTGAAATACCAAGGCTGCTTTCTAAACATTTCCTTCATAAGTTTTACCCTTAGTGACAGGACGAAGAATAGATATGTTGTTCTTCCATGTGATTGTCTAGTTCCGCTAACTTCTGCTCCGATCCAGACTGCCGATCTTGCGGGTAGGGAAACTTCTAGGCGCCTTCTAGCGCATCTGCTAAACGTGAATAGGATGATTTAGAGCTTACAAGCTGTAACTTAATCTTATGCCATGAATCAACGTTCGACTATTACCTCAATCTTTCAAAATAGGCGTTGAAGTGTATCACCGTAGACCGCCACTAACAACATCGCCAACTAGTTCGACCAAGTCGAAACCAGACTGCTATAGTATCACTAGACCGTGCACTTAACCCCCCCCCCTTCTGGCTAACACGTGAACTTCTGTGAACTTTGCTTCTGAGATCACTTGTCTCTTTTGGATGGGCTCTTAAGCCCATGACAGAGACAGGCACTAAGGCTGCTAGGCGCAATGTATGGTTTGAAAGGAGGACTTTCCAACATGTGATTGCGATTTTGAATCTCAGAGAATTTGTTGTATAAAAGGCGACTGAATGTCCTTGTTTTTCTCTCATCATCATCAGTGTTCAACAGTTTACCTTCCACAGCAGTCTTTGCCATCCCAACTTTCAAACCAATCTTTAATTTCCAAAGAATCAATTTTCCAAAATGAAATTCTTTCAGATCCTCCCACTTCTTCAACTCGCTGGGTTTGCTCTGGCTACTCCAGCAGCAGCACCAGCGCCAGTACCAGCGAAAAAGCTGGTTAAGGAACCGGCCAATCCACCAAAACAATCGACAAACATTCCCTTGTACCTCATTCCTGAAGACTCAGGCTCCATCTGCGAGAACTGGTACCACACATTCAAAAATGGAAACAAGATTGGATGGTGTGCGGGCTGCAAGCGCCTTGAGCGATGCGGTGTTCTTTTGACGGTTGAGGCTGCCGCGTGTATTGCAGGTATTGCAGTCATGGGACCAGGTATATTCAAGGTTCACTGTTCTGTATACTCCAGATACTGATGCATTATAGCTGCTATCCTCGGTTGCCTTCTCGAAGTCGCTGCTGATGACTTTGCAAACTACTGTAAGTTTTGACCCCTTTCAACAATCTACA
The DNA here is from genome assembly GCA_005212705.1 of Curvularia lunata. NCBI lineage: Eukaryota > Fungi > Ascomycota > Dothideomycetes > Pleosporales > Pleosporaceae > Curvularia > Curvularia lunata. The sequence continues at coordinate 68,856 of PELC01000002.1, read as the reverse complement.
TTAGGCAAGGTGCTAATGGGTACTAGGCTTCGAGGGTCTCTGCTAGAGATAACACATTGGATGCGGAATGTGAAGTAGACGGTGTGTGTTGCTAGATGCTATGACGGTTAGGGATAGATTTAGAACTAGAAAAATCCAGAATTCTTTTGGTATTCTACTTTCCCAGATGCGAGACTAGCTCTCAATAGGTGTATCGAAATGAGGTTTCTTCCTGTATGACGCTTCTTCCTTCATCGGCGATGCGGTTCATTCTTCTGAAATGAAAAAACGTGACGGCGCATAAGACGATAAGCAGAAACTGAGTTGCAACCGCGCACCACACTCCTGTGTGATATGTAGGGTATTCCTTCTGCATGAACGTTGTGCTAGCATAGATGCCTCCAATAGCCGCAAACACAAACTGTACGCCGTTTGCAACAGTTCTTCTCGAGTCGCTTCTGACATTGTTGCTTTGGAATGCAATGATTGTAGGTAGATTGGCATTGCAACCGCTGACACCCAGGAAAATGCCGAAGTAGCGTGCTCCGGAATTGGAGGCATAAGCAACGACCATCAAACCAGTAATAGTAATTGCAGCGTTCATGAGCATCCATGGCATCCGGAGTCGTGAGCGATCAGCAAGGTACGCACATCCAACAGTCCAAAAGATGGAGGTCAGGTACGGCGGAGCACAAAGCAGGAAAACAAGGGCGGTGCTGTTGACGATAGTTCCTAGGATTATTTGGATGAAGTATGCAAAGGCATATATTGGGGCTGAACATGTAAGGAACATGAAGCCATAGACCCAGAGCTCCCAGTTTGCGATGTGTTGATAGAATTTGGCCCAAGAAAGCTTGTCAGGTTTTGAATCGCGGCGGTCTCGCTCGATGCGGTTCAATACGATTTCCAGCTCGTCCTGGGTGAAGCCTTGCATTTTACCACTTGCCAGCATCGTATCCGGAAAGCCAATGACCAGATAAAACCCTATCATCGCAATACCAATAGTTGCAGCGCCTTCTATGCTTTCTGAATGTCAGCCCTAGTCACTACTCAACGAAGAACACGTATAACTCACATGAAAATCCATCTCCACCCAGCAACGCCGTGTGCGCCATCAAGCTTTACAATAGCCCATGCCAGGATATTCCCAAATGCCGAGACGAAGAGATTGATCAGATACCACCATGAAACTCGCTGCTGAATCTCATACCGCTGATACCACGTACTCAGTAGAAACATACAGCAAGGCAGAAACCCTGCCTCGAGCACGCCAATCAACATTCGACACACGACTATCAGGCGCCAATCGTCGACGAAGCCCATACCCAGCATAACAACTCCCCAGCTCACAGCCAGCCCATTCAGCAACATCTTTGGTCCGACGGGTCGTAGCAGGAGGGTCGTAGGCATTTCAAAAAGACAGTAGGTGATAAAGAAGACGAGAAGCGCAATTGAATACCGGTTTCCAATGTCGAATCGCAGATCTTGGTTCATGCCTGCAACGCGAGCGTTGGAGAGATTAACGCGGTCGAGGCCAGCGACGGAGTACAAGAGTCCGAGAATGGGTATCAGGCGGTAGTCGACTTTGCGGAGGACTCTTGTCTCGAGCTTCTTCTGGGCAGAGGAGATGTCATCTTGGTGGGTATACTGAGTCTCGAGTTCTTTGGCGATGGTGGGTTCTTCGAGAACCTCGATGTGATCGCAGTTGTCTTTTTCAGGATATGTAAGGCAGGCTTTTTGCGGCGTCATTGTTGATATAATAGCCTTGTACGGAGTAGATGCAGATGAATCACGATGTTATCCCCCGTAAGGTTGAATCACCTCGAATCAGAATTGGATTTCTAGACCGATGTAAATTGCACCCCGAAACACTGATAAACATGTAGAGCTAAAGAGACTATTGTGAAGAATTGGAATCTCAGGCAATATCAAAACTAGGGAAACGAAAATCAAAAAGCAAGATTACACGTCAGGTATATTCTGGGCGTTTTTATGAAGTAGGATGCATGTGTACGGGTATGCTCGGCAAAGCCGACACCCGCAACTTTCCCATACATGCTAGATGGGAAACCTTTCCCACGGTCATAACGAAGCGATGAGCTAAGATTACCCATTCTCCCAAAATTGTGCTTATGTGAATTCAAACTATGATGTTTCCTATACCCAGTTGCCATTCATTATTCGTGGATAGGCTGACCGGATATAGGATTGTGGGGTTAGGATATTGATATCCGAAAGCGGAGCTACACATGAGACGCGACTAATTATCATGACGGCAGCTTTCATTTGTCGAAATGCTATTCAGATGACATAGATTCAGATAAATCTTCAATCTAAGATTCGATTTAGTGATTCGGTTGCTTATCATGTAAATCCAGACTGGTAGATCAATACTCAATGTGATTTGGCCCTATCAGACGTGACTAGATCCCACCTAATACCGATATAACGCTTTGCCAACCAAGGCTCGGGTAGGCGGATAAGAGACCGTGTTGTAAAAACTTCTGACACATAAAAGAGGCTTTCGGTGACGGTACGTAGATGATCTGCACATTTAATTCATGAAATTTGATAGCATTCTTTTGACACCTACTTCCCCTCTACTCAAGACTCCGGAACCTCATCAGCCCAAGGGATACTCGACTGCGCTCCTTCCCTCTGCACAGTCATTGACGCGGCTCGATTTGCTTGTGCAATCGCGGCACCCAGGCTGAAATCAGCACCCTGAGCCATGGCCTTCCAACGTGCTACCGCGACGGTATAAGCACCAGCGAAAGTGTCGCCAGCCGCCGTGGTATCGACAACTTGAACCTTACGAGCTGGGACGATGACCCCCGGCTGAGATGAAGCCTGCTGTTTTGCGGTCTTGTAGTAAACGCCCTGACGTCATGCGTAAGCAAGTAGTCCTGTGTGTTTAAAAATATGAATAAACTCACCTCCCCGCCAAGTGTAATGATGACATTCTTTACTCCCCTCGCGATGAAAATCGCCGCAACTTCATCCCAGTTCGTAGGGTTCTCGATGCCGCTCAAAATGGCTGCCTCTGTCTCATTGACAATGAGATGATCTAAACCTTGATATGCTTCCGCTGGCAGCGGGATCGCCGGCGCAGGGTTAATGATAGTTTCCACGCCCTTCTTGCGCGCAATGGCCATGTTATGCAACACAACCTGCAGCGGCAATTCGAGTTGGAATAGAGCAACACTCGCATCCGCATCCACCAAGTCCTTAACAGCCACTTCGCCATTCGCACCAGCATTGAACATGATGCGGTTCTCCCCCGTTCCAGTTTCCACCACAATGACCGCAACGCCCGTCTTCTTCCCTGGCAGGATCTCCACTTTATCAGTGTTCAAGCCATCTTCGCGCAGTGCCTTTAGGAAACCCTGATGGAATTCATCATCGCCAACTGCACCCACCATGCGCACCTCAACATCCGAGGCTTGCGAAGCAGCAGCCTGGGCTTTTGTGCGTGAGAGACGCGCGCAGGCAACGGCTTGGTTGGCACCTTTGCCGCCCCAGCCGATGTTGAAGGATTCGCTGGCGAGGGTTTCGCCCGCAACAGGCACACGGGTTGTGCGTGTGACAAGGTCAACGTTCAGGGAACCAATGACGGAAATAACGGCACGCTTGGAAGCCATTTTAATTGTTGGGGGTTGATCTGCGCAATGAAGTTTCACGGTTGAATTGGTGATGGCGACGATGTAAGTAGGTCCTGTTTGTAGGATGCGATGAGGCTCTTCGGCTCAGCCGACCACACTATTCTGGGTAGGCTAGCCGAGCCGATCGGGTACGATGTGTATACGCATCGATCTCTACATTTGTATAATGCACAGCCAATAAGCGTTCGATGACCAGATTAGTTCAGCAAATTGATGTATGCATTAAGTTGTGATGCATTAGTCATTGGGTCTGCGATTGAGTGGACAGTTGCAAAGTTCGTTGTGCATTTAGGTGATTAGACAAAGACTGCCCCGATCATGCAGCCATTGCCTAGCTGTTCGAGAAGATGAGTAAACTCTGATGCTTTTTGTAGCGATTTTGACTGTCATCAAAGCTGTCCTGACGGAGAATTTTCATTCGCCATTTAAACACCGAGACCTAGAAGCATCAGCCACGGATTGTGATTGGTTTAATGCTGATGTCGGGGAATTTGTAGGCTGTTCAACATTTATTGGCCGCACTAACATGATTGGAGTGTCTCTACATCACAGTTCGCAACGCTTGTGCTGGAAAAGGAAAGGGAAGAGTAATGAAATCACATCGAACAAGCAGAGAGAATGAAGGTAGTGAAAAGGGGAATCATGTGGTATCTCATTGCGGGCACTGCGGTATCCAGCTCTTGAATTACTTGCTCCTCTTGTAGATCTTCTGGAGGAAAACCTCGAAGACCTCCTTCTTCAGACCCTCGCTTTCATCAATGTTGGCGATCTTGGCCCTCAGATCGGCAACACGCTCCTCCTCCCACTGCTCGTAGAACTCCTTGAGCTTCAGCTCGTGGTACAATGCCTTGACCTTGGCCTCCTTCTCAGAGTCCTTCTGGCCGTAGTTCTCGTCAAGTAGCTTCCGTTGCTCGGGGTTGGCCTTCTTCAAGGCTTGGTTGATAAGCCATGAACACTTGTTGTCCATGATGTCAGTGCCAATCTTGCCAAGAACTGAAGGGTCCGCGAAAGCATCGAGGAAGTCATCCTGGGCCTGGAAGTACTCGCCCATAGGGACGAGAATGTCCTCGGCAATTTTCAGGTTCTTTGGTGTCGCGGCACCGGTGTAGTAAAGAGCCAGTGCAACGGGGAGGTAGAAGGAGTAGTAGGCAGTCTTGTAGATGACGATGAATGTGAACTTCTCCAGGCTAAAGTTGTCGAGGTTTACATCATCTTCAGGGGCAGTGAGGAGATCGCAGAGCTGACCACACTCGGTCTGGAAGGTGACCTCATGGAACAACTCCATCATGTCAACGTAGCTCTTCTCCTGGCGGAAATGCTTCTTTAGTAGCAGATAGATGGACGACTCAAGCATAAAGGCATCGTTGATGGCAATCATGCCAACCTTGGGTGCAAGGTACCAGCAAGGGTTTCCACGGCGCGTCTTGGATGAGTCCATGATGTCGTCGGAGACGAGGAAAAAGGCCTGGAGAAGTTCGATCATCCATCCCAGAAGGGCTGCGCGGAAGTACTCCTCGGATGATGGATCGAGAGTCTTGCCCTGGAGAATGGATGTGGTGTCAATGACCGACATTCCTCGGTTGCATTTTCCACCGACAGTGTTGTAGTCGAGCGACTAGACAAAAGAGTCAATATCCTGGATCCTGGGGTGTTCGATTAGGGGTCTACCTTTGTGAACCAATCAAGGGACTGCTGCGGCAGCTTGTATTGTTTGCAGTGCTCCTGCAGGTCCGCAACAATGCGTGGCCATACGCTCTCAAACTCTTTCAATGTGGTTGGCATCTTGGTGGTATTATTTTTGTTTGCTGTGCTGCAATGCTCAAGATTGACGACTGAGGGGTCAATAAATGTAGGGATGTAGGGGCAAGGGCGGTGAACTGCGCTAATTTCCGCGGCGCTACCCATCGGTGAAAGGTTCGGCCGGGCCATTGTTTGTTGACCCCACTCTGCCCAGACGGGCAGCTCACCAACAACGCGTGCATCGGCGGCCTTGGAGGTACGCGATAGAGCTTTGTGGATGCGCCGAAGTTAAGCGTAGTATTTGTTGTTCCCGACCTCAGTCGTCATGGGCACTTTATCGCAGGCCGACGAGGCTCAATTGAAGGCCCAACTCCAGGACGCCGTCATTAGCTGCACGGAGCGCTGTCTCTACCACTCAGCGAAATGGTGTGTACTGCGCTTCCATGACGACTGGCTCATGTATGCTGATGTTGACAAGGGCTGCAGAACTGCTCGACTCACTCCCCTCAGCCGACGACGATGGCTCAGACACGGACGTGGACTCGCCCATGTCAGACGCCCATCTCCCTCAGACACCAAACCCCGTGCCCAAAGACCCGACGGAAGCGCGCCTAGAAGCACGTGAAGCCCACAAGTTTCTACTCGCAAAGACCTACTTCGACTGTCGAGAATATGATCGCTGCGCCGCCGTCTTTCTCCCTGGACCCTTACCTAAGGGTGCGTCACACGCAGCCTCAACCCCTACCTCCAAGTCGAGGCAGTCGGGCAAGGGCAAGGCGACCATGTTCACTCCAACCAAGGGAAAGCTTTCCAACGACACGGTCAAGGGCATTAGTCAGAAGTCCCTCTTTCTTGCCCTCTATGCCAAGTATATTGCAGGCGAGAAGCGTATGAATGAGGACAGCGAAATGATACTTGGTCCGCAAGATGGAGGCGTCACTATGAACAAGGAGTTACCGGTGGTGTCGGCTGTGCTAGAAGAGTGGTTCAGGGACCTGCCCAACAGTGGCCGAAAGCCACAGGGCTGGCTCGAGTATCTCTACGGCATGGTGCTGGCTAAGGGAAAGAACGAGCAGCTCGCCATCGACTATTTGGTCAAGAGTGTTCACCAATACACGTATAATTGGGGTGCATGGCAAGAGCTGCAAGCGTTGCTCAGCACTACCGAAGACCTCAACAACATCGTTGAGCGCCTGCCGCAAAATCTCATGACCTTCATCTTTCACGTAACATCGTCGCAGGAGCTGTACGTTGTAACCGAGCAGATACATGATTCCTTGTCGCAGATCCTCTCCATTTTCCCCACATCGGCATTTCTGAAGACACAACGCGCGCTCTTACACTATCACAATAAAGACTTTGACGATGCCGAACAAATCTTCTCCGACCTCCTCATCTCGGATCCTCATCGAGTGGACCATTTGGATAACTACTCAAACATCCTATATGTCATGGGCATGCGGCCCAAACTTGCCTTCTTAGCTCAACTCGCCACGTCCACCGACAAATTTCGTCCTGAGACATGCTGTGTGGTGGGCAACTACTACTCGCTCAAGTCGGAACACGAAAAAGCAGTCATGTACTTTCGAAGAGCTCTTACGCTCGATCGCACATTCTTATCAGCGTGGACATTGATGGGCCACGAATTCGTGGAAATGAAGAATACTCATGCTGCCATCGAATCATACAGGCGGGCTGTCGATGTGAACCGAAAGGACTACCGTGCATGGTATGGTCTGGGACAGACGTATGAAGTGCTGGAAATGCATTCTTACGCTCTCTTCTACCACCAACGCGCTGCTGCTTTACGACCGTACGATCCAAAGCTGTGGATGGCCGTTGGACAATGTTTTGGCAAGGTCGGCAAAGTCATGAACGGAATTCGAGCTTACAAGCGCGCATTGGTGGCTGGTTCATACTATGATGCAGGTATCGGTGCCTCATTCGGCAGCGGTGAAGTCTCTGGGCTCGGAGGAGGTATCTTGGACCCCGAAGTTCTTTACCAGATCGCCTTGTTGTATGAGCGTATACACAATATGAACGAGTGCGCTGCGTACATGGAGTTGGTGCTCGCACAGGAAGAAGGACCCGAGTACGAAGAAGCCGGGTCTGAAGGTGCAGGCGGTGTCGGTGTTACAGCGACAACAAGTAAGGCTAGACTATGGCTTGCGCGTTGGGAATACATGCGTGGCATGTACCAAAGAGCAATGGAACTGGCCAATGAATTATGCCAAGACGGTGTGGAAGTTGAGGATGCAAAGGCGCTTGTGCGAGACATCAGAGCTCGAATGGAACGAGGGGACGGGGATGAGACGGATTAGGAAAACATGCACATTTTTTAGGATTAAAAGGCGCATTTGCAGGCGTATAGGTAGGTATGATACCCAAGCGAATCACCAGAATGCATCTCGTGAGCGTACAGTACCACATACAATATATATTGTTAACTAAAGTCTGGTCTTAGCTCTTAGAAGCCGCACGTGCTTGCTTAGTATCTGTCTTGGACGATCGTATTCTCGCTATTGAGTGACGCCCGACAGAACTACACAAAAGTCACATCGCAATGCTCTGCCCTATACAGGCCTCACCTATTTCATGCCCCGCCCATCCATGCCTCAAGGCCCACGAACCGTATGCTGATGTAAGTACGCAGCCACACTAGCCAGAAAGAATGTCGGAAGCAACCGAAATGCTATAGCTGTCTGAAGGCGAGGAAGAAAGACGTGCCCTCTTCGCCGACAACGGGCCGCGACGACTGTAACGGGAACCACTCTCCGACTTGACCAGCACATTGCTCTCTCTGTCTCCATCAGTGTCGGAGAAAAATCCAACGGGAGGATCACCTCGCATATCCATGGCCAGGTCGAACGCGTCTTGGAGACCAACCTTGTCAGTGAGGTCCTTCTCGACTACCCAGCCCCAGACCTTCTGCATGCCCTGGAAACCCTCTAGGACACGCTTTTCGGTACCGGAGACGTTGTCGCTGTCGATGGGGACGTGAATGGCTTGTTCGCCGTATTCGATGGTCGCCCAGTAGGTGACAGAGTACTTGGAGTGCATCGGAGGGTTCGTGGCTGGGACGCTGGTGGCGCGACGCGTGGTGTGCACAGGAGATGAGTGACGGGATCTGCTCGTGTTGGCAGGGGGACAAGTTTCATATTCCCAGGGAAAACGACTATGTGCGGTGCAGCCATCGGAAAAACTCTCAGGTGCTGTTGACCACACGGGCTGTGGCAGACTCCATGGGTCAATGTCTGCGTTGGCCTTTGAATACCGGCAATAGTCACAACTGTCCCAGCCATTGCAAGTACACTTCTTGCCAGCGTCGTAGCAAGGGTCGCACACACGCCATTTCTCGCAAGTACACTTATCGTTGGACGTGGGAAGATCACCCTGGATGGCATCTGTCTCCAGACCATGTCCACCGCGTCGATCGTCCTCTGGACGAAGGCGAGGGGAGTATGCTCCAGATGTGATACTCTCGCAGTAAGTCCTCTTGATACCAGTATTGACTTCTTCGTCTCCAAACTCGGAAACGGCGTTGGTGTTGGAACCGTAATCGCAGAGCCTCTGAATGGGGCCTTTGTTCACTTCTGCGATGCAAGATGGCGCGTGAGAAGGGGCAAATTCGCCGGCATGCTTCTCGTTCTCTGAAACTCGTTTGATGGCTGTACCAGCTCTGGGCGTTGGAGTCTCATATCCCTTCTGCAAAATGTCGATCAGCTCGTCCCATGCCGCGATCATGGGATCGCCTGGACTGAGGCGGTTGCGCAGCGCCGAGGATAACTGAATCAATTCTGGACCGAGCTGCAGGGACCGGGAACTGGTCTCAGCTACTTTGCTGTACTCGGCATCGTTGGAGCTGGGTGGAGTCAATGCTGGAGTGCTGGCTCTGCTCGGGTTGCCGTTGTTGAATTCCATGTTGTTGGAAACCTTGCTTGATGCCTGACGTTTGGTGTTGCCGTTCATGTTGGTAATCGGAAGCTTTTGCCAGAAGATCTTGAGTAGCAAGGAGTTTTAAAAAAGTGTGGAAGAGGAACTGTCTGCAGATGAGGGCAGCAGATATAATTACCTGACGCGGGGCGCTTGGCTGCTACACGATGTGAAAGTGAGGTCGTTTGCTCGCTCTATTGTGAGAGACAAAGCGCTGACCAGGTGAGCTTCAGAGCGCACCCTGGCGTGTATAATAATTTGTGAATGAGAGTGAAAGTGAGTCAGCGTAAGCACGCTTCTCAGGCCCACACTTCACTGCTAATCAGATTTGCACTTGCTATTGTTAGCATAGCGCCCGTTGCCAGAGTGTATCGTTGACGAGATAAGAAAAAGACCAAAATGTCACCTTGCCCTCCCGTTCGAGGTCTCAAACCCTTCTTTTTCTCGCAGGTACTTTCTTAATTGAGACGTGGTATTGACTAGTATGCAAACTTGATTCTTTGCAGGAGTGGAATTCCATTGTGGAAATGAATGACACCCCATCGAAAACATGAGCAGGCACAACAACTTAACACAAATCCATGTCTAAGATAAAGAAACAGCTATTTTGATAGGCTTTATGATTGATAATTTCATAAATGCGTGAACAAGAGACAAGAACTTCTCCCTACTGTACTGTAGCTCGTTGCGCTGGGTGGCCTGTCGCGACAGGACAGGTGTTGCCTCTATCTGAACACGTTCATGACCGGCCGGGAATCATTTTCAGCTCTGACGATACGTGGAACACCTTCTCACCATCTCCCTTTGGATAAGGGTATGGACCTTTGAGATCATGACAAGCGTCTGTCCAGAGATGAGTCATAGTGTTTAGACTAGGTTAACGGGTCAAATGTTGAAGAAGCATGCTCAAATGATGCCTTCGATGTGCAACGTCTAGGATGTTACGGACGGGGGTACCACCAAAGAGACAAGTAGTCAATAAGTAGTGCACAAGGTTGATTGCCAAGTATATCCGGCAGTTGACTACGTACAGGTCAGAGTCAAGGCACTATCTTCAATACAATAGGGCAAGGCCCTGGCATGCCATCACATAGTAGCGGAAGACGCCAGGTATTATTTTCAGGCAGCCAGCTTGAGGGATAGTAATAGTCCGAGAGGCCGAACTTGCGGAGCACATTAAGATAATGAAGTAGATGCTGACCATCATTTTGGGCCACATAGAGCCCTTCGTCGTACTCTTCGCTATATATCATCAGCATAAGTCATTCATTCTTTAGTTTATGTAAACAAATCCCAACTAGTAGGCACACGCACGGCAAACTTTGAATTCTTGTCAAGACGGTGGAAGTATTCTTCTGTGATCGGAAAATATGTCAGCAAAGCCATCTTGTCCATGCCTGATCGAATTGCGGTGATGAATCGGCGCGGTATACAGACCAAGGGTCATTATTACAACTGCCATCTCTCCTGGTTCCTCTTCACTATCATCCTACCAAATTAGTGTCTATTTGGGATCGATAAGAGGTTTGTATAGATTAGAGCTGGAAACAACTTCGTCTCTATATTAGTCCCATATTCACATAATAGAAGTGAGGAGCCTTTGCATGCCGTAACCGCTATACACAACAGTTTAACACGGTGCTCCATGGCAGTCATTTCACATAATTCTAGTATTAAATTGCAGCCTCAGCTAAAAGTATATCTTTTAATATTAGACAGAGCTGACAGAAGAGCACTATTAGATATTCCCACTAAGGTCAAAAGGAGACAAATAAAAGATACCTCCATATTATCATCATATTCTAGCATACCATTCATAAAACTATTCTTTTCGCTACAATATTTACCCGAGTCTGCTTCTCTCTTCTTGTAGTCCAAGTCCTCAGGACATGGAGAATTCTACAATATAGTGTCAGCAGCTAGTCGATGACCTACATAGTTGATGTAAGAGGAAAGGAACTAACAATCATACGCGCAACACAATCCTTAGGCATCCAAATTTGTGTCCTTCTCTCTCCCTTACGAAATCTTGTTGCGTCTGTGTGTCGCTTCTTGCAGCCAACATCCTTTGGACAGACCTCGACCTAGTTTTTGTATATATCATGACGCATTACGATGATTACACCAGGAGCTCCTTGAAGAATCGCATGATCTTTTATGGTGATTCGAGTGTGCATAAGTGACTCGCATTCAGGAACAGATTACAAGGTAAGGTATTGCCAGAATGTAGATCAAAGCAAGGAAAATAAACTGACGAAAGGCCTCGATTAGAAATTATACCTTGACGTAGGACAGGTCTAGAGCATGAAATAACGAAGTGTTGCAACGGGCCAATGAGAAGACGCGATTCGAAAGTGTATCATAGGTCAAGCCGCGATCGGAATGTATGTCATGAGGTACAGCTGGGGCATCATACGAACTAACGGAGTGCTGTGATATGCCGACGAGAAGCTGTCATTCGAAAGTGTAGCATAAGACAAAGCTTGGTAGAACATGGACTAACGTGTTGCTGCAATAGACTAATAAAAGACTGTGATTAGAGGTACGCCGTAAGACACGACTTAGCTAGACATAACTAACGAAGTGCCGTGATAGACGGATGAGAAGCCGTAGTCCGAAAGTATATTAAAACGCTAAGCCAGGATATAATGCAAGCTATTCTCTTATTATAACAGACCGATGAGAAGCCGAGATTGCAAGGAAATCACGGAATTACGTAATAACTAATGAGGTGACGATGTATGAAAGCTAAGGGCTATGATCCGACTTTTATGCCTACATCTTCTGACAGACCTGTTTCGAGACAAAAAAAGCTCCAATACTTAGCCCAGCAAATCATACGCGCGACAGATCCACAGTCTTTCCCTACACATCAATGCTTGCGCGCAATGATCTATCATGATCTTGTCACTCTGGATGTTTTACCATTACTTATCCACTATTACGATAAAGCAGAAGGGCTTCCGGATTAGGTCTCGATCATGGTTATTTTCTAGTTATGATCTTTTCAAGATCTTTTAGTGTCTGGATGTTATACGAATGAAATCATGGTACAAAGGTGGTCTACTTTAACTAATATACTGTAGTGGGTCAGGCCTGATCTGTGAGAGTTTTGGTAGGCGATAGCCAAGATATTAGAGCAGTATTCAGACAATTCCTTGACATCTCAGGGGGGTTTGAATCACATCATAATAGCTCTTTGAAGATTTACATCAATCTGGGCCCATGCTACTCAAAAATAACCCTACCATCATTCCAGCAACGGCCTCCTCTCCTGATCTCTCGCATTCCACCAAAAGAAGCCCCTCTGCCGCGTCCCCTCATCAATCTCCTCAACCTCAAACTCCTTCTGCTGTCCCGTGATCCTACGCCACCACTTGCCCCAGCCCTCCCTCCTCACCCAAATCCCAGAACTACCATCTTCATACACCACGTAACCACCACGGCGCGCTCTCGCTCCCAGAATAACCCATCCAATACACTTGGAAAGCCCATAAAGCACCAACACACCAAACAACGTACAAAAAATCGTGACTATAGACGTCAAGAACGTAATGGTAGAAACCTGGCAGCCCAAACCCGCCGTGCGCAACTCAAACCGCTCCGAGCCCAGCGCGCAGATGCCATGGTGTCGGATGGGCGAGAGAAGCGGGAACGCCCTGGAAAAAGGATCCAGGGGGAGAGGGAGACACGTAGAGGACTATTGCCAAGAGCTCAGCACCCACGTTTTTCAAGGACATGTCATCAAGATTCGTGTTTCAGTATCGCTATGTTGCTCGAGATGGCTACTCGAAGGGGCACGCGGACAAGAAATGAGAAAGACGTACGATGGCGCACCATCCACAGTGGCCTTTGCTTCTGTGGCAATCGCCGCAGTCAAGGTAGCCCCAGCATTGTTTGAGTCTGTCCCAATCGTCCTTGGGACTTGTCTGGAGGCGCTGATGGAATAGCTCCGTCACGTTTATCGAGGCGGCATTGCTGCGGTCGGCAGAAGCTGTGGGACAAGTGGATAACATTGGGCTTCTTGGTGATAGAACGGGCTTGAGTGGCGCAAGTGTCAGCGATGCGGTATAAGAACGAGCAAAGGACTACGCGATAGACAGCACGAGTGACAAGGTCTGGGGAACAGATGGGAGTGGAGATTGTGGGGTCATCTAGTATCCGATAAGCCCCATTCAGCCGCCTGGTCACGTGCGTTCCGGCCATGGTTAATTGCAAAAGTCACAGCGAAAATCACATCGAGCAGCCTGAGTTCATAGAAATATGGTAATGATTCAAGTCTTGTCCGAAAGATATATACAAAGAAGAATGGCTTTATATACAATGTCCCTGCAAAGCCAGGCAGGGTATCATCGCCGGTCGTTTAGGCAGGGGTGCACTGGGAGAACCATGCGTTGTTATACGTGCACTTGTATCCGCTGACACACGTGGTAGGGCCGGTGTAGCCTTGGCCGCCGCATCTATCGCAGCGTAAGCAGTTGTTCAGAAGTAACAGCGCTATGGTCGCTTACTGTTCCCAGCCTTTAGCTGGGCCACTACCGTTACCAAGAGCAAGGATCTTGGCAGCGGCGTGCTCTGCGACTGTGACGATGTACGAGGTAGGGTTGGTGAAGATGTGACTACATTGGTTAGTTGTGAATTTCAACACAGCGATTCATACTTACCCAGGGAAGATGGACGCATCAACAACGTGGATGTTCTTGGTTCCGTAGACCTGAGTGTTCAAATCAACAACAGAGGTTCCGCCACTCAAGCCGCTGTCGGTTCCGAGCTTAGCAGTACCAATCCAGTGGTTGGCACGACGCTTGGATGGGGTCTTGGGCAAGCTGGCGACGTAGTCTTCGACTGTTTGGCCAGGAGCAGGGACCTGGAACTCGATCTGCGGGTTCTTCTTGATAGCCTTAATCATGCTCTTGATTCCTGCAATGACAACGTCGGTATCGGCCTGTGTGGCAAGGTATGGCGCCTGGCTGACAACCATGTTAAGAGCACCGTTGATGGATAGGGCACCTCGCGATGTGCTGCCATGGCCGAGGTACTGGCTGATAGTCAGGCTGTGGGTGTCGTTGGCATTTGGGCCTTCAACACGAGCAGTCCATTGGATGGAGCGGTCGATTCCGTCAGATCCCTTGATCATTTCCCAAGCAAGAGGGCCGATGTTCGGGGCGGAGGTAGCGAGAATACCGGAGCGCTTGCTGAGGTACAATTGCTTGTCGGCCTCGATAGGGGTGTCCCAAGCGGCGTAGAAGTCGTAGTTGGAGACGTTGGGGTGGCGGACGACAAGATCGGTGTTGACGTGGTCGTTCAAGTTCTGACCAACAGGCAAGTTGATCCAGTCAGACTCGTTGATCATGGTCGCACCATCGCGAGCGCTGCCCTTGACGATGTTGAGCTGGCTCTTTGGTCCGATACCACTGCGGAAAAGAAGCTTGGAAGATCCAAAAGCACCAGCGGAAAGAATGACACGGCCACCCGGGTTCAACTTGACAGTACCGCAGTAGCCCTTGCCACCAACACCGCTCTCGAGCTCAACGGCGGTAGCCTCTCCACCAGTGCGGATAACACGGCGAGCCATGGTGTTGGTCCAGAGCTTGAAGTTGGACCTCTGGAGTGCGGTAACAAGGTAGGTACCGAGAGGACCTTGCCTTTGAGCGTTGTCGTACATGAATGGGGCATAAGAGTATGTTCTGTTTTTCTGGTTGGGCTGGTTGTTGGCGGTGACGCTCTTCCAGCCATCAGCACCAAGTGCGCCAGCGAGAACATTGAAACCCTCCTGCTTGTAACGCTTTCCGTCCTTTGAGGGGGTATCGGTACCGGGAATGCGGCTGAAGACACGGTCAATTGCAGGCTTGACATCGGAAGACTTCCAGCCAGCAGGGAATTGGTAGTCAAAGTCAATGTCAACTGGCTTCCACCAAAGCGCAGCATTGACAGCCGTACCGCCACCGAGGACGCAGCCAGCCATCTGGTCGATATCAGTGCAGGCAACACCAGCAGAATCGACCCAGATCTGGTTGCAGAGACCGGGGATATCGAAGCGGGTCAGCTTGTTGCTGATAGCCCAGTCGGGACCCATGGTTCCACCGAAGCGGGCAAGGGATGGCGGGCCCTTTTCGAGCAGCAGAACGCTCTTTCCAGACTCGGAGAGCTTGTCGGCCACTGGAATACCTCCAGCACCACCGCCAATAACAATGTAGTCAAAGGAACCACTGGGAGCCGGGGAGCCCTGGCATGTGGGCTCTGGAGTGCTGGAAGGCTGACCACCAGGAGATGTGGGTGTAGGAGAAGGAGAAGGAGAAGTTCCTGCCAGTGCTGCCCACTGAGCGTACTTTGCGTTTCTGGCTGGAGCGACCTGAGCACCGAAGATACCCTGGCCCTTGTTGTGCTGTACCCACGTGCCGTCGTAGACCTTGTCGTGCTGAGCCCATCCAACAACCTGGACCTCGCCAGTCGGCAGCTGGTTGCCTTCAGCACCTCCCTGGTTCCAGACCCAGCAGTTCTTGCAGAGGTAGACTACCTCAAAGCTGCTGTCAGTGACTGAGTGGTAGATCTGGCTCAGAGTCGCGTTGCCAGTGTAGTCATCGGGGGCAACATAACCGCTGGGTTGAATTAGTGAAGAACTGACAGGACATGGTAGGAGCAAACTAACGGGGCATAGTAGAAGCCGGTCTTGACGTCCGTCTTGTCAGGCCAGGCAACAAGAAGAAGGCCATCGGGCATGCCGCCGCGGTGACTGAAACCGGACCAACCTTGGCCTGACTTCAGAGAACCTTTCTGCGAGGTATTAGGACATGATATAAGACAAGAGGAACCCTAGTGTTCGTACCATGTAACCAATGTAGTCGTAGTTGTTGCCAGTGGTGCTTTCGGGCAGGGCCATACCCCACTCGAAGCCACCCGCCGTCTCAGCATCGCTGACTACCTGGCGCCAGAACTGGATGCCAGTGGCATTGTGGGTGAAAGTGTCCTGGGCATAGGCCAGGGAGGCAAAAGTAGAAGACAGCAGCGCAGCTGCCTTTGCAACAGAAGAGCCCTTCATCTTCAGGAAGCAACTAAGGAGCGAATGTGAAAGCTGGTGGGCTGGCGGACCAGAAACCGGGGTGCAATCATGTTATATATACATTTTTGATGCTCGCCGTCGAGCATGTGGCTGCGTGGGTAGGTATGGGATTGACGCCAATGGGCCAAGCCACTCCCCCAGGCACACAGGATGGCAAGCGACGGCAGTGGGGCGGCGCGCTGGAGTAATTGGGATAAGCGGCATGGCGATTGGCTGGACGGTAGTGAGTATGCACTGCCAAGGGCTAGTGGTCGAGGTTAATATGCGTAGCAATCATGGCGACATGGGGAGGTGATTTATGTAGATTGCCTTAGAGCCGCGACCTTGGCCAGATTCGGCAGCGCGAACATCCAACTCATTCGTGCTCTTGTCCTTTCATCACCCACCCCAAACATGCCCGCGGCCCCGCGCACACACGCACCGGCAGCTATTGGGTTATCATCCGCCCGTTGCCCTGTGATCGCGTGCCGGCGCCGCTCCCCTTCTCGCTACCGGCCCCATGTTCCGTCGAGAAGGCTCAAATGAAGGGCCGCTCGAGACGGCCAGACTGCATGGCCTGAGACGCTCCACACGACTGCCTATAGGCAATCTATTATATTGTCGCTACGGTCGCTGCACCTGTCGTCATACACCACGCCGTCTCGGTCTCCTCGTCGCCCTGCAATTAGGACCGCGTTTTTTCATCTAAATGTCGGCTCTGCGCTCCTGCATGCTCTCTTTTGGCAACGCACGTGCTCCAACCGCACCACGTGTGCAATAAACTCTGGGTTCCATCGGGCGCAAGGCGAATATATTGACGGGCGGACAATCCATGGCCTTTTTGCTTTGTCATGATGAGCAATGGTACCGAGTCTGGCGTGAACCTTCTTTCTGTATACCTGTTCCGCGCTCAGTCGGGTAAGCACAATGCATAACACAACGGCATATAGAGAGAATGCGGCCGCCCTGGCAGACCTGCGTCCCGCACTTGGAAAACCGACCCCAGATGTTCCCTAATGCGCCTGCTCGTTCCGACCAAGTGCATGAGCCCTCGCAATCTTGACTGAGCTGCATGTTGGCGGCGCAGTATGTATAGCAAAGGGGCGAGTAAATGCAGACAACGACTCACAGCACATCTTTGATCCGATCTGATGGCTTGGCCTCACTGGTGAAATATCTTATGTACATCTTGTTCATGGCCATACAAACATGTTTCATGTTTCGGGAACTCCACTTCGCCGAACTACTAAGTCGCGTTTCATGGTATTGGACTGTGATGGCTTGGCCCTTCTAGAAAAGACGCGATTGATGTGCATCTAGTGCCCATCCCTCTGGCACGTCTTCCGGGATACCTTGACCATGGTCTGTCTCAGCCTCAACCCGCGTTTCTCATACACTGGGCGCGCTGACGTATAGGGTAAGAACGACCTAAATGCTGGGCAGCACGGCACGCTTGGTCTTCAGATTGAGACAGAAACTCGGCGTTTTTTTGGATGAACGCGTCATTCTTGTGTTCCGGAACGCCGACGATGTTTTGTTTGTCAGTGCTGGGCTATGTTCACTAAAGTGTCACCATGGTTGTTAGACGTGTGGATCTTTTGCTCCGTTGAGCCAATGCGACCAATACATCAACCGACCGTGGAGCCCGGTCGACTTCATCGATAACTGCTTGGCTTCAATCTGCGGCCTCAACATCAAGGCCTCATAGTCTCGAGGAAGCATCAATGTCCGGTGACAATGCCAATAACTATAATCATACAGTGCTTCTCTACTCGCGAAGCAGATGGCAGAGTGCCACGGTGCTATTGCTTACACTACAGGTTGCCACCGTAATATTTGCCATCAAAGAGGCCATAATCTCGAATCAAATCTACTTTTAACCCCCATCTTCCTATTGCACAGTCATCAATCCCCCAACCATAAAGGCACGTCGTATATGCACCCCGCAAAAGCGAGGGCCGGTAGTTGCGTCTAGCCGCGAGGGTACCTTGCATCATTGGCCCCCGCCAACCCCCCAACGCCTCCGCTCTCACTCCTGTTCTCTCCACATGCCCCCTCAGGTTCAGGCAAGACAAGCAAGCCGCCCTGTCGGCCTAGCGCAGACCACATCATCGACGACTACCTTGTCGAATCGCTGACATTGGATCTCCACGCACATCCCAACAGATACCGCACGAAACCATGCATGACGAGCGTGAGTCCTGCTGCTCCATATGCGCAAGCAACACCACAACAAGACCACGAGACTAAATACACTCTTCTAGACCCCCACCCCCTCCTTGCCCAAGTGCCCCTCACCGTATCCCCCTTCCTCTCCCTTCCGACCGCCGTCCCCCTCCCCTACTCCTACAAAACGCTCCCATCCACGCTACCCCCCAGCATCCTCTCGCCTCCAGCCCATTCACAAAACGAGTCGTCACCCGCCCCGCAACAAGACGACGAGGCGCAAAAACCCGCGTATGTAATTTCCGCGTCAGGCACGTCCGCGCACCCGGACCAGATACTATCGTCGTGCATAGCGCTGCAAGCGCATCTAAAGCAGCTCGAGGAAGACGCGCGCAGGGTGCTGGGGGAGTGGGAGGAGAAGAGGCGGGCAGAGGATCTGGCGGAGAAGAGGAGAGTGGCGCCGGGATGGCTGGATAGCGGCGTGCATATACTGAAGCCCGAGGTGGTGGGCGAGCAAAGCAATAACAAGACAGAAGCAACCACAAATTTGATGGATTTGGATCCGCAGGCGGAGCAAAAAGCAAAAGAGGGCGAGGAGCTAGATAGGGTGTTTGGCGGACTCAAGGTGTGACGAGGTGCCTGCCTGCCTTTGCAGCTGCGTTACACATCACAGGCCCGTTCACAAGAGGAACAAGAGGAAGAAGATATACTGGGCCCAAGAGAAATTAATACCAGATTGTAAACAACTATAAGCTATGACATGCCAGTTTTAGCCCAGGTCCAGTGCCACATGTGCCTACAGCGAAACCCCCCATCGCGACACGACATTACAGACATATGACAACCAAACACACGGAAACAGAAGGGGAATCTTGAAGGAGGAAGAATTTCGGCACCATGACAATGACTGCCGCGCCCAACTCGGCAAACCCGCAACAACCACCGGATGCACCACCCCTTTAGCGGCGGCCGTGCGAGCGGTTGATGCTGCCCTGGAGCGCGTCCACCTCGCTCTCAAGACGCTTAATCTCTGCGTGGCTGGCCT
Organism: Curvularia lunata; assembly: GCA_005212705.1. Taxonomy (NCBI): domain Eukaryota; kingdom Fungi; phylum Ascomycota; class Dothideomycetes; order Pleosporales; family Pleosporaceae; genus Curvularia; species Curvularia lunata. The sequence continues at coordinate 49,292 of PELC01000002.1, read as the reverse complement.
CGAGGTCCTTGTTCAGGCGGTCGCGCTCAGCAATAAGCTTCTGCTCCCACTGTCGGAAGCGCTGCTCCTCCACCTTGACCTGCTCAGTAAAGCGCTTGCGGAGCGCCTCCTCCTCCTCCTTGAACTTGGGGTTGTCCAGCTTCCTTGGACGCGCCTCGCCAAACTTCCTCGTCTCCATCTGGCCCGCTCGGTACGCCTCGTAGTGGTTCTCCTCGGTCGTGTGGATGAGGTCGAGCATGTGGGTTCGGATGAGGATGGCCCGGAGCTTCTTGAAGTCGCAGTGCTCCTCGTTCTCGACTTCGGCAACACCCCAGGCGTATTGTCGGCCCTTGACGGTACGGCCATCGTTGGTCTGGACGTCCTTCTCGGAGCCAATGACGGAGAAAGGCATGGCATCGATGAGGCTGCGAGCGTGCTGCATGGCAGCAGCGTCGTCATCCTCTAGCGGGGGAGTGTAGATCTTGATGCCTTGAGCATCGATGACCTGACGCACCTGCAGGCAGTTAGTATGTGGTTACGTAGAAGACCAGACGTAGCAAACGTACCCTCATCTTGAACCTGGCAAGGTCCGTAGGGCTCAGTGTGTCGGCCTTGGCAACAACAGGAATCAGGTTGACGCGTGTGCAGAGCTTCTTCATAACCTCAATGTCGAGGGGCTTCAGGGTGTGGCCCGTGGGGCGGATGAAGTACAGACAGGCGTGGACACGGAGGTCGATCTTGTCAGTGCGGCGTGGTTGCTGCTCCTGCAACATGTAGGACTCGTGCTGGTCGTCGAGGAACTCGATAATGGGCTGCCACGAGTCGCGGTTGTTGACGTAGTCACCGAATCCAGGTGTGTCGATGACGGTAAGGCGGACTACCAGAGTCAGTTGGGAGGGACCAAGCTATGCAGGGGACAGTGTGCCTACCCTTGAAGAACTTCTCCTCGAGCTCTGCCTTTGTGATCTCAATCTCGACTGTCTTGTCCATCTGCTTGTGGTGTCGTCGTTTGTGGTCGGCGTAGTTCTTGATCGTGGTGGAGAAGAGGGTGTTGATGAAGGTCGTCTTTCCGAGGCCAGACTCTCCAGCAACCTGGGCCAGTTAGCTGCTGTAGCAGATGAAGACGGGACCAAAACCTACCATGATGGTGAAGGCAGCACCACGCTTGGCAACAATCTTGTGCCTGTCCTACGTTAGGCTCGACACTGCGTGTCCGTTCAAGAGACCATACCTCTGGTTGGGGAGCTGGACGGCATGTTAGCAAACAACGAGCATTCGACAAGGAGATAGGAATGTAGACGTACATTGGCAATGCCAATTGGGGACGCGGACTCGGCCATGGTTGGTGTGGTGGAGTGCTGGCGTTTGTGTATGTATACGGGGAAAGGGTCTACGGGGACGTGTTAGCAGAAGCGGCTCCATGTAGCATGGTCCAATGCAGGCCAGCACACGGATGTAAGTACATACAGACAGGGGATTCCGCGACGGAGCAGCTGGGGGGCGAATGCAACGGGAGAAGCGCAGAGGAAGCGTCGGGGTGGTGGTGTTGGACAATTTGGGCTGGGTCCCCTTTCTGCGAGAGTCGCTCGGTCGGCAGGCACGGGCCCCTGGACGGCGACAGGGATATGCGCCTACACCACTAGCGCGTTCTGGTGGAGATCCGAGCTTGGAAAAAGTTCACGACACCATTCCCCCACAACGACGCCATGTTCTTGTTGTTTTGCGCCATTTGAACATGAAGACGGATTTCCAGGTGCGTGCGCATATCCTTGGACATGCCGGCAATTCATATCGCTAACAGAAAATAGTTTTCCAACCTGCTGGGCACTGTCTACAGCAGAGGCAACCTGCTCTTCACACCCGATGGCACATGTCTGCTGTCGCCCGTGGGCAACCGGGTCACCGTCTTTGACCTTGTAAAGTATGCGATGATGAACCAGTTGTGCCTCAGTCATGCATCCATTAACAACCTCCCAGCTCCAAATCGCATACCCTTCCTTTTTCCCATCGCAAGAATATCGTACGCCTCGCACTCAATCCCCGAGGAAATCTTCTTCTCTCTGTCGACCAAGACGGTCGCGCAATCCTCACCAATGTCCCCCGTCGCATCGTTCTCTACCACTTTTCCCTTCGCGGAGAAGTCACTGCGCTCGCCTTTTCGCCGTCGGGTCGACATTTTGCTGTAGGCCTGGGGCGACAGATTGAAGTATGGCACACACCTTCGACGCCAGATGTCGCTGAGGGCGACCTCGAGTTTGCGCCCTTTGTGCGACATCGAATCTATACGGGACACTACAATAACGTCCAAAGCATAGAGTGGTCTAGCGACTCGCGCTTCTTCCTGAGCGCATCCAAGGATATGACGGCACGGATATGGAGTCTTGACCAGGAAGAAGGACATGCGCAAACCACACTGAGCGGTCACCGGCAAGATGTCGTCGGCGCATGGTTCTCCAAGGACCAGGAGACCATCTACACGGTGAGCAAAGACGGCGCTCTCTTCGTGTGGAAGTACATGCTTCGCTATGATGCGCCCGAAGATGCCGATGAGGACGACGACGACAACCTCCAGTGGGGCATCGCCGAGCGACACTTTTTCCACCAGAACAACGCCCATGTTACCTGCGCGAGCTTCCACCCGGAGTCGAAGCTCCTCGTTACCGGCTTTTCCCACGGCATCTTCTTCATACACGAATTACCCGACTTTGCCCAGATATCCAGCCTCAGCATATCGCAAAACGACATCGACTACGTGGCCATCAATAAGACGGGCGAGTGGCTCGCATTCGGCGCATCCAAGCTCGGGCAGCTGCTTGTTTGGGAGTGGCAGTCCGAGTCGTACATTCTGAAGCAGCAGGGACACTTTGATTCCATGAACACCATCACCTACTCACCGGACGGTCAGCGGATCATAACGGCGGCCGATGATGGAAAAATCAAGGTGTGGGATGTCAACTCTGGCTTCTGCGTCGTTACATTCACTGAGCACATGGGTGGGGTCACGGCCTGCGAGTTTGCAAAGAAGGGCAATGTCTTGTTCACAGCCAGTCTTGACGGTTCGGTCCGCGCATGGGATCTGCATCGATACCGGAATTTCCGCACATTCACCGCGCCATCAAGATTGTCCTTTTCCTCACTAGCCGTCGATCCGAGCGGTGAGGTGGTTTGCGCCGGCTCCATTGACTCATTCGACATCCACATCTGGTCCGTTCAGACCGGGCAGCTACTCGATCGGCTATCAGGTCATGAAGGCCCGGTATCGTCTCTAGCATTTTCCCCAGATGCAGGCACACTAGTGAGTGGAAGTTGGGACAGGACCGTGCGTGTTTGGAACATCTTTGCCCGTACCCAGACAAGTGAGCCGCTCCAGCTCATGGCCGATGTCCTTTGCGTAGCCTTCCGCCCAGACTCGAAGCAAATAGCAGTCACGACACTCGATGGTCAGCTGACATTCTGGAATGTTTCCGATGCTGCACAGGAGAGCGGTGTCGATGCGCGACGGGACGTGTCTGGTGGGCGGAAAATGTCCGACAGACGAACAGCAGCCAACGTCGCCGGGACCAAGGCCTTCTCGTCAGTCAAGTACAGTGCAGACGGTACCTGCGTCTTGGCGGGCGGCAATAGCAAGTACATCTGTCTGTATGATGTTCAGTCAGGTGCTCTGCTCAAGAAGTTTACCGTGTCTGTCAACCTGTCGTTGGACGGTACGCAAGAGTTCTTGAACAGCAAACTTCTTACAGAGGCTGGCCCAGAGGGCCTCATTGATGACCAAGGTGAAGCGTCAGATCTTGAGGACCGCCGGGACACCACCCTCCCTGGTGCTCAAAAGGGCATTGGAGCAAGGCGCACACGGCCTGAAGTCCGTGTGCCAGATCTCGGCTTTTCACCCACCGGTCGCGCATTCTGTGCCGCTTCTACTGAAGGCCTGCTCATCTACTCACTTGACAACACTTTCCAGTTCGACCCCTTCGACCTTGACATCAGCGTCACGCCATCTACCACTCTCGATACACTTGCACAAAAAGACTATCTCAAGGCACTAGTGATGGCCTTCCGATTGAATGAGCGCAATCTCATCCGCCGTGTCTACGAAGCTACACCAGTCACCGACATCCCGCTCGTAGTCAAGGAACTGCCTTCTGTCTATCTTGGCCGACTACTACGTTTCGTCGCACATCAAGCCGACGAGTCTCCACATCTGGAGTTCAACCTGGTGTGGATAGAATCACTGCTCAGCAAGCACGGACGATGGATGAAGGAGCACAAGGGAGGGCTAGAAGCCGAGCTGCGAAGTGTAGAGAAGGCAGTCAGAAGGATCCAGGCCGAACTTGCCAGGTTAGCAGACGATAACATTTACCGGATTGAATATCTACTTTCTCAGCCTGTGGGAAAGAAGGAAAATACAGCGCTTGCTATTGATTTCGGCGTTAAGGAAATAGAAAATGGAGTTGTAGACGAAGAGATGGAGGATGGCGACAGCGAGGATGGTGAATGGCTGGGCTTTGAAGAATGATACCATTTGTACGAATACGACTATTTACGAGCAGCTTTCGATATTTCAAAGCTTCGCAATTTCCTCCCGACATGCAGCAGCGCTTGCCTTCTTATTCTGACTGGAGCTTCCTGGTCTTCGCGAAGATGTGGAAACAGCACACCCGGTACCGCTATAGGGAAATCACAATCAATCAATGTTTACCTACTCGATTTCATTTCTTTCAATCGAACATTCCTGGTCTCTCTGCTTGAATCCCTTGCCAGTCAATTTTAAATCGCTCCTCTCCCATCGCTATATTGCTACACGGAGCAGCTATTCTGCACCACTACCTATCGCTATGGACAACGACATAAATATACATCTTGCGCTACTTCGAATACTAGAAACAGAAGACGAGGGTGCATCCAAGATTGTGAAAAACGGGGTACCGCTGGATTCCGCGGGTATAGAAACGAAATCGGATACTCCTATGCGTCGGTCGCTGGAGTCTCACGCTTTCTCCACAAGCCAGCAATCACGCCCTGGGAAGAAAGATCTTTCGATCAGTCCATCACTTCAAACACTACTGGATTCCGCCGCCACTACGTCTCGATTTATACCCAACAAGCCGCGGTCTCTATCTGAATCCGATGTACAAAAAGCAGTGAAGGATGCTTCCCTTCTAAAAGGACTGCTTCCTTCCGACACCCTCGTTCGGGATTTCGCTTCCAAACTCTCCCCTTCATTCTCAACCCCCAGGGTCAATCTACCGACTCCGATCCTAATTGCTCTTCGAAACCGCAAGAGCCAACCCCTCTATTCAGCCAGTCGCATAGTCCCCGTCCGCATGCCAGCGTCAGTTCAGCTCAAAAGGACACTCGAGCAACTGTCTGTTGATTCGACACTACCCCCAGATCTCTCCCCAAAACATGTCGGAAAACACCCCATACCCTATACCATGCCATCGGCCACCGACCTAGCCAAGATACTGAATCCAGCCCTCGTTGAAGCCATCCAGTCTTCCAAATACCAGACTATCGTTCCCAAAGACACGCGCTGCTTCTGCTCCCTCGTCCTCCACGAGATACAGCGCCGCGTATCCGACCTCCGGCTTGAAATCCACGGACCCAGAGACCACGCTCACTTGCAATCGCAATTGCGCAGTATCTTGACTAACAATGAGTACGTGGCGAACAAGCTCCTGGCCGTATACGGAGACGCGTTGAGGCTGCATTCGCACGCTCGCATGAATGCTCGGCCGATGCGGTTGAACTCCTAGGCGGAGATTGTCGGCATGATGGTGGAAGATGTGTTTATGCTTGGGCGACACCCTATTTTCGAGCTGATGGAACATACGGACGGACAGGGCGATGGGTCCAGTGTTTCTGGCACTGAAAAAGTGCAGGCGGGACAGAAGGAGAGAGAAGAGAGTGTGAGGAGTGCGAAGACGACTGTGACGAGGAGGGGAAGGCTGAGCAAGTTAAAGTATAAGGGAAAGAAGAGGGTGTTTCGCTCCAAAGCGAGGAGGTGGGACTTTTTTGCGTAGGCTTTGTGGGTTGGAATTGTTATCTCGACATTGGGCTTGGTTTTTGAGATACGGAAGGAGATGCTACACGCGTTGAAGTCTTTTAATGGGCTTTCATTGCGTAAGATGTTGCGTTTGTACTATGGCATCGCCACGAGTACATCGTTTGTCCCAAGAAAGTAGATGAGAAGCGCATGCTCTTTTCGAAGAGTCTTCTTTCAATACAGTGCCTAACATATAGGCACTGGCACAGATGGTACTGAACTCAATGCGAGAGGTAGATATTTACAACTGCTGCAAGCAAAATGGGAGCGTTGGACTGTGAAACAGTCAGGACAACCTTGTCATATTGTTTTTTTCTTCTGCAACATTTGAGACCGCATGCACGGGTCACATGGTGAGAATGGTCATTTTGGATTCAATAATCTTACACACCAGAAACTACCCTCTACCGGCACTTTTCGAGTGCCTCTTTTACCAGAACCACGCAATGCAATGGAAGAGGTGTTCCCTGTCGTACCGCGAGAGTATCCAAATTGCCCGCGGCTTGCATCAAGACTTGTTCGACCCTCGACTCGTATTGCTGTGCCTCGTTTGCCTGGGGCATATCGCCTCCCAGCACTTTCCGAGACGTCTTGAGTGCGTTCCAGACGATGATGAGTTCGAGCAGTTCGTAACTCAATTCATCTGTGAAATCGACCTGCTTTGTAGCATTCTTAAAATCGGCAGATGTCTTGGTAGAACGTTGTAAGAGATCATCGAGACTGGCCTAAGGTGCAGGCACATGTTAGACAATTTTCATAGCGTTCGAAGATTGTTGGGGGATTTACCATGTAGTCACTTTGCTTCATTGCAGCCACCAAACGATTCACCATCTTTTTGACGTAATCCTTGTCTCCATCGTACTTCTCGGCGACTACAGCAGCCAGTTCAGTAGGTAGTGCAACGACTACAGGTTGACCCCTCCAGTCGCCCTTCTCGGTTGGGGGGCCTGTGGATTGACCGGAGTGGTGCTCGTCCTTCTCCATGAGCTCCACAATCTGTTTCGCCATTTTTAACGCTTTCGTGGTCTCTTCTTGTTCCCAGTCTGCCATTGCAGCCCTGTTGTGCACGCCCGTCAAGACTTTGGTCAGAACACCTCTGTTGCTTAACCGAACTCCCGATGCCTTTGGTCTTTGTAGCATCTTCAGTACAAGATGATGCATGTCTGCCTGACCTAACCTTCTCACAACCTGCTCCTGCCATCTTGTCTTGACCTCAATTCCCGCCTCTACAAATCCCTCGAGGCATCGAACAATATTTTCCCAATCTTCCTTGGTCTCGCTCTTATGTACCACGTCACGGAAGGTTTTCCAACGGTTGGGTAACCTGTTGCGATCCAGATGTTCAAGGGGAAGGGTGACGTCTCCGAGCGTAATCTCCACAGGCTCGGCTTCGATTTTTGCCCGGGACTCTTGCGAATAGACAAGCTTTTGTTGCTCTTTTGTCAGGTGATATGGGAGCAGAATCTTGGAATTGAAGGTCGAAAGGAGCGCAGAGAGCTCAGGAGAAGACGGCGGCAGAAAGTTGGGGAGTGCGCCTGCATCGAATTAATTCCACCCATCTAAAAGTGCACTTTCGGAAGTGATGCGGACCTCTGGAGTGCGCTTGACTTTGCGAAAAGGCACGTCTCGAACTGCCAGAGTACAAACAGACATAGCGCGAGGATTGGAGCGCCGATTGGCAGCTCCGCCGTATCGAATGCATCATGGTGTGCGTGAGAAGGACGCTGTCGCATGCAATGTTCATAATTGCGAAATCTCGCAAACGCGTCAAATGCGCCAAGACCGGTCGGCGGGCAGTTCCCCACCTCCGACAACCTCAAGCCACGACTTCAGCCTCAAGCTGGTTACACAGCCACACCCGGTCCCCTCTTTTCCTGGGACACTATGTTGGCTCTCAGGAGGAGAAACCGATACAGTTGGCTCTTCCCACGAGCCAAGAAAACCCCCGACATGGACAACGAGCAAGCCACCTTCTGGCTGAGCCAGTTCATTGGAAAGAACCTGCGGATACATGCAAGTGACGGCCGCGTCTTTGGGGGTCAGATGAAGTGCACGGACAAGGTGGGCGGCTGATATTAGCCTGGTGGTGAATGCCGTTAATGCTGGGTAGGACCGCAACATCATTCTTGCGCTTGCATATGAGTATCGTGCTCCTTCGGCCGAGGCTGTCCGCAAAGCAGTTGAAGAGTCCGGAAACCAGTCTGCGACAGTGGCATGGAACAGTCGATATGTTGGCCTCATCGTTGTGCCAGGGCAGCATATCAAGAAGATTGAATTCGAAGAGAGCACGCTGCCAGGACAAAAGAGCTCTGTTATTCTATAGAATACGCAATGGGCTCGTGTGTGCACTACAAACCATGTGGCGCCCGTGCGGCGCCCGTTTGTACAATTGGCGAGCTGTTGCAAATGATTGTAGGTATTGTTCGTATTGTTATCAATTCTGTATCTCAGTGATTCTAAGAGTTTCAGGAGCAAACAATAGCAAAAGTGAGAGCGATCCCATATGCCGTTTGGTAGCGAGACGCCCCCCACCCAATTCAAATCATGGTATACGTCACACACAGTTCTTCTTATATGCTCATATTGAAACATCTGTCTCACGACTCTTTCTCAATATACAGAACTCAGAGTGTCTGATGGAATATCCTCATCATCACCGTCATATCTTCATCAACACCACACCAGTAGCAAACATAGCACGATTCCTACAGCAACTTTGAAGAAACCAGCGCCAGAAATTATAACAACAATGTCGTCGCATGTTTCAATAGGTCGAAAACATCTTGACAAAGAAACATATTCTCCAAAGGCCTCTAGGCTTTTGCAACTACAACGGATTGCGTTTGAGAACCCCACAAAGATATCCAAGCCCGGCCCAAGAGCGAAGAAGCATCATCTCAAATTTCTGGGACCAGTCCAAGATAAATCCACTACAAAATTATCAAAGACCATCTCACCACTCTTGCGTCTACCAGGAGAGATTCGCAACCTCATCTACTGCTACGCGCTAACGTCACCTACCTCAAAACTCCTTTACAATGCTTCCGAGATGCGTTTCCAGACTGACGATATCGGTCTTGGTCTGCTATCGTCATGTCATGCCATAGCGCTAGAGGCACAACACCTCCGTTTGAAATTAAACACTCTAGTGTTTGCGCTTGACGACGGGGAAGCGTTGAGGAACAGGGAGATGACTGCTGTTCTTCGGGGGTTGGCAAGACTAGCTTGTGCAAAGGGGTGGAGATTTCAGATGAAGATCACGCTCAGAGATGGAAACAATACTCCGTGTGTGGTGCTTGTATGGTCTCCAAAGCCAGTATAGGTTATACAGCAATCTTTCAGAAACGTCAAGGGAGAGCTGCCGTGACATGTACCGCTATGCCGAATGGCATGGTACTGCGATATACTATTTTCGACGAAAACTTGTCCAGTAAACATATACATTAAGTATGCATGCCTATTCTTTGAGCCACAAGTTGTCTCTCTCTATTATGATTTACTTTCAGAAAAGTTAAGTCTACAATTTCCCCAACAGAATCAACGTCCAGGTCGTGGCGTTGATAATGATATCTTCGATTTATTGAGAACACCTTTCGGGAAGTGTACGCCGAGAGGAAGCTTCAATCCTAGGCTTCGCGTGATTAATTTACTCCAATAATCTCAAGTATTCTTTACGACACGTAGCAGCTTCGGCAAGGTACTAAACAGTTGCAGATCTAGGATCCGAGGCGAAACGTATCATGAATCCTTCACGCAAGGAGCATGAACAAGTTACAGGGGTGAAATTGTCCGAGTCATGATTTCTACATTCTACCCGCTTCCGCAGATGGTAGTGCAATCGTGTTAGCATTCCCAGATAGGTTTGGAATCGAAGTTCTCGGTACAGCTACTTTAAACACCGTGTGAAGGCCGGGATTCCGGGGACTAATCCCAATGTGTTTACGATGAACGTTGCAAGCGAGGGCAAATACATCCGTTCACCGGTATTCGTGCCGCAATGCTGCAGCGTTGCCGCTAGGTACTCACCTTCGTGTTACATTTCTACTAACGCGTTCTTTCACGCACCGATGAGCCGTTTCCCCGGTTAGCAGGCTTGTGCATACTCCGCGCGTTTCGAACACCAATGGGATGAGTAGCCCGCCAGCTAGTTGTTCTTATTGTTATCCCCCATGCTGGAGACTGGGTCTTCCGAGTCATGGTTAGACGTGGAGGGAAATTATGCCTGACGATCGTGCCTCATTAGATGTAAGTCTACGTAACCCCTGGCATATCATCTCTTGTCTGGTTCTCGACCACTGCATCTGCCTCAACAACTGGGATCCGGCACTGTACATTGAATTCGTGAATTTTTGAAGGTACTCTCATATAGAGTGACATGGCTAACGGGCTCATTCTGTATATGTCTAGATATCCGTCATCCACAGTGCTTCTCAGAACCTCAGAAGAGATTGGATCCAAGGCGACGATCAACGAATACCCAGATGGACAGGTACCATTCTAATGATTCTGTTACATCGTCAGCACGGTCAACAACCTTGAGGAATCGAGCTTTCTACTGGGGTGAAATCTTTGCATTCTCATCGTGGATTTCATTCATTAGGTATGATCTTCGCAGTACTAGTAAGTCTCGAATACTCTAGAGTAATCTCACGTGGAGATTCGAAGCGATTTTCCTGAGCCATGACGCGAGCCACGAAAGCAACGATCAAAAGCAGTGCGAGACACTTCTGCCCAGGGCGCAGAGATCTAAGTAAGAAGTAGAAAGAGACGTGATTGGCGCTTTTCATATCTCGATACCTGGTTTGAAGCATCAAGGCTGTCTTCGCAACGTCTTTGTACGTTTTGGTGAAGCCTCTTAATCTGCTTGGGACAACCATTGGCCACAATCCGATCCATAACAAACATTCATCGTCAGTCATACATACCAACGATTAGAGGTATGTCAATCGTTGCAACACTCACACTATCACGCACTGCTTGCCATTAAGGAGAACTCGTAAATTCTTCCTCCGCGCGAGGAATTCACTGCTTGCATTTTGTTAAAATTTTCGTTGCAGTTGAAATCGTACTTTCAGATTCATTTCCAACATGATGTATAAATGAACAAACCGAATGATAGGCCCGACGTAGTGCTTTTATTCATATTTCAATGGGTGTTTCAGAACACGCAGATCCGAATTTGATAGTCAGATGAGAGCAGAGACTTGTGCCGATGGAGAACCCACCCGCGACTACACATCGGAGTATTCATGTACACACTTTAGAAGACAGGGCAACGAATATGAATCGGTTTTTGTATCTTAAGTAATCGATACTGAAATGGAAGGAGAAAAGTCGGATCGGACAATGGAAGGATTACCTTAGTTTAGTGGTACATGAATGCTTATTTCGGCTCCACTGGGATGATTGGGCTGGGTTTCGGGAGAAATCCAGACTAGGTGACTGAAACATGTGAATTTATGGAATGCATGGGCTCAATAGGGACAGATACTGCCAAGGCTGCTACAACAATCTGCGATCTTAGGCTTTCGGGCTTTTTCAAATTCCATAGCCAAAACCGCAGCCCGTCCTAGATTTCCCACATGGTACACTTAATACTCCAGCCTCCCAAGCCAGTTGATTGATAACTATTCTACAAGTCCTGTGCTCGGCAAAAAGACATGGGGATGTGATGGGGAAGGTGCCCGATAATACGAGCTGCAAGACAGGGCGTGTCTAACAAGGAGTGGCCCCACTATCGGCGCGACTCTTGCATCTAGTCAAGGTCCATGTAGACGAAGGAATATCCCCTTGCATTGGATGTCTCCCGCAACTGCCAAGAGCGTGTTAATGCACACCGAGGGGGCAGTCACTACTGAGGATGGCTAGAAAGTTTAATAAATGTGGATCTCAAAGCGCTGTCAACAGTCGTACATGGGCACCGTTTATATTATATGCCACAAGTACCCAGCACAGAGCTACGATCTCTTCTCCTTCTTTGCAGCATACCTGTCACTCTTTCATTAGTGTGATAACCACAATTGTCGACCGCCATGAGAGTAAGAGATCATTCAAAGATTGTGATAAAGTCTCTAGACTCCATCCAACCCACAAACTTCCCTAGCGATGCCGAGCGCTACGAGGTCAAAGAAGCGGCTCGACGTCTTTTGAGTCGTCTTGAAACTCCATTTGAGCATAGCTGGAGACTTTCTGTAGAAAACCCTATCCTCATTGCTGCTGTTCAGACAGTTGTCGACCTAGGGATTTGGAAAAAATGGACCGAAGCCAATAAAACGAAGCCAGGTGCGGCTGTGAACCTGGAGCAGTTGCTGGAGTGGGCCGACAAGGAGGTTGAGCCAAACTTACTGCGTAAGCTTGCATTTGCTCCACAAATGAGAAGAAAAGAGTATAGAGTAAGAACTTACTTTAAAATTCGTAGGAAGACTAATTAAACACATCGCTGCACTGAACGTCCTTGAAGAAACGGATGTAGATACTTGGAAGCCAACACCTTACTCACTTTCAGTCGGGGACACTGAGTCGCACATCTACCTAATCGCACAATCAGGGTATGTTCACACTTTGATACGCGCTGTCCCCACAGCCTACTGAAACCTACTCAGCATTGAACACACAATCCCGGCAGCAATCAATCTTCCCCGTTTTCTCCAAAAGCACAACTATCGCGAACCGATCGATCCAAAATCCTTTGATAACTACAGCGACATGACCAATGGTACTGATCTCAGTACTGTCTGTGCTACGGACCCTGAAGGCAAAGGACGCAGTTTCATGGGTGTTATACAAGAACTCGAAAAGCACAAGATGGCCTGGACAGAGGTATATGATACGCAAAACATCATCAATGGAGCCGACATCTCTCCTGGAAAACCGTTATTCGTAAAAATGAGCAATTCGCAGAGCCTCGACGCAACACGATTATTGGAAGAGCATCCAGATCTTCCTGAAGGTGTGATTTTCGTACAGGGTGCTCCTGAAGTCATTAATAATGACGCTGAAATCACCGACCCACGCATTGTGAAACAAGTGTACGATTACTTGACTCCTCAGCCCCAGTTGCACGCTCGCGTATATTTCATCCATGCTTTACTATACGACAAACCGGATGCGGAGTGTCTACGCCTGTTTTCGAATATCAAAGCCGCGTTCAAGCCGGGTTATTCTAAACTGCTGATCTATGAGGTCGTGTCGCCCCAGAAGGGGGCGGCAAGCCTGACTACGACTATGGATCTGCAGATTATGAGTTGTATGAGCAACATGATAAGGACAGAAGAGCATTGGGGGAAGTTATTGGCTGAAGCTGGTTTCAAAATTGTTGATGTCGGCAGGCATCCTCGAGCAGTGGAAAGCCTCATTGAAGCAGACTTGGCGTAAAACATGAATAACGATTTGAATGATGATTGATCTTCATATACTACCCTACCAAATATTTAAGAAAGTTTGCATCTAAGCCACAATCTTTGATTCGAGATCTCCATATGCATCACGGTCAGAGTCGAGAGGGATATCAGCAGCTGGCAAGCAAGCGGCCTCCAATTTTCACTTATCACCAATGCTCTCACACAGCACTCACATCAATATGACTATCATCTTCCATGCAAATTCCTTGGGAATTTGGAAGAGCGCTCACCCGGTACTTAGAGTTTGGGGCCAAGGACCACATCTCCAAGGCTCTTGTGGCTTTCGACTCTGTTAGAAAACCATTCCACCAAGGACATTGAATTGCTATCTGGCATTTGGACTAGCACCCCTAAAGGCGCAGATTATAAACAGGTACAAAAGCTTAGGCTATATGCGTGCTCGTGGTCAGTCAGTAGTCAAAAAAGATGGATACGAAGCAAGCTGGGTTGGTTTCGCCAGTAGGCACTACAACAAGGATCTGGTGCTATAAAGAGGTTGAGAAAAGCCTGAACAAAATATCCAAGCAAGATCAGATTGGTCAGTACGTTACTAAAGGTAGATAAGAAAGTCCAGTGGTATCTGTGAGCGCTTGAGTGGCGATATAGCGGAGAGATCGAGATTATCTAGTCTCTGTTGACTAAAAATCTGACTGAACTTACTACCCGCCATCAAGTAAGTGCGCGGTAAGTTCTACGACTACCTTCATCTCTTAGTTTGTCGTTACATGATTTACAGCGATGACTTTGCCGCGAATGGCATAACTGTCAATGAGAGCATCAACTGTCAGCCCCCGCGGGATCCCTTCCAATTCTCTGAACAGCACACATACAGTCACAAATATCATGTTTCTTTTCAGCTAGCCAACGTCACTGCTTCTATTGAAGAGTTCGCGAAGATAGTTATGACCACGATGCACTGCTGATAAAATCAGTTTCACCCCAAAAGCACAAGTTAAATATTGAGCACACAACGCCACAGTTCGTCGCTGAATTCGCCTTCCGCCTCCCAGTGTTGGAATCGAAGATTGATTTGGTTGGGAATCTGATAAGGTCGTTGTCAGGGGCTGTCAAAGTTGGCAAAAAAAGTTCGCCCGCAAGGGACATTCCCACACAACGTCCCAGCGCTCCCCGTGAACCCCAGGGCAGCAAAATGCATCGGCCGGGAATCGAACCCGGGGCTAGCCGAAACAGCTCATGCTGTTCTGTGAAGTGAATCAGTTGAACAGATGGATGGCAACGGCTAATTTTACCACTAAACCACCGATGCGAAGAATGAGGTGCTCAAGTGATTTGATGGAAGAACGACGGCCAGAAAGAAAGAAATCCCGAGGGAATTGGGATCCAGCGCTAGAACGGCTGTTGTGTTTTGTCTCGCCGTGGAGATTGCGTTGTGGGGGTGGTCCGCGAAATTGCTCGCTTAGGGGCATCCAAGTCTGACTCGGGAGGTTAGCCGCATAATATGCTCTAAGATTCTAGGATATTTTCACCTAGCATCTGCAAGAAGAATCGCACGTGCAAAATTGCGCAAGATGACGTACCGCTGGCTATAGGTGCTTTGAGACATGCCGGGTGGTATGCAATGAGCTGGCAGATTGCGCTGCCAGGGCTGCTGGGTACCATGGTTGCATTTGGTAAACGGAAACGCGACGGGTCTGTATGACATTTTCGAAAGACCCTCGTTTTTGTTACCTAGACTCGCCTTGAATTAGAAGGAATGAGCTGGAATAGTTTGTGAATTCGCCATTTTTGCCCTGGTGAGTTGTTCAGTGAAGTGCAGGGTCTTGACGTTGAGGTCTGCGGCCAGCATGTGATCTTACGTTACTCAGACACGGCAGATGCCTGATAGAAGCCTGACCATCGCTGGGTGTGACACATTACTGCGTATTCGTGAGCCACTTGCCAATGGTTGGACTTAACGATTACTGGAGGAACAAAGCTTACCTATTGCCTTATACTCACGGCCTGCACCATAGCCAAGTTATTACTCTGTCTTGCTAGGCCTGTCAATTGAGGACTAGAAGAGCCATCGGTATCTGCGCTAGGCTTGCCTCGAGCAATAGCAACAAGTAAAAGGGCTTGTCGATTCAGCACAATACGGTCAGGTGAGAGAGTACAATTGCAATGACGTAAAGCGGGTAGATGGGATACGAGCGCGCTTTCCCAAATAGTTAATTATACTGGTGGACCTTCACATAACCTACACCTCTGACAACGAACAATCAACATCAACTTATCGCGCGCAACTTCTCCAAGATTTCCAATTACCTCCAAAAAAGTATTGTTCATTCAAGACGCGTGTTCGCGCTGCACAAGTAACGTGACATGCCGCCCAAAGCCCAAAACGCGCGCGGCGTCCGTAGCAAGGTCGCGCCAGCAGAAGCCCCAATCACGTCGCCCACAAAGAAGAGAGGTCGACCAGCAAAAGCCGCTGTGGATGATGCGACTACAGACGCTAGCGAAACCCCGAGAAAACGCGGCAGACCCGCCAAAGCGACCACTGAAGACGCTTCCGAATCGACAAAACGCGGTCGCGGTCGCAAACCAGACACGCCGGCATTGGCTGTCCCAACAACAACACCTAAAAAAGGCAGGGGAAGGCCGAAGAAGAACACAGAGGTCACAGGAGTCACACAGGTCACAGAAGAGCCATCGACAGCGCCTCGAGGTCGTGCTCTCGTTGCTGAGCCGGCACAAACCCCTCGAGGGCGCGGTCGCCCTCCCAAAGCACAGAGGCTTGATCTGAACGTGGTAGCTGGCTCTCCTCGTGTCAGCAAGCGGTCTTCGGCTCGGTCAAAGAAACAAGCGCCCGCTGCTGTTGTCGCACGTCTCAATCCGCGCATGCGGACAAAGCTACGTACACGTCTTCCACCAGCGAAGGTGCCAAAGGAAGAGCCCGTCCCAAAACCAGCCAGGCGCGGTCGCCCACCAAAGAAGGCAGCAAAAACACCTATTGCTAAGAAAGCTGTCGGTCGCAAAGCTGATGAGGCCGCAGTCTCGAAGCCTACCAAGCCCACAAAGCCCGTGGCCCCCCGTAAGATGCGTGGCCACACTTTGCGCCAGATCCCTGACAAGTTTGTTGCCCAGGTTGATCAGTACCTGCATGATCTGAAGCAGGCTGACTCGTCTGCGAACCATGATCAGGATCAAGATCAGGACAACATGGAAGACAAGGCTGATGTGGACGGTAACGAGAATTTAGAGCCAGCTAGCGCCCCGATTGGAGATCAAGATCAGGAAGATGCAGGTACTGAATCTGCGCATGCGCAAGATGGTCGAGTGGACCAGTACTTGGATGGTGCGGCCGATGAAGGCGAAACTGCCCTGAATGGGAGTGGAGAACCAGAGCAAGACATGCATTCCGAGCTGAATGAAGAGTCTGCCGCTGCGAACAATAAGGACGAAGATGAGATTGCCGCCCCTGTAGACAAGATTGATATGCCTGATGTAGGTTTTGAAAACCAAGCCAGGCTACCACTCATGGAAGTACAGGATGGATGTACTCATGAGACCCTAGTGGCATCTACTACTATCATAACTGCACAGTAGATCTGTCTCTTACCAGGTCTTGGTCATTACCAGAGGAAGCATCCCACCAGCGGGAACGGGCTTCTCTCAAATTCCCCTGCCGTGTCCTACATAATAATGATAAGAATGCCACAAAGTCGCATTCCCATATTTCTCCGTATCATGGCACGTTCCTGAGCTTGACAAGTGCCACGCGCTGGGATGATGCACACTACTGTGCCCAATGGAACCTACCAAACTTTTGCTGTTTTGTCGACTCCAGTCGCAGCAAAACAAAGCATGAAGACCATTATTTTGCCCAAACCTGTATCACAAGAGGCTAAAAAAGCCCGAACGCCGTTTCAGCTAATCCCTTGCTTTTGCCTTCAAAATTAATTGGCTTCCAGTGCAAAACACCTCTCGCTGTCTCAATACGCTTCTCGCTTCCACGCCTCCACGGTTGGTAGCCGACTAGTGAGACTGGCGTGGCTCCCTTAGCCTCCGGCGCCCCCGACTGGTTCCCGCAAGGACATGTCTCTCCGGGAAGATTGACTTTGGGCATGCATTCGTACTTCGAAAAGCTAACGTCATCCCATCAGCAAGCCAATTTGGCGATGCTCTATCGACGTATCGCGGGACTGCATGGCTGCTTCGTGGCTAGCGGCATGTTTGATTACCTGCACATTGTCGTTCCCAATTAGGACTCGTGGAGAGTAGTGTGCTGAAACTACAGAAGCAAGTGACGACTGAGCCGCTCTCTGCCAGTGGCTGCATATGGCGTGTCCGTCCACATTTGATCAGCGGGGTGCAGCATCGCCATGTCCGGCCCCGGTGATCTACCCGCGCTTGGCATCACTACCTCAACAACAGACCCGCCAATCGCCACTACGACCCGCTTACACTGCATGAGTCCGCTGCTGTAGACGACGACTACGGAATCCGTCTTGTCAGTGGCTGTCCGTGACGAGCTGAAATTCTCTTTATGGCCTACCCCACTTCTCACGTCGCCGACAATTCCTCAAAACACATCCATTTCTGGATACGCCATGTCGAGCTTCTGCATGTGCTTGCCCAGGGCTTGTCCAGAAAAAGCGAGGTGCGTTAGGCCATCAGCTAGGACGGCTATTGCATTTGCCAGACGCACTGGGCTCCCTGCGTCATGTATGCCATTCGCTCTCCGCACTGTAGTAATCCTCAAGCAGCCTATGCGTCAAATGGTGCGCTTTCTATTGCCACGGATGTGTCAATGTGCCATCCAAATACTATTGTTTTAGGGCAATCGCTATCTGGCCAGTGTAATTACGAATAACATAAGTATCGCCGCACTTTTGCGTTGTTCGTCTCCCAAGTCGCAACTTCGTCATCTCACCTTATCAGTTCACACATCTACTCGCCGCCATGACCGACACATTTCCAACCGACAATGACATGACTCCGGAGAAGCTTACAGTGATGAAGCTTCGCGCCTCAGGCCTTGGCCGGGACATCATGTCTGAACCTTCATCGCCTACAGGCAATCGCTCTTTCTCCTTCGCGAGCCAAGCAAACGGTCAAAGCAGCTCACTAACGACACGTCGATCGTTTCGCCAACTCAGTGGATCGTCTCGCCGTTCAAGTAGTTTCCTTCAGTCACATCGCAGCAAGATGTCCAGCGAGCTCACCGCCCAAGCCGATGGAAAGGTCTTTGCAGTGATGGACCTTATTGCCAATGCTTCCCGCGAGGCTGCGTCACTGAAAGAGTCTTGGGCACGCATCTTGTCTGAGCGAGATGCTCTTTTGCGGGAGAGGGACGAGCTTATGGTAACAATAGAGGAGACAACAGAGGAGCTACAGCGTAAGGAAGCTGAGCACACGCATCACGGTCACGAGCATGGGGAGAGAAAGAGACAAGTAGAGAAACTCATACTTGAGCTCACAGCGGTAGTTGCCCAGGTTTCAGAACATAAGAAAAAGCTTGCTGAACGCGACCGTGCTCTGGAACTCCTACGTCATGAGTTGCACGAACATCAGGCCTCAGCTGCTCTTACTGTTGGTGAACATGAACGGACTCGGTCAGAGCTTGAGGCTGCATTCGCGAGACTGAAGATCTGTGAAGGCGAGCGCGACGTTGCCCGATTCGATTCGGATAAACACCACAACGAAATTCGAACTCTTCTCCGCGAACACACTGAGCTCAAGAGCAAATATGAAGAAACGACCTCCAAGTTCGACCTCACTCGCAAAGAACTCATCACCGTCAATGAGCGCATCAAGTTGTTTGAAATTGAGCGCGATGAGTACCTTCATGACAAGGACCGTTTGAACGAGGAACTCAAGCGTGCGAGGTCTAGGGTTGAAGAGTCAACTCGCGAGTTCACTGAACTTACAGAGAACCACGACCGTGTGCAGCGAGAGCTCCACAAGCTCAAGGAGACGCTTCGCGGTGTCGAGGCTGAGCGTGATGATTTTTCTTTCACCATTGAGAACCTGCGCCGCGAAGTCAAGGCGAAGATTGTTGCGTGCGAGGAAGCCGATGCTCGCGCTAATGACTTCTCGTTGAAGCACGAACACGTCAAACGCGAGGTTGTTTCCATCAAAGAAAAGCTCCGAGATGTGGAACTAGATCGTACAGAACTTGCAAACTCTCTTGACCGCTCGCGTGAAGATCACCGCCTTGTGGTCATTGAGCGCGAACAGCTTAAGCAGGATGTTCATGACGAGCGTCGCAAGGTTGAAGAAGGTCGCCGCCGCATCAACATCCTAGAAGAGTCGCTGCGCCGCTCAGAACAGTCAATAACTGAGATCAAGTCCGAGATCCATACCCTGACTGAGCGCAACAAGGTCTTACACCGCGATGGAGAAGATGCTCGCATCAAGCACGGCCATCTCACAAGTGAAATTGCCAGCCTACAGGAACAACTTACTCTTCTTAACACTGAGATTACAAACCTGAAGTACGATCGCGATCGCGCACACTCTGACCTCAATGCCTGGAAGCACAAATACGAGGAGATCACCGAGACAGTCACTTCATACGAGGACTCTTCCGCTGAATTCGAATTCGAAATTACGTCCCTGCGTAACTTGCTAAGCGACGCTCGCGAACAAAAGGAGCGTGCAATCATGGCCCGTCACGCCGCTGACCGCGAGCGCGATGAGTACATTGCCAAGTATGAGGAAAAATGCCGCGAAATGGAGCGTTTCGAGGAAACCGCCAGCAGCGTGTACCACGCACACAGCAGTGGAGGCGGTGGCCGCATGGGCAGCAAAACCACCGTCACCAGAGTCGCGAGTGGTGGTACCACGATTCACAACCACGATGCGAGTAATTCCAAAACCCACGACCACACAGAAGGGAGTTCTTTGTTTGGATCATGAGAAAGACACGGAAATCCGTGAGCTTGACAAGTTTGGATTGCATTGTTACAAGCATTGGCGGAGGTTGAGTAAGGAGGTCATGGCGCGAAGTGGCATTTTTGAGATTTCTGGGCCCCCGACGCCGACGCCGACGCCCACATCTCGCTGTGCGAGTGGCTCTGTGGTCGTTACAAAAGAAGTTGACGATGGAGATGTTGAGTATTGGGCTTATTTCGACGACGACGAGTGGGTGAAATTGGATGCGTGGTAGGCGGAGGTGTTGCTACACAAAAGCTGGGTAATAGTTAATTTGCACTTTGTTTGACATTCAATACATGCTGCATTCGTATCACTAGGCAGGCCGAATGTACCTGTGCTTGGCATCACTACACTTATCTCAAAAACTAAACCCGCAATACTGATCACGCAGCAGTCTCTTTGAACTTCACCTATTTTACTTGAAGCCCTAGTGCTCATCTCACCACTACCATGATATATATTGCAGTAAGACGTGCTCCTTTGCTACTTTCTCATCATACTTTGGGCATTTGAAAAAGCATATATATGAGACTAATCCTCCAGAGCAAGCTGTGTATCTGCCTCAGGCCAGCCATCCAGTGCTATCATCCTCCTCTCCTTCGTCCGTCTCGTCGTCCCTACCAACATGAACTTCTTTCGACAGGCAGCAAGATGCTTCCTCGTGTCATCTTATTATCAGCCTCGATTATATAATCCTGATGACAGTATCGAAAACTTGCTCTTCTACCAATACAATTTCCGCGGCTCCCGTCGTGCTGCCATACTATATATGTGTATATGCCGCTATGTGTTGGATCTCCGCTGGAAATCTCGCGCGCGCTCTATTGGATCTTAGAGACATGGAAGTTTGGATTGTTGAGCTTTTCAATGAATCCTGCCTTGGAGGCACCTTCGCAAAACATGTTTGTGTATTTCACTGCGTACGTGGCTGCCTTTCCCCCGGAGACATCGTAGAAATCGGGCGTGAGATCCTCCAGGTCACTAGCAGCAAGTTTGCATAGAAATGTCAGGATGGCCCGGCGGAGAAGTTGATTAGAGTGTTTTCCGGGGTTGGATGGCCCCGTAGTTGACGCGCTTGGTTGGACGACGCCTTGGGGGTGGATATTACGAGCCTCCCATGTACGATCGTTAATGTGGACCGACCCGCAGCGCAGTATAAAGATTGGCACAAAGATACTCTTCTCCACTCGCTGGTGGTGTATCACCACCCAACCTGATTTGTTCTCTGGAACTCGCACAATCTGACCTTGTTCGCCTTTGAAGACTTCGAAGTCTCGCCATTGGGGCTCTTGTATGGCTGCTTGACCTCATAACCAAACCCAGCGCGTGCAGGAGCCAGGTCTGGGTCTGCCGGCCGATTTTCACGCGCAGTCCAGGGCGCCACGTTGTCGGTTGTGGCCAACCAGAAGTCGGCTTCGCGCTAGAAAGAGTCGAAGCCGCCTGGCGGTCGCTTCGGAAACGCGAGCGCGTTGAGAATGAATGACATCTTTGTATGAACACTGGTTGATGGGATATCCAGAACTGCGACAATCAGCAAATGTCTATACACGTATATGGTACAGGTGAGAGCACGTACGTTGAGCGGGGCCAGATCCCCGAGCAGCAAGGTCATCTTGACGAAGAACGGCAGTGCGCTCTTGACCACGGGCAGCCTCTGCAGGCTGACGACTATACTCCAAAGGCTGAGCAGCTGGATTGCCCTGGGGCCAGTACAAGAATTGAGCGTATGACGTATCACTAGTCTTAGTATAGTCGATTTGCTAGCAAATGAGATTAGCTATAGTGCCCGAACGTGTATAGAAAAATGAACATACATATATATGTATGTATAGGATGCGGAGTATATAGAAGTGGTAAAGTGAGTTGACTGAAGGTTAAGGAAAGGATCAAAAAAGCTATCGTGGGGAAGCCTTAAAAGGTTGCGGTAGAAGGTCGTTTGTTCTTTGTAAATTATCAGGCTATTCATTCTTATGACACAGTCAGACCGTTTGCTCTCAGTACAATATCTGGCAACCGCGCCTAGACTACGTCACATGCATTTTGTAAAAAAAAAAAGAGTGACCCAATCAAAGTCAGGAAGCGCGTTGGTAGCGGTGAGTAACCAAATTGCAGCCTGATGATGTCACTAAGATTGTTAGTCTAAACTGGCCAGGTCAGTCTCTAGAGGCGTTTGGGGTCGTGGTATTAGGTTCGAAGGCTTTGCTTGAGCCAACCTAAGTGACCAAGTACCTGGCGAAGAGATTGGGAATTGGGTGACCCAGTACGGTCGAAGATGGTGCCCAAACCTAGCTAGGGACCGGTGACCAGCGTGTTTGACACGAGAGAAATGAGAGGGAGAAATCCTCAAGTTTGAGAGAGAGAGAGAGAGAGAGAGAGAGAGAGAGAGAGAGAGAGAGAGAGAGAGACCAACCATACCTCACTTTTAATATACACCACGTGACGCGCACAAATCGCCATGTACAAACACGGAACGACTGTTCGGATCTTGTTTCGTTTTCGCTAAATTTCATTCTTGTCATCATGTGAGCCAAATATGTGTGACACATTCGAGTTGTTCAAACGTCCACATTGAAGCGCTATTTGGAAGTTGTTATGGTTCTTGGGTCATCCTCTACTGGTAGTGTATTGTTATTGTAATAGTTGAGTAAACATACATTCACTAACTCTGATAAAACGCACTTCCCGGCTCTTGTATACACGGAGCAAATACAGATATGTCCAAATCTACATGCTCTGTTGATTCGACTATTTCGGTATACTGAGAGCCATAATATGTAACTTTCCTGCTTGGGAGACAGCTTGGATGAACTTCAACGCATGATTCATGAATAGGGTTGATAAAGGGACATGTGCGAAGGCCTTCACAGTGTAACACTTTGGGATTTCCTAAGGCTTCTAAACATGTAGGCTAGTGTTCTTAGCGCGAGCCAGCCTGTTTTGAATGCTTCCATTTCGTAAGCATTACAAAAGGCTACTAGTGTCAAATAATCCAAGGGCTGACTATTACTATTTTCACGTTGCTACACTGCTCTACTCTATCATATATGATTGCTACATGTTACTAGAACACCTTAAAACTACATGCTATCACCAGGACCTGTCAAGCGCTGACCGGAGACATGGTATGATCATCGCCTTTACTGAACGACTACCTCAGATGTACTGGGGTTTTGAGCAGTCCCTGCGTCATCTAGTATTTTGCAACGTGCAGTAAGGTTTTCCCAAGATTTCCTGCGTGTTCAACTAAATGTAGTATTTTTTGGGTATGCAAAGTCTTTCTGCTGCTTTGTCGAGTTGGTGAGAACGCAGCTGTCAGCGCTAGACAAAGGGCCGAAAGAAGTCATGCCATTGCAATTTAAGTTCACCGCCCGCATTGAGCCGGGACCGTTGAGTTGATTGTGCGTGCCGGAAGCATACCGGAACCTCTACACAGTAAAAGCCGCTTCGCTCTAAATCGTATACTATAAATGGGTCATACAACCCATCGCACCCGGAATCCAAACGGTCCTTCTTCACTGCAGAATCTCATCAATGGCCCCCTTTGCCTTCACACTTGGCCTTCTTGCCAGCCTTAGTTCTGTTACTCTCGCGAGTACAGGATGCGGCGCTCCCTTGCCTCACAATCTCAAAGCCGGTACCTCGACACATAATGTGACCATTTCCTCGCGATCCGTCATAGGCAAGACAACACAGCGGGAATACATTGTGTATCTGCCCACCAACTTCTCAAACAACAAACCAGCACCTCTGCTGTTCGCGTTCCACGGCCAGAGTCAGCCGGCGAGAAGTATGGAGAAGATCAGCCAATTCTCGGATCCGACTTTCAACAAAGATGCTATTGTCGTATACCCAGAAGCCATGAACGTTCAGGCTCCCGGAGTAAGCTGTGATCAAAGATCAAGTCGGGTATATTCCGCTAACAGATAAAAGGTACAATGGTTGGGCGATGTTTTGGCTCCCAATTCTTCGGTCATTGATGATCGTATATTCATTGAAGAACTCAGGAAGAATCTATTGGCTACACTATGTGTGGATGAGAAGCGCATCTACGGCACCGGCGTATCTAATGGAGGTAGCATGGTTGCACTCCTTATGTGCGATAAAAATGCCAACAAGCATTTCGCTGCCCTTTCTACTGTTGCCGGTGCCTTTTACCCAGACACCGTCATTGCTGAGCCGCTCTACGAGAAAGAGTGCATACCAGACCTGAATGGAAGAGCGCTTCCTTACATGAACGTCCATGGTCTTAGCGACAAAATAGTGCCATATGACGGCGTCAACCAACCAGCCTTCATCCCAATCTTTCCATGGGTCGATTCTTGGGCTGCACGCGACAATTGTGACAAATTTCCTACAACTGCTCGTTTTGAAAATGGGACCGTCACGGATTACAAATGGAAATGTGGAGGGCACGATGGCCTTGTAGTGCACCGAACCATTAATGGCTATGGCCATGGCTGGCCTAGCAAGACCGAACAAGGCGCCATATTCGATGCCCTTAGTGGTGGGTCGACAACATGGGATCTTGCACCGTACATGCTAGAATGGTTCTATAAGTGGACTCTCCCCCAACCATATTAGACCTCGTAGACACCGTTCTTGATGAAAGCATTTAATATCAAGCGGGACCTGGCAATTACAATCAAGTAGATAGTAGTGTTTAGATAATCTGTATTTGCCTCATGTACTAGTGAAGAATTGACTTCTAGTGATAACGTAGCTTCTTTAGTTTAACTCAAGTCAGGTCTTATGGAAGCTATGTAGTTGCCTCACATCAATTACCTTCGTCAAAACCAATACCAATGTGAGCATCCCAACTTCACCAGATCAGAAACTGCGATGGCATTCACTTCACTTTTTTTTTCATGAATGCGAGAGTTGCGATTACAAGAAGATGCGACTGCATGAGAAGTGGTATATATCTAAACATTTGTAGACTCTTGAAGTAAGTAGCTCCGACGTGGCCACGAAACCTGCTCTTCAATCCAAAGTGAATCGTTGTGACTCGCGGTTCGGCGACGGTAGAATATTGTAGTTTAATCGCTGGATGTAATATTCATCCTCGAGCTCATGCGCCTGTGGTTGGCGCTGCACCTGACCAAGCAGGACGGGCTTTAATCCTTTTCCGAAGTTCAAAGTGCAAATGAACCCCACGACTAGCGATAATATCGACGAAACTAGGGCCAGAGCGAGGTAGTAAACCTGTTCGTTCTTCATTGAAGTCACAGACAGACTCGTATGGCCATACAAAACCACGAGTCGGCTGATCAAGTAAGCAATCATGGCTGCATGAAGGAGCTTGAAAGAGTTAGTGAGGAACCGATTTCACAAGCGCAGGACTTACCAAGATAACGAACATCCCAATCTTTTTCTCGTTCCGAATAAAGTAAACTGCAAAACCCAGATGCAGAAGAACGGCAGGTATGATAGACAAGGTCAAAGGATACTCTGGTCGAGTAAAGTGAACGTTGATGATACCGTAGACGAGTACAAAGGCAAAGACGAAGTAAGGCGTGTACTTGAGAAAAACAAGGTAAATCTGCAAAGTGATATAAGTAAGGTGTTGCTTGAGTGAATGTGAAATTGGGAGCACAAACTTGATAGGCCCTGTACCTCCTCTGCACCTTTGTAACCGGGCTAACGCCCTGATACAGAGCCCATGCAAATTCTCGCTGCAGCTTCGGTGCGATGCCACACATGAAGATGCTGCAAAGACAGCTGATGATGATACACACCATCAGGCCAGGCGATACGCGCCGCCAAAAGTGCCAATCATGCTTCACAAAAGGTATGTTGAGGTGATTGTAATTAATGAGGCAACGGGCCTGTGCCACGTTTATCTCTCCATATTGTAGTATGATAGAAACAGAGAGACACACGTTAGCGATGCATATCGCAAAGATCTGGAGGTGGTTCTTGATGCGGTAAGCGTCGAGTGTCAGAATCATCTGATACAGACAACCGAGGCTATTGATAGAAAGCGTTAATGAAGTAACGTAGCCCAACGGGACCTGGACAACCATCAGAAACGCTACATTTATTGGTCTGATCATAATACCTCGTATACGACGATATTAACCCATTGCAGGTAGACGACTAATATAATTCTAGAATGCGGGTCAGTAACGAGTGTCAAAAGAAGCGGGCCAATGTAAAGTGATCAGACATACATTTGGATGGCGGTGTTGATAACCCCTTGTGCTGCGGCGGCGGCGAAGAACGCCAATTCCAGCCGCGTTTGCGGCCAACACGACGGCATCGCTCAGATACTAGGAGGGAAAATGCCCATTAAACTAAGAACAGAAGTAGAAGTGAAGTATTGGAGGTAAGAAATAAGCCACAGCCACGAGACAGCGCCGTATGCAGAACGAGACCAGGCCGTCGCATGCAGGAACAATAAGGCGAAACGAGACGTCAAATTTCAGAGACGTTGGCATAGAGGATCTTCAAGAGTGACCCACAATCAAAACCTGAACACGAGAAAGGAGATCATGCAAATTATCCGATTCGTCTCGGTGCCTCACTGACAGAACCTTCCTGGGTAGTGTATGCGCTAGTTACATATCCCCGCTTGAGTGTTAGCATGCCGAAGTGCAGACGTGGCTATGTCATTCTACGATTGGACACTTGTAACATCACCCAGTCCTAGTATAGCAGAGTTCTCCATTTGTTGTTTCATTCTCAGCTCGAGTGTACTCACGTTCTGATTTTTGTCCATATATACGAGGTTTCCATGTTCGCAAACAATGCAACATGAAGTTAGTGTGCGTTGTCTCACCACCCTAGCGCAACCAGAATGGCAAGTCTTATGTCAGTGATCAGCACGGCCTTCGGGTTGTGCGACCAGTTCTTGTCTGCTCCTGCATGGTCTCAGCTCCTTCCTATCAGGCATGAGATGGTATCTTGAAGTCCATCCATTGCGCCATACCGGAGAAGCCGCTGTCGAAGCGGTAAATGCGTTGTCGGACCCTTAGGCCGAAGTCAATTCGACTTACTAGCCACGTCTGCAGGGCATGAAGATCGGGCGGATATCTCCGCTTGCGTTTTTACCTATGGCAGGATACGTTTATGTCAAACGAAGCTGAGAGACTTCTTCCGTAGTTCGAAAAACCCCTATGTACGTCCTCTCAGCGCGTCGCACCTGGAAAGCATATCTCCTTTCCAGAAGGTGGGCTCGGAGTGCGCGACCGACGATCTTTTTAGAGTTGGTGGGTATCTAACCTTAACGGGTGGGGGATTGCCGTTGCCCTTTTCCCGCATCCAAGTGCACCACCACATCCACTGGCATCCTTGCTACGTGCCAGCGGCAATGTCGTTCCTTGTCAGCCCGTTCTCCCGCTCTTCCAGAGCGCAGAATGCGTGGTTCATGGCTGGGCTAGCCTTATCGTATCCAAATCTCGACGATGAGATGCGAGTCAGCGAGCGGCGGCCGTGCGGCGGAAATTTTGTCCCTGGCTGTCGGGTATTCCACGTGCCTTCGGATGACAGCTCGAAAGCAACAGAAATTGCGATTGACGATTGGAAGGACCCTGATCTCGGGGGCAATACCAAAGATCAAGTGATGGTATTCCAGTATAAGGGAAAGTTTGTTGCTGTCAACCACGTAGGTGGCAACAAGTTCAGTCTTATCTATGTATTAACCGCAATACTCACAGGAATGTCCACACTCTTCGTATCCTCTTTCCAACGGTACGCCTTTCGATATCGAGGACTTTGGTGTGGTGCTGAGCTCGGGCATCCAGTGCCCAAAGCACGACTGGTCTTTCGATCTGCATACTGGACGATCCGATCGCGGCAGCTACAAGCTTCAGGTCTGGGAAACTCAGCAAAGAGCTGGTGCAGAGGGCGACGAGATATGGGTAAGGCGAAAGCAGAAGATTGGATGAATTGCCCCTCATATACAATCACTTCCAACAGCACAATTTTCAGCAAAAACAAATGTCCGAATGACTCAGAGCTCCTTCATAACATTTCATTGATTTCATGCTATTTGATCATCTAATACTCTACAGACTAATACCTGTAACCTCAAACGTCTGGACAACGTTCTTTTCGAAGTACGACCAGAATTTCGTCCCGTTTATGACAGTGTCGCTGTGCTTTCCATATTGCTCTCCACTACCGATTGTAGTCGACCAACGAGTCACCGCTGCACCAGATGCAGGACGTTTCGAGAAACCTGACAGCTCAAAATTGAGATACTGCGCATTATCCCAGTTGACAGCTACAATTACCAGGGTGGATTTGCTGGCATCGTATGCGGCGACGACGTTGTCACCGCCACCATCGAGAATCTGCATGCCTGGACGGATGTGCCTTGCGAATTGGGCGAGGACAAAGTACTTCTGCGTCGGAGAACCCACCGTCTTGGCATCGTTGTCGGCGTCAATCAATCCCCAACCTCCTTGGTCCAAGACTTGCCAGTACTCCCAGGCTACGGGCTTAAGGTATCGGAAATCGAGCAGCAGGTTGCTTGCCAGTTGTTGGCCAGATGCTTCACCGTCACCATACTCGCTGTTATAGACTTGCTTTCCAGCCTTTGTGGCCAGGTCGTGAACAGCTACGCGATCGCCGCTCCCGTACTGGTAGCCGTGCACATTGACACGCGCGATCTTGGAAAGCGCGCTACTTCCTATGTTCCTGAGATTGCTCGCTGCTTGGTCGTAGTAAGACTCATCGGAAGCTGCAATGACTGTCGCCAGTGAGCGGCTCTTGAGATGCGTGTCGAGATACCCAACAATCGTAGCTTGGGTGGATACATCAATGTGGCAGCCTTCTTGTGTGCCGTCAGCCTTCCACCAGTTGGCGCTTGGCTCATTGAACGGATCGACAGTCTCAAATTCGATACCGTATTTGCTCTTGTAAACTTGAGCAACCGTTGCCATGTAGATGGCGTGCTGCTCCAGGTTCCATGACTGGATATTCTCAGATCCATCGGCGGCTCCCGACGGGTTGTGGTTGCGCGTCATCCACCACATTGGGCTGTTACTGAATAGTTCGGTCTTCTCAACACCCCTTTCAATTGCCTTTTGAAGCGCCTTTCGTTGGTTGACATCAACGTCCCTGTATCGAGCAGCCGAGATTAGTGAGTGCTGTTTCAGGAATCCTAAGTGGGCTCACCAGTTCCAACTCGCAGAGTTTGGGTCAGAGCTCGTCCAATCCAGCCAGAATCCCTCCATCTGCCTCGATCTCTTGACGTTGGGCGATACAACCATCTTTTCCGTGCCAATGGTGTTCCAGCTGCACGCGCCGGCATTGTAACGGGCGTGATTGAAGCCCAGACCTGGGAGTGTAACACTACCAAACTTGGTATCCTTGAGAGTAAAGAAGATGTCTGCCAAGTCGTCTCTATCCCCGAATTGCTGAGCCCACCAGGCCAACGAGGTTCCCCATCCTTCCCACGTTCCCCAATTTGACTTGGGGTTGATTGTTCTTGTGATATCGGCGTCGGCCCCGAGGACATTCACAAGCACGAAGGCTATCTCAGTAAGGGTAGGAGCACGCATGGTGACTAGGACTTGTGGGCAACGAAAGCAACGGCAATGTAAAGAGCGTTACCATCCGGCTCTACTTATGTAGACGCACGACATCATGCGATCCCTGTTACGCTCGTCTTGAGTAGAGTACCCTAGTCCAAAAATACCGCTATTCCCCCAAGGATATAAGTTCTTTTATGCTTAATAAAGTATAAAAAAGAGGGGTTGTAACTAGGTGTAGTGCTTAGCACATCTCGGCGGTTCTGCGCTGCCGAGCCACTTCATTTTTAGAGAAGGTTCCGAACTCATTTCCGTTACCATGCGCGATCCTTGATTCATGTGAATGGTTATAGTTCATGTTCTATTCCTAGAATAGTTCTTGGATTGCGCTTATGACGTTGAGTATTACTTCCCCTCATGTTTGCCGGCGTCCATAGGGCGGAATAATGAGCAATACAATTTTTCCGTTTACAGCACCTTCCGACTTAGTATTTACTATATTCGCAATCCCCATCCCCCAAGTGTCCTGGTGTGTGAAGATCCTGTGAACAACGGGTAATGCATCCGCACTCCGAAGAATCACATTGGCAGATTGCGTGGGAGGCGGAAAAAGCCGAGGTTATACCGTAGTACCCGCTGGTGCACAGCTTGGCTAACTACCGTCAAGTGCAGGCAGGTGACCGTTGAAAATCGTATCGCCGGAGTAATTCCTGCTGCATTATGCCTTGTTTTTCTCTTCCAAGCTCCTACGTCCCTTAGATGCCGGTTTGAACAAAAGGATGCACAAGGAAACCATTACGTATACAAAGACCTTAATGACACTGCAGCTGTGACGGACAATGGACGGAAAACTCGGCCAGGCTCCGAGATTTTCACATCCACTGAACTGGTGTATCATGATGCTATTTATCCGTTTGCATGATTGGTTGCATTTACCAATGGTCACTCTCTTATCGCAATGAATCCGGTATAGCTCAGAGTACATAAAACGAATAAGTGAAGAAAGGAGGTATACTGCGACGATCAAACACAACCCTAGCGGATTGGAAGAGCCCGAAGCAAACATTTTTGGAGCCTAGAATATGTCGCATGTAGATAGATCTTGGATTCAACAGCTCGAAATTCGACATGAAAATAAAAATGTTACCGACATAAGACCTACATACAAGAAGATTTTCAATTCCAAGATTAAGACTTTCCTATTTCTAGAACAACGAAATTTGCCAAGCAGTTCGTATTCCTAGGATGCAAGACCAAAATCCCAGACCTGTACTTTTCGAGTGGGAAAAGGGCCGCCTTGCCTGACAAACAAGCTCAAAACACCAAAGTTCTTCAATCGAGTCTCGTCGACCAGTGGCTCGCCAGCAGAATTAGGAATGTCTGCAAGCTTCTTCCAATCGCTGTAGTTCGCGCCTGCTGTCGCGGTCCAGAGCTGGATCGTCATCTTTGGCTGGTCCGGTAGGATGGCAATCACGTTGTCGCCTGTCGCAACAATCTTGCCACGATAGGCTAGATACGGTGGCGGCGAAAGGCCTGGCGCGTTGATAGCGATTTTGCTAAACTTCCCTTCTGGTGTTCGCATGTAATGATAAAATTGCGCAGTACCAGTTGTATTATCGCGCATCAATGCGTGGAATCGGCCCTTTTGATCTGCGAACTGGGCTTCCTGATTGATGATCTGGCTGTTTTGTGGTATCGTATAAACCTTGACTCCTGGAGTAGAAGGCTTCATGGGTACTGCGACGGATTGGCCATTGGTTTGTTTCCAAGATTTTCCAGCATCCTCCGAAAATGCAAAGTAGAAGTCGTGATTCGTGCTAGCATCGGGAGTTTCGCGGACAGTCCACGAAACAAACAGTTTCCCTCCTTGGCTGCTAATGCCATTGATGTAGGCATTGTTGTCTTCGCCTTGGAAGTATTTTCCGACCGCGCTCCACGTTCCAGTACTAGCCGAATACCGGTGAATGTAGGAGTCGCCGGATCCAGATTGGCCTATTCGAAATTCCATCAGGAGGTCGCCACCATCGATCAACTCAAACCGTGGATATGTCAGCGGTGTCCAAGGTCCAGTCGAGCCTGGCAGGCTGTGCTGAACTGCTCCGAAAGCGCTTGCAGTCCACTCCGAGGGAATGGTCTTGGCAATACCGGCATTGCTCACACGGTAATTGAGTGGGACGTCATGGTGATCGAAACTCAGATGTATTCTCCCATCACCGCTGATGCCGACGGAGATGGTGTTGTGTTCATCAAGAGTAGTTTGTTCGTAATCGGTGAAGGCAAAGTATTGCCAGTCGCCGACTGCGGGCGAGATCTTTCGGCGACCAAGATTGACATAGTGTTTGCCGTATCCCGAAGCTGTCTTGTAAAACGCGACGTACTGGTAGTCTCCAAATGTCGTCAAGGCGTGTTGTTGGAAGGATAAACCGTTGAGTCGTACTGACCCCTGTACATCATCGGTAATATTGAAGTTGCTGGTTGAGGAGATTGACAGGGCAGAAACGAGGGGCGCCACTGCAGCCAGTAGAGTAAAGAATAACTTCATAGCGACAGATGTTGACTTTGAAATGACAGGGTATTCATTGTATTTATGGTATCCACGGCTATGGCAATGAAGGCGCAATCTTCTATGGAGGTAAGGGGAACAAGGCAAATGCTTGAAATATGGTTCGATCCGTCGTATCATCCCACCAATAGTGAACCATCGCGTAGCTCAGGCACATTGATTGTCAGGGTCGGGTTTTCGGGGGATTGTCAGCACGAGGCGGGGAAGCTGGGGTACCTAGGAGGTGGCGCATTTGGCTGGGTGGGTTACCTGTCTTGGAACGCGTGCGCTTGTGGCTTTTCGTGCCTTGTGGTGGGATTTTAGTGTTAAGCCGCTTCCGTCAGATCTGCCATTCAAAAAGCCTGAAATTTCATCAAGTAACGAGCGAGAAACCATTCGACCGAATACGAAGACGTGCAACCAAGGCCCTGGCTGAGTCTGGGATTGTACGGCAGCCATCCCGGCCTGGACGCATACCGGAAGCCGTCGGAACCGTTCCGATGCAGTTGCTTCAAGAGCCGCACAAATGCAACGACTGTAAAGACGACGCAACATCCTTAGAAAGGAACCCGAAGTGCCAAGTTCTACATGATAACAGACATAGGCTAGAGGTACTTGGAAGCAACACGCTGCCGAATATGGCAGGAGCGACTGCAGCCAAGGGCGACTCTCTTGGCAAGTACTTCAACAGGCAAAATGCGCGTCTTGACTGACGTATCGGTTATCGTCAAGAGTGGAGGAGCGAACGAAAAGTGTACTCAATAAGATGTTGCGCGCGCCTGTTGCGGTTCTGCGTCTCCGTCCTGATCTTCAAGCGGCACAATTCAAGAATGAGACCATCTTCCATTGCGCTGTTCGCAGCAACGGCGATTGCACAATCGCAATATGGAGAAAACCATGTTAACGTGAACTTCGACTCGCAGCTGGTGGAGCAATCTACATTTCCCGCGCCAAATGTGACGCTCTACAGTCCTGCGTTCATGCCCAATGCCTCCTTCGATCCTGGATGGTCTAAAGGCACCGAGGGTGCAACTTCACACGATCAATTGGGTATGAAAACCCCAGTTTCAGTCTTGTAACTCATCTCCAAAACACTTTCTAATCCTCACGCAGAGAGCTTCCTCAGCAAAGTCGCGGCGAAGAATCCATCATGGATGAGATACCAGGTTGCCGAATTCCGTAGCGAAGAAGGCAGAACCTTTCCTTACGTCCTTCTCTCTACATCAGCATCGAATGCTACTTCAGAAAAAATCAAAGTATGGATCCAAGGCTCCGTCCACGGCAACGAGCCAGGTGGAGACGAAGCAACGCTCGCTCTACTCGGCGCCATGGACCACGACCCAGAATGGGCTGCTACTTTCCTAGCCAAAATGGACATCCTCGTACTTCCACGATACAATCCCGACGGCAACGCCTACTTCCAACGAGCCCTTGCCTCGAACTTCGATCCTAACCGCGATCACACGAAGCTCGTGCGCCAGCAAACCCGCGACATCAAGAAATGGTTCAATAGCTTCTCGCCCGCCATCGCGCTCGACATGCACGAATACACCGCCGCAACCGTGTACTCCAGCAACTACAACAATGCTGCCGACGGCATGTTCAGCCATGCCAAGAACCTGAACATTCACTCAGCCATCCGCGAGCTCGCCGAGACGCTCTTCGCTCCAGCAATCAACGCATCGCTGGCATCTCGCGGGATGCGCGGCGAGCAGTACATGACGTCTGAGAGCCGCAACCCGCCGCGCCTGGTCGAAGCCGGCACAGACGGAAAGATCGGGCGCAACGCCATGGGTCTGACGCAGTGTATCACGTTCCTATTCGAGACCAGAGGCATAGGCATTGCGAACCAGGAGTTCAAGCGCAGGACAGCTGCGGGGCTACAGATGATTCTGGGTGTGTTGGAAACGGCGAGAGATCACGCCGAGCAGGTGAAGACGACCGTCGACGATGCGATTGCGGATTTTGTTGCCAGCAAGGAGGATATTGTGGTTACGGACTACGCCAACTATTCGCCCCGTACTTTCACCATGGTCGATCGCCGCACCGGCACAGTCGTCCAGCTGCCTGTCGAGTTCGCCAGCAACACGCCAGCAACGGCTAACCTCACGCGAACAAGGCCTCAAGGCTACATCATCCCGCGTGGATGGGCCGACGTTGCCGAGCGTTTGGCTGTATCTGGTCTTGAAGTCGAGACCATGGCTGAGGCGTTCCAAGGCGAGGTGGAAGTTTACAACATCACTTCCTCGAAACTCGCTTCTTCGTATTACGAGGGCACCATTCTGAATAGTGTTACTACAGAAAGCTCGACACAGAAAATTTCACTGCCAGCCGGAAGCTTCTTCGTGAGCGCTGCACAGAAGAATGCAGGTCTGGCTTTTGTTGCGCTGGAGCCTGAGAACATCGACTCTTACGTCTCCTTTGGATTGGTGCCCATGGAGGTCGGCGACCAGTATCCAGTGTTCCGGAAGCTCTAAGCATACAGCACCCGAGGAAATTTGAATATTAGATACGTGAACATGTGTTTAATAGATCGGATCTTGGCAGCAACATGCAAGTGGAAACATGCCTTGATCCGGAGTATCTAGAGTATAGAGGCCTCTTTGAATATTACAAAAATTATCACCGTCCATTAGATACGTGGTGACCTCGATTACAATGCATGAAAGTTTATGCTGGGACATCCTCTCCACTTTTTGCGCGCTTGGCTTCCCTCTCTTCACCTGCCGCCGTGTCAGCGCGTCGCTTACCCTCGTCTTTCCTCGCAACATCCTTTTCCTCCCGGGCAACACGCCGGGCCTCCTTGTCCTGCTTCTCTCTCTCCTTTCGAAGGGCCTTGCTCTCAAACTCGTGCCAATCTCCCTCTAGCTCTTTCAATGCCTCAGCTCGCTTTGGCATAGGGGCTTCACTGGTAAAGAAGGGATGTTCCAGAACATCAGCTGCAGTCGGACGTGCATTTGGATCAAAGAGAAACATGGCCTGAAGCAGCTCAAAAGCCATCGGACTAACGCGCTCCTTGTACTTCTCTGCAAACGTCGACTTCTTGCGCTCAGTCGGTCGAAGGAGCTCGAACCACTGCATGTCGACAATGCCAGGCCAATCCTGCACGGTAGGCGTACCGAGGACGTTATAAATCTTGTCCAACTGGCTGATTTCACCACCATCACCAGGAAAGATGGCATGTCGGGTGAAGATCTCGACCAGTACACACGCTGCTGACCAAATATCGACCGCCGGCCCGTATTGGGTTTCACCAAGCAGCAGCTCGGGCGAACGATACCAAATAGTGATGACGCGATTCGTGTAATCCAGTTTCCCGCTCTTCGCATAGAAGCGGGCAAGGCCGAAATCAGCCAGTTTCAATTGTCCTGTGTTGGACACTAGGATATTGGCTGCCTTGATGTCGCGATGTAGAACCCCACGGCGATGAAGATAATCGAGACCTTCAAAAAGTTGCTTCGCCAGGTCTTTCTTGTGAGCTTGCTCAAGCTTGAATGTTGGGTGGTTCAAGAGGCCGGTCAGATCGTGGGAAAGGTACTCGAAAACCATGTAGCAGTCATTTTTCTCGACCATGACCTCTCGTAGATTGACAATATTAGGATGATTGAGTGACTGCAGGAGTTTGACTTCACGAATGGCGGTGACGGGAAACTGTAATGATTAGCAAAGACTATTGTGAATGGCAAGAGACACACTTACGCCATCGCGTTCACCCTCCATGCGAATCTTTTTCAGTGCGACCATATCCTTAGTGTAGACATGCACGCCCTTGAAAACCTTTCCATATGTGCCAGATCCAACAACTGACTCGTTGCCTGGCTTCCTGTAGTACACGGATTCGGAGGCTGCATGCTCTGGATCCAGTTTGGGCCGTGGTTTCTCTCTCTTTTTCGTTATGATCTTCGTCTTTGGTACTTGAGGAGGCGTCCGCCTGTCTGGTCGAGCAATCGGGCGTGTGTCAGGGCGCGGGTCGAATCGTCTGTCATCAGGTCGGCGTAGGGGGTATGGCTCTCGGCGATCTCTTATGTCTCGCATATCTCGTGTGTCTCGCAAATCCCGAATATCCCTTTCTCGGATGTCGCGTGCATCTCGCGGGTCTCGAGGGTCCCTAAAGTCTCGGTCACGCGGATCTCGGAAGTCTCGTTCTCTACCACGGTAATATACATCACGAGAATCTCGTATGTCTCGAGGGTCTCGTTCGCGAGGGTCGCGATAGGGTGGCTTGCGATCGTAGTAATTATCGTACCGACGGTCTCTTTCTCTGATGTCTCGATCCCGGGGATCTCGTTCCCTGATGTCCCGATCGCGGTTTCGATCATAGTCCCTTTCTTTTAGTTCTCTATCTCGGTCACTCTTTGACTCTGCGTAGCGGGGAGCCGTATCGCGCGTTGCCTCTGCCTTTGCTTTCGGATCAAGTAGGGATTCCTTAGAGGCTGGCTCAGCCTTTTCAGGTTCTTCCAAGCCCAGCTTCGCTTTGCTTGCCGGAGGCACTGGGTTCTTTGTCTTGAGAGAAAACCCGAATCCAGACTTGGTCGTTGTTGGAGGGACGGCAGATGCTTTGGCTGGAGGAGTAATCTTTTGCTCTTCCTTGGAACCCTCATCCTCGACCCGCAGATCTTTCGAAGGGCGGAATGGATTGTCGTCGGCGTCAACGGATGTAGAATCAGTTGTGGTTGGCGGTGCAGAAGGAGGTTGTGAGCGTGGAGCTTCCGTGGCAGGACGGCCACCTCTTGTCCCAGACGCGGGTGTCCACGACAAGTTCGAAAATTGTGTGGGCGCAGCGCCTCGGCCTCGACCACCAGGTCCTCCAAAGGGAGCACTTCCACCAGGACCCGAAATGCGTCGATCAGAGCCATGGAAGTTATTACCACGGAAGCCACCATGTCCACCTCGATGTGAGTTGCTCTGGAATCCCGATTGGGGGTATGGCTGGTTCTGATAATAGCCAGGGGATTGACTTTGATGATAAGGGGATTGGCTTGGAGTGTAGCCATGTGGAGGAGATCTGCATGTGTTAGTGTAAAGCGGGCAAAGAGTGGATGGAACTGACCCATGATTTGGATATGGTTGGTTGCTCCAGCCTCCTCTACCACTGTGATATGGTGATTGGTTTTGAGGAGAATATTGATTATGTGAAGGATAGGGCGGTGATTGTTGAAACCCGCCGCGACCTTGGTAATGGTAGGCTCCTCTCATTTTGTCGTCTTCTCTGCGTCCCCTGGAGGTGTCGGAGTTGTAGCCAGATCCAGGTGCTGGCGAGGCTTTGCGTGGAATGCGCTGGGCCGTGTGCCTTGATCTTGACCTTGGAGAGGAGGATCGAGATGGGCGGCGTCGTATTGGTATTGCGGGTGAGCGGCTTCGGCGAGGTGATATCCTGGCCCGCTTGGAACTAGGAGGTGAGCTTCTGCGAAAAGACGTGGGAGACCGTCTACGGAGTGGCGAGCGAGATCTGACGCGTCTGGATTCTCGGCTCCGACTTCTTGTTCGACCACGAAGGGAGCTGGCCTTGTAGGACCTTTCGTAAGAATGGTCTAAGGATGGGGTTGACCTTTTGTGAGTCTTTGTGGGGGTCAATGCCCTGGGAGATAATTCACGCCTCGATCTCCTATCAGGTGAAACGGATCGCTTGCGAGGGCGATGCGTCGCTGGTCTGTAGTAGGTATCCGCAGGTGGCGACTGACGCCTGTGCGCAACGGGTGCTACGTGACTGTCGGGCGATTTTGGTCGAGGCGGTCGGTCGCGGTCAGACGTAGGGGGACGTGGAGAGTAGGCCCTCGCGGGAGGTCGACCCGATGAGTCTGCACGCCGTGTTCGCGACCTGGAGCGCACCGAGCTGCGGCTCCTCGGCCTCTTTACGCGTTTGGATGACCCTCGGGGGGATGGTGAACGACTGTGGTGGCGTCTTGAGGATGGGGTCGTGTCGCGACGGTGGTGATGATGGTGATGATGGTGATGGTGGTGTCTCCGATGGGAGTGGGCAACCCTGTCTGCACTGGCTTCCCTCTCCGAGCCTCGAAAGCGGTCCTCTCTCGAGACGCTCCGACTGCGCTGACGCGTGCGGTCCCGATCCAAGCTCCTCTGGCGAGAACGCCCTCGGCCGTACCTGCCTGATGGTCGAGTGTCGTGGTCGTGGTCGTGGGCGCGGGCGCGATGCCTCGAGTGATGCCTGTCCGCCCGCAGTGGTGGTGACGATGTCCTGGTGTCGTGGCTCCGGTCCCGATGGCGGTCTTTGGAACGTTCCCTGCCTCGATCAGAAGATTCGTCTGTTCTCCGCTCGCCTAGATCCTGAGCCCGTCGCAGGGCAGCCATAGAGGCAAGAGTGTCATCAGAAGGCGCAAGGTTGCAGCATCAAAAGGTTGGCGGGTCAGAGCCACAGCCTAGCCGAACAGCAAGGACCCCAATCTCTGAACCCCAGCCGGATAAGCAAGTAGTGAGAGAGCAGGAAGAAAAGCGTGCCACTGCGACCGTTCCCGAAAAGACAATCCGAAATGCGCTGCTGGATGTCAGTGCGCTTCTGAGTGATGCTGTCGTGGCCGCAGACGCTACTGTTGCAGCGCCTTTGCACCCGGCCGGTCTTTCGCTTGCCGCTATCGATGACGCCAAGGCCTCGTGACAAGGAGGCCCTTATTGAAGGCCGCATCCATGCCGAGCCCATCCCTTCTGCTGCCGCCAGCCATCATATGTTGCCCATGTCCATCTTCTGCAGCCTCTGGCTATTTCCATGTTTTGTGTTGTGCGAATCAAAGGCAGTCGGCCAGGCTTCACGATAACTATCTACAGCATGCAAAAGTGACACCACCATCTCATGACAGACGCCCTGGCCTGTGAGGCGCTTGGAGAAAGGCATTTTCTCTATCTCTTGCAGAAATAGATAGGGTTTGGTGACATTCGCTCCGAAGTGTGTATGTGTCGGCAAGCACCTCGACTGGAACCCGGGGAGTTGCGCTTCCACGGAGACACAGAGAGACAGCTGAGTTGACCTCTGCTGGGCTGTTGGTTTGGGTCCATAGTTGAATATCGTCGGCTCGTGTGAGCAAGACATGTCCACCACGAAAGGAAGGGGAAGCAAGACATGCTTGTCTTCTTCATGTGGAAGGGCGGAGCAGGAGCAGCATAGGACGAGGGCGGATGCGCCATGATCCCACAGATAGAAACACGCAGCTTAAGGCCACTGAGTCTAGTTGCAGCCAACTTGCTTTGCCAACAAAAGACTCCCCACAAGACGAATCTCAAGCTACCGCGCCCGAGGAAGTCGGAAAGCCAACAAAAGCCCGA
Organism: Curvularia lunata; assembly: GCA_005212705.1. Lineage (NCBI taxonomy): Eukaryota > Fungi > Ascomycota > Dothideomycetes > Pleosporales > Pleosporaceae > Curvularia > Curvularia lunata. The sequence goes on along the minus strand of PELC01000002.1, from coordinate 9,698 downwards.
CGCATACGACGACCTTTGGGGCACATGCTTGGAACATGAGGCGTGTGAGTAACGGGCGGTTATGGAGGCGCACCCAGCCGTGATTGATAGGCGATAACGGCTAGCAGTCCCCAATCCTCCCACCTATTCACCCGGCAGTAGATGCAGAAAGGCGGTATGGATGAGAATTAGTAACTAGGTATGCGGTGGTGTGCAGCGGGCAAATGACTCCCTAGAATGGTGCAACGAGGGCGCGTCCGTGACCAACCCGGTAGACGTGACAGTCCGCCATCCTGCCTCGATAGGCGCAAACAGGCAATGTAGTATTTTGCGCTTCAAGACGCGCTCGCGCTGAAGAAACAGATGCGCACTGCCGTGGCGCGAATTTGGGTTGCGAGGCCCAGCTGGGGGATGGAGCTGTGAGGTGGAGGCAGCGAAGGGGTCAGAAGGCCCCAGATGGCCCAAAATACCTCATCCTCGCCGTCTGCCCCTCATTGTCGCTGTCGTCGTAGTCGCTGCACTGTGGAGAGAACGGAGAGAAGCGCCGGCCATGAGGCCGATGACATGCGTAACGGCCGAGGGGTGGATGGATGGGGGAGGGCGGGGTGGAATGGGAGGTGTTGGAGAGAGTGCTGCAGAGCATCGGAGGCTCCCTGTTCTGGAAGCACGGCTGGTGGATCGCGTCACGTGATCAGCTGGCCAGACCAGAATGGTGATGGCATCAGCGCATAGGCCTTGAAAAGGTTCCATTCTCAGTTTACCTTTTTAATACCCCTGCAACAGCCACAGATGTATACATGTAGCAACCCGTTGTTAACTAGATAGTATCTTTCGAAGGATTTTTTGGATCATGTTTAAACACAAATCCAAACGGACAAACATATCCGAACGAGTGAAGGCATAACTCATAGGCTTGATCAATGGCATCTGCTTCTTTTCAATCTCTGCATGGCTCAAAACGTGGGCGAGGTATGACTACTAAGATTATATAGATAGTTTTAATCAAATCCCCCAAAACACATCGAACTGCCTTCTCTTTGCTGGTCTCGACAACGTCTGGCCGACGCCAATCTTGACACGGAGGCTGACCATGACATGCACCAGCACTCAAGCCGCCCACAAGGGTGACGAGGCTCAAGGCTTTGGCGGCTTCTGCCCGTAGACCAAAGACACCTCCTGATAGGCATGAATGCTCCGGTCGCGCAGAGCCTGGCGCATGAGAGCGAGGTAAACTTGGACTTCTTCGGGCGTCCACTTCATCAGGGTTGTGAGTAGATATATGCTCCAGCCTTCTATGCCTTGCTCCCAATTGATACGGTTGTACAGCCCTAGCTCCTTGAAGCGCTTGTCGGCCGGCCAGCCGCCAATGGGTAGTTTCCAGCGGTGTTCGACAACGTTGATGAAGCCAGCAGCCTCGACACCTGCCTTGGCTTCGTCGGCGGTACGAAGCGATTTCCCGAACTTGTCACCGAGCTCAAGGGAGATCTTGCCCCATTTGTCAAAGATGGAGTCGGGCGTAACGGTGCCGTCGTCGGACTTGGGAACGACGGACATTTCGAGTTGTTCAAACCAACCGCCGGGCTGGAGGTGGCTAGCGCGAGGATCAGTACGGGATCTGAAAACGCAGATGAGTGCCTTGTTTCCTTTGGGCGACATACTCGAGTGCTTCTTTGTAGAATGTGGGCCAGTCAGCAACGCAGCCAAAGAGCGATCGCGCATGGATGAGATCGAAGCTTTCTTTGCGGAACAGCCATGGTTCGGTGAAATCGTCGACTTCGAATCGGAGGTTAGGGGGGATCATCGAGGGTTGGGTAGGGCTGAGATCGGTTCCCAGGACCTAGAGGGACGGATTAGAGCGGAGTCGGCGTGCTCTTTGACCACGGCATACGAACCTCGCATGATGGATATCTGTCGGCAAAGTCACTGTTGGCTGTGTGTCAGCCTGTGCAGCAGAGACGGGCAAAAGGCAAGAGACTAACATTGCCCAGATTCCTGGCAGGTTAGTTGGAACGGCTCGTCAGTTGGGCTGGTGATTGCATACCCGTGCCAGTACCCAGGTCCAAGACGCGCTAGATGGCAAGACAATGGTCAACATTGGATTCAAGGGCTTGGTGTGGCCCACGTCCAAACATACCATGGGGTCCTTGGTCAGGGGGGCCAAGAACAGTTCGCCATCGAGCAGGAGGAGGCAGATATGGTGGCTGGAGAGTCAATACACGAATGCATGGGCATGGGGTGCTCATGGATGCATACACAATGTCCAACTGTTCGGCCTGGGTCTCATCGTTGGGGCCCCCTACAGGCACTTAGTTATGCAGCAGCAGCAGGACGAGGGGGCTGACGGGGAGCGCACAGTATGCGCCTTCCTTGTAGGCGTGGTAGCGGCGGCCGTTGCGGTACTTGTAGTTGACGACGGCCGACTTGAGTGACGTTGTCTCACTTTTGGATGCATGTGTCAGAGGGGATATTCCGGGCGCATCGGGCGAGAGAGTGGCCGGTCGTGGAGCCAGACTTACGAAGCCGAGTCATCGCCAAAGGCTGAATCAGTCTCATCCGAGTCCTAGGGGGCAGATTAGAGGGGGCGGATGGCACCGGAACGGCACAGGAGCATGGGCTTACGAGTGCGATTTGAGCTCCAATGTCAGCCATGGCCAGCAGCGTCTTGACAGGGCCTGTGATTGCGGGAGGGTGCAGGTGCTAAGTGTGAGAGTGAAGGAGAAGACAGAGGCACCGCAAGGGAGGCCTCAAAGGCGATTCCCAACCCGCTGGCACGGCCTGGCACGCTGGCTCCGCTTGGGCTACTTGGCGGATGGGAGGCACGCCTCGAGCAGGCAGAGCTCGACATGTCCACCACCAACATACCACTACCGCTACCACGACACCAGCACCACGCACAAGCCGTCGATCCACACGAACCAGAGCCGTGCACTGTTCAGTCCCGTCCGGCAGCCGTTGCGGTCCCCCCTGCCAAACAGCGGAGCCTACTGCCACTCCAAAGCCAGTGCGGCCGCCAGCCTCGCATTCGGCTATCGCCTTTTGCTTTTGTGCCTCTGTCCTGGGCCGTCTGGTTGGTCATTGTGCGACGTAATCTACTCGATCCTCCTGGCCCGTCGTCATGGCCGGCGTGGACCACATTCAGCCTGGTACCACCCCGTAGCCAGACCAGACCACACGAAAAACATGGCGCGACCGCTGGCTCTCCCTCCCCTTTCATCCCACCTCTGCCATGTCCGTCCTTGACCACGTACCCGACACGGCGGTGCTGCTATCCGCGGGGCTGGCGGCCCTGGTCGCCTACCTCATCGGCGCCCTGACGTACAACGTATGCCTGCATCCACTGGCCAAGTTCCCCGGCCCGCCTCTAGCTGGCGCTACCGTCTACTGGAAGGCCTACGTTGAGTGCATCGCGAACCGCTCATTTTGCCACTACCTGGTCGAGCTACATGCCCAGTATGGTGAGATCATCTGCGCGACGCTCCAAGGAGCCCTTCACTGACTTGCGCCCTGCCGTCTGCTACAGGCGATGTTGTTCGTGTTGGACCCAACGAGGTAAGCAAAGTCCTGCTTTGTACCAAACACATGCCGACAGCCGGCCTTTCCTCGGCCCTATCGCTCGACACAGTACTCTACACTAGTGCTAGGTACCCGATTGCTTACAAGTCTCCCATAGCTCCATTTTGCCAATCCCCAGGCCTACCATGACATTTACAATAACAAGAATCGCTGGGATAAGGAAGCCAATCTCTACCAGAGCTTCAACGAGGACAGGTCCAGTTTCGGCTTTCTGACCTACGCAGAGGCCAAGGATCGCAAGCACGTGCTGAACCCCGCCTTCTCCCAAGCCGCCATTCGAAGTGCAGAGGGCCTATGTGTCGACAAAGCCAGAGCACTGTGTGCAGCTCTCGAGCGTCAAGCCAGAGCCAACAAGAGCACGGATCTCTTCTACGCATTCCGCTGTATGAGTGTCGATGTCATCACTACTCTTTGTTTTGGCAACCCCATCAATGCCGTTGATGCTCCGGATTTCAAGGCTCCCATTGTTGTGGCCTTGGATGCATCCACGCCAGTTTCTCTCTACTTCAAATATTCCGACTTGTTCAAGAACTTCATCTTGAAATGCCCTCCAGACCTGTCGAGGAAGCTCAGTCCATTGACCGCGGGGCTGATTGACCTTAACCAAGTATGTCGTCCTCGCCGTAGTCTCTAGGCCCAGACAAAGACGCTTGGTATTTGCGGCTAACAATCAATAGCTACTCATGCAGCAAATCAACGATTTGACAAACGATCCTGAAAAGCTCAAGCTTCTTCCCCACAACATGACCATTTTTCACCGTTTGCTGGACCCTGAAGCTCATGGTAACAAACAGGTTCCTTCTTCTGGCAGCTTGTATGAAGAAACTCAAGCCCTCATGTTCGGAGGCGTGGATACTGCTGGAAACACTCTCATGGTTGGATCCTTCCATCTGTTAAAAGAGCCCGCAAAGCTGCAAAAGCTAAAAGCCGAACTTTCGGCATCCTGGCCTTCTCTTCAGGGCGCGGAGCCCAAGCTGAAAGACTTGGAGGACTTGGCCTACTTGAATGCTGTCATCAAGGAATCCTTGAGGCTCTCATCAGGTGTCACTGCTGGCCTTTTGCGCATAGTCCCTGCAAATGGAGCCACCATATCAGGGCACCTCGTACCACCGGGCGTATGTACACTTTCGACTTCAAATCACTATATGTGGATTTACTAATCTTTTCACAGACAATTGTGTCGTGTGGAAGTACTTTTGTTCACTACAATGCGGATATCTTTCCTGAGCCAGACAAGTTCATTCCTGAGCGCTGGCTAGAGAACCCCGATTTAGACAATTGGCTTGTCGCCTTCTCCCGCGGCCCGCGCATGTGCTTGGGCATCAAGTAGGTGGACCTCGAAACGCCATCTGAGGCGGTGTCTCATGGATAAAACTAATCAATCATAGCCTTGCATGGGCCGAACTTCGCCTGGCATTTGCTCACGTCTTCAGAAAATTCGACATGACTCCCTCAAGGCCGCTGTAAGTCTATCATGTCCAGTCCTCATGAGGATAAGTCACCCACATCTTTGTTTGATGTGCTAACCAGAGGTAGTCCAGATACATTGTTATGGCGAGACGTCTTTTTGCCGTATTACTACAGCGACCACGTCGAGGTGAACACACAACCGGTACAGGCCTGAACTCACGTTATGTAAACAGCATCAACCACGCGGGTAAACAATCAGCATCAGGGCTGCTTAGATCAAGAGCAGGAAGAAAAGATGAAAATTGGCGCATCCCGAGAGAAAAGCATGACAATTGGAAGGATATATTAGTCTATTTTCTAATAATGCAACATGAACGTAAGTGTGTTTGCTACAAGACTGGCACACCTCTATTTTCTTCTAGAATAGCCTCCTCGTGTATCCTGTCCCAAGCATCATACCATCCTTTCATCTCCCACCTTCTTGATTGTATCCATTGTTTCGTCTTCTCGTTGTCGTATATAAAGGGTTGTTCCCACCATTTCTCATGAACACTGTACAAGCCCAATTCAAAGTCCTTGTCGTTTGGACAGCGAAGGTTCCACTTGTAGGAAAGTTCCCGCCAGGGCATCGGGCCATCCCATCGATGCACAAAGTTGATCAGGTTCTGCTCGGGGTACTTGGAGTCGAAAGAATGCGGTGTGTCGATGAGTGACTTGTAGTGCTCAAAGGCAGCAAGCGAAGGAGCGAGCATAACAAAGCCAGCGTTCATGTATCCTGGCTTCTTCAATCCCGTTTCAGCCGTCGGAGGAAAATCGTGATGCGAGTTCCAGACCTCCGAATTAGACGCAACCAAGTAGGTCGAAGGCAGCGTGCTGTCGTTGGTGGGCTTCGTCGCAAGCAGTTGGCCAGCTGGATCGTCAAACACAGGGTCAAGCGACCGGACAAGCATCGAGTCGCCATCCATCATCAGGACGCGATCATATTGTGTCAGCTCCCACGCCCGCATCTTGGTCATGACATCGTCCCACCGGTGGTCGTTGGGATGCAGCCATCCGTCATTAGGCGTGTGCAGAAACTCGACCGGATACACAATGGCACCATCCTTCTTCAGGCGATCGCGCCGCGACTGCGATACTTTGGGCGTCACCATGACGATCACATCATGCTCGGTTCGTGTCTCCGGGTTGTGCACCAGTTGCCATACCAGAATGCGTACGGCGATGAAATACTTGTCCTTTTCCATATCACCGTCCGAGTCTGCCGTACCAGACAGAAATGTCATGTATGCTAGCTTTTCCTTTCTGTTACCAGAGGTTTTCTTTGGCGCCAATACGTATTCCGGTGGCTCCGGGATGTCCGGTTTCTTTGGCGAAGGCGCGGATTCAACAGTCTCTGGCGAGGGTTCGGATTCAGTAATCTCTTCCTGAGGTTCGGATTCAGTAATCTCTGTCTGAGGCTCGGATTCAGTAATCTCTGTCTGAGGCTCGGATTCAGTAATCTCTGTCTGAGGCTCGGATTCAGTAATCTCTGCCGGAGGCTCGGGTTCCGTAATCTCTGGTATGGGTGTCTCCTCCGAGGCCTGGCCCATCGTGTTATCTGATGCCATCACGTCTTCTGGTGGCTCGGGGGTGACCGGTGTCTTTGGCGAAGATGTGACGATAGTAATTTCTTCCAGAGGTAAGGGTTCAGCGATCTCTAGCGGAGGTGTGGACCCCATAATCTTTGGTACCGGTATCTTCTCCAAGGCCTGGTACATTGTGTAATTCTGCGAACCGAGGAAGATACATAGCAAAATGAGAACAGCGGTAGCGAGTATGATACGGAGCCATCGCTGGTTGACACAGTTATTCCATGACTTCATTGTCGCGAAGGAAGAGGAAGCGCCGGCAGAATCAGTTCGAGAATGCAAAGGAGAAACCGTTTTACTTATTATGTATCTTTGAAATCCAAGCAAACTATACCGGGATACCCCATGGCTAGCTCTCAGAGAGCCCACCCGTAAGCAGTCCCTGATTTCAGTAACAATCAGCAGGCTTTGCTGTTTCATGCTTCTCTTCGGCCTGTACTCCGATAATAAGCCACTGCCAAAAGACTTGGCGCTAGATCGCACATAGTCGATCGCAGGCAGTAATATATAATCGTACAGTAACGGCTGTTCCTCCCTGTGAATTCGATCAGTTATTAAAGCTTGTTGCGAACATGCTCACCTCATCACGTCAGACAGCATTGATATACTTCGCAAGTCCGCGGCAGCTGTTCTGCCACAGTGATGATAACAGCCTCTTCCTTGAGCTCCTATTGGCTGTCGAGCGCTTTGCAACGCGCCTAGTGGTCATCTCGACGTACATTACAGGTACTGAAAATTAGTGTGTGGGAAATCGAGAGCGTAGAAATTTATTTCGGCGGCCAAGCTTCATACGCAGGTCTGGAGACAAGTCGTTAATGCTCACGCACAACGAAGCTCCAATCACAGACACAGATTGGGCTTCCGTGCCTCATCGACAAGATGGTGAGGTAGAGAATGTACGTAAGCGCTAACCTCAACATGAGCCGCTATCTCACGTTGATGAACCCTGACCCTGAAGTCTCCGCCAAGGCCTTTAATGAGATTGCGTGTGCTACCACAGGATTCCATTGCGCATCTGAAACAATTCTCCGATGACTTATGTACACACCTATAAGTACATTTAGTTAGGATAATGCATTTATTTCCCCTGTAGAGGCAACTTGGTATTGCCACATCTCTATCTCACCATGTGACTTTAGCTGCGGTACCTCATCTTCTTTTCCCTTTCTTGCTGCGCCTGCTTTAGCGCTAGCCGTCACTGATTAGAAAGACACTCGACTAATCAGAGGGGCAATCCGAATTCATAGCCGTTCTGCCCCCATTGGAGCATGGTCAGGGCTCGATTCGTGCGCTAATGACATGACAATCCAGATCTATGTAGGTACCACTACCAATGTTCCCTGACATTTTTCCAGAATATGTCTCGCATGCCAGAATGAATGGTGACGGAGATGTTGCGTGTTTCTTTCTCACGTGGATAAAGTAGGGGAGAGTCACTATCGATAGTACTCTAAGTGGCCTTGGGTTCTGGCTAAGCCACATACTACGTTTTGGTACACGTAAGATGGGAAGGTAAGTCATTATTCGTGAAAAATTCAATAATCAGTCCGCGTCAACGTCGTCCTTATTTATCATCATCCGGCTTCATCTCGTAAATAACGCAAGGCCATTTTCGCCTCCTCCAACTTGGACAGTTAAACCCGCTTTGCCATAGAAACCACGATTCTTCTCGCCGCATAGGACGCTCGCACACGTATTGGGACCTTCTTTTTTTGCTTCTTGAACACCCCACTCTGCCAAAAGCTTACCAATACCTTTCCCTTGGTAGTCAGGATGGACACCGCAAACGTGCAGGTCCCAACATTCGCTGCGATCGCCAGTCCAGTGCACTTCCGAAGCCGCAACAGCTTCCTCGAGCCAGGAAGCTTGCGAAGGGTCAGCGGCACGGTTTGGATACATCAGACCCATTACGGCATGAAATGCTCGGATACTTGGTGCAATGATGTTCCCTGGTGGGTTTCAGCGTGTGAGAAAGACTGTATTTCTTGGGCTGACCTTACGTGGATCTGCTCGGCTCAACTCCCTTCGCCTCCCCCCTTCACCAAGTCTCCGCCAATCCGCAGCTCCAACTACAGCCTCTGTGCCTTTCTCATCCGTAGTGGTCACTACCATGAACTGGTGACGCCAATCCCAGAAGCGCTCCCTCACCCCTCGAAGCAGGAAATAGTGCACATCCTCGGGATGATTTTGACGATGAGGATGCATCAAGTTGCCGATGATTTCATCGTCGAAAAATGCTTTGTACCATACAGCGGCTATCGAATTGATATCTGACAGTCGCGCCTCACGCAACGTGTACATTGCAGTCGGCTCGTCGTGGGATTGTTTTGCATTTGTATTGAACTTTGAAATGACGTCCATAGTGTTGCTAGCTATCTGTCATCTTCAGGAGAAACCTTGAAACTTGAACAGTCCGTGAGGACAGTTTTGAGGGGCACAGGATAAAGTCATTAGTAATCCACTCGACCCCTATTACCTGACCAGCAACAGAGTTCAATGGATCGGCGCCGCGGAAGCGGCCACCAGTTTGGCGCTAGAGTGGCAACATCTAGAGGCTCTGAATGTCACCCAATATCGGTCTTCAGTCCATACGCAGGTAGCGCTGGAGTGGTTGAGTCGTTTACACACATGCATACCTGCTGCATAACGGAGCGGGGCGTAAGTTGCATGAGTGGGCCAAGTACACTATTCCTGCACTATGTGTCTCAATGTCAAAGAAGCTCTTTAACGTGCGCCACCAGTAAGCTGCGCACACCAGTAAGCTGCGCACCCCACCAAACTTGGCGCAGCTTTCTGCGCAATTGATCAACAACAACACAATAAAATAAAATAAAATTAAGAGGCAAAGTTTATCATCTAGTCTTACACGTAGTGCGAGTGTGTCCTTGGATATGGCACTTCGTACACGTCGGCGGCGCGCGCTGACGTCGCTGACTGCTCTCACTCTGCTCAGTGCCTATAACGACCCTTTCTACCTCTGCAGCTATCTGCTGAGCCTGTCGTACCTGGAGAGCTCCACCAGCAGCGATATATTGACGCCGCTGATCTTGCTTTCGTTGTTGACGCTGGTTGGCTGTACGTAGCTTCTTATTCTCCTCTGCAAGTATT